>BLKR01000026.1:0-600000 GCA_011170035.1 Teleogryllus occipitalis
CTAGTTCTGTGCCTTCCCACTTCGCTTCCTCTCCCTAGTTCTGTGCCTTCCCACCTCGCTTCCTCTCCCTAGTTCTGTGCCTTCCCACCTCGCTTCCTCTCCCTAGTTCTGTGCCTTCCCACTTCGCTTCCTCTCCCTAGTTCTGTGCCTTCCCACTTCGCTTCCTCTCCCTAGTTCTGTGCCTTCCCACCTCGCTTCCTCTCCCTAGTCCAGACCCTTCGCCCCTTGCTTCCTGTCTCCCTGGTCTTGTTCCATTCCAACTCATTTCCTCTCCCGCAAATCCCGTCCCTTTACACCCCGCCTCCTCTCCCTTAAGTCTCTTTCCCTACCACCCCATTCTTTCTCTCTCACGTCACATCTCATCGTGCGTCCTATCCCAGACATCCCGTCTCATCCCACCGCGCTTCCTCCTAACACTCTTTCTATCCCATCCTTCTCCGCCTTCTTTTCTATATATCTTACCTCTCCTCATCCCGCCACCCGTACTTCATAGGGGTCCCGTCTTAACCTGCTCCGCCACTTGCCCCGTACCAGCCCGCTCTTCCAGGAAATTCCCTCCCTTCTGCTCACTCCTCTCGCTCCGCCCCACCTTGATGCAGTGGTCGTCCCCCTTTTCCACATTCCTCGATCGCCGCCGTGCGCGCGGGGTGCGCGCGGAGCGGCGTGCGGCGTGAAGCGCGTGCGGAGCGGAGGGCGAGGTCGGGGGGCGGGGCGGCGCGCGCCCGACCGGCAAATTGTGCCGCCGGCGTCTGCGGCGTCGCGGCCTCGCTTCTTCCCCAACTGCCGCCGCCGCCTGCGTCCCCGCGCCCTTTCCTATCCGCTTCCTGGGCGCCCCGCGCGATCGACCGCTGCGTGCGCCGGCAAACCTCCCGTTCATCTCTCCGTCCGCTTCCTCGGTCGTCTTATCTTTTGTGTCCGTATCGTCACCATCAACGTTTCTCATCAACGTCCGTTCGTCTGTTTCATTCTGGTTGTGTGAACTATTGTTTCACCATCTTCGCCCTTTTCCCACCGCCATTTACGATTTCTTTTTTGTTTATTTAACGTCAAAAACATTTAAAACCGTGTGTGACGTCTTTGGGGAGAAGTGCAAGTTTTATTAAACTTTGATGTTTCTGCCCTAATCCATATACAAGTTGAAATATCTGTACAGGTGGAAACGAGGGATTTTGGCAAGAATTGATAATAAATATATTGTTGTTTGGCTTATCTTTTTCTGTCCTTTAAGTGCATTGTTCAGAATGTTAATGACAAACAGAAGGATGACTCTCATTCAATGAATTCCCTGTTACGATTACTACGCAATTGAATATGCGTTGTTTGTCTGAGCTGGTGTTTCAGCCTTCCGCTACGTGGCCGCATCGACGCTTGTTTGCTTCTTGACGTAGTGTTTTCTCTGCGTAGATTGAAGCGACATGAGTCAACACATGCCATCCATCAGGCCAGTTGCGCAATTTCCCCTCCGCCGCTGGAGCAATTCCACAAGGCCGTGGGTTCAGGACCCGCGGAGGGCGGAATGTTAGTGGTCCCCGCGGCTCGAAACGCGGAAATCCTCGTCCCCGCGGTGGAAGCCAGCACGTGGCTGTTTGCCGAACTGGAGAATGTTCGTGTGCATGCGCATCTGTTAAATTCCTGATGCTTGCTTTTGAGCTCGTAGCGCAGTCTGGCGAAGGAGGGGGGACGCAAAAAACTTTCCGCGGATCCCTCGACTGGTTAAGAATAAACATTATTTGAAAAGAAGAGTTATCGTATGTCTCTTAGCTTTGGATATAATTAAAAATTGTGGCTGAAAACCGAGAGCTCGATATTCAGAAACACAGGATTGCTCAGTCGAAGAATGTTAACTGGTACAACATTAACAGAATGGAAATTCTGTTGACACATCATTCCAAATTCTCTAGTTATCATGAAGATCAAAAGGAAAAAATTATGTATTCTCAAATACAAGAATTCACCGCGTGACACGAAGAGAACAAAATTAATTGTATAAATTATTGTATTAAATAAACAATTGTTACGCACTCCCCAATTGGTTTGTTCCAAATCCCTTCTCGACAGCTCTGTTGGCGTCACTAGAACCGCTTCAATCCGCTCGATGTTACGTAAGGAACCGGTCCATTATACGCCGTTAGGCTGTTCGCCGGCCACGGCCTCCGCCGAACCGTAAGCTAGCTTGCGCAAAAATATATTTTTCGGTACCGTTACTATAATATTTCAACTTTCCGTCAGATGCATGTCAAAACACTGGAGGTAACGAATTGTCAAGAAACACCAACATTTTAGTGTTTTTTTCCTTCATAAGGAGGTAGACTCTACCGCAGAAAAGGGTGATAGTTAATATTGAAGTGCCTGTGGATATTGTTCTTAAACTCGTTCACGACGACAAAAACCTACGAAGTTTACATTCTACTTGTGCTGAACACTATCTTTGTAATACCCGTACAGTACTTTTGCGTTTCATAGAATTTGTGAAGTGTGTACACAGCTTTCTACTATTCAGACGCATTTCCTGTGGACTAGGTTCATAGCTAGGGCGAATTCAACCGCTGTCTGGGAGAATATTCTAGCGGTGGGCGGCTCTGATTAGTTTCAGAGGTTTCTCCTATCAACTCCAGACGAATGCCGGGGCATAAAAACGGACCCTGCGTGATCTTTCCTTTCTCTTCCTTGTCCTGTCATATCCTCTCACCTTTCACACACGTGCGCAACACGACCGTACGTCAGGAAGCTTAGTCAGCTAAGCAATCGGCTTAGAAGTTGTTCCGGTTTGGGCGATTCCCTGTCGGGGAGATACTGGATGGGAAAATCCCCCCCCCCCAAGTGAAGGTCGGCGCCGGATATCAAAATCGGCGGTGAAGGAACACCGCCACCGCCCAGAATAGCAACATTCGCCATACTAACGGGACTAATGGCTATAGAAGTGGACGTGCCACCAACCAACCAACCAACCAACCAACCAACCATTTCCTATGGTATGCTTTTGAACTCGTGCGGTCCTTGAAAGTGCGCAAATCGCCCCAGAGAAGAGGTAGTCTTGAATCGTAAATTCGACAACGGCTCTTCTAGGAAAAAGTATAGATAAATCCCGCAGAACTCGCTGTCAGTTTCTCAGAGAGAGACCCTGATAAATCAAAGGGCGCAGATGTGGATGTGATGTGGTTTAAATGGAGGAAGAAAGTCTCCGGGTAGCTATCGCTACGCCCTCCATCAGACATTGCGACGATCTCGTATTTGTAATTTATTTTCCCAAGGTTTTTGACGTGAAAGAATATTTGTTATTATAGATTAGTAGCTTAACTGGAGAAAATAAATTTCGAAAAAGTCTACAATGTAATAAGTTAAAAATATTATTTTTTTGTTATATAAAATATCGAGACCAGAGAAAACCGTGAATTTGGAAGCTTAAGGAACGTTACCTTCGAAAATGACAGGCCAGTTTACTCTGTTTGAAAATAAATATGATCCAGCTTTTATTTGGCTGTTTTAGCAAACATTCCTCACCATTATAATTTTGGAAGATGATTCCTTTTTTCTTGTTAAATGACTACACGCAAAACATTTTTAATTTTCCACACGAGTCCATTGAAAAAGAATAACACGCTGGAAATGAAGCAAAACCTTAGGGATGAACCCTTGACATTTTCCTGAACAAGTTTTTAAATATTCTTTAAAATATTTCAGAGCATCTTGCGCTTGCTCCATAACACAGCAAACGTAGTGCGTGCGAAAACCGATTACGGTATCTTTCTACGTGCCGCAGGCGCATCGCGACCTCGTTCCTAAGCATCGCGTTTCATCTTCTGCCATGATTGGAATTCGCCGATAACTTATCGCCACTTACGAGAAGTGGAAATTAATGCGGCGCAGCTCGCGTCTGCGCTTTCTGAGATTTCCCGTCAGGAGAGATACTATTGACGCGCGCGGTAAATGGAAACTGTCAATCGCCGGCGATCTCGTTACTCAGTCGCGAACCGATAGTGACGTCGATGTAATTCACTCTCGCTGTCGTCATCTTTTAATACAATATCTCTCGAATTATGTTCGCAATCTGCATTACGGGCCGCGGGCGCGGTGCCTAGAAATTGGTTTTTCTTTGATATATATAAAACGATAACGTCGAACGAGGAGGGAGTTACGGAGGGGCTTAAACATTTCTGGCTGTGACCGGGGGCGGAGGGGGGCGGTGCGGAGGCAATAAAAGGCAGACGTATCCCTGGAGTTGGAACGTGTGCGCGCGTGCGCCGGCCGGCCGTGAGGGCGCGCTGTCGCAGGCAGGCGCCGCAAGAAATTTCCCTTCGATGCCCGGCCTCGCTTTTTATTCCGACTGCGGCGCGACCGTTCCGTGCGTGGAGGGGTGGGGCGTGTGGGAGGGTGGGGGTGGCCAGGAATGCGAAGCGGCGCCGCCCCCGCAGGTCGATAGCCGTGCCGGCGGTGCCGAGCAGCCCGGGGCGGGCAGGTAACTGGTGGGCGCCCATTTAGCACCCCGCGTCCTCGCCGGGCTTATTAGCCGCAATTACTTTCGGCGCCGCCCTGCTTCCGACGCGTCGGCCGCAGACGCGTCCCTGCCCCCGCCCTCGAGCCACGCCCCCTTCCTGGACCCCTCGGCTGACGACCCGCCGCGCCATGACCCCTGCGCGCTCAGGCCATGTGCCAGCGGACAGCGCTTTCCCCTTCATTCTCCCTTCGCGTCAATCCTCCACTATTACTATTCACTTCTCTGCCCTTTTATTTATTCCTCCCTAAATACGGAAAACGATCAACTTACAAACTACCTGAAGAAATTATGAGAGAGTCTCTCAAATAGCACATACTGCTTCCATCTATTCTTCCTGCTTCCTGTTCCTTTTTCGATAATTACCTTTATAAGGTAGGTTATTTATTGTTACAATAGTTTTTTTTATTGATAACTCACTATTTTTTTTCTTTTATAATTCACTGTACTGCAGTGAGATTGCTAGTCCATTCTCTTCGATGTTTGCATTTTATATACCCTCCTCCTGCACCTTTGCTACCTCACAGTTTCCGGGCGCACCAGCGTCCCCGTGCGCTCTCATTATTATCAAAGTGCCTGCGGTTTCGTCTGCGCCCCATGCAGTGTGTTTCCTACCGCCTCCCTTCCTCCCTTTATCCCCTCTCGCCCTCCGTCGCGCTGTCTGGGCCACGCCAGAGCCGCGCCGACCCTCGCTCCGAAGTTGGCTCCGGCTTCAACGCCGCGTCGCGCTCCGCTGCTCACTTTTTTCCCCCAACAGCTCCGCAGCGAACGAAAAGGGATTAAAAACTTCGCAAATTTTATGCGCGCGCGTTCAATTGTCTTGAAATTATTAACATGATTAACGGTTACTGCTCGGCGTGAACGGCTGGGCGAGGGGAGGGGGCAGATGGAGGGCGGTGAGGTCGACAGGAGGGAAGTTTTCGGGAAGAAAGGAGGTGCTCGTATATTGTTCAATTTGTCCGCGGGTCTTAAGTAGGGCTCTTTTGGTGATAGATGGGTTCCTGCGAGAGGGCTTCGGTGCAGGCGCTGAACAGCGGTGATCGATCCCTCTCCCTTTCCTGCATGCGCTGCTCCCCACCAATTTCACGGCGCTTGTCGTTTCAGATGTCGGCCGTAGGGGTGGGAAGGTAGGGGACTGCCTTCATTTCAACCTTGCGCTTTCAGTACGTTGAAACGACCTCTGAAGTACGCATTAGATGGCTTTGTAATCTCGTAATTCAGAGGAACATATAAGTGCGAACAGTGAGATGTTTAAGAGCGGTTGCAGGGCGGTTCTTCAAGATAAAAGCGGATTGTGCAGAGGTGACCGAAGAACTTGAAATGATGATAGAATACTCTCATCTGTCACACCTTTTCAAGAAAAAGACCAGATAATTTCTTTACCGTCATTTGGAAAATAAGATTTTTCAAAATTTTCAATTATAATAATGCAAAACATTGTTTGGAATTCTCGTCAAGGGAAGGGTTAGTTATTCTTCTCACAATCTGAGGGATTTGAGTTCTACAAACTTTGTACGAGAATTCGGTCATATAAAAATAATAGGGATGTTTTTGGCGAGACTGGGAACGAATTGGTTCTTCCTGCATTTTCTCCAAAGTGGATGAATTAGGTTGAAGATTTTTCTATTTCCAATGTACACGGAAGAACGTTTTAGCAATCACAAAATAATCTCGTTTGTTTTCCCGTGACGTATTTTCTGAGTCCCGCTTTGAAACACGAGAAACCCGGGACTAGAGCAGGAGAGAGCTCCTCGTCTAGGAGACTCACGTCGGGCGATCAGTCGCCGCAGTGGGTCTCCCGTTCGATTGCTTGTTTTCTTCTCCCCCGTGCGCCCGCCCCGCCACGCCCCGTCCCGTTCTGCCCCGGCCCACCACACCCCGACCCTGCCCCGCCCGTCCAGCCCCGCCCCGCCTCGCCCCACCCCTTTCCCGCCCCTCCCCACCCGCCCCTGCACCGCCCCATCCCGTTCTGTCCCGCCGGCCCCACCTCGCCACACCCCGCTCCGCTCCCCGCCCCTCCGCAGCCCGCCCTACCACGCCACAACGCGCCCTGGACTCCCCGCCCCGCCCTTTCCACTCCTCGCCACACTCCGCCCCGCCCCGCCTCACGTGCCCTCGTCAGCGGCGCAGGGCAGGCGGTGCGGGGGGGGGGGGAGCGGGAAGAACGGGCTTCGTCCGCCCCTCGGTGACATCCCCTAATTGTCCTCGTTCTCTTCCTGCTGCCGCTGCCGCTTTGCTGTTTACTGCCGCGACGGCCGGAGCCGTCCGTTCGGCAGAGCTTCGCACGTTCAGCAAACTGCGGCGCGTCTCGGCGGGTTCTGCACGCTGCACAGCGCAGGGCTTCATCAGCGCGATCTGCTGTGCATCACTAGCACTAAACGCCCGCTCGCTACTCTATACGTCGCTGCTCTGGCAAAACGCGAGCCAAGTCGCGCAGCGCTTTCGTATCTAATCGTTTCAAAGGTGGTTTTGAGTGGTCATCATATTTTGAAACGGACGCAGATAATCCTTAATGTGATGTTAATTAATGTTCATTTGGATGTGCATATCGTAGCACGCGCGTATCAAATCGTGCATTTCAGCACTATCAACAACACTCGCTCTTGTCAGATACCGTTGTTAAAAAAGGAGAGAGAATGCTGAGATTAGTTTTTTTACTTCCTCGAGTAGTAGTATAGAGAAAGTACGTATTGTAATGCTGCAGAAAAATTGCTGATTTCTTTTGAGAACGTTGGTGTGTATTATCTTTTACTTTTTAAAGAAATGTCGCAATTTAAGATCTCATTCACAAACCAGTGATCGGCGATAACATCTAAGCCCGTGAAGGCATTTTAAGGACAAAATAAAAGTGGAATAAATCTCATGTAAAATTTTTCAACATTAGTGTGTATTGCTCGTCAACGAATAAATTTGATTTTTATTTTTGATTGAGTACTACTGATAGTGAAGCGTGCGGGTAGTAGGATTAAATATGTCGAACATTTACTTACTGTCGGCTTATTCATACACTTGGTCTCACAACATATATGGTACAAAAAATATTTTTACTTGATCTTAACCTGTAATCTGTGGAAGTCAAGAGAGGCAACCAAACGCCGCCGTGCGGATGATTAGAACACGGTAAGTAGAGCACATTTGCCTGTGGAGCGCCCTTTGTGCCTTTGTCCGCCCCGGCTTCCTAATCCCTTCCCTTCCGCGTCCACTTCTGTGGAGACGCCGTCCCTCCGGCCCCTCCCGGCCGCTCCGTCCTCCGCGCTTCATTAGCGTAGTCGTCGCGAGGGCTTCGCTCCCGGTCCTCTGGCCGGATTTGCGCCTCTGTCGCCGCCGCCCTCGCCTCCTTCCCCTCTGCCTCCGACTGTGTCACTCCCCTCCCCTCCACCAGCGCCGAGCCGCCGCTTCAGCCCCAACAGCCTCCTTCCCCGCCTCCGCTTCATCTAACCTCGCCTCCGTCCCCGCCTCCGCTTCATCTACCGTCGCCTCCGTCTCCGCCTCCGCTTCATCTACCGTCGCCTCTGTCCCCGTCTCCGCTTCATCTACCGTCGCCTCCGTCCCCGTCTCCGCTTCATCTATCCTCGCCTCCGTCCCGGCCTCCGCTTCATCTACCGTCGCCTGTGTTCCCGCCTCCGCTTCGTCTACCGTCGCCTGTGACCCGCCTCCGCTTCATCTACCGTCGCCTCTGTCCCCGCCTCCGCTTCATTCGCACCGTCACCAGACCCGCCTCCGCTTCATCTACTGTCGCCTCTGTCCCCGCCTCCGCTTCATCTGTCGTCGCCTCTGTCCCCTCGCCTCCGCTTCATCTACCGCTGCCTGTCCCCGCCTCCAAGCTCGCCCATCGTCGCCTCCGTCCCCGCCTCCGCTTCGTCTACCGTCGCCTGTGTCCCCGCCTCCACACTACTGTCGCCTGTCCTCGCCTCCGCTTCATTTACGTCTGTTCCGCTCTCCGTTTCATCTAATGTCGCCTGTGTTCCCGCCTCAGTCATCTACTGTCGCTCAGACCCGCCTCTGCTTCATCTACCGTCGCCTCTGTCCCTGCCTCCGCTTCTACCTACCAATGCTCTGTCCCTGCCTCTCCGCTTCGTTCAAACTGTCCGTCTCCGCTTCATCTTCCGTCGCCTTTGTCCCTGCCTCATCTACCCTCGTCGCCATCCCTCTTGCTCCCGCCCATCTGCCATCGCCTCTGTTCCCGCCTCCGTTTCATCTGTCGTCGCCTTCGTCCCCGCCTCCGCTTCATCTGTCGCTTGTCCTCGCCTGCTTGCCTACTGTCGCTCCTGTCCTCATCTCCGCTCCATCTGCCATCGCCTCTGTCCCCGCCTCCGCTTCATCTGTCGTCGCTCTGTCCCCGCCTCCGCTTTATCACTTTAGCCGTCGCCCCTGCCTGTTGTCTACTGCGTCGCTCTGTCCCTGCCTCTCCGTGCTTCGTCTACCGTCGCCTGTGTCCCCTGCCTCCGCTTCATCTACTGTCGCCTGTGTTCCCGCCTCCGCTTCATCTGCTACGTCGCCTGTGTTCCCGCCTCCGCTTCATTTACCGTCGCCTGTGTCCCCGCCTCCGCTTCATCTACCGTCGCCTCCGTCCCCGCCTCCGCTTCGTCTACCGTCGTTCTCCGTCCCCGCCTCCGCTTCATCTACCGTCGCCTGTGTCCCCGCCTCCGCTTCATCTACCGTCGCCTGTGTCCCCGCCTCCGCTTCATCTACCGTCGCCTGTGTTCCCGCCTCCGCTTCATCTACCATCGCCTCCGCCTCCGCTTCATCTACTGTCGCCTCCGTTTCTGTCTCCGCTTCATCTACCGTCGCCTCCGTTTCCGCCTCCGCTTCATCTACCATCGCCTCCGCCTCCGCTTCATCTACTGTCGCCTCTGTCCCCGCCTCAGCTTCATCTACCCTCGCCCTCGTCCCCATCTCCGCTCCATCTGCCATCGCCTCCTCTTCATTCACCTCCAACTCTTTTCCCGCGTCACGACGCGTCGTGTCCGCCGGGCTTATTCGCCGTTCCATCTGAAGTCATCCAGGAAGTTGGGGGTCTGCGCCGGCTGCGACTGCTTACGCAACGCAGTTCGATATTCGCATCCTCCTCACACCCCGACGCGCCTCGTCCGAGCCGCACGTCATCACTCGATTTGATCTGATTTGGTTTGGTTTATTGAGTCTAAGAACAGGAGGAAACTGTATGTGACGTATGAGGCAGAAGTAACATCTGCGCACGTTTACTTGTGCTCCAGAATCTTTTCCGAACATTTCAACTAAAAAAACTAGACATTTTCGCTCCCGAGGTATAGAAAACTTATTTGCATCGGTAAACGAACTGCGGATTGTTTTTGAATTCCTAACAATGCTGTAACATCCCCGGTTCTACTTCTACCACTACTAGCAAAAGGAGAGCTCAACATAACGTGCGCATAGTGAAGCTACATTTTCGTCCAGAAACGAAACAAGGAACCGTTTCAGCAATTGCTCAATGGATAAGGGAAACTGGACAAAATCTGATTATTGAACCTGCATCTTGAAATGCTTGAAGTGAATAATCACGGTTGAGTAATCAGAAAGTTTACTTTGTCTCATCCCGGAATATGAGTAGGAACTGCGGCAAGTTTCTGGCTGTGCCAACAACGTATCATGTTCCCATAAAATATAAACTAATTATTGGAGTGAATCTGTGAATGTTGATCCCGGGAAAGTCAACTATTGTACCCGTGTAAACATGATTACATTTCAGGAGGTAAGGATGTCGGTCCCCCGCATAAATTATTGCAGACTTGGTTTTCCCTTAAGATATTTCCACCAGCTGGGACAATCTCGAAGCTCCCGAATGGTCACCTGATGTGTAATAGTGGATTGATTGATTGATTTTTTCGTATTTCCGGGCGCGTCAACTGCTTTGGTCATTAGTCCCGTTAGTGTAGTGCATGCTTTTCTCGGGAGATGCAGTGATCTTCCCCCGCTGATGGAGAGATCCGGGACCTACCGTCGGCTAGTGGGGTTTCCCCCTAACCAGGACTCTCCCACCAGCGGGGCACCGCCCCAGCCGGGACAAGCTCTAAGCTCCCGACCGGTCTCCCGGAATATGTAGTAGTGTAGTGCATGTTAGTGTAGGTGTGTGTGTAAGGGGGACAGGATAGGACAAGGAAGAGGAAGGAATGATCGTGAAGTCCGTGCCCCGTTTCTTAGGGTTCCGGCATTCGCCTGGTGTTGATCGGAGAAATCACGGAAAACTACCGATCAGAGCAGCCGGCCGCTAGAATTTAGTGTGGTGTAATGCGTGCATGCAAGCATGATTGTGTACGATAGAGTGAGAGGAGGGGGGAAGATCGCATATCAGTTTTTTGTCTCCAATTTGAACATTTTTCAGACCAAAGCCACCAGGAGTGGAAAATAAGTTAATCGAATTTTTGTTCATAAATGTAATGTGTTATTTTTTGTATTATTCAACAATACGCGTTTTAATAAGTGTTCTGAGATCTTTTGCGTTTGTTTAGCCGGCTGTATCTCAATTACAATTTAATAAACACCACCACCACCTTGACATGAAAACGCCCCCTTCCTGTATTTGAACAAAGATGTTGGAAATTACTAAAATTGTTTTACAAAACTCGATGTATTTGAACATCGACATTTCGAAACGTGGATGTCTTGTGGCCGATGTCGCG
The DNA here is from genome assembly GCA_011170035.1 of Teleogryllus occipitalis. Classification (NCBI taxonomy): domain Eukaryota; kingdom Metazoa; phylum Arthropoda; class Insecta; order Orthoptera; family Gryllidae; genus Teleogryllus; species Teleogryllus occipitalis. The sequence continues at coordinate 11,134 of BLKR01000026.1, forward strand.
TCCCCACTCGGGAGCCTCGTGCACCAACCGGCCGCGCCCTTATCTGCGCTTGCGTCAGCCCTCTAGCGGTGCGTCGCGTCGCGCGCTCGTGTTTCCGTGGGAGGAACGGGCGCTCCGCAGGTCAACGCCCCCTGGCCACCCGCCTGGGTCATGGCCCACTGGGAACTCTGGCGGTTCCTGCTTTCCTGCGACGCGTGCCTCGCGAAGGCTCCTTGCGACAGAAGGTTTACGATCTCGTGTTCAAGCAGGTGGCGAAGACTGTTTAATTTCTTGCGACTTCTCGGAGGAAGTTGGATGAGCGAAGTTTCAATGGCTCCAGTTGTGATGCTTTATTAATCGACCGTTTATAAATGCGCGCATGGTTAGTCAGCTTTTCATTCATTAACGAGTTGCGGAGTGAATGGACGTAGAAAATTCGTTACAGCAATCAAGCTGCCGTTCTGTCCTGCACCGTGTTTGAACGAGAGTAAACTTCTGCCTACTCTCTGCATAAACTTTTCCATTTCAAAATCACAATCTATTGATTAGAGATTATGAGCAGTAGTTATACAAATTGTGCTTCTGCAGTTAGTATGTAATCTCTCTGTATGCTCCATATAGCTAAGTAGTTTTGGAATTCAGAAACTCCGGTGTAACTTGTAAACATAGTTCATTAACTTGCTATACGAATTATTGTATAGTGCATCAACTAGTGCAACGTGATTAATTTGCTTTGACGTTACAAAAGCGTTTCAGTCGTGTCAAATGTACCAAACTGAGAGCGTATGATGCACCATATCGCCCAACCTCTCGTCTACCTTTTGCGCGTCTGACCCTATCCCGCTCCATCCCGCGCCATTCGGACGTATCTTGGCCTCTTTTGTCACTTTCCTGTCAGATTCAGCATCTTCGTGCACTGTAAACTCATTTCGGTTTGTCTCGCCCATTCTATTCATCCACACCTTTCTTCTGCGTTCGCTGAGAAAACCCTGATATGCAACACACAGCTGCGTTCAGGCAGATAGTGAAAAAGTGCGTGAACATTGAGTTTGCTGTAGAATCACCTCACTCGAATCAATAATCTGTTTAAGATTTCCCTGTTTTCATCAAATAAGTTGCTTCCCATTACGGTAACGCTGTTGGGAGTTGTAGATACTCATTTTCTGAGTGTACCATTGCGTCCTGGACAGTCACAGGGCTACCCTTCGTATCCTACTAGTGTGTTTTAGCTTCTCATAGAAGTTTAAATTTATAACCACATTACTTTAATATAAACTTTAATTATCCTTGCGATTTTCTGTAAATGAAGTAGTTTCGAGAACTTTTTCAGGCGTTTATATCCGATTTTGACCCTTACAATGAAGAAAAGAGGGAAAATAATAAAAAATAATTTTTTCCTTTGTTTTTTAAGTATGTCTCGTGTTCTGACACATATCATAAGAGCTAAATAAAAATTGTAGCCCTGTAAATACTTTACAGTTTTCCAAAATTTCAACCTTTTATCTTATAATTTGCACCCAACAACTCAATATAAACCAGAAATTTAATATTTTGTCTTAAAATTAGATTTTGTTTTATTCATTTTCGTAGTTTTTCTGTTTTGTTTATTACAAAAGATAAATAATAAAAAATTTAAAATTCTAAGAATAATATTATAACGTATTTTAATTTGAATATTTTTGATAATTGAGTATACTATTGTAATTTGCCTGTCTTCATCCGCTATGCGCTTTGCGTGAGACGGGAGAGCAGGCCTGACGGCGCGAGTCTCGCCTCGGAAAAGAAGGCCTCATCCTGTGGACTGGGATCCCGCGAGGTGGTCGTGTGCTCGCGGAGCAGGTGCTGGAGCCGCTGCGCGCCAGCTGCGCCGCCGCTCTCGCTCCGGGAGGAAGCCGAATTTATCGCCGGGCCATTGCGCCCTGCTTGCGGCGCTGCGAACACGGGAACATGAACTTTAGTGTCCGGCTTCGTGTTCCGCCGCCCGCGTAGGCGCTTTCACGGCCACCGTATATTCCCTTCCCCGCGCTGCGCTGTGCTGTGCTGCCCTGCCCTTCCCTGCCCCCGTCTGCGCTCGACCCGCGACCCCTCACCCTAGCACTAGCCCCGCTCTAGCCCTCGTTCTAGCCCTCGCCCTCGCTCTCGCTCTAGCCCTCACCCTCACCCTCACCCTCACCCTCGCCCTCACCCTCGCCCTCGCCCTCACCCTCACCCTCACCCTCACCCTCACCCTCGCCCTCGCCCTCACCCCCTCACAGCCCTGCCCTAACTCGCCCTGCCTCAAGCCCTCACCCTCGCCCTCACCCTCGCCCTAACCCTCGCCCTAACCCTCGCCCTAACCCTCGCCCTAACCCTCGCCCTAACCCTCGCCCTAACCCTCGCCCTAACCCTCGCCCTAACCCTCGCCCTAGCCCTCGCTCGCGCCCTTGTCGTCGCCCTCGCCATCGCCCTCGCTCTACCCCTCGCCCGCGTCCGCGTTATCGTCGCCCTCGCGCAGGGCAGGCGGAGCGGGGCAAGATCCAAAATAAAGGAGGCTGGATTTTAATGATGTGTGTTTAATTAATTTTGTACTAGTCACCCGCGCGTTAAGTTTACTCACGGCTCGAGTCAGGGCTATGTCTCGCTTTGGGGGCATTTTGACGAACGGTTTCATTATTAGGAGAAATATTAATTTGCAAAGTGATTTCATTTTGAAATGCGTTTTCTTTCTATATTTTTTTTAGAAAAATTGCTTTCTCTTTTTTGCTTTAATACGAAGTTCTAAAATATAAGTTCTAAAAATGCGATAAAGAGCTATTTCATCAAATGATGGAAGTGAGTTTGCGTGGGATCTCGCGTTTTCAGAACGCACTCGCAAATAAAAGACCGCTTTGAGGAAGTAAATAGATAAGCCATGCCAGCCACAGTAAGCCTCCCTCTATTCCTATATACTATTATCTCGTGTTGATGAGTGTGGATTATCATGACACTATATTCGTCTTCAAATACATGAAGAACTTGGACCGAAAACAAGATGACAAACACTGAGATCTAAAATCAAGATATTATTTAACATTTACGAATAGTGGGAGTTTTTTTTGTGGCTGGATTGTCTTATCTAGTTTACTGCCCTAACCCTTCAAATGTAGACAAACATTCCCTTCTTGGTAAATGCTAATTTCGATAAACTGAACAAAAATAAGAGGTTTTCGATTAATCCATGTTATTGATTTTATTAGAAATAACATTAATTTGCAGTTGTAACTTACGGAAATGTCTATACAGGTTGTATGGTGATGAGTAAAGGAGTTTCTCAACACAGCAGCTTCAGAAGTTACCAACTGTACTTCAATATTGGATTGAGTTTCATCCTTACGAAAATGTAACGGATTTGACGAAGGATTTTAAATTTATTTTTACCTAAGTAAAAATTTACATCGGCAGCCGGTATTTTAAAACAGTTTATGCGCTTCAAATGAAGATGCTAAATATATACATTCATTTATTTCGTATTTTAAAACCCAATATATGTTTCAAGGCGATCATTATTAGGCACGATCTGTTTACTGAATGTAACCCAGTAACAACTTATCTCAAATTTCCCGGAAAGCCCCACGCAATAATTCCGTGCTACGAAATAGTTGCGTCTGGAGCAGCATATCGAACGGTAAAGGTTATTCCAGAAGGTAGTTGCATGGGAGCAGATTGCGAAGAGCTCTCCAGTATTTAATGCACCTTCAAAGGAAATACCTCATTAACTTGAAGATTAGTTCATCCTGAGTAACCGTATTCCTCTTTATTTTAACTTCTCCTTAAACCCACATCGCTCTGCATAAAAGCCGTGGCGGGGCGCAGCGATATTACGGTCTGTTTGCGCCGGGACCCGGGGCCGCCGACTTCTCAAAGCTGCAATCAAATGGGAGCCCTCGCCCCCGCAGACCCAGTCCCATTCCCATTCCCATTCCCTCCCTCCGCTTCGCCATGCTCTAGCCCTGGCTCTGGCCCTGCCTCTGGCCCTGGCTCTGGCCCCTGCCGTGTTCGTCGCTGCTTCTGCTTGGCGCGGGCTCCTCTGCCGTTTCTCTTCCTGCGCATTGCCCCGACTTGCTTTTCGACGCTGACTCGGGTGGTTGTTTCTGTTGTAGTCGGATCTTCATCTGTTCGATGATACGTCTGGGCGCGAACTTCCTTGAGAACTAACATGTATTTTGCACTATCGAAGAATGTTCCCAGAAAATAAATGTATCACGTGTGACAAACCTTGTCAAATCACCACTGCGTAATGAATTAATTGTCGGTAATTCAGGCATCTGATTACAGCTGCAAAGCAAGCAATCTTGCCGCCTCATACATGCTCTTCCCTCTCTTTCTAGTTTGCTCGTCCCTCTCTCTCCACATCCTGTCCCCACCATCCCCACCTCTGACATGGTATCTTAATTAGTCACACTCTCATTATCCCCGAGCCTTTTCTTCCCTCCCGTCGATTGCACCTCGTGTCCGCACTCTGCAACCAGCTGCGCGTCCACCTGCATCACCACGCCCCCCTCGGCCCCTTCACCCCTAACCCTCTTGCATCCCCCACCCCACTCCGCGCCTCCACGTTCTTTCCTATTCCCTCCCTCCCGCCCCCGCTGCCGGCACTCGCTTCCCCTGGCCCGGCGGCGACACGCAAAAGCACTCGCTGCCACTTGTGGAAAGCGACGCGCCGCCCAGAGGTCTCTCAGGGCTAAAAGTGCGGCTTTTGGGCGGCGCGGCGGCGCATGCGCCTTGCAGACGCGCTCAAGAGGGGGAAGAGGGGGAAGGTGCTAGATCCTGCGACGCTGCTGAGCTCGTACGTTTGGCTCTTCCCGAAGCGTCAAATTAATTTGCTGAGGCGATAAGGTACTTTGTATGGCTTCATACTGGGTGCACGCGAGTGGACGGTTGTTTTGTCAGGATGTGAAACGAGGGAGCGTTGCCGGAAATTGCATTGCTTCTCGAAATGTTTTACAGGCGTGGACAATTTATAAATTAATCAAAACCAGTTACATTCTTGGGTTGTGTGTGCAATGGTCTTCCCTATTTTTGTATTCTTGAATGTGTAGTTTTTTGTTGTTGTTTTTGTAAATATCAAACGTTAATTTTAAAGGCATTCTTGACTATTGACTGTAGATTGTAACTAATGAAGATAATTATACAATTTAAAAATACTTTATGTAAGTATCAGTGTGTGCATATTGTAATGTACTTTACATTAGACGTAAAGCGTTATGAACAAATGCTTAAGGCTTGGCTATTTAAAACGTATTTCGTTTAAATTGTATGATAAGTTTATGTAATTGTGCTTGATGGAGTTACTAATGGATATTACAAAACTGTTGTAAAAAATTTCCAAATGTTGGTGTGCTCTACAATAAATAAAACATCAGTGTTTGAATTTGAGCAGCAACAAAGTGTGTCCTTTGAAACGAGCGAGAATTATCAGACATGTCACGGAAGAAGAAAGTTTAGATCTACTGCACATCGAAGCTCGTGGCACATTTGTCCCTGCAATCCTCTTGCCGACTCGTTATGTTCTTTATTCCGAATGGCTGTTTAATTAACAGCCGCGCACTCGTGTTTCAGCGATGCGTGCCTTTTCATCCCGACGACGCGCCAGCGGCTATTTTCACTTTCAATAACACTTTGCGGCTTGCGGAACTATTTACTCGTCGTGGAGCACAGTAAAACAGCCCCAACAAGCCGCGAGTTAAAAGTTGTCGTGTCCCGAATGGGCCTACTAAATATTCCATTTATGGGCGAGCGTCCCCTCCAGCGCGAGTTAAACGCTGGGCCCGCAGGCGCGTAGGCCTCGGCCGGCGAGGCACCAGGCTCCTCGTGCTCCTGGTCTCTGCCGCGCCGCTGGCCACGCACGAGCTCTTTTGGTCCTTTTGTCATGTTGTGATGCACCAGTGACTTGCGGCAGCCAAATCACGCAAAATGGTTTCACAAAGATCGCACACTCCTCAAGAACAACCAATAAAATGATCTCGTGTAACACTACAATAAATGAAGAAATAAAAGAAGCCATCTCCATCGACTTAATATATTCTCATAGTCTAAATTCTAAATATATTAAGTTGACGGAGACGACTTGTTTTATTTCTTCGTGTAATTATGTCAATTCGAATCCCCACATCACAATAAATTTATTGTTTTGACAAAGCAGACTGCATAATTATTTCAATAACTGGCACAGAACATCCTCGACTCCACAAACGGTCACACCGACTTCATGAACAGACTTCGTGAAGTCGGGGTCAGTGTCGGTGGAGCGCAGGATGTCGTGTGAGACAAACACGGAGGTATGAAAAACCGACGAGAGTATTTCACACTGCCTCACTCAAATGCTGCTTGCTTGCAACAGACGCAATCGGCAAGCGGGAAAAAGTTCTCATGCCCACAAAGGTTCAAGGTCGTTTCTTGCCAGCGCATTTTACACTAATCCATGAGGTTTTAGACAAATGGTCGAATACTTTTCTAACAGGCCTTGTATAGTAAAACAGTTATAACTGATGTCTAATTGTAATTGTTAAGTTCTGCCCTTCTGTATTATTCTGTCAAGTTGATGAGGTCACACAAACTCTTCTTATATGCTTGTGTATATTAAATTCGATTAAGGTGAGTAATAAAATTTTATTTTCATCCATTTTCAACAAGTCTTTAATTAAACTGTCTACTAGTGATGACGTACCCACGATTTGTGTGTGCAGAATATTTCTATTTATCTTACTATGTATTGATATTAAATGTCGTATTCAACATTTATATAACATTTTCTTATACTAGTTGACTGTTGTTTCAACAGCCCTGCCTTCGTGACGCTCACCAAGATACAGAATATTTTGAGGAAGAATTGATCTTCCATTGAAGAAAACTTATCGAAATTACCACTCTTCAAAAACTGAATTCATTCTTCGTTAAAATAAGCTAAATTTTCATGACTTCAGTCCTGCATAAAGGTGAAAAATAAATAACTGCAATTTGCCGGTGAAACCAGCTGCTCAGCAGAAAGGGAGCTAACCCCACTTATCATTCTTCGGAATAATTTTAAATCAAGATCGTACCCTACAATGACGACTTTCCACCCAAGATCACTTACAAACATTCATCAAAGATTTCAAACTTCATGAAAGAAGACACTTACGTGAAACGGCAGATATATCGGTGACCAAATATCTTTTAACTGATGAACACTCGAAAAGCGTGGAAAGGGAGCAGGAAAATTCCACTTTTAACGAGTGTTCGGTATTGAGTTGCGACGGAGGCATGTAGTGAAGTGCTCAAATGCAAAGCCACGCTGACCGCAGCTGTGATTTGTCACATGGCGAAGCGAAACGTCGGGGGAGGGGTGGTTGCGGTCCCGTCAAGGTCACCTCGCGCGTAATGCCACCGCCTAAACACACACGCGATTATCCTGGTCGCCTGAGTGTGAAATGGGCGAGTCAAAATGGAAACTTTGTGATGTTGCATTTGCGGGGGCGAAATCCCAAATGTAATTACGAGACCGCGTGGCGGACGCCTAGCCGCCACTTCCCCTCCGCTCCCCGCTCCCCACCCCCGCCTGTAATCTAGTAAAGGCACTCCACCCCCGCAGCCTCCCTGAGGAAGGCGGGGAGGGCGTAGTGCCTGCACTTCCGCGTCAGGCTGTTCCGCCGGGAGGTTGACCTGCCTTACCTGCAGCTGCACGCTCTCTCAGGAGCTGCTGCAAGGGAAACATGCGGCCTCCTAAATGGCTCTTAGACGAAAACTTGGGAAGAGCATTAAAAGGAATATTTTGCATGCACAGCAACAGCATCATGATTTAAGTTACAAAAGGTTCTGAAACGTTGATACATCCTTTATTGATAATGATAAAAGTAATAATTTATGGAGTAGTTTTAGCAGCATCTTAAAACGATAGCTTCATGTATTGTTGAGCGACGTAATAATTAATTAATTTGCTCTGGAAAGGTTTTGTAATTTTTCGTGGTTGAAAATGGATAAGGATAGCGGACTGCGACTCACATTCATTAAAAACTGGGTGCGGTTTTAAATTATCACGAGCCCGAAGGTGTGAATTGATTGTTTTTCTTAAAAATATTTTATTGATTTTGTTGGTTGTACGTAGGTCAGTTTTAGTCTAAACTTTACATAGGTTTGGTATACTTACATGCTAACTTATATTTAAAACTTATTTCTAAGACTTAAATCTAACATAAGGTTGAGGATGCCCTATTGGGTCCACTATGAATTGATTGTATGTACAAATCAATAAACATTCTCTTGCGCAATGATTTGCATTTCATTCAGTCTCTTCTCGCAATGAGATGAATCCGGATCGTAAATCACCTCTTCGATAACAGAAGCCATTCGTATCCTTCGCGTCCGCAGAGCTGTGGGCGAAGGCCTCTCCCCTTGGCGTTTATTCAGAGCGCTTGCTCGCTCCGCCCCAGCACCGTCTTTGGAGTGCGGGGGGTCCCGCCCCGCCCCGCTCCTCCCCGCCCCGCCCCGCCCCGCCCCGCCCCGCCCCCTCGGCGCGTTGGGTCAATCTGCGTCTCCTCGGTGGCCGCCCTGGGGTGACCCTTGAAGGGAGGCGACCGCCCTCATCGCGGGCGGGGCGCCCGGAGGGCTCAAGTGAGCAGCCCTTCGCTTCGCTTCGCCCTTTCGGCGTGGAGGGTTGCGTCGCGCTCCTTGGGGCCTCGCCGTCCAGCCCGCGCACGCCGATCGCATTCGGTTGATTGCGGCGCCGCTCATTCTGCTCCGTCGCGTCAGTTTCCGATTAGTTTATGTGATAGATGTGCCATTGAGGGATGGAAATGAAGCTCCAGTTAAAATATGGATTGTTCTCTTATGTAAATAGCGAACATTTTTACAAACGTGGAGTACCACATACGTACACACACACACACGCATACATACATACATACACACATACGTGTACTGAGAGTTAAATTAGGTGAAGTTAAATCGCAAATTTTAAAAAGTTAGCTGGAAGCGTACAAAATTTCACTTTCTAAACTTGTTTGGAATATTGTTAGAAACCAGTTTCAATTTTTTCTTCATACAATGAAACTAAGCTCATTTAATTGTATAATAACGTCCAAGTATAAACCTGAAGGTTCGCTAAAATTAATGGATTTGCATTTCGCAGCAAACACAGAAAACTAGCACATGTGTATGAATGCCCTTCATGAAGCGAGTCGTTTCCTTTAATTTCGCACACGAGGCAAAGCAAGTCTTGACACTCCACTCTTCAAACACAGCCATTTCAACACCACTACGAAAATTAAGGAAAAGGCGTGAAACGTGTCAATACCGAAACCGACGTGCACCACGCTCCTCGAGGTGAGTTTGAGACGTGCTAGTCGAACGCTCACTCAAAAGGTTCGACACGTGTCGATAACACTGCTGGCGTTTCGGTTTCTGGGACGTTCTCGAAGAGCTCATTACGACCGCGAAGCGCGAACACTTTGCCCTCCCCCCTCCCGTCACATCCATCTCTAACTCCACCCCGCCCTGGCCCGCCCCTTCCCGTTCTGGCTCGCACCGCTCCACCCTGCTCCATCCCGCTACACCCCACCCCGCTCCGCCCAACATCACCCCGCTTCACCTCCACTTCACCACCATCTTACTCCACATCGCTCCATTCCGCTCCACCTCGCTTCACCCCGCTCCACCCCGCTTCATCCCGCTCCCCCCCGCTTCACCTCGCTCCACCCCGCTTCACCTCGCTCCACCCCGCTGCGCCTCACTCCACCGCGCTCCACCTACCTCCACCCACCACCACCCCGCTCCACCCCTGCCATCCCACCCATCCCGCCCCGCCCGCTCCACACCACTTCACCTCGCTCCACCCCGCTTCCGCCCGCACTATCTTACTCCACATCGCTCCATTCCAGCTCCACCTCACGCTTCACCGCTCTACCTCGCTCCATCCCGCTTCACCCCGCTCAACCCTGCTCCGCCCCACTCCGCCCCACTCCACCGCGCTCCACCCACCTGCACCCCGCTCCATCCCGCTCCACCCCTCCCATCCCACCCACCCCGCCCTGCCCCGCTCCACCCCGCCCGCGCACAAAGCACACTGATAAATGGAGTAAGCAAGGAAATGAAGTCGGGCTCCGCGCCGCCGCTGATGAATGGCGAAAGTCGCGCGGAGAGATGACTCGATAAATAAGCAGCGTCCTTCCGCGGCGCCTCTCCGCAAGACGGATGCGCGGCGCCGGCGCTCGGAGCGGCCGAGACGAACGAGACGCGGCTTCGGAGATAAGAATACGAGATGACCTGTTAAATGCAGATGTAAAGAAATATGATAAATATGCAAATGGTTTAGAGTGCTGCATTTATAATAAAATTGATGCCATTTAACTTCTTTTTAAAAAATGGAATTTCTTCGAGTTTCGCCCCCGCATTTGCATTGACGTAGAGAAAGCCGCTCTTCCGCGCCCGCCCGCCCGCTTGTTGAGGTTGGAAGCGAAGTAGTATTTCATTCGCCTTCCCCCGTCTCGGTTTTTATAGAAAATGTTTTCGGATTTCGCGCCAACTTCGTCGCCTGCATTGCTGGCAATTAAAACTTGGGAAGTGTTAATTGTTATGGACGGTGCCTCCCTCCGGGGGAGGGACGGAGGAGCTGGGTGGGAGTGGGGGTGGGAGTGGGCGTCGGCGGCGGAGCGGGCAGCGGTATCCATCTCGAGTGCTAATTCCGCGCGGCACCCGATGCAATTCCGCCGAAAGGGGCGTCGCGGATTTGCATGAGCCGCTCGGGCTCCTCCGTCGCTTTTCTGCACGAAGTGTTTAATTATTCTCGTATCGCGGAGAACAAGCAATTTAAACACACCTTTTCTCTAAAAATTATTTGTCATGGGGCGTCTTCGGGATGGCGATGTAATATCACCTCTTTTTCCGGGACAATGAGGGCTCTTCTTCTCGGTGCCATTGTGCTCGGAGCGCCGTGCCAGCTGGCGAGTAGTCGGCGGTCCTTCCCGGCTCGCTAGCCTCTGCGATCTCAACATTGCTGTGGGCATTCCTTAGAAACCGCACTTCGCTTCAGGACAAATTGCAATATACCCCTTTTCCTCCTCAGTCTTCTTTTGAATGTCCTTTTCTTCTCCTGACCACCTCGGTTGTTTCTCTACGGACTTAAATTTTATTCTGTATTCTTACGTTATTGCTGTCCGTTCTCTTTATGCAATCAATTTTTTTTCAAACACTCACACAATCACACACAAGCCATGTACAGAATAAGTCACGTAACTTTAGCACCTCCTGTATTTTTTTGAACGGTTGAAGTTCTTGGAATGCAGTTTTCACGGAAGTGAATGAGGGAATGGGGTAATTGACGTACGTATTCGTTTCCATTTTGTCACTTGCATTTTACGAGATATTGAAGTAATTTGTTTTCTTTTCAAGTGGAGATATACGTATACTAAAAAATATTATGACTAGCGTAAAAGGACGAATCGAATGATTTTCATGTTGCCATACGTTAGATAAACATTGTTTGAGTCATTTTGAATTCTTGCGAGTCATATTTAACGGATATTTTGAATGTAGCAGTCCACCAGCCAAGGTCATACAGCGCGCTCTCCGCTAATGTGCGCTCGAGGCGTTACAATGCAATATATATGGGTGGGTGGGTGTGTTAAACACCTCTAGAGGACGTAGACGTGTCGAAAATTACCACTTATTGGCAATGAACATGTAGTTGGAAATTCCTTATAATGGAGTTATATGCATTCATACATGTGGCACTTGCCCCTTACTTTTAAGCAACCCCATATGCCCAAAGGTTAAAATATCAGTTAAAATATCCTATACTTACAGAACATATGAGTATGGGGGGTACCTAAAGATATGAAGCAAATGTCACATGTGCATATCCATTTACATAACTTCTGATACTTTTTTCACCTTTCACATCAAAATTGCTACTCTGTATTCTTTTTTGCCTTGTTTTGTTTCATCCCCTTTGTCTTTGTTTTAATATCCAGCTTCCTTCTACAGTTTTGTGAAAGCAGAGGTTTCTGTGCAGTTGATTCTAAACGCCTCGCTCATTGGCCCGTCCGCCTTCGAGCGCCATCTTTTCCTTCCGAGCGCCCGCGGGACGCAATTTGTTGCAAAGTTTGCCCTTTCCGGCGTCGGCAATCAGAGTTTCGCTTTCGTTGCGCCCTTGTTTTATTTTAATCGCCTCAAGACGATCGCGAGGGCGAGGGCGTAATGAGAGCGAGTTTCGTTATTCCGCCACAAGGTGGCATTGAATCCCAACTTCCGACGAGGGCTCTTGTGGACAACGCAGCGAATAAAGGGAAGTTGAAAGCCGGGTGTCGCTTTAGCTTCCAGCTATCAACGTCACGTTTGGATGGGGACGAAGCGAAGCAAGATAATTAAATACTTTTGAAAGGAAGCTCCAAAACATTTCTGATCTGATCCTAATACAAGTTTTCTCGAAATCGTTAATGATCTCCTGAGGAATGTGGAGAGGTTGTTGGGATATCAAGGTTTTTGTTGGTCCGAGTCGTTAGTGGTTATGTAGAAACTACTGAATTGCTCTGGGAGGTCTTTTATTTTGAAAGGTAATCATAGTGTTAGATGATACGGTTGCACAGCTGAAAGAAGTTAAATGGAAGTTGGATTTCGTAGCCAAAAAACTATCTTAACGTTGTAGAATTTAATAGCGTGTTCGCTCGACCTTCATCTCCTTTGCAATGGCGCTCATGGGGTGATAACACTATTCATCATCACCGCTACTGGGTTGATCTCGGTTGAATTAACTTGGCTAGTGGCTACGGAGACCCAGTGTGATTAACCCGTCGGCGAATGCGCGCCCAATCTGCGCGTCCAAGACGTTCGACCCTCCTGACTGGTCGCACTCCGTCATCTCAGCCTCCGCCCTACACGCCCACTCCGCCCCCGCCGCTGACCATCGACACAGAGCGCGGTGTCCGCTCGGTTCTCCATCTCGTCCACCCGCCTCGCCCCGTCGCTGCTGTGCGACCCAGACCTCGACTGGCACCGCAGCCACCGTTCCTGCTTTCCCTCTCTCCCTCTCTCCTCGTCCTCCTCCTCCTTTTGTATCCCACTTCCACTTCCTCCTTTGTTTTCATCTTACTCTTTCTCTTCCATGTTCTTCTTACTCTTTCTCCTTCTCCTTGTTCTTCTTACTCTTTCTCCTTCTCCTTGTTCTTCTTACTCTTTCTCCTTCTCCTTGTTCTTCTTACTCCTCCTTGTTCTTCTTACTCTTTCTCCTTCTCCTTCTCCTTGTTCTTCTTACTCCTCCTTGTTCTTCTTACTCTTTCTCCTTCTCCTTCGCCTTGTTCTCGTCTTCCTCGACTGCTGCCGCCGCCGCCGCCGCCGCCCGGCGCTGAGGTGGCGTCCGGCGACCCGGACGCAATCTGCACTGGCCGCGCTGGGGCAGGGCAGGGGGCTAGTGGTGTGGGAGGAGCCGAGGGGCGCAGTTACGCAGATTGCTGCGGGCCGACTCGTCATCCCCGAGATTAATCTGTATAATTCACGGCGAGGGCTCCGGCGGCCAGCGGGCCACAGCACTGCGCCCCGCCCTTTCTCTCCGCCCTCCTCCCCCCTCCTCCCCGCGTTGCCTCCTCTTTATTCTCTGGCTCGCTCGCGGTTCTCGGATCTGCACCTCCTGCTTCAGCCTCTCCTGACCTACATCGCAATGTCTCGTTTCCGTAGTTTCGTAGCTCATTTGTCCTACCTTCAGAGCTCCTCAAAATTCACCAACTTACGCTATCATTTTCCCTCTATTACAATGTATTCGCCTCGTTTTATTTAGACTTGGGCCTTTCCTTGCATTTGCACAATTCTAACTGCATATTGATTTATTTGTATTCCTCTCACTACCTTCTATTTGTTTGCGCTTTCTCTTCCTCAGTCCGTATTTTGAGCCTACGTTCTTCTTTCTAATATCTTTCTACTATTTGTCAGTGTACCTTTCGGAATGTTTCTACGATTTGAGCAATTCCATGCTCGTTCGCCCCTTGAGCGAGCTTCACTCTCCGGGACGTCTGGCTCCTCCACAGCTTCCACCCCCTGCGCCGCCTTCGCCAGGGATTCAGCCCCGCTCGCCCGGAATGAAATTTCCTCCCTCCCCCCGCTCGGCTCCGTCACCCCTCGTCTGACTTCTGTTTTGCTCTAATTACCCGTGTGCAGAAAATTACACCGTTACGCTCCTATTTTTGGGAAGCGGTGCTCGTTAGCTGTGACGTCCCGGGCACAAAAAGTACAAACGAGTTCCTGTTAGCAGCTATTGTTACCCCGTCGCCGGCGCAGTCAAAATAAATTTTATATTTAATAAGAATGAGACGCGAGATGTGAGTGTTAATCCAATTCCCGCGCATATTGCCACTGGCGTTGCACATGAGGCAGGAGTAATTGCGCGTTCTGCGCCGCGCAGGCGAGTTGTTTTGAGACCGCAGTTACGAGTGATGCCTTATCCTGCTGCGGAAATGTAGTTGATTCCCAGTAGAGAGAAAAAGGACACTTGCAGTTCCGATGTATTGAAAGTCATATAGAAAAGTGGCGAAAGTGCTACAATAAAGTCCTAGTTTCAGAAGTTTTTTTTATTTTTTTATTGAGGGTGAAGGGGGATAATTATAATGGCGATTGTTCAAAATTAACCATGCATTGTGTATTGAATGATATTTAAATTTTAATCTCCACATATATTCAGGTAATCAACATATTCAGTATAATGACCACTGAATAAATAATTAGGACTTTGGATTGTTTTAATTTCTATGGATGCTACAAAAATTTAAATAACACTCAATACACAATCCTTGGATAATTTCGAGTCACATTGAAATGTGTGATTGGCCCAGTGTCTATTAGGACTCGAGAGATGCCAGTTGTTTTATCGACAATCGGAGAAATTGAGAGCAGCTTATCATTCATATCCAACCACTAAGGGTTCATACAAGTTTATTTTAGAATACATCTGCCTGAAGACGCAAGGCATGAGGAATGTCGCAAACATTTTTATAATGACGACGGAGTAAGGTGACTTCAATTGTTTGTGTTTAATGTCTTTGAGTACTACTAAACTTGAAGAGGAGGCATAATTTGTTTGTAATTTTTAAAAAGAAATTGAAAGAATGAGATTATATTCAGTTCATTCTCCTGATTTGCTTCCAAAACATACAAGCAATCGCCGCTTTAATTTTTTTAGTTTTCTCTATACAGCAAGAGCTGTGTATAATTGCTCTGTGACGGATTAATGTTTAATAGTCTTAATTATTTCATATCAAATACACGTATTTCTACATGGAGTTCTAGATGCTAAAAATGGATATTTTTTAGATTTAAATTTCGTTTGCTCTTCTTGCCCCCAAAAGGAAGATAAAAGTTTGAAACGGATGACCCTTCATCGCGAGCTGTGCCATCTTGAAAACCATTACATGATCCGATGTTGTACGCCTGCAGTTCGCTAAACGAACGCCCCTTTTTTCGTGTCCCTCGCACTCGGGCGGAGGCAGAGGCTGAGATCAGAGAGAAGACGCACTAGGCGCAGCCGCCGTATTTCGAGCATTCGCTCATGTCGGACTCGCGAGAGTGAGAAGCAGCAGGGCAAAGGCAGGGAGCCAGATGGCCAAGCGAGAGGAAGGGTCACTTGCCGGGAGGCGCTGCGAGTTTAGGGCTGGGATGAGGAGTGGGGGGTGCGGACAAGGAGAGAAGGGCGTGAAGTGGATCAGGGCGGGGCGCAGAAGCAGAATGGCGTGGCACGGAAAGGAGATGGGAAGCAGGGAAAGTTTAGAACGGGTGGTGATGAAACGCAGTGAGAGTGTGTGAGGAGGAGGTGGGCAATGATGTGGGCAATGATGTGGGCAATGATGTGGGCAATGATGTGGGCAATGATGTGGGCAATGATGTGGGCAATGATGTGGGCAATGATGTGGGCAATGATGTGGGCAATGATGTGGGCAATGATGTGGGCAATGATGAGGTGGGCAATGATGAGGTGGGCAATGATGAGGTGGGCAATGATGAGGTGGGCAATGATGAGGTGGGCAATGATGAGGTGGGCAATGATGAGGTGGGTGATGGTAGCTGTCTGTGGACCAGAAGCGACGGGGTGAATCGGGTGGCAGCGCCGAGCGGACAGAACGCGTCGCGCGGGGGCGGAGTGGGCGCGAAGCGGCACCGCGCGGATATTTCCCGTTCGCGCCGGCGCGGGGCGGCGCGGCGCGGCCAGTGGCCGCAAAAAGCGGCGCGGGGAAGAAGCGCGCCTGGCGAGCGGCCGCGGAGGCGCGGGAGCGACGCGTCGCGCGCGTGACGGATGGCGAGTGCGCGCGCGCGCGAGCGGGCGGCGGTCAGAGGGCTAAAAGGGAGCCGTTTTTGCTCGCGTTGCGAGTCCAGACTTATGGCGAGTTGTACGCGGCAGGACCTCTTCAGAGAGGAAACGGAAGCTGCGAGAAAAATTCAGGTGATCTATGCTGGGAGCGCAAGTGTATATGATGGACGAGAAGTCATTTCAGGCTTTCCCCCCCAAAAAAATTAAATGCAATGTAGTTTCATTTCTTGTGATTCTTTAATGGAACGAATGTCATCTATATTGCAACATCTGTTAATGTCAATTTATATAAGGATAAGATTTTGCATCACGCTGTTTACTTGTGACATTGATCATATTATTTGTGTCCTGTGACAAAATTGTCTTGTGAAATAATGTCGTAAATATGGTCCGTGATTTAGTGTTTGAAAAATATATTAATGTATATATTTTAAAAATAAAAAATAAATTTCTCTGTCAGCTTCAAGACAATTTTCCAGAAATCGCTGATATATATGAAATTGTTCACAGAAGATGAAATGTATTATTCCGTTGTAGAATTTTAGATTACGTAAAATTACACTAAGGTATTGAGTATTAATAATTGTGACATTTTTATCAAGTATCCTTCAATTACCGGATAGACATTTTATCCATCTAAATGTCTGGTAATTACAACAAGGCGTTCCTGCGTGCACAGCGAAAGCTTTCATCGCTTCGGCCCACCACATGGCGGCCCCGCAGTCGGGAAACGATCTTCCCGAAAGACGCGGCGCTGGGGTGGGGCCCAGGGAGACGACGGCGGGTACGGGATTAGAATAAACATGCGCAGAAGGAACACAATACCGTGTTTTCTTTACGATCCGCGGACGGGCCGCCCGCCTGGGAATCTCCGGCAACGTAATGATGACTGCAGCTCCTCCTCCTGCGGCTGCTTTTTTCCTCTCCTTGTGCCCCGCCCCTCTCCGCTCCACTTGGTCTCATCCGGCATTCAGCTCTACCTCGGTCCTCCCCGCCTTGCTCTACCGCCGTCCGCCTCGACCCACTGCCTCCTTATGCCTTCCCGTCCTGCTGCTTACAATTGCGTTCCGCCTTGCTGATCTGTACCCCGTTCCTCCTCTCCTTGCTTCACGTACTTCCGTTCCTTCTCACCGCGCATCGCCCCACCCCTTCCCAGTCGATCGTCTCTCTGCCCCGCTGCACCCCAATCTCCTCCTGGCTCCACCCAGTCCCACCCCTCCACCGCCGGACTGCTGGGCATCGCCCCAGCCCGCCACGCCCCTGCCGGCCTTGCCCCGCCCCCCTCCGACCTCCTGCAGCCTGCGAGGACGGGGTGGCCGCCGTCGTTATTCCGCTCCGCTGTGGACGAAAACAAATGTGTGGGGGTGGAGACGCGAGCAACGCGATGCCCCGGGGGCCCTTCCGAATGCCGTGTCGCTGCGGTTCAAGATAATTTTCGAGTGTTTTCCGCGGAATGGGATTCTCAGAAACGCGGTTGCACGCAACCATGCAAAATACTGCTTTTCAAGACGACGAAAAAGCCTACGCTTGCTCCACAACCCCCCTTGAGTGCTCGTTATCCATTTAAGTGTGATTGTTGGAGACACTGTGAGGACATAGATCGTAATTTATTCCTGCTTCGTTTTCATTAAGCTTGTCATGTCTCAAATGTGTTATTACAGCATGCAGGAAACTCTTGTAAACATCGTGTTTGCGTACGTACTGAGTCTGCATCAGCGTATTGCGGAATCTGGACTACTGACTACATCGAGTTTATATTAAACTGAACTAGAATGCCACTTTGTCTAATTACTGTCTCACTATCAGCTAACAGCGAAAGAAGTGACATGGCAGTAATTTTAAGAGAAGAGCTCTCGTTTCCATGGGCCTAACGTTGGCGTGAGAGATGGGCATAAAGATGCCCTCAATTGACGAATCTGGAACTCGCGGCGACAATTTGGCGTGTTCCATTAAACGATGGCTTCAGGCGCGCGGGACAAGACCGCGCGTCCGCCCCACGCTTCCAGCGCCGCGTGGCGTCTCCCTCTACAGTTTCCCTGTGCGGAAGCGCATAGCAATGCGGCTGCAGAGGCGCTTCCGCTGGGGCGGGGTCGAGGTGCAGCGGGGGCGGAGGTTTAGGAAGGGGCGGGCACGGGGCAGTGGTGGGCAGAGTCGGGGATGGAGCGGAGTGACAGTAAAGGCGCGGGGAGAGCGACAGCGGTGGTGAGCGAGGGAAGGAAGGGGCGGGGACAGCGGAGGGAGAGTAGGGCGAAGGTCCGTGAGAGAGAGAGAGAGAGAGAGAGAGAGAGAGAGAGAGAGAGAGAGCGGGGACGGGATGAGGGGAAGGGGCCATGGCGGGAACAGCCTGGAAAGATCGAAGGTACGGGGGCAAGCGAGGCTGGGCGATGTGACGGCAGGGACGGGGCTGGAGCGAGAGCGAAAGCAAGGGCGAGAGTGAGAAGGGTAGCGTCGGGAATGAAAGAGGGAGGGATGAGGATGAAGATGGAGCGAGGCATGGGGAAGGCAAGGGCGGGGACAGCCGGGAAAGATCGAAGGCACGGGGGCGAGCGAGGGCTGGGCGATGTGACGGCAGGGACGGGGCTGGAGCGAGAGCGAAGGCAAAGGCCAGAGTGAGGAGGGTAGCGTAGGGGGTGAGGATGAAGATAGAGCGAGGCATGGGGAAGGCAGGGGCGGGGACAGCCGGGAAAGATCGAAGGCACGGGGGCGAGCGAGGGCTGGGCGATGTGATGGCAGGGACGGGGCTGGAGCGCGCGCGAGGAGGGTAGCGTCGGAGACGGTGGGGGCGTCCGCCACCGCAGATCGATGCGTCGCCGTGCGCGCTCCGCGACCTCCTCCAAAGCGCTTTCTCTTGACTGCGGCCGCGGCGCCGCTCACCCGCGCGGGCGCGCACGCGGGCGGGCATCGCGTCGCGTCGACCGGCCGGTCGGTCCCCAAGCCGCGGGCGGCCCCGCCCCCACCCCGCCCACGCAATCGCTCTTTGAAATGCTCGCTCGCCGCCTCGGGCGCCCTCGTTGGCGCCGCAATTGCGCTGAATCGGTCATGCGGCGCACACTGCCTCCGGGACACGCCCCCGCCGCCCTCGCTTGCACTGCGCTGTGGACTTACCGGCGACGTCTCTTTCATGCGACGTTTCCCGATTCTTGTGCGATCAGTGCGTACATGTTGTGTGGCTTCTCCTAAATCTACCAGAGTAATCTTTTATTAAATTTCGCACTCATTTAAAGTGGCAGCTTATTAAATTGATTGCAGTTATTGGAATGTGACATACATTAAATTCAACAGGAATTTTAACAAAATTGACTAATCACTTACACGTTGATGAACCTTTCGTACAATGGGCCAAATTTCAAGACAGTCTTTATCAGGGGTGTGCACGATGTGGAAAGGGAACTACAAATACATGATGTAGTTTGAAGTGTGGAGTAGTTTAGTAAAGCTGTCTTCATTATTAGCATTGTATAATGCATGTTTCTCCTGAGAGGTCATATTCCGGTTTATGGTTTTCGGATAGTAAATCTTTGTAGTTGATGAACAAAGCACATTTGTATTAAGACATTTATTTCAGCATTGTGCAACAATATTCAGAGAATTCAGACGATTTTACGTTTATGGCCAGTATTACAAACGGAAGTCTGTACAATAACTTTCATCCTGGCAGGAAATGAAATACCTCCCATTCCAATTCTGCGTAGCCAAACAGTGTTGACGTGGCGGTCATAAACGAGCTTTGGAGACGGTTCGAGAAAGGGCGGGGTGTGTGCGAGATGGGACGCAGAAAGGGGAAGCTACGTTGCGAATTACGAGGACATAATGCGACAAACTCCAAATTAATTGCATTCATCACCAGTATGTCAGAGAAGTTTCTTTTAATGGGCTTCATTGTTATCATACATTATACAATTCTTTTTTACTTGCCGCTTTAACTGATTTTTTAAAAATTATCTTTCTTGCATACTGACCCAATACTTTTTATTAACATTTTGACAATTTCAAATTAATTCAAGTTGTCGCCAGTGTTACCAACAAACATTCGTGAAACGACTCCAACGATTGAGCAACCTGGAATGCTTCCCTTTCAAATTCTAGGAAGCTCTCGCAAAACCTTTGATAGCACGTCCAGCCCGAGACGTGACACTGCTGAATGGAGTTATGGGAAAGATTTCGAGCGCCATCAAGGTGGAGGTACAGACGAGCAATGTAAGCAAGGTGGAATATACCAAAAGTGATAAGATTAATTCCACCATTTTAGTTTTCTGAAAAGAAACTTGGATTATCCGTATTACTGAGTTTTGGATACAAAACTTTTAAGTAAGATTCAGTGTTATCATAATTTATTGAACATTTCTTCGTGAAGGTTACAGATGAGTTTAGTGTCTAGAAAATTACCTCTTTGTGATGTTTTCGCCCTTCGACACATGTTCATCAACGTACTGAGAACATCAATAGTTCTTAACATCAATATTAACGTCAGTACGGCAATATCAGCAACCATGTCCGTTATTTGTGATATAGACAGTGTCATTCTATAATTTTCATCTACACCAACACCTTCTTAACATATAAAGAAATACATGAATATGAAATTCCTTTTCTTGGTGTTGGAGTACTTACCGTCCACCTTTCGCCACAGCGCATTTGTTTCGATTTTTCATAAGACGGTGGATTACATTATTCTAAAGGACGTGGCCGTTTAGTGTCTTTTCGATCGTGTTTTTCGTTACGTTAAGTCGATATAAAGTACGTATCAGTATTCAAAACTGAATTCACTGCCAGCGTTACAAACGAACGCTTGGAACTCCCATGATGGAAGGAAATGAAATCCTGCCATTCCCATCGTACGTAGCTGCCTCGCTGCACCTTGGAGTGCGCGTCCACCCGGAGCAGCGTTGACGCGACGCTCGTAAATGAGCCTTGGGCGGGGGCGAGGGCGGAGGTGCAGACGAGCGGCGTGTTTACCCGGCGTTTACGGCGCGCGCAGGCTTCCCGAACACGCGAAAGCAGCGCGGCGCAGCGCTTCGGGCGAAATTCGCCGACAATGCGCGTCAGCGGACGCGAGTCGAGAGAAACGTCCTCTCGAAAGCCACGCCGACTGTGGCAGCGTCGCGATTCGCCTCCTGAAAAGGTTGGCGTAGAATTAAATGCGGTACGGGAAACGGGATTTACGGAATATTATTTTTTCTTTGCAGCTTGATATTTACGGGTGAAAGAACAACGAAGAAATGAAATTTAAGAGGGAATTTTACTCTGCACAATTCTTTATGGGGAAAACATATTTTGAGATGGGGCTTGACTTCATTCATGCGACACCGAACCTGAATAATACAACAAACACAACTTGGTGTAGTAGGAGCATTATAGTCGAATTAAATATATCATTATGTTCTTAAGTTGTTGAATTTTTTAAAAAAATGGAATGATTAAAAAATTACTGGTCACGGTTGCTAAAATACTAACTGCTCGTCTTCATAAGTATTTTGATCATATTGCCACAATGAGGGTTCAGTTTCGTAAATGCACTCTATGCGGTGGATAGAACAGGGAGAGTACTTTGAAGTTTTGCCTAGGAAATGGAATTATACGAAACAGAAAACTCTTAGTAATGGTATGTTATCATAAAGTAGGTCAGAGCCAAGATAAGGCGAACGTTACGTGGAAAGCAGACGGTAAAGAAGGAACTTAGGGGAACGGTTGTTAAACAATGAGTAAATGGAGTGAAAGTGAACGTGTTTAAAATCGGGACCTGAAGAACTTGACGCAGCGAAGGAAGAACGAATCGCCTCGATAACGTGAAGATTTCGGTCACATCGTCGACTTCACAAATGACAAACATTCCCAAATAATCCGGCACGAGAGCAGCGGAGGAGAAGGAAGCAGACGCTGGAGGGTGGGGGTGCGGTTTCGGCCCCGACGGCGGGAGGGGGAGGGCACGAGCAGCATGGCGGAAAGAACGAGAGCGGTCGTTAGGACGTCTTCCTTCCCCTCCCCCACCATCGTCTCCCCGCCTCTCCGGCCCTCGCCACGAAAGACGCAGCTTCATCTCCGGAGTGCGGAACTCGACCAGTCGCCCCCTGCTGGCGCTCCTCTCGGCTCTCCTCCCGAATCACCCTTTCCAGCCCCCCTAAATCTGTCCCCCTCCTACCAGACCCCGTTCCTACTCTCACCTCGTTGTTTCGGTCCTACCCGTCCCCGCCCTTTCCTTTCCAGTGTACCTCTCGGCCCACACTCGCAGCTCTACTCTTCCCGCCCCCACTCACACCTTTCACCTCTACTCTTTCTGCCTCGACTCGCACCTCATGGCTTCTAGTCCACTTCCTCTCTGCGTCCCCGCCCCTCCTTCCTAGTCCACCTCACCATCCCCCCCCACCTGCCGAATCGTCCGCGCCCCGCTCACGTTCCCACCCTCGCCAGCGCTCCCCTCCGCCCCCGCCCCCGCCCGGACGCGGCCGTCCGTTATTTTTATGCCGCGAACGGCCATCAGTGAAATGGGGCGCGCGTTTGACGGAGAGCCGTCCCGGGGTTTGTTTCGAGTAATTCGCTTCCTGCGGAGTGGAAAGTTCGAGCTCGAACGTTCATTTCGCGGACTGCGGCGGCCGCGGCGCCAGGGAGCCACCGCCAAGTCGCCCCGCCCCCGCCCCCGCCCCCACTCCCCCTCCCCCTGGCCTCTGCCTAAGCCCTTCGAGCGTGGACGGCGCGGCGCAGCCAGCAGAATGTAAACTCCGTGCAACTAGCCCGCGCTTCGCGTTTGTTTCCCTCGCTCGCCCTCCCTGTCCTTGAAGACGGATGATCGAAGTGTTGTGGACGTGCTGGGAATTTTGTGAGCGGGGTGGGTGGCAAATGCGTGAGCAGGTTTGTGTATGTTATTTGTTGCTTGCTGATGAACATGAGTTTGAAAGTAGTAGGCCATGTGGGCAGTAACTTTCGTGCTCCATTTGTTGACTTCCTGGGAAATTGCTGACATATTGTACCACCAGTTTTGTTTTTATCACGGATTTGTTTTTCTGGAAGACTGCATTTCGGATGTTAGTTTTTAAAGTAGGTAACTAAGTGTAAAATTAATATTTTCATTTTACATGATAGCATTGAATAACGTAGAAGAAAATACTGCAAACTCATAGTGACGATTCAGATTCACGTGTTTGAAATAAGAATATTTATTCGTTGTTGTAAATTTCTCAACCTTCAGTGACAATGTATTTTTCAGAATGCCCATGACCTTGACTTCAAACCTTCCAATGTGATGCTAAGCTATTATACCTAATATTTTACTTGCGAAAGACGCGTCAAAAAACAAGAGATAACCAGCAATTCGTAAGTTTGTCTCGTGTAACCATGCACATTTTAAAGGCATCCTGAGAGTTACATGGTAGGTTTTGTAAATCGTTTTCCGCAATGCATGCAATTCACATGAATTGTCGAAGTTCGAGAATGTTAGTATAACGCTGCACACTAGTGCGAGATTGACACGAGACTCGGGTTTGTTTTGAAAATCACGTATTTTGCTTCTGCAAATGGCTCTTCTAACTCGTAAGCTTCGATGCTTGCATAGTACAGTTACAATGCTGTCTGAAACGGCGGAAGATTCAAACGTTGATATGGAGGTTGAAGGTTTCACTTTCATAATAACATTGTAATTAGGGAAACACGTCTTATTTTAACAACAGTGTTACCAAATCCAAAGACCATCCCAAGTGATGCTAATACAGTCCGCCTCTATAGCAACATGCAGCGCTACCTTCGGTATCTCTACCGCATTGAAGT
The DNA here is from genome assembly GCA_011170035.1 of Teleogryllus occipitalis. Lineage (NCBI taxonomy): Eukaryota > Metazoa > Arthropoda > Insecta > Orthoptera > Gryllidae > Teleogryllus > Teleogryllus occipitalis. The sequence goes on from BLKR01000026.1 coordinate 35,150, forward strand.
ACGGTGCTAAAAATACGGACGTGCCGTAACACCTGCATGATATTTTTCAAGCCTTCCTCTTACGATAATCATTAATCTATGTACTTATTTTTTGCGCTTCAGGTTTTCTGCAACCTAGCGTTTATTCGTTAGTGTTCGTCAATGTTATATATTTGAAGGAATGTTGCCTTTCTACTGTATGGGGTTAAACATCTGGGGACACATTAGTGATTTCCTCAACACTGACCTTTGCTGTAGTATGCATGACGAACTCTACTAAGAAAGTTTAATTCAGGTCAAGGGCGTAAACTTCGTGTAGTGTTTTGGAGGACATGCTTATTCAGAGTAAATGTCTCTCGCAACTGCGGGGTCATCTACCTCCGGTAGCATAGTGAAGAGAACAAAGTGCTTATTGGTCTCCATAATTCCAGTTTAGTTTTTATTCTGTTCCTGTTCGAATAGTGGGTGGAATGTACCCAGTTTTCGCCCGCTTCTCTGCATTTTCATGACTCCAGCTTAATGCGAAATGCTACTGTCAACTGTTCCGGCGTAAATCTTCCGTGGCTGACCTTGGGTTTGTCGGTGACGTAACCAGCAGCTGGTGCAAACTTGTTAATTGTCGTCGAACAAAACTACTCAGCAAAGTACTGCTGAAGGAACACGGAGACTCGTGTAAACACGTTTGTCACGCGATTTCATTATATGAAAAAAGTGAAAGATTCCCGAGTGTTTGATGGAAGGGAGACAAATTTGAAGATTCGATTTCCTGCTGGAACATTTTGCAACTCGGGTATTTATAGTATATCGCATCTTAAATTCGCGAATGTCCTCAAGATGAAAATGACTTATACATATATAAACTGTGAGAGTGGATGGCTCGTACAGATGCTTTACATGGTGCAGAGGCACAGCTACGCGGAGGGCCAATTCCATTGGTTTCGAAACATAATGCCCACGAAAACTGAGCCGAACGATCGACAGTCTACACCACCGCTTTCACGTAGGACCCACACTCCGCCGCCGTGGAAGATTGCACTTCGCAATGAGCGGCTCCGTGTCCCTGACGCACACGAACATCTCGAAGATTCTCTCACCCGCGTCATCAACAGACGCAGCGCAGAGTCACATGGTGCACGTGAGCGCCGCCGCCGCCGCCGCGGTCGCTCCGTCCCAAGTGCGCGGCGCAGTCGGCCAAGAGGAGAAAGGCCGCTGTCCGTCGCTCCGCGCCAGGTGAGGCGGAGCGGGGGGGGGGGAGGAATTCCACTCGGCGGCCGGCGCAAACAAGTCCGCGGGGGCTCGTCCGGCGGGGCGCGCGCGCACTGGTCGGGGCCGGTCACGTGACGCGTGGTGTGACCGGCGGCGGCGCAATGGCAGCGGGCTGGCATGCGAACAGCAGGCCGGGGCCCCGTTAGCCAGCGAGGCCGGCCCGGGCACGGCGCCCGACGCGACGCGACGCGGCTCGTGCAGCGCAATTCAACGCGCCCAGCGCCACTGGTGCTGTGCAACTTAAAAAGTGTACTTCATGCGAAATTGCGGTTTGGGGTCGTCATCCCTCTATGGAACCAATGTACTGCTCAAGTCTTGTGTACTATTCCACACTGTTTGAATATTAGAATATATGCTACACTCATTTTTTCTTTTCACGAATGAAATCAACCGAATGTTTTTGACGATTGAAAGCAGTTTATTAAACTTCAGTTTAATAAACCAAAAAAATAATTTCTGTTCGATTTAATTTAATTTGGTTTGGTTTTCGTAAAACTGTGACGTATTGGGAACAAGTAGAATATCCCCTCGTTTTTGATCTCCTGAATCTCCCCTCCACTCTTTTGAATGACAAATCAGCAACAAAGCGAAGTTGGTAGCATTTGAAAAATACAAGTTTTCGTTCCAGAGTACTACTGTGAGGAAGAGTCTTACGCTCTTCGTACTTTTTTTCCATGAACACCGAATTCAAAAGTTTCCCCCAATGCTTGTTCAGAAATTGTATATTACTGTAGACACGTTATTTAATAATATGGATTGCTCCAACTCTTTGATTTGCTATTACTGATGGATGGTAATTTTCGAAATGCGTTTCTTTAGAAATGTTTAATAACTAAGCCATTAACTAAATGTAATTCTGTTGATTCCGAAAAAAGTTGTAGCAAGTTTCATACAACTTTATGAAGGAAATGTTTTGCTCTTTGCAATTCGTCGCTATGAAACTTCTCAACTCTCTTAGAATGAAGCGCCTCTGGTTCTACATCTGAGAGCGTGTGTGTGTGTGTCACTGCGCATATGCATTTTCAAAGTCATCCACTGAGAAGGTCAAGGGCTCTAGTAATGTCATGTGACACGAGGAGAAGGACTCCATTTAGGAGTCTTGCATGACGTCATAATTTGTGCGGTTGTAACAAGAACGACCGCCAGAATTTCCTGTTTCGTCTACTACTCTGACGAAGTAAACATAAAAATTCAGAGGATACGACCGTTTGCAGTCAACGTGATCTAGCAAGTAAAACCAGGGTCTCGCGATCTCTTTTCAAGGTAGAAATGGCGGCGCAAAAGGGCTGATTTCATAATATTTATATTGAAATTATCGATAATAATGATTATGCAATAAGCAATAGGAATGTAGTTAATATAACATTGTGCTGTGGAATCATGAAGCGACAAATAAGAAATATAAATCTCAAGAAAAAACTAAAACGAAATACCCGGAACTGATGCTAGTTTTTGTCAAGTTGTTTCTTCTCGATTTTCTTCAGCGTATTTCGCAACGCAAAAACGCAAATTGCTTTTTTAGTCGACTGGGGAAATTCCGTTTCCCAGATGTATTAATACAAATCGCTAACCCAACTAACTAGTACTTTCCTGTATGGAGTGACAAAACGATGCAAATTGTTCGAACGTTGCAACATGATTCTTACGCCATTAGATCTTCAAATGACGTCACTCTGGCGCCATCTGCCGACAACAGGGACGCCCGCATTGTCTTACCATGAGCAGGGACGGACAAGGAAGCAAGACATAGTATTGCGAAGTGTTGCGGTGAAAAGGGTTACTGCCAGCTCCGGGATAACGTCGCTCCAATAGAGGTTGCTGACGCAGACGACTAGACGTTATCCTCCTTTTTACCCATTCCCCGCACCCGGACATTTTTTTCTCCTTTTCCGTGGACGTGCACTTCTCCCAAAATATTGCCGATTGCCTTCTTTAGTCTTCTTCTTTTTCCTTGTTATTTACTTTTCACATTTTTTGAAGTGCACACCCTTGTATCCTTTTGAATGTTTTTTTTTCTTACGTTAATCGTACAGTATTTATTCTCTTCCTATTTCCTTCTTCACATCGCATTTATTTCTGTAAAACCCTTGCACTTACAAGAAAATACTACAAACCTGTTTCCTTTTTACCTTCACTCTCGCAGCATGAAAGTATTTGTTTATGAAGATATAATTTCCTACATTTTCGTCTATACTCTAGCTGAATGATTTTGATGGGTGGGTGACGAGTAATGTAAATTCTGATATAATTGGAATTCTGATGGAGAAACAGTGGAATAGCAGGCAGGGGAAACGGTAGGACTCTTGAGAAAATTTGCTGCGAATGCGCATTGTGCACCACAACACAGATTGGTCGGAATTTGAACTAGGTCTCGAATGAAGATTAGCTCTCTAACCACATCAAATGTCGCACCGCCTACACAACACAGCCCTCGCCACGTTTCCGTCCTCTTCCCGTGCTTCGTACCTCCATCTCGCTCACTTAGCCTCCCCGTCCGCGCTGCCTTCTGCCGCCTTGTGTAGGTGAGTGGGGTTGGGGGCGGGCTGCGTGGGCGTCGACAGCGGTTGCGCTGAGCCGCACGCCAACTTTGCGCGGCTTGTCGCCCTAATCTGCTCGGCAAACTGTACCTTGATTTATCGCGCGCAGCCGTCAGTCGAAGGAGGCGGGGGCGGGGCGTCTCCGCGGGCGTTACGCAATGGGAGAGCTTCGCCGCCGCCGGCGCCGGCGCCTCCTTGGCGCTCTCCCGCCCGGCGCCCCTGTCCTTCGCTGCCGTCTCGAGTTGCGCCGCCTGGCCCATGGAGCCGCGCGCTCGCTGGAAAATTGCACCGTGTCCTGGTTTAGCATTACGGTACGACCTTCCTGCGCTTGTAAACGGAATACACAGGAGGGATTGGCAATGCGGATTTTATGAGTACAGGTATTTCGAATGGTTCCTGAGATCGTCTGTTTGTGTTTACATGGTTTAGATAAAAATTCAATTTATAAAATGAGAAGTGCTTTACGTTCATACTGTATTTGTAGTAAGGGAGGATTGAGGTTCGAGATCTGTCGTATAATTGCGTCAATGAATTGGTTTAACAAAAAAACTGCAATCACAACAGGCAAGTTCTGCACAGTATCAGCTTTCTTTCGTTATCCTTTGGATGTGGGATCTCAAACCTAAAACCGTACTTACAAATAACAATTGGGAACTACAAATCAAGTATATCCAAGTCATGTCAGGAAATTTCTGTGAGGTGCAATTCGAAAATGAGATCACTTCATTCGCATCGGCATCGAGCACTTCTCTGATGATTTCCTGACTTAGATTAACGGTGCGATTGGGTGATCGGACTTGGGACGAGGCTCCGTTTGGGTTCTAGATCAACTTGCACCTCGATTCTGCACCCGCTCAATGCCACTTGGCGAAGCGAACAAGTACATGCAGCTCGACTTCCTGCCGGTCCGCGCGCTGCCCTTCAGCGCCCAATGCCCCAGGCTTTGCGCATGGCGGTCAACGGTGGCGGGTCGAGTGTGTGGGGGAGGGGGCATAGGGGCCATGCCCCCTCCCCCAAAGGGCCTAGTTTTCGTTTACCTTCCTTTTTTTGGAAAAATTGATTTAAATATTTATGTTCGAATTTTGTAATTATTTAAACAGTAACATTGTATAGTATCATATTAATAGTACATAAATATAGAATACAATAAATGTTTATTATTTAACAACAATCTACAACCCCCTTCCGCCCCCAATGTTGGACTGGATCCACCGTTGGCTGTCCAAGTCGTCAACACGCAGACAGCCTCCAGCCGTGCGCCCGGGCGCTTTCTCTCCAGAACTCTCCGCCTCCCCCCCCCCGTGTCTCCCCACCGCAGTGGTCGCCCAGTGGGCGAGGGCGATGCTCGCTTTATCGCCCGCGCGGCCTTGCTCGTAACGCGGCGGCCCAGGAAGCGCGCGCCGGCGCGTCGCGTGGCGTGGCGTCGAGATCGCCCGCCTTCCCGTCCGCCCGCCCGCCGCGCTTTCATTCAGAAGCCGCTGGGCCCCGTCGCGCCCGGGAAAGTTCCTGCGCAGCCGTGGGCTAAATCGGGCCGCGGCCAAGGTTGCCGGCGGCGGTCGGCCGGTCGCCCTTGCGCCTGCGCGCACTGCGCTGCGCACAACGGCCGTGGTTGCGCGTCGGATTGCGACCGGAGCTCTGTCATCGGATGCTGACGCCGAAACTCGAATGCGCGTTGATTCAGACGGAAGTAGTGGTCGATGAAGGGACGGAGAAATGCAGCGTGTGGTTAGATGGTTAAAAGAATGGAGGGGTTAAGAGAGAAGTTTGAGCAAGTTTCCTACTGATAGACCTTTTCAACTGAGACTATCACGCGCCAAGTAACGTAATACGGTCGTCCCCAGTCCAGTGGGTAATATATTAGAAAGATCAATTCTTCCTTCTATTTTGTAAAATGGTTGAAGATAGTGATTGTTGTAATACTCTTTAAATTTGGTGAAAAAGTAAGCAAACTGAATCAAAGGGTCGAAAGGAATTCGGTTCGTGGCATCGGGTGTAGGTAACGACGAATTGAGGTCAGCATCATTTTACATCTAAACAAAAGCAAACTTTGTTGACCACCGCAGACTTGTGAGGAATGTCTGTATATCTGTTGGGCAATTACGACTTTCAGAGAAAATAAACGGATGAACTGGCCCTGTGTGTTCTAACGCTTTACGATTTATCAGAGACATGAATTTTTGTATATTTACCAGAACCTCTTGTACCGTTCAACATCATACCGTAGCTGGTGGTTGTCGCGTATTGCATACGTGACATGTGAGGATGAATCCCAAAACTGCTTTGACGTGTGGTGAGTCTTGCGGCAATAATCATTGCGCAGCTTCCTCCATAAGAGGCCGGTGCGCGCCTACCTGACTCGCCGACGCAGCGAAAAGCGAATAGCGGGATGCCCACTCGGCAAGCGTCTTCCGGGTCCGCGCACATTCTGTGGTGACGTTGGATACCAATCGGGACAAGCTCACAGTTGGTATGAGAGGTATGCAAATATTGGGTGTATTCTTTAGCAGCTAATTTTGAAGTTCTGACTAGCGCTGACTGAACTCGTGTGTCCACGTTCTTCATTCTTTTAAATTCATGTGTGTAACAATTTGCTATGGTTTATGATGTGTAACTGCGTCATTTGAGACATCGTCATTTATCATGTATGACTACGTCACGTTTCAGTCAAAATGATATACAGTAAACCCTCATTAACATGAATTCCAAGAGACCTACGTAATCGGAGTTCTTGTTATAAAAATTAGTGTTATCTGAGTATTATAAATATCCGTATTACCGTGATTCTTTGCCGGGACCGAAGTTTTGTTCATGTTGCGGGGAAATTCGTGTTGAGTTCGTGATAAGGGTTTGCTTTATTACAATTGAAATAAAACACTTGCAAGAAAAAAGTAATCGCTGTAAAGCAAATTAAGAATATTAGAACCTAGATTAGTTAAGGGGGGAAACAATGCTGTTTTTAAAGTATAGTGTATCAAAATGTCGTTTACTACACCTTAACAATATGAAAATATTGAACTGTGTAGTTTAACATAATATGAGAATAAACTATTTCCTTTGGAATTCAATAATGTAATATTAAAATTCATTTTACGTAGTGGGAATATTAAATGGTTGACAAAAATATTGGAGCTCCTATGCCAAGGGGATATAGCATGTGCTTAATTTGTTTGCGCATTATTCGACTCCCAAACGGAAGAGGGGAAAGGACTTAAGGTACCTCCGTAGCATTTGTCTAGAATTGATCCAAAAAAACTAAAATAACCGATCAGAGCCTCGCCTCAGGCATTCTGATCCACGTGTCGGTCGACCCAGTCATTAGCTGGTGTCGAGCATTCGCCACTTTGGAACCTAGGACCTCTCGTTTTTGGAAGCTGACAGTCGCGGGCCCTCCACGCCGTAGGCAAACGCCTGAGGTGCCGGGTTCGTCTCCGGGGCGGCGCCGGCGCCGGCGGTCCGCGCGCGCCTGGGCGGGAGGCGTCTATTCTCAGGCGTGCGCTATTTTTGCTCGCCCCGTGGCTGTGCGGTGTGGGCCGGCTGGCGGCGGGCGGCCGTTGTCGCTTGCGTCACAGACACCGAAGCTCCGCTGCGCCCCCACCCCTCGCAGTGCAGCCCACGCAAACCGTTGTTTCTTCTCCCTTGAGAATAGGAGCTTGCTGACCGTGTTTACCTCAGTGCACATAAGAGTTGGTTGCGAAAGCAGTGTTTGTTATTGGCGTATTATTTATAAATTTATTGCTCGGACCATGTGAGTAGAGTAGTTCGCAATACTGTAATTAAAGATTTGAGCACTGAACGTATTATATAATGAAATATCCTGCGAATTTGCTTTCTCTGGAGTAATTTGATTCCCAAAACAAGGAGATTGATCTGTTATCTCTGGGCCATCCGTGGACATAGGTGTAGTTTAATGACTTGTGCACCGTATTGAGTATATATTATGCAGATTTTATTTTGAGTTGTTGAGATGGATACATTTTTAAAACATATATTTTGATGACATTTTACTTTTGTGTGGCTTATTATTTGTGTTGAATATTTTAAAAGCGAATAAAGAGCACGTTATTTCAAGTGTGGTGTGTAACATACTCGTGTTTCGATCGTTTAATTTCATCGGGCGTATTTCAGAACTTGGAACACGCCAAACTGAAATATCTTTGATTCAGTGTATCAAGTTTTCTTGCGTCTGATGAGTAACCCTGTCTGTTTCGTCGTTGTCGTTGCCATACGTATAACCGTGGTGCTTTTCCTTAGTATGTCGTGCGTTCCGTCTCGTGACGGAGTGGGTGCGCATCGCCCACCAGCGCCGCTTTTTGCGCGGCCGAGGCCGTCGGCCGCCACCCGAGATGGCTGCTGCTGCTGCGCTGGGGACGCGAGGCGAGCGCGTGTTCGCTGGAGCAGCCACCTTCTCAGCTGGTCTGACGCACGCGGCGGGCGGCAAGGCGGCCCTCTTGTGCACATCCAAAATGCTTCTCTTCGCGTGAATCAATGGGTAGAACTTCGCCGTCTGGAATCCCCAGAGAAAAAGATAATTTAAATTAGATGATACTAAAGTGGTGGAATTTCAGATATAGGAAGACTATATGTATGGATAAGTAATGGGCAAAAATAAATAAATATTCGGGTTATTGAAGTTAGTTATCGGGATTTTGCCGTTTGTTTTGTTCAGGAGCCAATGAGAGGTTGCTCTTACTTAGTACCACTTTCTAATGTGGAAAGTAAAACAATCCACTCACTTTGGGGATTGGAGCATCCTATATGCTCAGAGATGGAGAGGCGTAGTACAGGGAATAGGAGCGGCACTTGCTGAAATGATTGACAGTTTAAACGTTTTATCGTTACCTCAATCATGTAATAATGTAATATGCTAGTTTAGATCGGTGTGCATGAAAATACGAAAAATATGAGGTGTTCCTGTTATTTGAATTGTTACTATTACGTGTAATTACTTTTTCCCCACTAAAACCTACGTAGTATCATTTGATGTACAGTTGTCAGACTGGAAAATCTCAATAAAAGAAAGCTGTCTTGACCTATTAATGAGGAACATGATTCAACGGATAGAGTGTGGTGAGAACAGGACGGGCCACAATCATGCGCATTCAACTGACTTGCAAATGTTAATATTTCCCACTGGGGAGACTTGAGTGATGCAAGAAAGTTGCGCAACGCTCGCCCCAGCACGTGTTTCCGTTCAATCCATCTCGGATGCGAATGGGCATGCGCTCGCGCGCATCGGCAGATGTGTCAGCTGCGCCCCATGTGCGCGTGCCCTCGGAGACAATGCCCCGCGCTGTGCCCCGCGCTGTGCCCCGCGCTGTGCCCCGCGCTGTGCCCCGCGCTGTGCCGGACGAGGAATCCGGGGCAGCGGTCGCGGAAGGGCTGTGCGCTCGGGGCGGAGGTCAGTTCTCGCAGCTGGTCGTCGTTCAAGATTCATGTTTTATATGCTCTTACTTAGATACATCTGCGTGCTTATAATTCTCGCTGAACGCATGTCGTGCATCTGATAAATCAAGTATGGCTTAGTATGTTGGATTTCATTTGCGTCGTGGTAACGTTGTAAGACTCATTTTATGAGCTTTTCGGACAGTGTAATTTGATTCTGATTGTTCTCCTCGTTCTAGTAAAACTAATAGAGTAAACATTTCAGGGAAGTTTTTCAATCTTCGAAAATAATACTCGTCCAAACTATATAAAATGTAAAAAATGAGTACATAATGTAATTGGGAGTGGACTATATCTCGGTGCATTGCCTTGTTTGTACGACATCCGCTTTAGAGCACTGTCCATTTTTACAATACCCACTGTTGTCAGATTTTTCTTCTCATGAGGCTTATTCGGAATTCAAAGAGCTTTCTTTAAACGGTGTAATAATTAAGCAAATAATATGTTGGTGGTGATTCAAATGAATGAATGGCGGAATGAATATTGGTATTGGTGTGCGGTCCATTTACACTCGTGTGAAGACTAATGCAGTAACTTGGCTCTTGCTTATTCCGATGAATAAGCTTCATCTGGAGAGCGGCCGCAGGTGCTGTGCTGTGCTGTGCTGCGCGTCGCGTCTGCCGCTGGCCATTCGCTCCGGGCGCGTCGGCGATTGACCTCCGCATTCCACACTCCTTAACGCCCCCCGCCTACCCGTCCCTCCTTAACCCGCTACCTCCCCCTCCCCCCTTTCCCTCACCTCTCCTCCACTCTCCCCTCTCCTCTCCTCCACTCTCTTTTCAGCCTCTCCCTTCCTGGCCCACAACCCTCCCTTCACGCCCTTACTCCTCTTTCCTTCCACTGTGTGCCTCCTATCCCCCTTCTCTTCGCCTTCTGTTCTCTTCGCCTTCTGTTCTGTTCTCTTCTCTTCCTTCTGTTCTCTTCTCTTCTCTTCCTTCTGTTCTCTTCTCTTCTCTTCCTTCTGTTCTCTTCTCTTCTCTTCCTTCTGTTCTCTTCTCTTCCTTCTGTTCTCTTCTCTTCTCTTCCTTCTGTTCTCTTCTCTTCCTTCTGTTCTCTTCGCCTTCTCTCTTCCGTCTCTTCTTTTCGTCTTGTCTCTTCCGTCTCTTCTCTTCCTCTCTTCTCTTCCTTCTGTTCTCTTCTCTTCTCTTCCTTCTGTTCTCTTCTCTTCCTTCTGTTCTCTTCTCTTCTCTTCCTTCTGTTCTCTTCTCTTCCTTCTGTTCTCTTCGCCTTCTCTCTTCCGTCTCTTCTTTTCGTCTTGTCTCTTCCGTCTCTTCTCTTCCTCCCTCGTGGCCTCGGAGACGAGTCGGTCAGCGCACTTGCGCGCATCTCTAATTGTATTGAAAAGTGACTGGCGTTGAATGGTTTCCGGCGGGAAGCTTCGACAGCCTCGCCCTGTGCTCCGGAGTGGCTACGGTGTCGTAACTCCTGCTTGGTCTCTTGGCTATGTCGCGGGACGAACGGAGGGAAATTCAAAGCTCATTTCCGAATGCATACGAAGGTGACTTGCGTGCCGTTTTCGCAGTAGCAGGCAACTCAGAAGGTGTGATGTTAGAATTATTTGCGCGTAACTTCCCGTCTTGTTCTTACTCAGCCGCGTTTACGAAATTTTTGCTTCGCCACTTTCCTAGACGCAATTCGCAGGTACTGTGCAGCGTTTCGTCTTCCTGAGGTTGAAATCAATTGGCTGAAAGGCTTGCGCCGTCTAAAACCATAGTATTGGGCACCTACATTTCCGGTCTCACTCCTCAGTTATTAAAAAAAACGAACTTTTCTTCACTATATTTTAATTCTTTAAATTTATTTGTGGGTGGTTGTAGGCGGGCACCAGCTGTTTTCTACTGATTGGGGAATTCTGGGTGCATCTAAGGGATGTTTTAGGGCTACTTTTTTGGGGTGGCCTTGAAAATTGTTTCAAGTTCTTGCACTAAATTCGGCTCAGTGAAACAAGTCTGTTATTTTTGAAACTGAAATTAACTCGACTTTACTCGCAAATTAAAAATATCGAGATACATTTTCAAGTAACACCGTTTCGAATGTAAAATATGTAAAATTATAAGTGTAATTACCCAATTGTAATTATGTAAATTAAAGTTCAAGTAATTCGGCGGAAGAACAGGCCCTTCGGCCGGTATCTCGCCAGAAATGATGTATTATTATTGTTAATATTTTTATTTGTGCGATTCGTTAACGATCTGTACGCCATTTATTTGGAATTAAAGATATTTACGGAAATCTGGTTTATTACGCAAACGGGACCCCTTTCGAAACTTTCACGGGGAAAACTGATCTATAATTCCGTTCCCTGTGCGCCGCCTATGAATTGGCTGAGTGGTTGTAAAGTTCTTTGGTCCCGAATTTTGCTCCGCATTTATGAAAATCAGTGCATCTATTGTTCTGCGAGGTTACTCATCATTACGAGTGTACTGTTTTTTTTCTTGTATTGAAGAAGCGTAATGTCTTGCAGTAAATGCAACATTATTTCAAAATTCTAAACAGAAATATACATTTTTATAATAAAAAAAACTGAGAATTTGTTTTTTTAAGCATGATCTACAGACAATAGAAAGACAGTGACGTAAGTAGAATACGTGCATGAGAAGATAGCATTAAGATTTCAAGGGCATTTCATTGATTCAAACCCAAATGATCTGTTTAAAAAGCGGAAAAAACATTTATGGCATGCAAATAGCTATTGTTACAAATGCCGGAGACCGATGTTCATTGCACTGAATCGACGATTACTAATCATTTTTACTTTGCACATACTACTTACGTAGTATAGAGGAAGTATAGTAATAGCACTGAGGAAAACTGATATTTTTCGACACAGAAACCCGTAATGTGGATCTCTGACGCCGAAAAAATGGGCATTTCTTACTTCTGTACGCAGTAAATGGAAGGAAGAAAAGAAAGAAAGGGTGAGTTTTGAAGAGTTTTCTATACAGTTAATAAAGAGAAAGTGTAATTTCAATAAATTCTGCCATGCTGCTGTTTTGGTAATGTTTCGTTAAAGACACGTAATTTTCCAAAAGGAAAGCAAAGTGCAGGAAGGAAGTCGGTGATACATTTGCTCTTCGATGAAAGACCTAAATGTGAGATATGTACCCAGCAAATCTGACGTTTTTTTTATAAACATCACACGGGAGTAGGTTTGCAAAACATATCAAAACCGTTTAAAGTGCAAGTAATACATAACTTCAATTTTAATAAATGTGTAAAATAAATGTCAGGAAATAAAAAGACTGTTTAAATTATAATGCACTTTCTTAGATTTTTTACCTGCGGGTGTTTTTCACCCGTTTTATTGTAAATCCGTCTATTGTATAATGCATGCTTCTTAGGGTCAAAGGCATGTAAAGAGTGTATTTAATCGACGTATGCTGAATTTTAAACCTTCCTGGCTACGAAATGTCGTAAACATTTTTTTGCAGTTGCATTATTTACACGTATTTACGTACAAGCAATGTCCTCGTATATGTAGCATGTAAAATATTCGATGCAAGTAGAAATTTAGGTCATTCACATTTATTACAAACTGCAGATGTACTTCCTTGCTTCGTCTCCTTCATTGTGAAGCGCATGAAGACGTGTAGCTCGGGCTGAAGACTTGAAGGTGTTGGTGGGTTACTCCTCAGTGGTGACGTGGTAGCGGGCTGCGCTCCATCAGGCTTGTCTCCCTCTCAGCTATCGACAGGCGGCCGGCGGCGGCGGCGGCGGCGGCGGCGGCGGCGGCGGCGGCGGCGGCGGGTTGTGGGGCAAACGCCTGTAGCGGTTGCGGTAGCGGCGCCTGGTAGCTGGCGGGGCACGTGGTGTCGGTGTTCGCTGCCAGGGTTCGGTATCGTAGCTGCCGCCGCTGCTCTCGCTCATCCTCACGCACGGAGTGAACAGAAAGGAGACTGAACTCCGGTGTCGAGGCAAGGTGGGGGAATGTACGGAAAACGTCGGCAGCTACTTGAAATATAAAAGAAAGTTGGATCCCTCTTGCTTCCACGCGGTGAGAGAAGGAACTTCTCTACTTTCTTTCGGCCAATACCGAGTGTTGGCTCCGGCACGAAATATAATTGCTATCAATCATCATCATCATCATCATCATCATCATCATCATCAAGAGCGTCCACATGTAAAATAAATATATTATTTCTTCCTGCGGAAACGCTTTGCTTTACTGCCATTGGCTGCATTTGAAAGGTTCCTTCGTGGTTCTTTAATTCGCCGCATGATGCCGCTGAAGCAAGGGCCATCGTCGTTCGTTTTTTTCTCTTCTCTTTTTCTTTCTTTTCTTTTTCTTTCAAGTAGCTGTCGACGTTTTTGGTACATACCCCCGCCACCCGAGTTGTGTCCTTGTGCCTCCTTCGTGACCTCACCGCCGGTGCGGCCGGGACTGCTGGTACGCACCGCGGGCCCCGCCCCTCGCAAAGGCCAGGTGCTCTGACTGGCGGCGATCAACCTCGAGAAAGAGGGAAAGGGGCTTAGAAAATGCATTTTAAAAACTAGATTCGCAAACCCCTACTGACAAATCGGTTCGCACAGTTTTCTAATGAGTTACGGCTACTCGTAATTATGAAGTTGTAATGGATTCAGTTGACAGAAACTCAAATTCAGTACATTAATATACTAAATAACGTAATGAAGTTTGGTCGGTGAAACTTGGTCGGCAATTAAATAGGCCACCCGTGTTCCTTTCAAGTTTTTAGGTATCGTATTAAAACATACTATTTTAAAGAATGACTCTGGGAGAAAACCAACATGTAAGATTGAATTGTAATTTTACAAGAAGAAGATAATTCTACTATGTTCTGGCAAGTTAAAAGTTCGGTGCCTAGGTTTCTGCGTGATACGTTTCTTTGAACCCTTGCGACATTGAAAGCAATAAATTCTCATGTCTGACAGGATTATCGGTCGTTCTGTGTTTCGAAGACAAGCAAGATAAACTTCTTCCAAGTATACACGAACGTGAGTAAAGTTTGCACTTTATTCGACTATCCGATAATGTGAATAAAAAAAACTTTTTGAAATAATAACGTACAAAACCTATCTGCCGGGAGTGCATGCAATCATATTAGCCAAAACAAACAAGAAAATTGAAGTGTGGTCAAATAATGAATAGTGTGCAAAGAAAACTACCATTTCTACTAACAAAGAAAAATGATTAAAAATTACAGATTTTCCTCCACAACAGTATCCGTGTATTTTACCTTGAATCATGTTAAGTTTACGTATTAAAGTAGGATTACAATACGGTAAACCTTCCCACCACGAATAATTTGTATGGAAAATGGTATATTTCCCGACATTTAACAAACTTGCTATATGATTAATGTACGAATTGAGTGTGTGAAAATATTTTCTGACTTAAAATCGCTACTAGTTTGCGGGTTTCCAAATGACGTGACAGGAAACCTCAAATCTCGGCAAACGCTGAAAAATGTGACATGAATATTAGTAAATCTCTCTAAAAGTTCGGTAGTTATTTCAGGTGTCCACCGTATGGAATTCGGAAAACAGAGTAAAAAGTACGAAAATATACACTTCCCTTTCCATAACTCGTATTTAACAGGGAAAACGATATCGTGTTTATTGACAGTGTGGCTCCGATAAACGATTTGTTTAATTTCGCCGGAATCTTAAAATATTTGGTTGCTCCAGCGCTGTTGCGCGGCCTGCGAGGCAACAAGCGTGGCGGTTGGGCCGCAGCCTCTCTCCGATCGCAGCAAACATCGCAAAGAGTCCCCGGGGGCGCCTGCGGGAGCGAACGTTTGACGGAGCGCCGCTCTGGGGAGAAGGCGGGAGGATGGTCCGCGGGGAGCCCCGCAGGGGTTCGGGTTGCCGCCCCCGCTCCCTGCCACAACTCCCCGTGCTCTATCCCCGCTTACTACTGCATCAGCGCCCGTTCCCGCTTCCTCTGCCCGTTCCCGCTGCCCGTTCGCGTTCCCGCTTCCCGTTCGCGTTCCCGCTGCCCGTTCGCGTTCCCGCTGCCCGTTCCTACGTGTCCCCAGGCCCAGCCTCCTGTATCCGCTTCCCGCCGCGCCAACTGTCCCGCTGCCCCGTCCCCAACCGACCACGCCCCGTCTCCGCCTCCCCTTCCCCCCCTTCTCGGCCGCCCCCCTTCTCTCGACCCGCTCCCCCCTGCCCCCGCCTGCCGGGCGCGCGCCTCATATGGCAGAGGCTTCCGGCGTCTCCCTCGTCCATTTCCGCTCGCTCCTCTTCTCGTTCTTTGCGGCGGGACGGGGGCGACCGCTGATTGAAATTAGGCGCCGCTCGATCGCCTCTGCATCTCCGGGGAGGCCGTCGCATCTGCGGGGCGCAGGCGCAGGCTGGGGAGCTCCTCAGATTTACACCTTGCGCGGGTTTCCTACTTCCTCGCTACAGAGTAGCTAGGAGGTTGTGTAATGCTGCGCGAAAAAACTGCGAATTTTCGACAGAAAAACTCGTTATTACAGGGCCCTGGTAACGAAAAAGCTGATAAATTCAGTTGCTAAATTTAGAAAAAAATCCTCTAATACTTGTTTTGCGGGTCCTTGATGCCGAAAAATCAAATGAAGGCAAAACGTGTCTCTGTGCATCTGTCCGTCTATGAATAACGCTAGCGGCTAAACCGTTCAGCCGATTTTCTCTAAGATTGATATTCTTCAAACGGTCTGGCTGATGTCGCGGCCCCATGAATTTGAAACTGGTTTTTAATTTTGAGTAGTGCTTTATACGAAGCTCCTAAGACCGTTTTCAAAACAATGGCTCCATCGCTTATGTAGCAAATTTGGTTGTTGAATAGTGTAAAGGACGTTTAAGAGAGTGGTGCAGGTCTCATATTCGTTGGAAATCCCCGATTTTTCGAAAATTGCAAAACTTGAAAATTTTTTCTGAGTCTTCCTACAACTAAAATATTAAAGATCAAGAATTCTCCGTAATAAAATCTGTTCTTTAAAGATAGATTTTGATATAAAGTCATGTACAATTTTTCGAAAATGTGAGTACTTTTTGCATAATTTTGCGTTAAAATATCAGCGAGAAAGTACGTGCTATTTTAGCACCTAGTCTTTCTGTTGCAATGAAGAAAGTGTCGCTCATGGAAACACATAGGCTTGCAGATGTAGATGCATATGGGCGATTATAAACGGCTGTGCATGGATATTTGTGGTTATTTGTATTTCCGAGAGCTGGGAGAAATTGGTAAAAGTAATAGCTCCAGAGGTGAGATTTAGAGGGTTGCAAGCAACCTGTGATCATGTGATCTTACACTTGGGTTTCTTTTTATACTAAATTTTCAATTTAGCCTTCGTCTGATGCGGATGTGAAAATATGTTTTACTCTGCAATCCAGACTTTAAACCAAAAGGAACACATTTTCAGATTTCAGTTGTTAATGTTGATCTCCAGCAGTTTTTGGAAAAATCTCCATTCCTTCTGCAGAATGTTTGGATCTGATTACAGGGATATGATAGTGCGTAAAAATAGAACACAAAATGCATGCTCCTGTGGTTTCTCCCATGCCGTCATTGGAACAAATGAATTTGTAGACGTAGCCATGAAGACTGTCAACCTTGGTTAAAACTCGGTCTGTAGCGTAGACTTACCAATGGTTGAACCTTTGGTTACTGCTCTAGAAGCTTCTAAAATTTGGTCTAATGAAACTTCCTCTGGAAAATAACAAACTTCAAGTGTATCTCTGGCGTGAAATTCTTGCAATCATGTTCAATGCAAACATTCCATACGAAATGCGTAAAAATCATTTAGAAAAATGAATCAAATGAAATGTTGTAAAACTGAGCGTGTTATTGAGTTAATTTCCTTTTTCACTTTAGTACTGAGTTTTCCTTTAATATCTTCAGCAAGGTGAAAAATCTGTTTGTGACAACCCGCCTTCCTTCAATTTACCTCTCGACGTGTGTGGACTGTGACTCTAAATTGTGTCTTTTCCCTCTTTTGAAGCACTATCAAGTGAACGAAAATGGATTAAGTGTATCAGAGATAGCGAATTCGTAGAAATCCATTATCTTTATGCAATAATTCACATTGCGGGAAACAGATAAAATTCAGCAGTTCAGGCATGAGTGTTATTCCCGTTTCAGTAAAGTTAATCATTTTAAGCGCCACTGCTAATGTGGAAAACCAAATCAAATTACATTTTCCTCCTTTTTCTTTAAAATAAATGTGAATTACAACTACTTGCCTCGGTCCTAAATACCAGCCATGAACAGTGAGAAGCAATTCATATTTCCACCGCACAGGTATCTGCATCTCAATCTTTTTTTAAATTGTATTCTTTTGGTCTACGTACATTCGTTTCCAGAAATTGATTTCAGGATTTTTATACAACAGTGTGTTACTCCTTTAATTCCTACCAATGTCATATTTCCAAAGAAAAAAATTTGTTATAACGCATGTTGTGGCGGTGGAGACAGCGCCTAAAAACTGCTTATATAGCCTGTCAAGACTAATAATTTAAATTTCGGAAAAACGAAACCTTTAATTTATCCTTTATCTCCCACGTATTATCGCTAACACTGAGCAGTGAATCACTCCGAAGCCCGCAACCAATAGCCAGGGCGGAACTCTGAGTTTTACGAGACTGGGGGTGGGGGTGGGGGTAGACGGCAGCGCGCGTCGGGCGAGGCGCGCTGAGTGACAGCGCCCGCGGGCCCCGAGGGCTAATCCGTCTCCCTCCCCGCCCCCCCCCCTTCCGCTGCCATGTCCCCGCGCACGATGTACGCGCGGCCGGGCATCGACCGGGATTAATTGCCATATGCGCCTCGCCTGCCCGCACTATACACTCCCATCTGCGCTGCCCTCGCCCTGCCCTCGCCCTGCCCTCGCCCTGCCCCGCCTGCGCGCAGCGTCCTTGCCGCCGTGCCGTTCTTGCGACACTAGCCACGAGGCCGCTGCTCGGTCGTCGGTCACAGAGCCCAGTCTGGTGAATTCGCGCCATGATTAACGTAACTCGATTATCAGGTTTGAGATGGTAACAGTTTTAGGCGATGCAAGGGAATTCCAGGAACTGTGAAATAATGAGGGGGAGGTTGGAGAAATTGAAACAAGAACATTAAAAATTTTCTCTGCGTAGATGTTTTATTTTGTTATGAAGTTTGTGTCTCACGTATCTCATGCGCAATGTTTTATGAAATTCATGTGCTCTTATGAATTTTGATTGTTAAATATGAAAATATCGACATTTTCGTAAATAATATGTGTAATCAGGGTGTTTCCGACGGAATGATACAAGCCACTGTGTATAATCTGATCACCTGGAAATGCAATACTGCCAACATATGAATGCAATTATGTTGCATTTTCCTGATTAACAATATTAATATAATGATATCTACAATTTTCATATTTTTGAGAGGAAAACATTTCATGAAATGAAATTTCAGAATGCATTAATGATGAGGTAATTAGTCTTTAGTATTACTAAAATATACTAAACAAGTACTTCAAGATTTACGTCCTAAGGAACGCCCTAAATATATGCTGATTCCAATCCTCTTCAAAACTGTTCTTCAAACGTTTCGAATCATAAAACAAGCGCGTACAGTTCCAGATTTTATCCCCTCTCCACCTAGAGGGAACTTAGAGGGCGCGGCGGCCGGCCTTATGCCCGCCGCCGCCATGATAAACAGCGCCCGAGTAGGTAGCACTGCTGCAGTGCAAGTGTGGAAGAACTATGTTCTGTAGCGTCCGCGTTTGGGGATGGCAGTGCGGATGTTGTTTTTTACGAGGTGGGATTCTTCCGCGAGATATACGAGCTGGCGATAGCGCTGGGATTTTTTTTTCACAGCAGCAGCAGCCCCAGGGTTTGTTTGCCAGGATTTATGTGCTGTCTAGCGCAAAAAATCTATTGCTGTTAAATAGAAGTGGCGCTGGTATACGCCTGTGTTGGGAGGTTGGGGTATGCCGGCTAATGGGATGCATTTTCCTCGCGTTGGGGAAGAGATACGTGTGTTGTTGTGTTCGTGCAGTTGGCGAACTACTTTCCGAGTTAGATAGTGTATTATGGTATTTTGCTGTCTGGCGTGTTCTTCTCCCGGAATGCATAATCGTGCGAAGAGGACGGGTTCAAACTTCTGGAAGGCTTTCGAAGTTAGCGCTGCTAGTCTGGTACATGATCCAGAGGATTTACAAGTTGCCTGGTGTGGAGTACCCATCTTACAGTGTGAATTTGTTTGCGTCGTGCGGAGACACGGTTTAGAAAGCAATAACATCAGAGGACCCGGTAACATTCCCGATTAAATTGGAAATTGGTTGTGGAAAATAGACGATTTATTCGATTCGCATCGCCTCTTTGAATCTCTCTAATGGATGTCAGCAGTATCGCGCAGAACACGAAGTTTTAAGGGTTTTCATGTAAACGGTTTGACGCGACAGGATGATCTTCTTACAAATTTTGAAGTTGAAAAAACAATTAAAATATATAATTATATATCAAGGAGAATAAAATCAATTTTAGGTGAACCAGCCTTCAATAGGCATCCAATAATTATCAATAATAGAAAATACTGACTGTTTAACGTTACCTGCTTTTTCTCCTCTACCCCAACAAATGCGTAGTCACCCGGCCTCCGCCTTTCAAGTGGCTCCGTGCATCAGCGCGTCAATGGCGGTGTCACGCCCACCCCCGTCCCCCTCCCCCTCCCCCACTTCCTCCCACGCAAACCCTCGCCCCCAAACCGACGCCTCTGAAAACTCCCAATCAAGCGGTTAATGCGCAGTCCCCTGCGATCGATTAACAAATGCCGAGCACTGCGGTTTCGGACGTTAAACTCGCAGCTTTCAATTCGATTGGCGATTATTTGCTGAAATAACACCTCGGCGAACCACAGCTGCGGCGGACGCGAAAGATGGCTGAATTTTTGGGTGCACGCTTGACAGACACATGGATATTTTTCACAAGCGCCCTCGCAGATTTGAAATAATACAGATGTTGATACGACCTTCGTTATTTGGAAACGTATTTATTTATTTACTTTACATCAAAAACGGTTAAAACTGTGTGTGACGTGCTATGGGGACAAGTGAATTCTGTGCACGTTTTCCAAATTCTGTGATCCTATTCCTAAGCCATATACTAATTGAATTTTGAATATAGAAAAAACGAGCGGTTTTTGCTAGGATTGTTAGCAAAAGTATTCGCTCCGATGTAATACAATCTATTTTCAAAGGCAAATCAACAATAAATTTGGGCTTTTATCCGTCATCATGTCCTTCGTGAAGGAATAATACTTCCTGCCATGACAACATAGAGAACGATAATTTGAATAACTATATTTCCCACAGATATTGAAGTTATATTATATATGCTCGTCTTGCAAGACATATTGATCGCATTCATTCTACTGCATTTTCCCACACTTGCAAAACGTTACTGCGATACACTTTTGAATCATTCCATGAAATAATGTAATTTAAATAATATATTTTTCAATGAATGTGTGCCTTGACTTAAAACGTATAATGAAAATACTAATTTTAAATTGAAAATGGTTACAAAGAATGTTGCGTCAAACTATGTCATGAGCGAATACAATGTGATGAATAAGTGTTGAAATATTAGTTTCTTCAATTCTTGAGATATCGTGTAATAACCGAGTGCAATGACAAGAACGCTTGTTAAGTCTTATCTCTTTGAAATTGCCTATAATATTTTAAATAGTCAGGAAGTAGGTCACTTACGTAACCTGAAAGCCTTCGTAACCCATCTATCAAACTAATCACAGGAAGACATTTATTTTGAATTCCTTTCGTTATTCCTACTTCTCCTGCTGGAAAGCATTCGAGTAGAGTTATTTGTAAACGACCTCTGGAAAAAAATCTGAATTTAATACATTCTTGACGGTGGCAACGATTTCTGTCATATCTCGTATATTCTGCAAAAACAGATGTCGGTAAATGGTAATGAATTTACCAATATGCACGTGTTATATTTATACCGCTTAAGGAAAATACTTTGGGCGATCTGAATCTTGTATCTCGAAACCGTAGTCATTTTGGTAAAAATTAATCGATTACTTAAATGAAATTGGACTACACCACCATCCCTTTTGTGACATTACATTATTCTGTGGTTTGTTAAGGAAACAATGAGTGCTTTTGTATGTATTCCGAGACATAAAATAGTATGTGTTATATAAACTTGCTATCTTCATCGTTGTGTAATACATGATATTTTTTAGAAGTACTTGTAGCATATATTTCGTCGCCGAAGTCGCTCAGATGCTCTTGTTGTGTCACTGCACATAGCCTTGCATTACAATTCCGAAGCAGATCGGCGCACGCCGCTTCCACCGCGAATGATCCCGCGGGTTATTCCCCGATCAGCTTAGCCAATTGGCTGCGGCTCATCTCCGCCGGCTCCCGCGCGTCGCTCGCCGGACACGCCCACGCACTCACGCACTCTGGCGTGCGTAGGCCGCTTAGGCGGGCGCCCCGCGGCCGACTCGCCTCGCCTCGCCTCGCCCGCACCGCCTGCCGTCGCGGCAGCCGCGATAAGCGCGGTGACGCTCTCCCCTCCGGCCGGTGGGTGGGGGTGGGTGGGTTTAATTCCAAAATACACAAGCCGAAGAGATTTAGCAGTTTTGCATTGCGCTGCCGTTTAAAAAATTTAACGCCCGATTTACATATTTGGCTTTAAAAGCTTCATTCATTATTCATCGGGGTTCGTCGCCTCGCGTCGCCGATCGCTCGCCCGTCCGCCTCCGCGAAGGCGCTGGCGGGGCGGAGCGGGGACGGGGTGGGACGGGGCGGGGTGGGACGAGGCGCTGACGGGGCGGGGGCGGGGACGAGGCGCTGGCGGGGCGGGGGCGGGATGGGGCGGGGCGGGGCGGGGTGAAGCGTGGCACAGGCGGGGCGGGGGCGGGACGGGGCGGTGGCGGGGCGGTGGCGGGGCGGTGGCGAGGCGGGGAGGGGCGGGGACGGGGCGTTGCCAGGGCGGGGCATGGGACGGTTTGCAATTTCGCATGGGACGGTTTACAAACACAGGTAAGCGCACGCTCACGAAATCTGCCGATAAATTTACTCGTCAGGTCCTTAAAGTAATCCTTCGGTGGAGCATGACGATGGAAAGGTGTTTGTTAGATAACCATTTTCTCATCCATCGAATATACCAATGTAAACAATGAACACTTCAGTTTTTATTAACTACCGATTGTACCTGGTACATAATAATTTGTACCTTGATATTGGTGGAAATAATAATTTTTTTTGATAAGGTTTCATAATTTCTAATGGTTAATAATCATTTTAAATTTAAACGTGAGTTATCTAATATAAATTTTACTTTGCAGGTCTACATTAAGAAATATCTACTTCCAAACTTTCAGAAATATGGAAACTTTTTCAAAAACACCTGCAATTACGGAACGGTATTATTTTTCTGTATTATGTTCTTCAGAAACGGAAATCACTTGACACAATATAATCCCTAGCTAGAAGCTCTTTTTATACCGCACAAAGAAACGTTTCGTCGAAAGGGCGTGTATCAAGTAGAAAGGCAAGGTCGCGAGGTGCGAAAGCCCAGACAGGCGTCGGCGGGATCGGACTCGAGGTTCTGAACGCGGCGGCGGCCGGCTGGTCTGGTCCCTGGGCGCGAGGGCAGCGGCCGGCGAGGCCCTTTTAAGGGAGGCCGAGACGGGCCGGAGACGCCGCGCCGGCAGAAGCAGCAAAAGTAAGTGCGAGGCGGGGCGGGGGCGGGGCGGGGGCGGGGCGGGGGCGGGGCGTGGTGGGCGAGGCGAGGCTTTGAATGCGACGTGCGGAGCGCTGTCGTGCGTGGGTGCGGGGGCGGGGAAGTCCTTGGGGGAGAGGAGGGGAGCGAAGTGACGGCGCCTCCCCGGAGGGCCCTTGGAGGCGAACGCAGCCATTCTGTCGCCGCCCGCGACGCGACGCGTCGCGACGCTAGCGCTTCGCTGGGTCACGCAGCGCCGCCTCGCGGCCGGGGCGCACGCGGCGCCGATTCTTCCGACTGCAGACCTCTTTCGTGAATGCGCTGTGGGGTCCCGCACGCAAATTGATTATCACTACCGTTTCTCGGAGACGTATGCAAAGCGGAAGCTACAAATATTGCGGAGTGAATTACCGAGAAAATACTAAGCGAGAAAGAGCATGCGAAACTGTGAGTTCAGGTACTCAATAAATAAATTAAAACTTACTCCGTATCAATGTCAATCGAATCGCCGTGATACATTGACATGTGATACATCGTGCCACTTGTCCATATACCCCTAAAGGCGTCTTTTTTAGGTCATTCGGTCTGCGCAATACAATGCTGGATACTGTCTGCAATAGTTAATTTGGCCATTAATTATAAACGAAGAATCGTGGACTCGTATATTTGATGGAGGTGACAGAATGGAAAATAATACTCGAACGGAACACTCACGTGACCTCCTTTTTGTTTGCATAAAAAATTAATTCTGGGTTGGTCAGAATGGCAACCTGGACAACCAGAGATGCGTGCTTCATTCTACAGTACTGCATCGTATGCTTCCGTTGACGCGTCGGCAACTTCTAAATTGCCTGGAGTTTGCTACGCAGGCTTTTCATTATTTTAACACTACATACGAACACATGTTTTATATTACGAATTGAGTTATGAGTTAACGTTAGTTATAGTTTGCTTTTCGTTTTATGATATAAAAAATGTTCAATTACTTGAAACGGTGTTTCGTAGATAACTTCGCGAGGAAGATCTAGAATCTCAAACGGAGTAACCAATGCTTCAAATGAATTTAGGAGTTGTGAAACATGGTTGTTTAAAAAGCAATGTTTGTTCATATTAGCGGAAATGACGAGCTTCGCCAGAGATAGAGAACCCTTTCCAGGATGTCTGTGCATTAGCGTGATTACTGCGGCGCAATTTCTGGCTCAGAAGGTCAACTGTCTTAATGACGCCAAGTGAAAAGCTTGTTATTGAATTTCAGTAAAACCGTCGTGCTTTTTTATTAAGGCAATTGTGTAAACGTTGCGACATAGCGTTTCCTTGACCAGAAGCTGTAACCTGTGATGACTTAGAACACGCATGCTCTTGAAATGTAGTTTATAACACGCGAACTGGCAACAGCTTATTGCGCATTTCATTTACAATGTCAGGAACAGGAACGAAGTGAAGGTTTCAATGTTACAAGTGTAATGGTATTACCTTTTTTAGCTGCGAGTCATCTAAAATTTATTTAGAATACGCTTTTAGTTCTTACAGACGAAGAGAAAATTTAAGTGCCCGAGAATAAATAAAAAGAAGGGAAAAAATACACTAACATAGGTACTAAATTTAAATTCACATTCAGCTAGGCTCTTGGATCCTACTTACTAATGGTCTGGTCTTTAAATATAGTCAGTTTACTCACAAAAGCAGCTACCTGGTTGTCAACAAATTATTCAACCAAATTCTTTTAAAGCTTTTTTCGTGTCAGATGAAATGCTATGTAGTATTATTTAAAGAAGGTACAAATGGTTGTTTTGGCCATCATTGAATTGGATTCTACTGCTACCCGCTTATCGTTCAGCTCATTTGTGACTATAATAGGCTCGATATTTCACGTACTTATAGTGACGCAAGCCGTTCAAAACAATTTGGATAGCTACGTGGGGCTGCGAAATGAGGTCATCTCTAGGATCTAAAAAGAAAGAGGATGGCCAGAATGGGGAAGTAGAGTCCCATACGAGCAGTTATTTAAGGTACCATTGTTCGGGCGTCCAACATGCGTGTTTAGAGGAACCCAGGGTGACCACCGAACAGAATAGCCTGGCTCCAGAATGTTCGACCGACCTATACTTGTTTTTTTACCTGGCCCTTCATCAGCTGTTAGGGTGTCATCCAAACAAGAGCTAAACGTCAAGGTGACGACACTGTGGTGACGTTTAAGCTCCCGATTGGACGAAACCGTAACAGCTGATCAGCTGTCATCAGCCAGCTTACAGAAACCCAAGTATAGCTATCTGCATCTTTTTTTATTCGAAATTATTGTAATTATACTACCGATCAACATGTTTTACCTCATATCTTGAAGAATTGTGGAAGCTGCGCCTGGAAGAAGCCTTTCAGAAATAAACTCAGCGTCGGGGCGGAAATAGCCCTCGTGCTGGATGCTACAAAGCAACGTGCAGCCTCTCACTCGACCGCTCACGCAACGAAAGCTGTGGCTTGGGTCAGACTGTCGGATGTTCCAGTGACTTGTTTCTTGTGCGGGTGGAGGTGGGGAGACGAGGCGTTGGGGTGGGCAGATGCTATTTAGTTGGCTCTTTGGGGACGTGATGCTGGGACGTTTTATATACGTGCCTTTTCGAGAAACGAAAAAATTACACCGGAAGTGTTCTCTGATGTAGGTAGTAACTTCTCCCAAACAGGCGGTAATCGTTCGGTGACGTCAGCTGCTACCTCTGCGGTATCCGTGACCGGGAGGTTTTAAGTGCCGAAGATCACGGATTTTCAACCCAGCTTAGGTATAGTCGAGTCGAATTCTGCCAGCCGGGGGGGGAGGGGATTCTAGTAGTCGGCAGCTCTGATCGATGGTTTTGTGTGGTTTGTCTAACACCAGTCGAATACCAGAGCAGAAGAGTAATAAACTAACGGACCCCGCGCGATGCTCCCTTTTTCATTCTTGTTGCCTCCTCGCGCCTTTCACTTGCTTGTCTACTCGGGTCGTATTTATGAAGCTCTGCTAGCAGAGCTCTTAGGGGCCTGCCATCTGGGGGCTCGCTAGGACGACAAGAGGCGACTGCAATTGGCTGGGGGCCGTTCATAAATCGTAAAACCGAACACTGGCAGCCTGCTAGGCCTGGCAGGCCTCTGGCCGAGGTGTATAAATACGGGCCTAAGACTCGGTCGGGAGGAGACCAGCGAGCGTAGACATTGTCCTGGCTCAAGCGGTGTTCCGCTGGGCGACCGAGAGAAGTGGCATAGCGCATCAACTGATGGCACTGCGGTGCGTCCTAACCGGAAGGTCCTGGGATTTGAGTTCAGACAGTGGTAGGATTTTTCGATACTGGCCAGATAGCTAGGTCGAGTACTGTCGCTTTCTGGAGAATAATTCTAGCGGCCGAATGCTCTAATTGGTAATTTTCCGTGGTTTCTCCAATCAGTATCAGGCGAATTACGTAGCAGTACCCTACCAATCGAGCCAATGACCGGGCGCGATCTTTCCTTCCCGATCCTTGCACTATCCTCAGCCCCTAGACTCACGTACTTACATGAATTACACACATGCCTGGAGACGGAGAGACGGGAGCTTAGAGCTTGTCCCAGCTGGGGCGGTGTCCCGCTGGTGGGAGATGGTCGAGGGCAAGCTACCGCTAGCCGACGGTAGGTCGGCGACGGATGTCGCCATCCAGCAAAGCAGGATCACCGCCACCTCCCGAGCAAAAACCTTGCACTACACTTACGGGAGTAATGATCGTGCAGTTGACGCGCTCGGAATCACTAGTGAGAAATCAACCAATCAATTCTGTGGGGGAGAAATATGGTGGGGGAAGCCCTCCGTAACCTGACGTGTAGGTCGCAACCGGATCGTGCGTTACAGCTGGGAAGGAACAGTTTCCGCCATTAGCATGCACTCGTCCCTCGGGGCTGGTACCCTGGTTGTTTTCGCGCCTGGAAGCACTAACCACCCCCTACCGAGCATTGCCTTTGGTAGCGCTGCGTGAAAATGCGTGGGAGAGGCGACGCGCGCGGACGGGAGAGGGAGGCGAAGCGAGGCGGTGGCGTCGGCCGGCACAACAAGGGCGGGGCGGGGCGGGGCGGCGCCTCCGCGATCGAGCGGCGCCCCGGGGGGCTGCCGGCGCCGCGGCGCCTGACGAGGGTCGAAGCGGCGGCGGCGCCGTCCCAGGACGCCGCCTCCTTCTTCCCTTCTCGGCCGCCCGCCCGCCCGCCCGCCCGCCCGCGCGGCGACCGGTCCGATTCCCGAGGCCCGCGCGTGTAACAGTGCCCTCCCCCGGGGAGGACTCGGGGGCGGGGGCGGCGGAAGGGCTCCGTATCAGCACCGCATCCATCACGCGCTGTGCCTCCCCTCACCCGCGGATCCCTTGTATCTCCGGACGCCCACGAGTGAGAGCGAGGGCAACGTGGTGTAGAGATTAGTGGCTTATTCCCCCATTTAAACATTGTGGCACTTCAAGGTCACGAGCTGCGAGGTGAGAGGAACATTGTCATCCAATCGGGAGCTTCGTTACGACCTTAAGTTTTGGTATGGAAGCTCCCGATCGGATGTCAGTGACCCCCCCCCCTCCTCCTCTCCATCCAGCTCGTGATCTTAAAGTGTAATTATGTGTAATTTGGAGCATAAGATAGTTCGTGATTTGATTAGATACGATACGAATTTACTCAGAGAAATGGCTTAGCCTTCCAAGTGGCAATATTAAATGTATTCAAAGAAATTGGCGGGGCTGTGTTGGGGCACACAAAGTGCTTGGATTATGAAACGTTAAACCACATCAGTCAGTCGCTTTTCTCCTTTCCTCGGCTACCAAAATTAGGTTTGAATGGTGAAAATCAAAAATTTCTGTTGTTAATACCTAATATGGACACCACTTAAAATTATAACGTAAATTTATTTTTGTAGCAGACCTGCTGGTAAATGATCGAGAATAATCCATAATTTAATAAAATTACGTCTTCGCTTTCTACTTTCTATTAGATAAGATGACATAACATAATTGGGGAATTTACCTTTTGGCTACATTTGCAAGTGGCGTGTTGGGTTCGTTGGCTACAAGTGACGTGCTTTGTGCGAATAATTTAGTGAAATGTGAACAAACTTACGTTGCCCAAGCAAGGAGAAGAACTTCAACGAATTCAAGGAAGAAGGATGCGCGGTGTAGGATGCTCTTCTGCGTCAGCATCCTGGGCGCCCTCCCCTCCCCTCCCCTCCCCTCCCTCCTGCCCTAACGACTCGTGTTTCCGCCTCCACCGCCGCCGCCTCCTCCGCGCGCGAAAAAGTAGTAATTGAAACGTCCGACAGTCGGCTCCAAGCGCCGCCTTCCGTTCTGTCGGAGGCCGGTTGCGTGGGTTTTGCTTTCGCGAGGGCATCGAGTGGACGGCGGAATTCTGATGCGTGACGTTGCAGCCTCAAAGGCGAGGATGTGTCTGCTTCAACCGAGACTCCGCCTCGTCTATTTCAACTACTGAATTTCTTGTAAATCTACGTTTTTCTTTAAAAAAAACGGGCTTCTTCCACGTGGCTTGCTATAATAAACAGTTTATTACTTTGCTGTTATTAATTGAAACTGTACCTTCGTTGTCATTTATTTACCTTCCAGTCAGATCATTCGTGGCAAAATTTGCAAATGGTAAGCATTGTTTTTTAAAAACACTGCTAGGTATTGTATTGAAATGATATTGAACATTTATAGCGGGTTTTTAGGACAATGTTCCTACGGTTTTTTTTAGTTCTCAGAAACGTTCGTTGTTCGTTAAAAACGAAAACAGATTTTATTAGGAACTGTTCATGAAGTGACAGGACGTATTAAAAAGTGTTAACATTTAGACAAATGAAAGCGCAGTAAAAATAGACCACAAATCGTTACAGATTGTGGAGAGCATATGGATCACGATTCGATATACACAGCAGTAAAGCAGTAAAGTAACCCTTATCTTTATTCAGTGAAAATCATGGAAACGTAAATGTTTATTTTGACGAAAAACGAGCTGTATTGTTTAAACATGATTTGAATTTATATTTTAAGCCCAGCAAAATTTTAAATTGACCTAGTAATGTAAACAGAAATGGAAAAAAAATGTGGAAACAGTCCGCAGGGAGAATGCAGATGTACATTGCTAGTCACGGACTGTGGCGAAGTCCTGTGTGTTATCAGCGCACTTTTTCTTGAGCCTCCGCTTCACTAGTTGCAAGATGAGTGTGCAGTTTGATTATTTTCACGAAAGGAATTTTATATCAAATTTGTTGTACGTTTTTCAATGCAAAATAGTTTCTTTCACACGTGAACGAAAACTTCTGGTTATCCGATTTCGTCTATAACGCTCGTTGCTATCATGTATTCTTAATTCAACTAATGTGAGCAAAGGAGTCGGGATGAGTATGCCGGGACTCAACGTGCGCGTATAATGGAACAATTGCCTTGGCCCCGCAAACTCAATTTTTTTAAAATTCTCTTACGTTACGGAAAAACTTCTTCCAAGTAATTATTTTCATTTTAATAAAATTGAAGAAATAAAATTGAATGTATTGATGTAGATATTCTTTGGCTTAAGTGATTCGTAATTTTTGTTTTTTGGTTGCCGACGTTTTGGCCCTTCATTGGGCCTTGGACTGGAATTATTTTGCAAGAAACTTACGCAGGTTTGTTGCCTTCTTCTGAAAACGAGCGACGTTAGTAGCGAGTTTTATTTATTAATACATAATAAGTAACTTACTAACTTTCAAATTATTCTGCATTCTCTACAGCATCATAGGTCATGACGACAACCGACAAAAAATAATGTAGAATTTTTTTCAACCAATGACCTAAGATCAAGAATAACTATAACCATCCTTACATAATTCAGAGGTCGAGAACAACTGGTTAATCAGATTTTAAATTGTTTAAATTCAATGAATTTTATTTTGGAGATTCTGTAGAGCATGACGTGAGGCGGTAGAGATAAAACGCATTGCGCCATACAATGTATTATTTTGCTCTAAGTTTGACAAGTCCCACAAACCTACCCAGTAGTTGGGGGGGTTATTATTTCGGGGTTAATGAGGTCCACTCCGGATTAGAATAGTTTATATGCATGAGAAAATTTGTCTAATACGTACTTACATTGATGGTGTTTTTGATTGGCGGTCATACATTTAATTTTACGGCAAAATTCAATTACGGTATTCAAATACGTAGTCTACAATTCGTCATTTTTTATTTTTTTTAATATTAAATTTCCGGAAATGAATTACATATGAACTATGGAAAATGTCAAACTATCCTAATGTTAAAATTGCATAAAACGTCAAAATAGAGGTAATTAAAGTCATTTAATAACATGTGTTGGAACTGACTTGTTAGTTGTAGCGACGGTGACTGGCGGATGGGGAATTCTGTGCCACCGCATTGAGCAAGCGGTTTCGAGGTCCGACCTACCCCAACAGGACTCGCGCCTTTCGTTGACAGGCACATCCGACCCGTCAGTCACCCGGGCGGGGCAGAGCGTCCGAGCGCGGGGGCGGCGTCGAGGCGCGCGACGTGGCAACGTCGCCGGAGGCGTAGCGGCGGCTCTGCGTCGCAGGCGTCTCTGTTACTGTTCATTAGGTCGGCAAATCTAATTCTCACAGCCTCGCTTGGCGCCGCCCCCGCTCCCATCCCGCCTCACCCTCATCCCTCGGCTGGTGGGAGATGTATTCGATGGGCGGGGCGGGGCAGGGTTCAAGTAAGGGTAGGAGAGGACTTTCCGGGAGGAGGTGGACGAGGATGTAGATGGGGAAATGGAGACCAGGGAGGGGACGTGGATGGGGACGGTCAAATCGGAGAGACGAGGCGGAGACAGGGGTAGGGTAATGGATTAGCGAAGACAGGGTGAGGGCAGGACTTCGGAATCGACGAAGACAACGAAGGGGCTGGATGGTGGGTTAGGCAAAAGAGATGACGCGGGGTTGGGCGGGCTGCGGCAGTCAAGGGAGAGCGAAACGCGGGGTGCGGGGGTGGTGGTGCAGGGACTGTGCGGGGCGGCGTGGGGGTGGGAGTGGGGATGGAGAGAGCGGCGACGATGGCGGCGTCTGAGGCTGGCGCCGGCAATCTCACCCGGTAATTAATTGGAACACGGACTGCGCTGCAGACTCGGCCGCCGCGTCGCCCCGCCCCGCCCCCTCCCCTCCCCTGCTCTCCCCCACCCACCCCGCCGCTTGCGCCGCGCCTCCCGAGTTTCCTGCAACTTCTCTGCCATTTGGCGCAAATTAACAGTAGCAGTTGTATGAATTGCGTGCGCGGCAAGACAATGTCCCTACGCCACGGGGAGGACGGTCATCGCGGCGAAACGCCTTTTGTGCGCGCGAGGGCGGCGGCGAGGGCGGCGGCGAGGGCGGGGGCGGGGCACGCAGGTGCGTGGGGGCGGTGCGGGTGAATGCTCCTTGTCGGGTTCGTTTGCGGAAGGGACGCTCGGGCGATTCCTCGAGACCACCTCAAAGCACCCGCCCTTCTGGCCGGACTTTCGCCAACTACCAACGAGAATGAGAATTGTCATGCGTGTATTGTGGTGGACGCGGAGTAATACTGTGTTTGGTTTTGCATGTGTTACTGGTAGAAGCGAGTCCAATTCTCTCCGAATGACATTAGCCGTGGTATGAAATGAATAGATGTGTGCAAATATAAAAAAATATAATTTTTTATGATTGATGGTAACTCGCTCATATAAAATTTAATTTCTTTCAAAATTGTAAATGACAATTGCGAAACGAATGTTTGTTTGTGGGAGACATATATTAATACATTGCGAAGTGAAATCGCAGAAATAAACTTACAAAAATATGTGAATATATATCAGGTGCCCGTGGTGTAATGGCTGGCTTTGATTCTTTTCGTGCCTTCTGCCACCGGTACCTCGGTTTGATATCTTGAAAATTCATTTGGAATTTGTGGTGGACAAAGAGAGGTTGGTTTTCATCGGATTCATATTTTCGTCTGACTGTCATTCTACCATTCGATTCTTCAAGGGTGTCAGTGACCTTTCAAGTTGAAAAACTTCTAAATTCCAAGGAATATTATTTTCCAAAGTTACAAAGTAACTATTGTTTGTATTTATATGAACGTGAACTTTTATACTAAACGCATAAAAATTAAAAGGATCACGATCAATTTAATTTGTATTGCTGATGCGAGAGTGTTTTTAGAATGCATTTAAAAGATTGTATTGGGAAAGTGATCTGATAATTTGAATAAACGCGTTGTGCATCTGTGTAATCAGTAGCTGCTAGACGTACCAACCCATCGCGTTCTCGCGCAGCCCACGGGAGCGGGGCGTTGGGCGCCGGGCGTTGAGCGCCGGGCGTTGGGAACCGTCGATCGGCAGCGGCCTCTCCCCGGAGACGCGTCGGCGAACGTCAGCCCCGCGTTTCCTCCTTCCGCCGGCGGCGGCGCAGCGGTCACCGCGTCGTCCCTCGATATTTACTGTGTATCGAGTGTCGCCTCCACCACGCGCTGCCCCGCCCCTCTCCACCCTCCCGTCCGTCTCCACCCTCTTTGCCTGCCCCTCACCCTCTCCCGTCACTCGGCCCTCTCCGCCTCCGCTGCGCTTCGCATTGCCCTGCTCCGCCCCGCTCCCTCCCGGCTACGCCCTGCACCGCTCCACACCGCCATGCACCATCCTTTATCGTCCGGCACTCCCCGCTCCCCTCGCAACGCCTGCATCGCCCCGCACGCTCCCTCTCCACTCATCTCCGCCCCGCTCCGTCCCACTCCGCCCCCTGCCGGCCCCTCTCCGTCCCTCACCCCCACGTCCCTCTCCGCCGCGCACCGCACCTCACCACACTGCTCCACCCCGCCCCGCTCCTCCCCGCTCCACTCCTCCCCGCCCCGCTCCTCCCCGCTCCACTCCTCCCCGCCCCGCACCGCTCCTCCCTGTCACGCCCCGCTCCTCCCCGCCGTGCACTGCCCATCTCCACCCCGTACCCTCCCTCTCCTCCCCCTCTCCGCCTCTCTCTGCCTCCCACCGCGTCTCTCACTGTCCTCCGCAATTCCGCTCCGCCCAGCCCGACCCCTCTCCAGTCATTCCTCACGATGGAAGGCGGGTGGGCGGGCGTCCTAGCTGCCCCGCCCCGCCCCCAGCCGCTCCGGTCCCTCTGACCCGAGGGCGGCGAGTGGCGCAGGTGCCAGCCGCCCCCGGGGACCCGGCCAGCGCGGTGCACGCGATTCGTCTCCGGAGCGGATTCGCCGCCCGCCGCCCGGACGAAATTTCTCGTTCGGAAGGCTGGGTTTTCCTCCAGAGGACGAGGCGGAACTGGATTTATTTCAAGGACGTTTGCTGCCACTGCAGAGTAGGCGTTAAAAAAAGAAGTACCGCAAAATCGCGTGGTTTTGTATTTGCTCTCGGTCGCGCAGTAGGAGGTAGTAATTGTTTTTTGTATTGGATTTCTCATTACAACGTTGTTTGTGGTGTTTCCAGATACTTGGTCCAAAATATTTTATTAGGCATTTTCAAAATTGATTGGTAAAGACACAATGCATAAAATTTCAATGTTAGAAACCAGGAGCGCAACCTGGAAATTTGTCTATTTTAGTTTCTTTCCGACTGGATGTCTTCTTATAGAGTTTTTAACTTCTTATGAACATTTTAAATTTTATTTATATTTTTATAGTATTTTATAACACATTCAATTGATTTATTGCGTGACTCTAGTAACTATAGAAAATCAGTAAACTCTTCATTTGAAAATTTGTGATCGAGGTGGGGGGACTGATTCCCTGTTTAGATGCGCCATTGCTTGTGTTAGTGTTTATACTTGTTGGCTTACTTGTTCTCAGAGGTGCCCTTTTAATCGTTCTCGAACTAGTCAGAATAAAGGTTTCAGATTCGTATAATCAATGAGGGGAAGAGTTAGAAGAGCAATTCAAATCGTATGACATATCGCGGACTTTTCACGCCTTTCACCTCCGTGCTGAAAGGGCCGATGAAGGGCTTCGGTCGCTCTGATGGAAAAGCCCTGTCTGGGGCCGATGGGCTGCAGAGAGGCGTAAAAGGAAGCGACCGCCGCTGATTGGACGAAAGGGCCTGCGGTCAGTGGCGAAGCCCGCCGCGTGCCGTGGAAATGGATTATTAATGTATGGTTAAAAGCAGTTAATGGCTATTTTATATGCCGCCGGGTGGGCGTAGAGACGATTCTATTTCCATCATTTCGATTCCATGCATATTTCCAAGTTAAATTATGCAAATGGTGCGTTGCCGGTTGAAACTTTACTGTTCTAAAAGTGGATGCATGTACGAGAACGGCGAACTTAAATTATTTTTTACTGTTGTGCGAACAAATTTTAAAACAACGTGTGAAATTAACTATTTTCAATGAATGTTTAATTAAGGTAGAGTTTTGTTCCTTTTTGCACGTATTTCAGCTATACTTCTGCAAATATGAATAGCGCGTAAACGGTCACGTTTTCATTTCATGAAAATATTTCCAATAATGACCGAGTACAATGTAAAGTCCGTGCTAAATTTCCATTGTGTAATCTGACCCCGATGTAGCACTGACGTGCGCTGATCTCCAAACTCGTTGCGTCAATGAAGATCCCCTTTGTGCCGACGGATCGGAAGCGGAAGCGGCTTTTCTCGCGGCAGCGAAGGAGGCGACGCCGCGAGCAGCCCGCTGTGGTCTATTGGGGCGGCGGGAGGAGCTGCGCACAAAAGCCTAAACGGGGCGGGCGCCGCGCCGCGCTCGCTCCGTCGCCCAATTAGCCCTTCACTCGGAGCCTCCGCCACGCCGCCCCCGCGCTATTCTCGGCTCTGCTCGGTTCGCGAACCGCGAGCGGTGGCTCAGTGCATCAGCTGACGTCACTGCAGCGCCTCTGACCGGGAGGTCCTAGGTTACACTCCCCACGGCGGCAGGATTTTCGACACTGGATTTTCAGCTACGTCGAATTCAGTCACTGTCTGGAGGGCTGGCTGCACTGATCGGTAGTTTGCCGTGGTTTCTCCGATCGACAGCTGGCGAATGCCGGAGCAGTACCCTATCAAACGGACCACGGACCGCGCGCGATCTGTCCTTCCTCTTCCTTGTCCTATCCTCTCCCTTTACACACACACTTACACTAACATGCACTACACTACCACATATTCCGGGAGACCGGTCGGGGACTTAGAACTTGTCCCGGCTGCGGCGGTGCCCCGCTGGTGGGAGATACTTGGTTGGGGAAAACCCCGCTAGTCGACTGTAGGTCGGCGCCGGTGGGGGAAGATCTCTGCCACCTCACGATGAAAAAACATGCACTACACATACGACACTAATGTCCTCGGTCCGGAATTGACGCGCCCGGAATCACAATCAATCCATCAGTTTACCACCTCCCCGCCCCGCCCCGCTGCCCCATCCCGCTCCCCGCCTCGCTGGCTTGTGGTCTCCGCCGGTGACGCGGCTGTCGCTGTGTTCTTTGTCGCCGCGGGCGGCACGTGGTGGGGAGGCCCGCCCGCCTGCTCGTTCCCCAATTGTTCTCGATTAAATTACCTCATTAGTCTAAACGTTTGGAGACTCACTGGAGCTGCGATCCGGCCGCCCACACTCGCACACATCCGCCGGCGGCGCGCACTAATACGATCGGGCGGGCTGGGCGGGTTGCGGGCGGCCGCCGGGCGCGCGCGCCACTTAGGAAATGAAATGCGCGAAACCCAAACGCAGGTCGAGGCTGGATTTGCTGCGGGTTTACGTGCGAGTGCCGCACCGCTGCATCCTCCGCCTCCCGCGCCCTCTTCACAGTCGATGTCACGGCTGCCTTTCCCACATGGGCCTCTCGCACACGATTTTCCACCTCTGTTATAGTTATCAAATGGTCGGCTCGCATTCCTTTACGTCTTCCTCGTTTCTTTTGTTACTAACCGCTACTATCCCCCACCTAACAAACAATTTTTGTCTGTCTTTATATCCACGCTTACTCTTTCTTTCTTTCTTTCTTCTTTTTCTTTCTTCCTGTATCTGTCTTTGTGACAGTCTCTCTCGTGTCCGCTGCCTCCATCTCCATTGAATTCCATTGTCAGCTACCCTGTCACTGACTTGTCCTGTTACTCTGTTTCGTCTGACACTGTCATCTTGTGGATCTCCTGCCGCCTCCTCTCCCTCTGCGCCTTCCCTTCCCTGGCACTGGCACTGTCACCGTCACCGCCACCGCCGCGGCAGCAGCTCTGCTCTGGGATTGATGTGGGCTTAGGCGCGGCTGCCCCGCTCCGCCTCCGCCGCCTCCGCGCGCGAGCTCGGCTTCTTTGTGCTCGGGCTCATCTCTCGAACCGCGAGCGGCCTCGGGCCGCGTTTTCATTAACCTCATGGGCTTCGAGTGCGTTCGCGGCTTCGCCCTCTGGAGGCGCTCTGCGCTCGGCACTCGCGGGCGAGGGCGCGGGCGAGGGCGCGGGCGAGGGCGCGGGCGAGGGCGCGGGCGAGGGCGAGGGCGAGGGCGCGGGCGAGGGCGCGGGCGAGGGCGCGGGCGAGGGCGCGGGCGAGGGCGCGGGCGAGGGCGCGGGCGAGGGCGCGGGCGAGGGCGCTGAACTGGAGCTGCGACGGTGGGTGGGCGTGGATGTGGGAAGGGCATCCCGCCCCACCCACCTGCGCTGTGGGGACGGCGCTGGTATTAACTCAATCCGTCCCTTGCGGCGGCCGCGTTGCTAAGCTCTGCGTTTATGTGGGAATGAAGAACAGGTAGCGCTGCGATTACCTAAATGCCCAAAAACACTGCCTTAGGATATTGCAGGCCACATTCCGCTGGGGATTTTGGAACTTGAGGTTTATGCTTTCAAGGAGACGAAGATTCTTTCAGTGGAAGATGCTAATTAATTGGTTCTTAATGTTTTGAAATAAAATGTGTCATTCTTTACACTGTTTCAGAGCTGCTTGACGTGTAATAAGTACACACATCAAAGTTGAAACTTGTCAAGTCTGTTCAGAGGAAGGGTCGAATTAAATAGAAATAAAAATAAAAAGCAATAATTTCGGAGAGTCATTAGATGGCAGAGTATTGATAGTATTTCATGTCGCAAGGCGATAACGTGTAGGATTCACATTGCATTCTCATTGCATGCGCAACTGATTTTGCAATAGTCAGTCTCCTAAATGCGATAGTCACCAATTCCGGGTAACATTTTCTCTTAAATGGCCTATCTCTGAGGCGTCCGCCGGATGCAGCTGATGCAATTGGACTGACTACGACCATGACGTGACTTTTTGTTCAGGAGGATTGGTGGGAGAACTCCAACATCAATTCTTTGACCCTGATGAATAAGCTGATAAGTCAAAAGCACCTAATTTTTCAGGTCAACAAAAAAACACTTTAAAATATGCTGTAAATCAGAGATGAATGATATTCAAACAAACCCTACTTATAAAAAGTTTCGTTTCAATATTACCTTCGTTCAAATATCATTAATCCCTGATGTACTTAAGTTGAGTTGTTTTTTGCTCTCCTGTAAAATTAAGCTTTTTGAATTATCAGCTTTTTCACCGGGGTTAAAGAATTAAGATTGCCCTAACTTCTCATTTTGTTGGTGTACATGTCGGCGCCATCTTGTATCAGAAATATATTTTTGATTCAAGCCGAAACGTAGTACATCAAACGTGTATCACTATCAAAAAATAAACTCTCAAATTTGTTCACAACGCATTCACTGATATCTCCCAAAATAAATTATTTTCCTTCAAGCAATGAAACAGCAGCTTTAACAGCAGTTTAAACTACGATATGTAATTCAGTTTACAATGCGATTAATTTGTCTCATTTTGTTTCACAAAAACTTTGTGTAGATGATATTATCCTTTACTATCGATGAACAGTTTTTGAACTACTTACTGTATCTTTCTTTCGTCCTCCATAACAGCGAGGGATTCCCCCGCACATAATCAGAAAGGATCCAGGATGCATTGCATCATTCCGTTTCCTTACCCTCCCGGACAGCGATCAGCTGCCTCCGCCGTGAGGCCTTCAGCAGTGGGGCACGGGGGCAGACACTTGTCGCGCGTGAGTCACTAGCGTCACAGGAACCGGACGCCGTGTCGCGTGTCGTGCTGTGGCGCTGGCAGCTGCGGGGGGGGGGGAGTGGCGAATTGCCGGCGCTTTGAAGAAGCCGCCTTCCGCGATTCGCACTTGTTATCGCGCCTCCGCCTCGCGTGGTGCCTCTGATTTCTCCTAAGCGGACGCGACGTCGTTTAGGAGTGGAAAATTTCGTTTGCTTTTCGAATTCTGGTATCTGAGCAGGCAGAATCGCAAAGGGAGAAGGATAAAGTCTCCTTGAGGGGGTAGGGTAAAGCTTGGTTCTTGGTGTGTTGTAGAAACCCCTGTGCCGTAGTTCGTTTCGAGAAATACGACGCTGGAAGTTTTAAGAACGCTTTTCTCGTCACAGTACAGATCACAATGTTTTCGTAGTCCTTTATTACGTGAGGACATAATATGCCGTATTATGCCGCATTTTCCACCATTTTTAGTGGTATTAGCTGGTAATCTGAAGAAGTGTCCGAGCCATTAGGATCACGACAAAACGTACCGCCTTCCGCAATTTGCGCTTGTTATTACGCCTCCACCTTGCGTTGTGGATCTGCTTCTCACAAGCGGGAACTGCTCGTACATCACTTAGGGGTGGAAAATTACGCTTGCTCTCTTAATATTGGAGCACTCAGTATATAAGCCCCTCTCGTTTTGTTCAAAGTGTGTGAGAGTATGTATATAAAGGTGCACAGTAGTGTGTAGTAGGTGTATAGTAATTTGTCATGGTTTTTTGAGAAATAAGACGATGGAGATTTTAATATCTTCGTTCAATTTTAATAATTTCTTTCCTCACGAAGTAAAGAATAGTGTTTGATAAGTAATTAATAATAATAATAATGATAATAATTAGTGACTGGTTTTTTATGTAATTACATATTTTTTGTCTTTCTGCTTACCGTTCTAAAAATTTTAATCTTGGTGAATCACTGCTGTACTAACACAATATCAAAATTTTTCATTACATATTTCGTTATATTATATATTTTACATATTTTGCGATTTTCACAAAATATTTTTTTAATTCCATCAATTTTCTTCAATTTTTTAATTTTTTGTTTATGAAAAGTATTTTTTTTAAACAGCATACACGAGGTACGCCACATGAAGACAGGTCGGATTTTCTCACAGTCCGGCGCGCCAGCTTCCGTTAGTAGCCTCTTCAGTTAGACATGTAGGTTTTGCTACAGACGGGCAAGTTCTATGATGCAAAGCGTGCATAAATTTGTGCTCTTCAAATCAATTTTAAAAAGTTTGTATTTTTAAAATTTGTTTATTTGTTTGTTTTGTTTGTAAATCAGCATTACAAACTTGCACAAAGTGTTAATCGATATGGAGAGTGTTAGGAGGACTATCTAGAGCCGATGCCCTTCGTGTATCGAAAAAAGGCTATATTTGAAAAAATATTCCAAATTACCTAACATTTCTATATATCATTTCGGTCTTGTTCGCTAGCCATTACGTCAAAATTATCAAGCCAAACATCTCTGGTTTGAATATCGAAATATTTTTAATTGTAAATGGAAAAGGTATTCTCAAGATTTAATGAATTGATGAATTACTAAATTGTGAATCGCTGAGTTAGTCTTATTGCGTTAAAATCGTTTTGGTATTAGATTTACAAAACATGATTATCTTCTTAAAATACGCGTGTTCTTGGCATCATAGAATTCATTGTGCATCCAGGAGTTCCCAGATCACAGACAAGAAACACGGACAGAGCCCATAGATGTCTGCAGAATAAGTTAAAGTTCATAAGGAACGCTATTTGATGACAATCAGTGCGACGCGACCACAACATACTTAATTCCCTACAGCGATCTTCTGCCTTCCAGCAACCCTCTTCACTCTTGAAGAAGCACCGGAACTTCCTGTCTGGCGGGGACAAGCTCCCCAAGACGCGGTTTGCGTCTTCCGCTCTTCCCTTGATTGCGACCTTTTCACCCTCCCTTCCCGCTGCTATCGTTCCATCTTGGCCTCGACGTTCACCTTCTGCGTCTCCCACCTCCGCGGCTCACCTTCCGCAGCTTGACATCTGCGCCTCTCCCCCTCCCGCTGATAAAGTGCACGTGGCGCCACACCGAGTTCGAGAATTAAAATACAACGCTGCGCGTTTTGAAGCGTTCAGTCCCAGCCTTCGCCGCCGCCGCCGCCGCCGCCGCCGCCGCCCCCTGGTCTCGAGATAACTTTGTCGCGGAGGAGGCGGCGGGATTCGAGAAAATTAAATCCCGGAGCAGCAAGTTGGGCCCTGCGGGGCCTCCCCGACCACAATGGCCGCGCAACTTGGCTCCGTGGAGGCCGCTGATACAATGGCCGCGCAACTTGGCTCCGTGGAGGCCGCTGATAACCCGCCCCCGCCCCCACCCCCGCCCCCGCTCCCAGCCCCCCGTGCCCCGCTCCGTCTGCCCCTCCTGCCCGCCACCCTCAACCGCTTCTCCCGCTTTCACCCTGCCTTCTTCCGCCTCCGGCTTTTGTTTCAAGTGCATTCCTAGTCGTAGTCTGTTCAGTCGTGCTTCCGTCACAGCTCCTTTCCACGCCTCTTCCTCGCACTCTCTCCGCCTCACTGGCCTCGTCCCTGCGTTCTCAACTGCTTTCGTTTTCCTGACTCCGTCGCCTCGGTACCTTCTTGATAGCTTTCACCCTCAACTATTCACCACCTTCTCTATCGTTTCCATCCGTCACAAGCTCGTCATCTTGTTCTTCCCAGTTATCAGTCCCTCCTTTTCATAACCTTCTCCTCCTCCGGGTTTTCTCTTGGACGATTGCCAAACCCCCTCCCTCTCTCTAGAGACGCGTCGCATGCGGAGGATGCGCTTGGGCCCATGCACTTTATTTTGGAGTTCACAAAACAAGGCCAACGAATTTTTAAAACCTTGTCTGCGTGTGGTTTCCCCCTAACTAAAGAATGAAGGTTCCTGAAGTTTTTTTTTTTTTTTTTCCTTGACGTACTCGACGTTTTTGACCTGCTTATAAATTGGGCTCTACTTCGGAAGTTTTTGAAGCTTTGCATAGGTAAACACAGAAAAGATACAAGATTCACCTTGGAGTCAACGAGGAACTTGCGTAGCGTGAAAAAAGTGAATAATCCGAAATCAAACTATATCACGCTCACATTTTCTACGCAAATTTGGGAAATTAAATTACGCGATAAAAGAAAGGTTCGTTACGTTTTGTGCCACTACATATTGAAACTGATGTTCATATCTCGATAAATTTCATCGCATCGCGTCGTATCTACCGTATCAGCTGCGCCGTCGTGTATTGGCACATCGGACGCAGCGTGTATCGCTCATATCACGAGTAACCTTTCCGCCCGTCATGCAGAAAAGCTACGAGCGCATTCAACAATTTTCACTGCTTTATTTTCCTGGGATTTCGTGCGACTCTCGACGGTTACCAATATTCGCGTTGGACCGCAGAATTTCGGTAAACCGTAACGGAAATTGGCCCGGGATATTGCCGAATCCGCTCGCTGAGAGAGCCGGCATTTCTGGCGGGCGATGGAGAAGCAGCTCGCTTCGCCTAGGCGCTGTAGCGCGATGTGGGTTACAGGATGTGATCTCTAGAGACAGGAAGAAAATGTAGTTTGAAACGTTAAAATATGTACATAAATATGTAAAGAAAACGGTAAGAATATGTCATACAGATGTAAAATCGGATGTAACATGTAATATTAAAATACTCTAATTATAAAACACATTTACATATACGAAATTGCATTTATAAAAATGTTTCTAAACAAATTTTAAAAATACAAACGTTTTAAAAATATTGGGTGAGCACAACTTGATGCACACAGTACTAAATGCTTCATCTATTGATATTCAGGACCATAATTTAGCAGCCAGTCCAAGGTGTATATAAGCAAGGTTATATGCACCTTCACCCAGAATAAATGCAATAGAAACCATCGTATAAACTGGCGATATCTACGACCAGCAAACAATCACTACAGCGTACAACATTATCATCAAAGTGTTTTCCCCGTCGGCGATCGCCAAGTTTCTCGGAATTTAAGGTTAAAGGTCACGAAACGCGGCGTCAGTGATACTTTTCACACAAAGATTTCACTAATTAGTAGGAGAAACGCTGATGTTTTTTAAAAATACTTAGTTTCATTAAAAAATGCAAGAAAATTGATAGAATAAAAAATGGCAAAATATGTAGATTGTATAATAAAGTTCACAATATGTCAAAATATATATAATGGAAAAAATTGATACTGTTGGGAGAGCGATATTAACAAAGATTGCAATTTTGAAAACTATAAGTAGAAAGACAAAAGACATGTTATTATATGAAAAATCCGTGCTCTAGTGATCTCTATGAAGTCGGCGTCATTCGATAAACAAGGGGAAGCCACAAAGCGTGCTTCCGCGTCAAGGAAATACACTGGCGGAAGTATGAACACGCAGCGTTTAGCATACATGAGCCGGTCGAATAAGAGCATGTTTTTGTTTATTTGTAGGAATTCTGGAAGGAAACCACCAGCTTCCTGTCTAGGAACATTGCAATTGGCATATTTTATTGATGTAAACTTTTACTGTTTGGGGGGAAAATAAACTAGAAATCCAAAAGTACATTTGACTTAGTTGTAGCTATTGGTTGTAGCTGAACAATAATTTTCTCTATTCAGTGACTGACATTAGACGTGTTAATATTCGGGCGTTAAAATAACGAAATTGTCCAAAATAAATGTACTTTTTGATATTGTTTCCGAGAAATGTTTCCTCATTATTGTTCTAGTTGTTTTTGTTATTATTGTTGTTATTGTTGTTATTATTGTTCTTGTATAATGTGATCGTAAAACGCCTATTTGTGTAGTGTAGCAATCATTTCTGGGACCATTAAGCTTGGTTTTATTTTAAGTTGAAAAAAATCTGGAGACTGTTTTATGTGGAACATAAAACACTATCAGATTGAGAATTTACCACTTCCATTTTATTTTGCGTACCGTATCGCCTTCTATTTGTATTTTCAATGATCCCCACGCTCTCGGTTATCTCTAAAAAGTTATAACAGTAAGTTGTGTCTTGTAGGAATAACGAAATTCTCTTTATCATGGAAGTTTTAGTAATATCTGAAAGGCTGTCTTGTCTTCCTCGGACGGTCATTGATTACGTGGCGCTCTGTCCATTTCTCTGTGAATGGCTCTTTTGAGACGGACGTTGCGTTTGTAATGAAGTGCAAGGTTATCTCTGAGGTCTTGTTCTTTTCACCCGCAGCGGAAGGGGTCAGAAGGAAATGGCTGTGGTAAAACAGCCAACATGAAAACCTCAATTGGCCTCTGTGTTCGTGTTTCCGTGCGTAACGGACTGTTTTTCTGTGATATTCTGCGCGTGCATTGGTTCTACTAAGCTGGAGATGCCATGGTTGTTGAAATTCACCAGACAAATAAAGTGCGGTTGCTGAATTCTTTCAGTTCATTGCCAATGTTTTCATTTCATACGAAATTATATAATTGTATATTAAACACTTTTTTTTAAAAATTCAATGGATATTTTGTTGAAAATTTCAATTGTGGAAATGTGACGTCTAAGTATAATTTCGTTTATTAAAATGTCTTGTTTTTTCATTTTACACCGTACCAACACGTATTCCCAACAAAGCCAGCGCCTAACTAATTTACAGCTAGGTCATATCAATCGGAAGTTCTTGTTGAGCTGTGAGCTTATTGAGGAGAGGCGATGTAATTGCCAACACGCTGCATGGCTCTGGCGGCCTGCTTTCTGGCGCGTCCCCGCGGGGCCAATAGCTCCGAGTTGCGGGCGCGGGCCTCGCCATCAATCTCCATCGGCGCGCGCAGCTCGTGGAGCAGTCGATGGCGCAGGGGCGGGCTCTGCTCAGTTCCTCCATTGCCTTCTTCCTCCTCCTCCTCCTCCTCCTCCTCCTTTTTCTTCTTCTTCTTCTTCTTCTTCTTCTTCTTCTTCAGTCTCTTCTTCTTCTTCTTCAGTCTCTTCTTCTTCTTCTTCAGTCTCTTCTTCTTCTTCTTCTTCTTCAGTCTCTTCTTCTTCTTCTTCTTCTTCAGTCTCTTCTTCTTCTTCTTCTTCTTCAGTTTCTTCTTCTTCTTCTTCTTCTTCAGTTTCGCTTAGTCCTCTGGGTCCGACACTGAAGTCAGAGGCCAGGCCGCAATGTACTCGTACAGTGTGCGCGTTGTCTCTGAGCTGCGGGTTGCGCTTGCCTTCGGTTGTAATTGCGCCCTCAGGGAAGAGTCGATGCCTCTTTGAAGTCTCACTCGGGATAACTAATCGCCTGAGATGTTTGTGAAGCAGTCCCTGCTGAGGATCGCACGCTAATTGCCGACGATCGTTTAGGACATTTCCAAATGTTTATGTTGAAGAGTCAGCGAGGGTGAAGGGCGTATCTTTCCATTTTAGGTATCTTCATTAATGCAGTAAAATTTAGTACGAGATAATTAACTTTAAAATTTGTTTAACGTTTTTGCCTCTTGCAAATTATTTTAATCTGTACTGGGTTTTCATACTGCC
The DNA here is from genome assembly GCA_011170035.1 of Teleogryllus occipitalis. Classification (NCBI taxonomy): domain Eukaryota; kingdom Metazoa; phylum Arthropoda; class Insecta; order Orthoptera; family Gryllidae; genus Teleogryllus; species Teleogryllus occipitalis. The sequence goes on from BLKR01000026.1 coordinate 79,490, forward strand.
GAAGCAGATCGATATCGTAAGAGAGATTGACGCGTTAGAGTACTATTTTTCCATCACAGTACAGATAAGTTTTTTCTAAGATATAGGGGGTATAATTTGAATTTATCCACTTGTAGGTCTAAGTCAAACATATTAAGGAACTGAGATCAGTTTCATAATAAGAAATATTACGATCTAAGTGTCCTAATAACTCACGGCCTTTTATTAAAAACAAAATTTAGTAATCAAAAAATTATTAGAACTAATCCACTATTAACTACAAACTACAGGATACTCCGAGATAGGGTTGCCAACCGTCATCCATTTGGGAGGACAGTCCTGCGTTGACGTCAATTGCCCTCCCGTCCTCCTTTGTATTTTAAATGTCGTCCTTTTAGTAATTTTTTAACATTTTTTGTCATTTATTTTATCACATGACTAAATCTGCTACGTTGTATCGTTTATTGTTAAATTTAGTATAGAAAACATGAATATGATTTTTGTGGACGCTGACATGCATAATAGTGTTTCTGTCTAGCGACTAACATAAAAGAGAGACGCTCAGATCAGGGTGTAAGATATGCTTACACTGTATAAGATATTTCTTACACCGACCATCATTTGCAGTTTGTTACGAATCTCTTCACGTGAATCGAAAATGGAGAGGAGAAAGAAGTAGAACTGATAATAGTTTAAACTAATTATTAATAAAAAGCTGGGGTTGATGCTTTTTTTTCTTGCTTATAGTGTCCTCCCTTTTACATGAACATTGCTGACAACCGTACTTGCAGGACAATCAACGATGAACGAACATTATAGTTGATTGAATTTTTTATTAAGTGTATAAAACGTGTGATATTCATATCGTAACAACTTATATCAATACTAAATTGGTTTTGAAACTCTGTCTGACGGCCTCGTTTGATAATTTCCTAGTCTCGTATTGTAATAAAACAGGAGGGGCTTTTCGGAATGAAAAAAAGAAAACTATTGAAACGGCGCAAATAGTATCCACTTGTGTTCTGAAGATCTGGAGCGGCGCCTGCGGCTGTGGGCGCTGTGAATGGCGCGAGGAGGTGAAGCAAGCCGCGCGGCGCGCCCTCTGTGTTACGCAGCTGGCAGCGGTCGCCTGTGCGCTCGGGGCCCTGCCAACGCGAGCCGATGGCGACATCCGGGGATCGAACCCAGGGCGAGGCGATAACAGGTGGACGAAAATACCGACAAACGACGCTGGGGAAAGTCGGGGGTCGAATAGGAGTATCACCAACTCGAAACAGTTTGAAAAGAACAGATTACATAACGTAACTGTAATTCTTGATCTATTATCGTTTGGCTTTTTGAAATATGCCAACTGTTTTGGATGAACAGAAATGTTTAATATTACCTAGATTGCTGCGACTAAATTATTATGGAAGTACGTAACTAATAATATTTCAAAGTTTGAAAGTGTGGTCAACAACTAATAAAGGATTAGCATGATTGTTGTTGTATATAGGGAAGGATTCAAATACGGAGCTGAGAAAATTGCGAAGAGGTGCGGTATTGGGGCTTGTAATGTTTTTGAGAATAACAACATTAGTTAGTGACTAATAATTGTGCTTTGATTTTAATGTTACTGAAGCACATCAAGTGAGACATTAGAATGCTTTGTCATGGACCTTCCGAAAGCGTGAATGATTTGCAGCAATAATACAATTCTTGTTCTAATTCAACTTAGCTTATTAATTACAACGGTTTGGAAGGCTTCATTCAAGGATTTATCTTAACTGGATGTTAAATAAATCAATCTCTAAACTTCACTGCAGAAGATATGTCCGAAAATAATAGTTAATATTAACAACTATTTAGAAGGCTTCAGTCATGCATTTTTATTCATTGCATTTTTTAATGACTAAATTTCTGTAACTTCACTGCACGTAAACGAAAGTAATAGTCGACATTAATTTTAATTCAGTCCCAAATTTATAGTTTCCAAAATCATACGATTAATAAAAATAAAACAATAAATAGGGTCTTACGCCATTGCAGTGCCTCTGATCAGGAGGTCCTCGTTCCACTCCCAACAATGGCAGGCTTATCGACTAGTTAGATAGGTCGAATTCAGTCGCTGACCGGAGGAGAATTCTAGCTGCTGGCTCCTCTGATCGGTACTTTTGTCGTTTATCCGGTACTGCAGTACAGTACAGCAATTCCCTAAAAGCGGGCCACGGGACGCGCGCTACCTTTCCGTATTCATCCATTCCTCTTCCTTGCCCTATCCTCACCCCTTACGTACACATACATGTTCTACACTATTATGCATGCCGGGAGACCGGTCGGGAGCTTAGAGCTTGACCCAGGTCGGGGTGGTGCCCCGATAGTGGGAGATACCTGGTTGGGGAAAACCCCTTTCGTCGACAGTTGGCGCCGGATCTCAGCATCCAGCGGGAAAAGATCACCGCCACCTCCCAAGGAGAAGAAAACTATATTTGTATTTTACACTTAACGACACTAATGACCTTAGCAGTTGGCTCGAAATCTCTAGTCAATAAATAAATAATTAAATAAAGACACTTCATTAATATCCGTCCCCTGATGATGACGAACAGTGTAATGGAAAGCGCGAAGGCAACGCCTGACGGCCGAAGCATACCACTGACAGGGAGGTCTCCGGTTTGATCCCGGCAGTTCGCAGGAATTTACCTGAGACATCGGTGAGTTTGTGCCTGAATCGAATACATAGGACCGGTGCTCTGATTGTTAGTTTCCTTGGTATTCCTGATCCCTTCCGGTGAATACCCGAGCAGCGCCCTATACAGCGGGGCATGGCTCGTGGGATGCCTTTCCGTCCCATTCCCCTCCCATCATCGTGATCATTCCATAACCACCTCCTGGCAGAGCTGTCGCGCCGTGGGGATTACGTCCAGTCTACGTATTCTCTCATGAAACAAAAGCCTGCGGGAGAGGGCTTACGCATCCTGTAATTGGACGGCCACAACTTGGGAAATAGTAAAGATCTGTGAGTGACGGTTACGCTTGCATTGTTTAGTCTTTCTTCAAGAGTTGATTTATTGCTGTAAAAAAATTGCTGATAAAGGAGTATTGCTATAATGTTTTTCGTGGGATAGGAGGAATTGTTGATCACATCCCATCGATTTCTGTTTTACCATTTCGATTTATGTGATGTCTTTGTTTTTTTTTCTTTGAATTTGGATTTGTATCTGTCGCAGACTAAGATTACATAATGACATTTCAAATAGATTTGAGGAAACTATTATTCATATTTGATGGATTGCCACTTGAGATAATTGCAATATTTGCCAACTTTTAGCAGTTCAACTTGATTGTTTTTAATTTTTCCGTTGTTCCATATTTCATACCTCCCAATTATTTGTGTATCTTCTAAACTAGGCTTTATTTTACATTTTTGAATATGTAGAATTCATTTAATGGATTTCACCTTTGATTTTCATTAAATAACGTTCATTTCCCATTTTTGCTCAAAGGGTAGCTACATCTCAGAATTGTGTTTTTGTTGATCGTGTTTTCGTCCTTTTTATTTTGTTTGCCTCCTTTGTCTCGTTTTCGTCTTTCGCCGTGTTCGTGAGCGCCCTCTCCCGGCACCGTCCTTGAGCCCAACGGAGGCCTACTTCCAGAAAGTGCCGGGCCGCGCGCGCTCGTATTTCAGGGAATAAGAAGCGTCTGTTTGCGCGACCCGCGCCGTTCCACGCACCTCTCCCGCGCCTTCTCCTGGGCGCTCTTTGCTCCTCGGAGCCCTCGCTTCCGCGGCTTCACTCCGATGCGGAGAGCTTGGGAGATGCCCTCGGGGGATGTCGTGTATATGTGCGTAGTAGCTGACAATCTTTTTTCTCTGGTTGAAAAAAGTGAAGTTTCGTTGGTAATTTTAAACTTTTGCAAGTAGTTGTTGAATTGTAAAATACATTGAAAATGTTCTGCACTTTCTGCCGGTGTTAGTATCAAACAAAATGAACTTCTGAACGGAAACTAGAAGAAGAGTGGTTACATTTTTTAGAGAGTTCTAAAATAAAATATTTAGAACCTCATATTAAAATGGGCCGAGTTAAATAGAGGTATTCGAGCTTTGGAAGGCAACTTCAGCCTTTCGGACTGAGGCCATGTCGTCTCCTTTTCTGTGTTGTGTGTACATTTTATTGGTCCTGAGTGTAAATCCTTATGTTTATGATTTCGTTCTGTGTAGTATACAGATAACGTTTTAAAAGCAAGTCTTACGTTGATATTCGGATTGGCTTTTCCAATGGAAAAGGATTCCAATCTCAATTTTGAATTTTCCTTTGCCCGCGTGAATAATTCAAATAATTGAAATCACAAAGTCCCTATTAGAGACGCATGTATTTAAAAGAGATTTCTTCGTTTGGTTATCATCGTTATGTTATAAAATCAACATGCTGTCGAACTAGCCAACGGAGATTGTTTTGTGAACTATCATGGAAATTCTAATGTCGAGTTGGACGATCAACTCCTCGTATCCTTTACGTGCTGCTCGCTGAAATACAATAGTTATACTCTGCCATTATAGTTGCATCATTCTCCACTTACCATTCGGACGCAATGGAATAAGCGTAATGATTGAATGTGTCAGCGACATAAACGGAGCTGCATTGGAGTTTGATCGAAACAATACAGTTCCGCAGTCCCGTGGGCGTTTGCTCTGCTTTGGAGTTGAACTAGCTATCTGAACTGAATCGTACCATGTCATAACCAAATTTGTGTGCGTTTCGACTACATTGTCGGTTTTTTACACATCTTTTTTGCTAGATTACAGAACGCGTTTGCGATTGCAATAAGTTCGGAAATTCATGGAGCGGAAAATGTGAAATATGTTCCACGCTACACGTTTCGCTGCTAGCCATAAGTATGCACTGCATTTTAAACTTTTAAAAAAGATGTGTGAAAATAAAATGCGCGTAATTTACTGGTTACAATTCTCAGAAAATAAGTTATATGTAGAATCCATGATGGAGGGTAAATCCCCTCTTTGATGTTGAAATTTTTCCAGTGACCTGAGTTTCACATAGTCAAGTGAAGTTTCATAAATCTCTCTTATTCCTTCCATATCGGAGGTTTGGTTGGACGCTTACGCATCAATTTCGCAGGCCATTAGTCACACATGTGTAGTGTTATATTTTAGGAAGTGACGTTGGTTCTCTCTCGCTATATCGTGAGATCCGACGAAACCCGTCACATTGTCTGTAGAGTGTTTGTCCTCGAAGTGTCTTCACTTAGCAGGCCACTGGCTCCACACACTCGCGCACTCACATTGACACTGACACACACTCACACACCGCGCGCGTGTAGGAGTACAATTTTAAGATGAATTGGTGAGTCAGTGAAAACGGAAAGATCGCGCGAAGTCCTGGCCTGTTTGTTAGAGTACGTCTGCCGCATTCGCCTAGAACGGGAGAAGGAAACATGGAAAACCACCGATCAGAGCAGCAGTCCGACAGAATTTTCCTCCAGATAGTTTCCGATTTGAATGTATCCGTGTAGTTAGTGTCGAAATCCGCCAACGACGGGACTCGATCCCCGTAACCTTCTAGTCAACAACGTCGCTGAGGCAGCGGATACAGATGGAGAGAGCGAGTAGGCGTGGCCGCCGAGAGCGCAGTAAGCGGGGCCGCCGCAATTGCACGCAAGCGAGAGCGCCGGGAGCGACGTGTGGATCGCCCACTGGGGGGGGGGGAGCGCATAGGCGTGCCGCGCGCGTCGGTGGCTTCATTACGCGCCGGCGGCCGCTGGTTCGAGCCCCGCGCGCGCCGCCGCGATGCGCCGCATTCCGCGCGAGTGGTGCGGGCGCGTGGCGCGTTGGGCGGCGCTGCTTGGGGCGAGCGGATTCGCGGCATCTTTCTCGGAACAGAGCGACGACTATTCCAGGGGATATAGGTGAAATGGAAGGAAAATGTGTGAAACATTCTAGGTTTTTTCTAGAAGCTTTCTGAACTTAGCATACAAATTCACAGAGAATTTGAGTCAATAAATGTTTTATTACAAGGGAACTTAATCGTCGAAGTACGTGCGTACAATGTTTTCTGATACGTGATTAGAAAGTAGAGGGGTGATAATAATTCATTAATAATTGTTTCTGAGAATATTCAAGAAATGTTTTATTAAGACAAGCGAAAAGTAATCGACCAAACACATAGAGAAAATGAGAAATCCTCATGAATTGTAAGATGGAATGTAACTGGTCCATGTTCCGTGCAAAGCTCGTATTTAATACCGTATAATACAAGTTCGTTATATTATAAGGTAGTAAACTTTTCTCATTAAAAGTGGATTAAAATGTTTGGTAATAGAAATTCTTTTAATTATGAGAAGTGACATTTTTCGTCAATAGGTGTTACAGCGCGGAGTTGTAGAAGAGCGAACTACTTCTACGAAGGTTGAAATTCCCTCTTTTGACATTTATATTCGTAATGTGTATGCACCTAAACTAGTAGTAGTTCCAATTAACGTTATGCAGGCTTTGGCGCTGCTGTCCTTCGTGAAGGTGCGAGTCGCAGACGCTTTGACCGCCCCCGCCCCCAGCCCCCGTTGTTCAGTGGCGGTCGGGTGAAAAGAGCCGAGAGAAAAGGACGCGGGGCGCGCGACACAGGCGCTGGCGGCGCCGTCTCTGGCGTTTCCGCCCCAATTCCTGGGCCGTCGGGGGGAATTAGCCGGAAGTGGGCCCTTGTAATGAGCGTGGCTCTGCCCTGTCCGGGGCGGCGGACGCGTCCTTTGGCTCTGGCATCTGCGCCGGGGCGCCCCAGGCACGCCGATGGGAGGTGTCGGCGCGTGTGGTGCCCCCTCCCCCCCCAGCCTCGCAGACCGACGCCTCCAGACGCGTGGGGGAAGGGGGAGACAGCACGTTTGCTTCTTGCTCACAGGGCGCGCGTTAACGAGGTCAGCAAGCAATCCGGGAGCTGTGTTTTTCCAGTTATTCTTGATGCGTTGTCTTCGTTTTCGCCTTTCCTCTCTCTTTTCGCCTGTTTCACTTTTTCTCTACCATTCCTTTTTCTGTTAACGTTCGGCCTCTTTCTTTGTATATTTTTCCTTCCTCGTACTCTTCTTTTTTCTCCTCTTTCTCTCCTTCCCCCTGGTTGTTTTCATTTTTGTTTTCATCCTCTTCCCGTCTCTGTCTTTCGTTTACTTCCTGATAATTAATGAAATTATATTTTAGAACATAACTGGGCTTGCAGTTTCTTTCCTTGCATCCTATAACACGCTCGAAAAGTGAAAACGCTGTCTCGAATAGCTTAAGGAGGATATCCCTGGTTCATGTTGTTGACTCGAATATTAATATCGTGAAAAACAAAAGGCGGCGTTTTATATTTCTAGAGTATTACTAATCAGTACTAATTAGTATTTTAATTATCATTTTTTCTCTAACTCTAATGTTTGAAAAGTGATTACTTCCTAAGTTTTATTTAAGTGTTATCCTCTTCATACTTTTGCTCTTTGAATGTTCTGTCTCTCAATTTGTCCTTTAAAAGAAAGGTATCATCAAAAACTGAGTAACGGGCAGAAACATAGTTGCAATAATTAAGCCTTTAGTTGTCATCCATCCAAAATATTTTGAAATAAATAGCGGAATTTAATTATATAACATTGTTTCCAAACTGAAGCATTACATGTCGTACGTAATGAGGTACAACCGATATTTATTTTAATAAAAAAATAATGAATCCCGGGATTGTCGGTTACTTTTAACATAGTTGTATTGTTCTCTTCCTACACACAATGCTAGTGTGAAAGTAAACGCATAATTGTGAATATATTTGACAACGGCATTGTCTGCATAGCCCGGTTTGCTCGTGTAACTATTTTGCCGGGAAGGTGGACTGCCGCTGGGGGCCGCTTCACCCTCGCATATGCATGAAGCTCGTTATCCGCCGTGCGTGGGTGTGCTGTTTATTCGCGGTTGCACGCTGTTATCAAAATATTTAATTCCTCTGGAATAAATTACTTCAAATGAAACCCTGTCGATGACTGGCTGCCTTTTATATTTTTCTCCTCATTCCCACACCGCGGCCCAACTCAGCTCGACCTGCAAACGTGTGAAGTGAGAAATAGCATTCCCAAATATTATCGAAGCGGTGTAAATCAACAAAGTTGCTTTACTGGTGAACTTTTTAAGACCGCATTTAATTGAAAATTGTTTCATATATTAGTTTACAGTACGATATGGATACGCAAATAGTGAATATAAGAGTTCGCTATTAAAATACATTTCTTTCCGTATTTTATTTTAGATTTGATGTGTCCGATTGCATTGCAGCTTTTGGAGCATCGCAGGTTGTTGATTTTATATAACTGTCAGTTGCGGAAGAAATATTTTATCGTATGTCGCTCAGCAATGGAAATAAATGGACACCGCTGGGAAATATTTCGTTCTCTATTTGTTTGATGATCATTGTGATGCATCGTAATGTCGAACGTTGTCGAGGTCGGAGTGCGCTGGGCGTCCGTATGTCTTCCAAATCGATTATCTTATCACTAGATGCTTATCTGCTTATGTGATCATCGCCGGGCCGAATTAATAAAAACGGTCGATTAGTGTTTATCGTCGGGACGTTGTTGCTCTGTGGCCTTTATATTACTCCCCCGGTTTTGCAATGCATTCGACGAAACGGGGGCTGCGGGTTCGAAACTAATTCAATCCACATTCACGAAAACACATTTTGTTGGATTGTGACATCATTCCGATATTTCATACCTATATCTTCAGAAGCGGTATTACTATAAAAGATTGTAATTGAAAAATAAAATCTTTTTAGCTTCGACACTAGCGCCATTAGGGAAAATTGTGAAAAAAAATGTTAATGTTAAGTGAATTACAAAGAATACGTCTAAAAGACAAACACTATACATTCACTGGTGGGTACTTGAAAGAATTTGGAAGGTCTATGAAAACAATATTGGAAAACTTAACACTCGGAGCTCAAGTCGCGAAAAGAAATTCAATGGAAATTGACCAGATGCAAATAGCCCTGTTTCTTGTGGGTTTTTTCTGTTTTTTTTTTTTTCTTCAAAGCTTGCTTGACACACATGGCTCTGGTGGCAAGTTTTAAACTTTTTGACAATTTTCATAAACTAAAGCTTATTCACAAAATTTCCGAGGAAACGTAGAACGTGGTCAGAACAATTGAAAAGAAATTGTTGAACGTAAGTGCAGAAAACTTAAAATATTGCGTTGATTGTTGAACGTAAGTGCAGAAATATTAAAGAAAAGTATTTCTACTGTTCTTACAAACAACTTTCGGATTGAACCCAACATTTCTACACATCTGTGACACATACGTTGTAGACAGAATAATGCGCTTCTACAAAGCCGAAAGATTTAAAATTTCTAATGATATATATGCAGTGTGGTCAATGCGCTCTTCGTGGGAAACAAATCATTAGGGGGTATAAACGCCCTTCCACTAACAAGGTTAATGTTGAAACTCTGATTGCCGTCTTGGACGAACTCGCTTCGATATTCTTGCACGTAATAAGCCAAATGAGTCAGTGGCACTTGGTTATGAACCTCGGTCGATGTCATCTATTGCGCTCAAATAAGATTTGTGATATTGAATGTAGTGTAAGAGGGCTCAAGGACTTCACGAAACTTTCTTCACGATTTACCTGGAAAGGTATTGTATTTTAATTTCGAACTGGATAAGATAGTTCAGAGATAGTATTACTGTTGAGTCTGCAGCCTTGATTGGTAATTTTCCGTGGTTTCTCCGATCAGTACCAGGAAGAGACCGGAGCAGGTTCCTAACAACTGGGCCATGCACCACGCACGGTATTGCCTTCCCCATCCTTAGTTACACTTTTCCTCGTACGGACGCACGCACGCGCGGCGCGCGCCCACACACACACACACACACACACACACACACACACACACACACACACACACACACACACACATACGCTTTCACGTGAATGTTCTACTCTAGCACACATGCTGGGCGACTAGGAGAGGGCGTAGAGCTTGTCCGAGCTAGGACGGTACTGCGCGATAGAAGACACCTGGAGTACCGAAATAACCGCAAACAAACTTAAGTTGACCCGTGATCTCGTTAGTTAATGTCTTATTTTAGGTGGCGAGACTAAGGCCATCAGGCCCGCTCTCCCGTCTAACCACCCAAATTTCGCTGCGCTCCTTTCAGCATCTAGCGGAGAAAGGAGTTATCATCTCGGACGACGAAACAGGCGATTTGAATTTAGCTCAGAAGCTTCTTTTAGGCTTGATATTTTACATGCAGTAAATCTTCTACAAGGGGCAGCCGGATTTACTTCCCCTCCGAAGGAAGGCGTACGAAGGATTTTTTCACATTCCGGTGAGGAGAACGCTACCTCCCTGGACTAAACACGTGCAACATTTACGGGACCGTAGCTGTTGATGCGCTGGGAAACGTCAATCAGTCATTAAAAAAATGGATGGATGGATGGATGTCTATTCTCATAGTTCTTTCCGAGAAAATGTGGAAATGGTGGTCGGGGGCGGAGGGCGTGCCCCTCGCGGCGCCCCTGCATTGAAGCTGCGCGTGGCGCTCGTTGTTTGTGCTCGCAGGCTGACGTCATGCGGCGCAAGGCCGGCGGCGCCTCCCACGCCGAAAGGCCACCTCTCACCGCGCGGACCTCCGCATTTTAAATCCTCAAATACAACTAATGTGAATTTTGTAAAACTGGACTATTGTCAGTTAATAGGAGAACGTCTGTTTTATCAATATGAAATTAACGTACTTGATTTTAATAAAACCAAATCGTTTACTTAGTTACGAAGGGATTTGCTTTCCGCCGCTAGGCCCGGGTTCCATCTCCGGCCAATCTATGGGTAATTTGTGGTGGACAAAGTGAGTTCTCTGCTGATTTTATTTGGATTCAGCAGTTCCTTTTTCACATCACCACTTCTCCAAGATTCATCTCATTATCGCTGTCATCCGTATGGAATCATTGATCACTCATAAACATGAATTACCTCAAGAGTTTAAAGGCTCTTGAACCACAATAAATTATAATAAAAAATAACAAAACTCATTAATGCTTATTTATTAAAAATATTAAATTGAAACAACATTAATTAAAATTTATCTAACAGTAGTTACTTAATAGAAGTTATTTGATGTAGGTTTCTGTTTTGTTTTTTGTTTTTTTTTTGCTTTTATTTTGCTAACAGTAATGTCCATATTCTTGTATTAAGCACGACATAATTCTTACGGACACACAATGGTCCGTAAAGCAACGCTTGATCATCCCTGCTTTGGATTACTTTTTTCAAACTGTTTCAGAAGGGACACAGGAAAGAAGTAATTTGAAATTTCGTGTATACCCAAAAGTTCTTTTACATTTGTATTACATAAAATTCTGTTAATTATTAAATTATTATTGTAAGTTTATTATTAAAAATATAAGAATATGGCTAAAATACAATTAAGTTTAATTCTTTTAAATTAAACGAAAAGCAATGAAAATTTATCTAATTTTGTTTACATTTTCTTTAGGTTCTCCAGTTGATGCAAAATGACACAGGGTATTTTTGAGGTCAAGGCGATTTTTTACTTGCTTCGCGCACCACCGAATAAGACATCAATCACAGGATATCAATGAATTGTAGCGTGATACGAACGCAACGATTTCAAGTAACCATAATAATCTGAGCGCCAGTAGCATTTAGACTCGAACAAGAATCACGGAATGTTCATAGAAAATATCTTAAAATAAATGTTACAAATTAATCAACCGTGTGTTACAATAAGTGTTGCAAAGAATTAGCAACCGCCCTCTCGTCACGTACTACTTTTCCCAAGGGTCCTCGATGTGTCATGTGACTTCTGGGTGCTTATTGACTGCACTGCTGGGAGACTTCCAATGTTGTACCGTGCTCTTTGATTCATGGTCTATAAATCGAATCAGAACTCGGTAACGGAATTTATCAATAATTTCGAAATACACTTCGTCCTAGTGTCTTTCTATATTGCAGACCAGTGCTATTAAAGTGAAGTAAAGTTGAAAACGTTCGCAGTATAGAAAAAAGACAGAAGCTATATTACAATTTTTTTGATTGATTGGCAGAGTAATAAAAATGGTTTGAATAGTCAAAGTCGTACTGCTTTTTAAGATCCATTTGCGAATATAATATGCATTTATTAAATTAAGGCCATAGTCATTTCGTTGCTTGAAATATAAAAAGATTATGAGAAAATATGTGCCAGCATTAATTGATCTGCTTTATTGTTGCTTTTTAATTCACGGTCCTAATGGGCGATCTGTAGTATAATACGATCATACCGCTCACCTTCCATCTCTTTGAGTACTAATAAGGGCATAATACCCGGTCATTTCATACAAAACGTTTCGTGGAAAAAATGGGTTCGAGTCACCAATTCTTGGTGTTGTACCGGTTGCCCTGTGTGGCATTTAACCACATTCGCTACATTACCACCGTCATCTCTATCACAATCATTTATCGTTATACTTACTGTATTCTCATGTCGTCCTTCTCATTATTCCCCCTACACTTCGCAGTGTAAAATGCACTGTAAAGCCGATGACGTGAAATCCCCGCTACAGAACTGGCGTCTCCTCGTAATCAAGCCGGCGTTGTGATGACACGTACCGAGGGAACAAAAATCCACTTTCACAAGTCTCCGCATTTACCACAAGGCGACGGTAAACATTGCGTAATTGAGAATTGTAATGTTATTTGGGGAATGATATCATGTTACTTTTTTTCAGTGATGAGAAGAGCGTCATCTTTTCTTGTAGACATTATTGTCAGGACACCTTTGCTTTGATGTCATAAATGTCGCAACAACACTTAGCCTCTATCTGTGTATTCATGTGTGTGTGTGTGTGTGTGTGTGTGTGTGTGTGTGTGTGTGTGTGTGTGTGTTTGTATGTATGTGCACGCGCGTGTGCATTAAGAAGGTTCTGCAACATACCGAGAAATGGAAACTTTTGCAATATGAATTTGTACATTTTATGTTTGATATTTGAAAAACCTCTCTCAAACATGTCATGCAACATGGCTGGGATGTGACAGCTCCGGCACTGATCGGAATCCTCAGTTGTCAAGATCTACATTGAAGTTGTAGAAAAAGCCTGATGGTCTGACGCAGGAACATAACGAAAACTTTGGACTATACCTTCCATAGGAGCAACGTCTTTTCGCCTCAGTCTTTTCACAACTGCGTACTTGAGGCGATACATTTTATTACAGATTTTGTAGACGATACTTTGCTCGCAGCAAGCCTAGACCTAGGTTACACTACAAGTTTCGAAAACTTCACGTCAAAAGACATGAGAAAAGTTTACAGCTGGTCTGGAGATATTAAAACAAAACTAATTTGTGATGTGGACACTGTTTTCGCCTTCAGGAAATACAAGTTTGAATATTGTGTTTCTGTTGTGGTATGGGTAAACCCATAAGTTTATTTTCACAACAACAAAAGGAAGAAAAAAATCCCTCGTCACACTTAAAATAACGTATCTGAAAGGGTTCTTTTCAAAATATTAATTTATTTATTTCCATTTATCTGTGAACTTTTTTCACTCATTATTTGCTTATTATTCGTACGCATTTGTTGCATATCAATGTTCTACGCTTTCATCCAGTTTTCTATATCCTCTATTTACTCTTGGTCATATTCCTTTATGATTTCTTGAGAGAGAAGTGTATTCCATTATTAATTTTAGCGCCGTAATCAAGAGTTGTGCTGTACGCATTACCGTTTTCGTTCTGTGGAGAAGTTTTTTTTAGTTTCCTCTTGCGTTTTTTCTTTCTTTTTTTCCACTCGCTTGAGAACGTTAATACTACTAATCTCCAGGCAATTCTTTTCATCACCCTTTTCTCTCTCTTTACTTACAAATAATTCGGAACTGAAGGTCCTAAATGAACGTCTCGCCTCTTGCGTGCCTTTTACTTTCTCGCTACCGCTTACACAGTAGAAAGATAGTTATGTAATGCTGCGCCAAAAAACTGCGAATTTGCGACACAACAAAATTTAGAAAAAAATTCTGACACACACTGTAGCTAGAATCCATGTTTTGCGCGTCCTTCGTACCCAAAATTCGATTGACGGCAAAACGTCTGTCTGTTCGTCAGTCTACAACGCTGGCTCATAAATCATTCAGCCAATTTTCTCCAAAATTGATATTCTCCAATTGATCGGACTGATGTCGCGGTTCCTTGAATTTGAAACCCAAAATTTAGTTTGGTGGAGTAATTTACATGAACCCCTTGGATAATTTCAGAAACTTCAAAGCAACGGCTCCATTGTCTTTGATTAAATTTTGTTGTTGCATAGTATGACGGATTTTTGAAAGAATGGTGCAGGTCTCATTTTGATTGGAAACTGATTTTTCAAAACTTGCAAAAATTCAAAATGTTCGGTGTCTTTCTACAAATATAATTATGAAGATAGATTTTACCCTTCATGAAATCTGTTTCTTGGAGATAGATTTCGAAATAAGGTCATGTGCAATTTTTCGAAACTTTTAGTGGTGCTTTTTGAGTAATTTAGCATTAAATATATGCGAGAAAGTACGCGCTGTTATTGGAGTGGTGGTGTTGGTGGCGCTTCGCGTTCCGCGGCTTCATTTCCTTGGGCGCCTCCCTCGCGTGCTGTTCCTTGTGCGGCTGGTCCGCCCGCCCGCCCGCGCGATTATTCGTGGATTTACGGGCGCGGCGCTCCGCAGGTGGCGCCAGCGGCGCGAGGGGGCGGCGGGCCCTCCGCCCATTGTGCGCCCCCCTCCCACGTATGGGGGGAAGCGCTGTCACGTGCGCCCGGCGCCCCTCCGCCTCCGCGCCCGCGCCTGGGGACGGGCGGGCGCAGATAGTGCGGGGGCCCGGTCCTTTTATTGCCCAATAATCAAATACCGGAAGGGGTGGGCCCGCCGCGCCGGGCGGGAGCGCGCTGCCAAAGAATGGCTCCTTAAATTACGACCGCCCGGGAGCATAAATTTCTGGGAGAGGGAGCCTTTGTGTGTGGCGAATGTACGCGTGTATGTCGGGTGGAAAATTCGTGTACAAGATCCCAAATTTCGGAGGGGAAAATTCAAGCCTTGACATGGTCGTTAGTGGGCGATATTTGGCTGTAAAGTGGATGTCGTTTCGGAGAGGAAGGATTTCTCTGCGGTTAGAGCTGAGCATGTCCTTGTTACAAGGCTGACTCCGTAAGTGCATGCACGTCGACTGTATCGAGTGAATGTTTTGTCGGTTTATCGTCTTACTGTGACTGGTTTTTTATATTTTTATTCTTTAAAATCATTTCTCTGCCAGTGTCATTCATTATCTACATTATGCCATTACATATTATTTAAATAAGAAATAGTTCGCACGTGCAATCAATATGACTCGAGCGACCTTTTTTTGTGGCGCCATCTTTTATGTACACTTGACAAAAGTACCAAATGGATTTTAGAGTAAATGTAATTTGTTAAAGATTTATATTTACTTAAAGAAAACCTGTTTCAAAATACAATACTTATATTTTAAGCTCTCTCAAAGTGTAATCTCGACAAAGCAATAGTCTTCATATTATGACGTCCGTGACTGCAGAAGCAATATTTCGTGTCCTTAGTTGTTTTTTTTAAATATGAACATTGCGTTAATGTTTCTCTTCTTGTAAATTAACTATTATTTCAATGGGTAGTGATTCTGACGCAAATAATTCTAGTTTGCTACATTGGTAAAGTTGAAGTTTTTTCATTTCGAAACCCCGGTTAGATCGTCATGGGTCTGGAATATTGTACACATACATTATTCTAGACACTTATATAAATCTTTCAGGGGGCGTTTCTCTCGTGAGAAAAAAAAGTCTTTAACCTGGCTGTATTTCGGTCTGTAGCCGTACCATCCACACCGCTAGAAGTCGCCGGAGTGCGCGTGACAAGTTCTCCTCCCGGGCGGCGGCCGTGCGCGTGGAGCCGGGCGCCGAAGTCGCCTCCGCGTGTGGCTCGTAGCTCGCAATGGGCCTGGCGTAGTTTTCCGAAGCGCCGCCGCCTGCAGGTAATCGCGGGCGTTAGTCACGGGGCCCGGGGCGCGCAGGTGCGCGCCAGGCGCCTTCATCCCCTGTAAATCCCCGCCCTCCGCCGGGCCATCGATTGCGTCATCGGGTAATGCGGCGTCCCGGGTGCGATTCCGGTGATCCCGGCGAGGTCAGCTGCCCCCGGCGAAGGGCGCCGCAGGGCGCGGAGTTAAGACCTGCGCGCAGCTGCCTGGCCGCTCGGCCTCGCTCGGCCGCTTCTGGGGTGCGCTCTGCTCGCGTGTGCGGCGGGGGTGGGGGGCTTTTAGCCGGACTTATGGTTACTCTCGACGTTCTGTTCCATTTTATCGTTGTTCGTGGAATTATAATTCGAGAATTGATTCTCGTTGAGGTGGTCGATACTACATAAGAAACCCTCATTCACATCTGAACATAAAGCCCTTTGAAGGTTTCGCTTTTGAAAGACACATTTCATCAGTATTATAAATGAAGTACTAATTACGCGACACCTAATATTAAGTTGCTTTTAGGAGGTTGTTCATCTTGATGTAAAAACATTGTCTCGGAGAAAGTGTGTTTTATAACAATTTACATTTAGTGTTCATAATTAGATATATTCATCGGTATTTTGGGCAAAAAAACCAGTAACTGGTTGCGCTGTGATAACATTTTCATAATATGGGTTTTAAATATTTTTATATTATTTATGTATCGAAACTCGAATTTACGGGTATATGAATTGAATGAAAGCGGGTTTTTCGCTGTGCGAAGCGGATTAACACACAACTTCCTCTGATCCCTTGTGCGCTGTACTTCCAAGGAAGGTCGCCAGGTGCGCGTTGGGACTCGCATTACAAGCAGAAGAGGGCGCAGTCTAGTGACTCCGGAGTTTCAGATCCCCAATGGAATCGTATGTGGGTGAAAAGTCCTTCACCTTAACACACTTAGTTTCAGGTTTCCGACGAACGTACGAAGAAAGAGAGGGAAACGTGTGGAATAACCCGGGAGAATCCGCAGTGCAATACACGAGAAACCCCGATACCCCGCCGTTTAGCTTGAAGACGCTGTGAATGCAGATTTCATGTGATAATTGTGTTTTAATTAAAATGAAATATTTAATAATAAATTAAAATGTCCTTATGATCTTCCTAAAATTAATATGATTGTTTAATTATTATGTTCGGGTGAGTGATCATGAACAAATAAGGGACGAGTACAAATGCTTGCTAGTTTCATCGTGTGTGATCACTAGGGTTGTGATTTATATGCAATAAATGTATGCACATATATGTAAATATATTTGGTAATATGTGCAATTAAAAAAGGAAAATATGCGAAATAACGTAATGTAATGTGTAAGTGTGAAAATAAATAAAAAGGGTAGTGTGGAAAATATGTTTACAGCAAAAACGTTACAGAAATCATATAAATTGTTACAAGCAACAAACATTAAGTCAATCGATTAATTCTTGAAGAACACTCATTTCTTAGGAAAATAATGGGAGATGCAGTTGATGTACATTTTACAAAATAAAAAATTTAGATATTGCAACAAAAATATGACTTCCTCTCAATTACAATAAAATCTAGTGACCACATAGCACATGGCGAGAACTGTCAGACCCGTTACACGCTGACGGAACTGTAACTGTTGAGCTGCTTTTCGCGAATGAGGGGTGAATATGGAACAAAAATGTGCAATATCGGCCCAAATATGCAAAAATGTGCAATTATGGGGATATATGGGAAATACAAATAGCTTGAGTCTAAATGCATCAAAACGTAGGCAATTTGTTGAAACAGGATGTTTCAGTTAACAAGAAAAAATGCAAATGCATATAAATCACAGCCCTAGTGATCACACACACGTTGTTGGATTATTCTACTCAATGGTTTGCACTCATCCCGCCTTATGATTCTTGCAAATAAAATTGCCTTCTCTGCGATTATATTTACGCTCGTTGGGATTCACGTTATTTCGAATGCAGGATTCTTAGAAACGCCGTTGCTTTGATTTATTTATGCCCTTATATTTTTTTATAAAATCATTTGTTATAATATGTGCAATCGCATACTTTGGACAAGGAGTGTAAAGAACTGAATTTTAATGCAATGTGAAGAACGTTTTTGATAAAACGTTAGTAAGTACGTTTTCGTTTCACTATGAGCAGCAAAAGCTTAAGTTTTGGTTTTTGAAACTAAAAGAAAGGATTACTATTGTCAATTGTACTTCATGTTCCCAGTATTCAAATGCCAAAAAAGGAAACGGAAACTGGATACTACTGTGCTCGACATTTTTCAACTTTTTTATTTTTTTTGAGCGGGGGGAGGAGAGCAATTAGTTTCATTTGTACTTGTAAATCACAGTTTACTGCAGTTGATTGCATTGGCTGTATACACCACTACCGGGTTCAGTTTGAAACTTTTTTCGTTAAAAATAAAATGACGCCACGCCGTTAATGGGCGCGCATTGTCATGTAAACAAACTTAAAGTTCCTGGGAATGCACGTTCATTTCTCTAATTAAAGCCAGCGCGCAGGCTTTCTAGTTTTTCATTGCAGATACACCTCCGCTCCACGCGGCCGACGTTTCTGATTTTTTTCTCTCTCATTAATTACGCGCACGTGGAGAGTGCTCTCATGCCGCTGCATCGCAATTAAGCCCTGTATCGAATTCCGTGTGACGATCTTTCCGCCACATTCCGTTAAAAGCCTACGCGCGGTGACACACCCACACAGCCCGCGCCGACATCTATCGATGACATTTCGATGAAAAAAAGGGAACCTCCAATACGGCTGCGAGCGAAAGCGATATTGCCTCGGGGCAGGAAGTTGCGGATCGAGGACCGCGAACTACTTATTGAAACCATCCAGGAGTATCGAACGTACGCCCGATGAAATCGATGATCCGCCTCGAATTTGTTTGGTTCAGTAAGCTGGGGGCCCAGGTTGCTAAATAACAGGGGGGTCACGGATGCTATCCCGGTTCAAATGAATTTGGAAGTCAATGTAACAGAATGGTCAATATCGAACCTCTTCGTATTGGATGAACGAAAATTGTGCTGTAGCCCTTCTCTTCGTTCTCTTAAAGCGAATCGGATGTACGAGTCGATGCGTGTGGTGCCAATTGCGACTAGATGACGCTGAAAAAGCAGGCCTAAGCTATGCCTCGTCGCATTCTCTTATACATCGGTTCTTGTCTCTCTTTCAACACGAGTTGACGTGAGTGATGACCCAGGTGTGTCGTAAGATTATGTTGCAATAGACATTAAAATGGAGACATTTAATGCAATAGACATTAAAAGAGAGACGTGGCGCGGAATCGCGCTCAGTCTGAGCTCGTGGATGAAAACTAATTGGAATCGTTAAGGTGCTGATGTTCTCGTAGAGACAGTTCTCAGTTGCATCATTATGTTTTGAGGATGGCTGTCCTTGCGTTAGTTGCCTGGAAGGTGTTGTTCGGTGGTACTTTTAAACGTTTAACTCGAAAGTGAGTTTGCATCGACGGAAGGGACCGAGGAGGCAAGGGTCAAAGGGAAGAGTTAACTCTTGTTCCGCCGACTTCCGCGTCAACGGCAGCAGCGCCGCGGCGGAGCTGAGGCGAGGCGGGTGCGAAGGAAGCCTGCAGGGGCGGGGCGGCAACAAAGCGCGCTTATAACAAACATGAACAGCTTTCAATAGACGGCGAACAATGCGGAGCGGAGGGGGCGGGGTCGGAGGTCGGTGTACATAAATCGCACGCGGTAAAGGCACACGCGAGACCTCCGCACGCGGAGAACAATGCGGCTGAAACGCAGACACCTATCAGGCCCCGGGGCCCCGCCCTCGCGGCGCCCTCCGCGGACTCTAACGGCGCCCTCCGCCCCCCACCATCCCACCACCCGTCTCACCCCGCGACTCGCAGGAACAGAGCGTGGCTTGCCCTGAGGAGGGCTTCCCGCCTCCCGAGCGAGGGGCGTTGCGCGCTCTGCGGCGAACATGAGTCAGCGTCGTTTTGGAAAGTGATTGCGGGAACGGGGAGGTGGGTACTATTTTATATTGAGAAAAGTGATTGGAAGCAGGAGTCAAAGTATGAATTCAATGTAAATCTATATGAGCTAATGAGGAGATATCCAAGGAATGGAAATGTATCGGAATACTTATGCACTCTTAATGGTCGTTATTTATGTACCATTATTTGTTAAATACGATAATGTAAACCTGCGCTCGTGTTTATTTTTCTAGTTCCACTACTCGTGGTATGCTTGTATTATGCTTGCTTGTATTCTTTTTTCCAGGTACAGGCAATTCTTTTCTACTTCTGATAATTTTCTGTCAACGACGATTTGTTTATTATGCATACTATAGATACTTAAAATTATGTAAAGTGTAAATACAGAAAGAATGCTACTCAAAATGGTGCCAATTATGCCTAAAAAGCGTATTTTGTAAAATTGTAAAGCTATAATTTGATGATTAACACACTTTCTTTTTGCCCTTTTATGTCCTTTTAAAATACATTTTTAAATTAGATCATGTACAATTTATTAACAACAGTAGTAGTTTTCGTGTAATTTTGCGAGCAAAAAAACAAACAATTTTAACTGTTCCTATTTTTTCTCATTTTTTTCCTTTGCGCACGTTCGATTATCGTTGACTACTTTGAATTTTAGGAATTTACAAAAGTTACAATTAATGCAAGAAGTATGGACTGTTGTAGCACCATTTTATTTTTTATTTTTTGAATTCCACTGCCTGATAGAACACTCTCATCAGAAACTACAAGTGTCGTGCATTTTAAAGCTTGTCGTAGTGCCATAGGTTCCGCACGATAATAACGCTTTGTGTATCTGCGGCGTTAACGAGTGATGGTGTTGATAATAATCTCTTGCATTCTAAAAATCGAGTTGGAATCGTAGTTAAATCTATATAACGAACGATCGGGAGTTTTCATTTGCGACATCACGTTGCGAAATATTCAGATTCACACATTCAGAAGTCTATGAAGCGATGAGATTCGGGCGCACTTTTTTCCGAGACACCAATTAATTTCTCTGGGTTCTAAATAAATTGAATGTTTTTTTTACTCTTCATTATTCTGCAGTTCAAACAATTTATTTTACTTAAAAACATTGCTTGGCTGGCAAACTTCCGCCCAACCATGATGCGGCCGAAATGCAATGTTCAATTACAATCGTGAAAAAGGCAAAATATTAGCAATCGATGTCGGTTTTCATTATTATTTTGGTTTGAACATTAACATATCCATAATTAATACGAAGTGCACAACTGCATCAGACTTACCATAAATTTTCATTATAGTAAATCAAACTTAACAAGAATAGTTCGGTCAAGGCCATCATCCATTTTTTTCTTCAAAGTATTGACAACTTGACGAATTGCAGGAGAGAGGGCGGCCTAGAGAGGTAATAGACGCGTGAGCAAAACCGCTCGCGAGACGCGAGAAGCGCAGGCAGCCTGCCACTTCCACTCGCGATCCTTTCGCTCAAGACCTCCCGCCTTGTCAAAGGGCATCAGCCGCCTTGGAGTTTGCGTCATCAGAGAGGGTGGTAAGGACCCTTGGATACGAAGCGTCCCATTGAATAGTTGGTGATGGCGACGAGACGTTCTATGGAAACCAGTTGATATTGATAGTCATCGACTACGCTAGCCATGCAGGTACACCTCGCAGATGCATCAGTTGTCAAACCCCTGGGGAATCCTTACGCTTGAGGAGTAGCTGTGACGAGCACTAGGAGGGGCACTGGAGAAGTCGGAATTCCGAAGATGATCGTAGCTAAGAACACTAGAAAATCCGTTCTACCCATTTCTTAATGAAGCCGTTGTAACGTTTTGAGAACCGTGATGTGAATTTAATTACAAGCGAAGTAGGGCAACGACGTAGTGCGGACTGCTGAGGGGATTCGAAATAAATTGTTTTTCTGTGCCAAAGAGTTGCATGTATTCTAAGAATATGTACTTAGAGAAGTAATGTTGTTTACACGCTTTAGAAACTGTATTTCTCAAAATGGAGTTTCTCATGATTCAACGATGAAATTAAAGTTGTAACAATCAGTCCCCCGAGAAGGGGTATGTCAAGAGTAACACGCGGCAACTGTGTGCTTTTTTTGGAAACTATAGTACTTCGTAAACTCTATTGTGTCACAGAAAAGGCGACAATTTTACACTTAGATGGGCAAGCCGCTGATCTACCCGAGAATTTCTCTCGGAACGAATTCCCGGAAGGCGAGTGGGGTAGCCGGGTGCGTCAGAGTATTTGCGTGGGCGGCGGGGGCGCGCCGGTGCGCCGAGAGCCGGGCGGCTTCTCGGGTAATAAATCTGGCTGCGCGCGCGCTGAGCCGGGCTGAGCGAAGGAGACTCGGGAGCTTCGGCGCCGGCCTGGCGGCCCGCCCGGCGCCCGTCGCTTTCATCCCCCGCGTCGCGGCCAAGACGCTGCGGGGCGGCCGAACGAGCGGGCGGGAGCGCAAGCAAATCGCACGGCACCTTGGGAGGGAGAGCCCTCCGCAAACACGGGTGCGGGGAGAGGCGCCGGGCCGTTAGCTCATCGGCGACGCGCGGCGGCGGAGAGGGGGCGGGCTGGGGGTCAAGAGGGGGCCGCGTTAATGGGGTCGGAGAGGAGTGGTTTGGCTGCAGGAGAGGAAAGAAAGAATGAGAGCAAGTGTTTGGGGTTCGATGGTTCGGGAAACGGGTAAGGATGGGGAGTTAAGAAATCAGGGAACTTGAGAGCAGGAAGGGTGTCGGGGAACTGGGTTTGTGAGGTTTGTGGTAGGATAACGGGGAGCTGAGAGAATGGGTTTGGATGTCTTGGAGCTGGGAGTTGAAGGGAGTTCGGGAGGTATCGGGTATCTGGAAGGGTCGTGGAGTTGAAGGTGCAATCAAGGAGCTGGGAGGTACGAAAATTTAGGGGCGGGTATCGGTGTGGGTCGTGTTATTTGAGGGGAGGTATCGAGGATTTTATGGGAGGTTTCGGGGAGTTGTGGGAGGTGTGGGGGAGCTGGGAGGATCAGGGCGTTTATGGGGGGTTTCGGGGAGTGTGGGGGCTGTGAGCAGGCCGGGGTGCGGTGAGGCAAAGCCGGTGGGCGGCGTGGCGCTAATGGGCAGAGTCAATAAGGCGGCGCAAAGGGCTCGTTAACCGCCGCTGCCGCGCGTTGCTGCTGTCGCTCGCACGAGCGCTCGCGTCGCTGCACCGGGCGCCGGCCGCTGGATGGTCCGACACGGACGCAGTCGTGATACCTTACCTTATCTTTCTCCGCATTGGCGAACTGATATTCAACTTTCGCTTATGTGAACTATCTACCGCAGTCCTCTCCGAAAACTATTTCAATATCGAGTTGAAGGCACTGGGTTCGCTGGTTATTAAATTCGTTACTGCGGATAAAGATTTTTATAAACATTACACATTTTTTACATTAGAAACATTCAAATATTTATGAACAATAGTTTAGTAACATTGATTTGGGTTGTGGGTGGAAAGTCTGAAATATTGAACATTAGTTTTTTAGAATTGATTTGTATTCAGGTTTTAAATTTTATTCCTCACTTGATTTAAATTTTACTCCTCACTCGGTTTCAAATTTATAATATTGCATTGTGTTCACAATTACGAATGAACATGACTTAATATTTTAGTGTCAGCGGGACTAATAATTTGATGAAAACCGTGTTTACTCGTTAATACAGTTTTGAATGTTATATATATTAATCGATGTGGTTTGACACTGTATATAACGGCCTTTTGTTTATCAGAGCCTAATAATAAAATAATGCACTAATTACTTCAATTATTCACATTGTTTTCAATATAATTTTAATTTCTGAACAAACCTTATTTTATGAATCCACGAAAAATCAACTTCCGCAATGCGAGTTTTGGAGGATTAATTCTGCGAAACACGGATGCTACGCTTTTTTTTCAAAAAATAGATGAACATTTTATATCTCACACCATCGAGTTAATGTTTATCACGGAGTGCGTCGAGTTTCATTAGTTTTCAGAAAACTCAGATTTTATTATATAAAAAAATATACAAAAGCGTAAAAGGTCACCGTGAAATTCTCTCGTGTTTAAAACTTCCATCTGAGAGGATGGAATATTTGAACTCTGCTTCAACTTTACTGCGAATAAAACTTTCACATTCATTTTACGAAACACAATTCGTATTTCAACTACGTAATATTCCGTGTAAAATCTAGCTAGATATAGAAATTATTGTTTTTCGTGTTTTGCTTTTTCTAGTCGCGTATTGTTCTCGTCTATTTTCTCA
The DNA here is from genome assembly GCA_011170035.1 of Teleogryllus occipitalis. Lineage (NCBI taxonomy): Eukaryota > Metazoa > Arthropoda > Insecta > Orthoptera > Gryllidae > Teleogryllus > Teleogryllus occipitalis. Next base: position 103,709 of record BLKR01000026.1, read on the forward strand.
ACGAAAGCCGTAATGAAGGGCCAGGTAAACAAGCCGTGTGGCAGTTCATGCTCTGCACTGAAGAGGGACCTCGTTCATCCTGACCCTGCTGGGAGGCAGCGGAGCACAACCGCTGTGCACCTGGCCACCTCCGGAGGTGTCTTCTGGCCTGTTGGCCATTGGGAGCGGAGGAAGGAGGTTCGCATAGTACTGTCAAAAGCACAAATTGGAACAGGGAGTGTTGTTTATGTACCTACGTAATTTCTTTCATAGACATCAATAGTGCTCTCTACTTAAAAAATATATTCATACAACTGAACGTATGAAATGTTATAAATTCAGATATGAAATGCAAAATAAATGTTTTCTTCCTCGTAACGAGACGAAAGTTTTTCACATGTTTAGAAAATTCGAATACACAAATTATTTTGAATCGCTTCTTTTGAAAACAAATATTCGGGACCGTAAACGCGAACTGCGTTTCACATAGCATCTGTCTTCCTTTTGCTACCAGGGTGACGTTTACTCTAAAATCTCGCCCTAGCGTCTGAAAGAGACAGCGTGGGGGTTGAGCGACACGTAGGGATGCACCGCAGTGCGAGCCGGTGCGTGCCCGAGGGCTGTCGGTGCAGCGTTGTGCGCGCCCCTGGCGGTGGACGGAACCGCTCACCCGAGCGCCACCGCTGCACCGCGACGCAGCGATCGCTCCTGACACTTCCACCGCCTCCACGAACTCCCCTGGCTGCCACCGAGATCGACCTCAATCGGCACGGGGTTTCCGCGACCGATCGGCACGGGGTTTCGACGACCGATCGGCACGGAGTGACCGGGACCGATCGGCACGGAGTGACCGGGACCGATCGGCACGGAGTGACCGGGACCGATCGGCACGGAGTGACCGGGACCGATCGGCACGGAGTGACCGCGACGGATCGGCACGGAGTGACCGCGACGGATCGGCACGGAGTGACCGCGACGGATCGGCACGGAGTGACCGCGACGGATCGGCACGGAGTGACCGCGACGGATCGGCACGGTCACCTCCATCGCTCGACCGGGAGAGGTAGGTCGGGGCATCGGCTGAGGTCACTGCAGTGCTTCTGACCGGGAAGTCCTGGGGGTCGAGTCTCGACGGTAGAAGGATTCTTGACACTAGCCAGATAACTAGTTCAAGTTCTGTCACTGTCTGGAGGAGAATTCTAGCGACCAGCTGCTCTGATCGGTAGCTTTCAGTGGTTTCTCCGATCAGTACTAGGCAGATGCCGGAGTCAGGCAAATGCCTACCAAACGGGCCACTGACCGCGCGCGATCTTTCCTTCCCATTCCTGGTCCTGTCCTATCCCTTACACACACTTACCTTACATGCACTACAGTATTACAAATGCCGGGAGAGCTTGCTCGGCTGGAACTGTGCTCCGTTGGTGAGAGATACCTGGTTAAGGGAAACCTCACTAGCCGACCGTAGGTCAGCGCCGGAACTTGCCATTCAGTGGATCAAAATTACCGCCACCTCCCGAGCAAAGAACGTGCACTACACTTCCAGGACTAATTACCTTAGTAGTTGACGAACCGGGAATCACTAGTAATCAATCAATCGATCGGCACTGTTTCCACCCGTCGATCCCCACTGTTACGACGTATCGATCCCCATGGTTACTGCCAACGATCCCCCACGGTTCCCTTCATCAGTCACCACAATCTGCGCCGGGGAGCGCGCCAATGAGTTCGCGGACGGAACGAAAGCTCTCATTGGCTGCGCTCTCCGCCAGCGCCGTCTGGCCGCTGTGCTCGTCCCTCTACTAATTGAATCGGTGGAGCACTTTTAATCCTTCCGCGCTCGGAGAACTTGCGACGGCATTCCTGCTGTGCGACCCGCGAGGTCCGATTGGCGGTTCATAACCGGTACTGGCAGAGGGGGAAGCTCTGGGATTGTGAGCTTAAAATGGGAGGAAAACGTGAGAATGCACTTTGCTACTAGGGTGAGAGGAGCTTGTATTTTCAGTTGCAGCGTTGGAAGTAGACAATGAATTTATTATTTTGTTTGTAAATAAATGACCGAGAATAATACATTTTTAACTTAAAATTAATTTATTTTCCTCTCCTTTTGTCTTTATGACAAAAATATTTTCCTCGTAGAAATACTGGAATTCAATTTTCTTTTTTGCGAAGAGTTATTTGTAAATTATACTCGAAATAAAACTAAACATTTTTCTTCGATAAATCGTTGCTGCAGATGTTTAACTATCTTTAACATAATGAATGTGTAGTTGCAGTGTGTTTTGTAACCAAAAGAGTGAATGTTATAATAATATTACGAATAATAATATTACGAGAGCGAATGTTATAATAATATATAATTATATATCGTTGACGCGTAAGCTATCCGGATTATCCTTCCATAACGTTCAAAAGCTAAACAAAAGGTGGCAGACATTTCATTGAATATTGACTGAAAGTTAGTTTAGTGTAGAAGAACTGGTATCCAGAGGAGAAAATTGAGTTTTTATTTATCTCGATATGTGACAGTGCATTCAGATGCCTTCAAATTCATAAAGTTTGTATGTTATTTCTGTAGTTTGTGATGTAAAATTATAAACGCTAAAGCGACTGCGCAAGTCTCGAACTGTACGAGCGGTGAGTTGTGTACCGTCACTACTCCCTTTCATTCTTTAGTAAGAGTTGACTGACTCGGAATAAGCTGTTGATTACTAAAAAGGTTCAGTGAGATGCCGTTTGGATTCTATTACTCTGTCATTTTAGAAAATTATCGGCCAGAGTTTGTGGCATTCGTTGTGGAACTCTAAAAGTAGGAAAATAAATTTTTGGTAAAATTACATCTAGAATTTATTTTATTACTTTCATTTCATTTAACTCGGAACATTGTTTGTAAATGAAAATGCAACTAAGTTATAGTCAAACTATAGTTTTTTTTTAGAATTGTGCATTCGTTCGTATATTCAAAACGTGAGATTAATGCCAACAGTGTTTAAATGTCACAACCAGGGCAGAGTATCTCAAAACGTTACTCACTTCTACGAGATTTTTCGTACCGCTTCTCCCAACTGGCCAAACATCTTAGGAGGCGGTATACATGGATCGCTATGTCGATATCCAAAAACCCGCCTAAGTATTTAAACAACCCCTCGTTTATTCTAACATATTTTCAATATTTGGCGCATTTTGGAACCTGGCTGGACACACTTTCATTCGTGGAATAGTCCTATTAAATACCACTCGTGCTTTGGAAATTCTCAGATAAATCCCCTTCTCGCTCCGCGACATATTTGCGCGATTTATTGACAATTTCCAAGCACGCGTAGTATCACCTATGATATTCAACCTCCGTCTCTCCCAAACCGACGAGTCACCTCCGCAGAAGTTTATTTTCGCGTCGTTCCCAGTCCAGCGCTGCCCGTTCGCGCTCTAACTACTTGCGCTTGGCTCGCGTCGCGTCGCAACGGCCGAGCGCCCTCGCGTGCTTTCGCTGGCCGCCACCGCCACCGCCCCCGCATCGCAATTCGGCGCGAATGGCAGAGGTTGGCGAGGAATCCGCGGTGGCGGTGGCAGCTATCGACGCGTGGGATTGCGACGCAGGGCGGCCGGGGAAAATGGGAGCGTGGGTGGAGGGGGAGGGTGACGAAATGCGAACGGGTGGTGCGCGCAAAAATTAGTAGCGAAGCGTTCCATTAATATTCGCCCTTCGCTCGCTCACGCCGCATTATTCTCTCTCTCGTGCATGCGCCTCGTTCGCTTGTGAAACTCTGTGCACTCCTTTTGTGAGCTCGGCGCATGCAAGTTCCACCTCGACGCTTTTCCTGGCTCTTTGCTGAGTTACTACTGTCTCTGCTATTGGTTGCACACGCTTCCAACATCTGACGCTTTTTCTTCTATTATCTACTTTACCCTCAATTACTACGTGTATGAATGTTGCACAATTTGACTTTAGCAACCAAATATTACAAAAAGTCTTTAATCATCTGTAAATTCATCATTAATTACTATTCACGCATCGTTTCTTTATCGGCAATATTGCATTACGAAGCCCATGTGGTGTGAAGAAACCAGACGTATATACGAAGAAATCGCACGAGAAATAGCAGCTTATTTTACTTTGTTTCTTATTTATTTTCTCCTTCCTTTATTCTTCGACAAAATATGAAATCCACATATTTCGTATAAAGTAAGTCAACATATTGAACCCGCATGTGTTCCAGCCTCCCTCTATTTTCTGTGACTGCCACTTTCCTATGCCAGTTCCTCTTCCTTGGCATCTCCGTTCATGTCTCTCCTCCGCCCTCCTGTCGCCCCAAGTCCCTCACTGTCGCCCGGAGAGCTATGGACATCGATTCCCTGTCTGAATCCCCTGGGTTTGATGAACACGCGTCTGGCGTGGCGCTGACGTATGGCCCCGAGTCTGAGGAGAGGGCTGTCGCCTGTCCCGTAGGCTCGCGTCTTCGGCCACTGCCTGCTGCCGATGAATCCAAATTGGAGATAAGCTAATTGCAGAGGTTGTTTTCCCTGCATGTGGGCTTGCTATTTACCGTATTGGCTCAGTATATACAGTTAATGATGTTATAGCAAAGGCCGAAATTTCTACAGTTCATATAAAAGCACTGGAAGGGTATATCCGAGTCTCTTCTACCTAATAACACAGAACAAAAATTCGGTTCTTAAAAAATTACTTGAGCTTTCTCTCGTATGATGAAACAAATCAGTTGAGCAGTTCACGTCTATGACTTCATACATCAAAATATTTGCATAGGTGCTTCGCAACTCAGTCCCTTGCTAATTTGATGTGTATCTTACGGATCGAATTCAGAGAACCTAACTTGTGCATCAGTTTAAAGTTAGTGCCCCATGCTGCATTACCCTCTAGGAGATCGCTTCTGAGCGGAGAGGTTTTCGCACGGGAATGTCGCGCTGTGCTCGTGAACTCGCTGCGCGGCGATTCTGCGCAACCTCTCAGTCGTTGAATGGTCGACCGGCTACGATGGCTCTGGGTCATCGTCAGTTGCTTCTGCAGCACCGTTGGCGAGAAGGTCCTAGGGATGGAGTACCGATTGTGACGGATTTCCGACGCTAGTTAAATGTCTAGGCTTAAATCGACTATCAGATTGGGGAGAATTCTAGAAGTCGGCTGCTCGGATCAGTTCTTTACCGTGGTTTTTTCGATAAATACCAAACAAATACCGGAGCACTGCCGTAAGAAACGCGCGCAATCTTTCTCTTATGGTTTACCCCCTCCCTTATACATCAACTCTCTCTCTCTCTCTCTCTCTCTCTCTCTCTCTCTCTCTCTCTCTCTCTCTCTCTCTCTCTCTCTATCTATCTATCTATCTATCTATCTATCTATCTATCTATCTATCTCGCACGTACGCGCGCGCGCGCGCGCGCACACACACACACACACACACACACACACACACACACACACATACGCTACAGTGTCACACACGTCGGAGACAATTCGGGAGTTTAGACCATTCGGGCGGCGCAGGTCCTCACATTCCAGCGAGGGAGGTACCTCGCCACCACCCGGGATATCACCAGCACTACACTTAAGGGAATACGTGCGCATGCCCTCTGTCCGCTGAGCGCTCTCACGGGAGTGCGCCGGGCGCTGCTTCCACGCGGCTGAGAGCGCTGCCGCTGTCGCTTGCGCCGAATTCTCCAAACGCAGCTCTGCACACAATCGCAGCGCAGCGGTCAACGCCGTCAACGTATTGCTGCTGTCCCCACTGTCAGTCGCGTCGCCGGAATGGCGCTCGCGGCCGCTGCGCCCGACTGCTCGCATCGCTGCCACGCCGCTGCTCCCGCCTCCCCCTTCCTCCCGCCGTAATGGCGGACGCCCGCAACACTTCTTTTTTTTTTTTTCAACTCCATCATCAACTCCATCACCTTTTTCTCCCTTATTCACTGGACGGCTCGCCAAAATCACTCTAGCGTCACGGATGCTATACTTTCATTTCTACCCCTAATTCTTGATCTAACTACCTCTCTACCATCGGTTCATCGATCCAATTTTTTACCTCCTCCATCAATTTCTCGTCTCCGCCTATTTACCCGCAGTTGACTAACTTTCCTACTTTCCTTCCTTTATTGGCGAAACTCTCCAACAAAACGCATTCACATTGATATTAACATCAACTTACAGCAATTTGCTAATACGTCAGTGACACGTGAAGTATAAAAAATCGCTTTTCTTCATATAAGTTCATTTGGCCCGCGCATAAATTAATGTAGAATGTAGATTGTAGTCACGTTGATTTTTTTCTCTGTGACATGAAATTTAAGTTAATATTAATTACGTCAGAACGCCTCAACTGTAATTTTTAAAACTGTTAATTCATTAATGTGGTTAGGTGGAAGAGCAGGCTTTAAGGCCTGAGCCTTGCCACAAATAAAGATAATTTTTATTACTTCTTCACGATTCCCCTTATCAACTATATGTTCTCCAACTCGCTAGTGCCATAGGCATGTGCATAAACCAGCGCAGTGAATATTTTCACACGCAACAGTTCCGTCGTCATCCCGCAATTCTGCCCGTTCTCTCCCCGTCGCAGCTCTAATTTCCCGCGGCATGTCGTCCCCGCCACCTGCTCGCTATCGCATTCTCTTAACCTCAACCCCCCCTTCCATGAACATGACGTCAGCCCTCGCGGGGATACAGCGGCGTCGGGCGCCCAATTGCGACAGGGCGAGGGCGCGGGAATTGATGTAAACAAGCGCGCGCGCGCTTGCGGCTTTCCGCCCCACCGATACCCGCGCGCGTTTATTCCCCTCGCCGCGCGCGCGCCCGCGCCGCACACTGGGCCCAAAGCTGCCAAAGGCGCGCGCGTTGAAAAGCTAGAGCAACGGTGAGAGCGAACCTACGTTTTGGGAAAATGCTTGAAATTTTAGTGCATCTTTGTCGCATAGCAGTACCCAAAAAAATTTAAATTGACATGCGTTGCTCCCAAAAGGCGGTGCGAATTCTCTTAAAATATATGCTTTTTGCGCGAGAGGGGAAGCTAATACTTTCTTCTGGGGTGGTAAAACGACCGAAGCCACGGAATCTCTTGATTAATCTAAATTGTAATTCGCGCTCATGAAATCAAAGTAAAATTTCTTTTTGTCAAACGCCCCTTTGGAGTAATGGCACTACAGAATGAATAAATGATCAATGAATAACATACGGTCATTGGTAAGAAACAAGCATTATTTAAGAGCCTCAATAGAATGGTAATGCTAAAACAATTTATCTAAAAAAATAATCATTATATTTCTGCATGAGACCATTATTACGACGTAAAATGTTATTACTATGTAAAAAGTGGCAAAGGGAAATGAAAGCTTTTGTAGTGAACTTCTTACGGCATTAAAAGCCAAATCTTAATACAGTTACCAATAAAATATCTCTTTCAATGAAAATACATGACGTAGTGAGTATAAACTAGTGCGGGAAGTTACAATGGAAGGTACATCATTAGAAGTTTCATTTAGATACGTTGCACATTTAAAAAATGTTGTCATTTCAGATTGAAGGTTTGTCCTTGGTTGGAAGTGGGAAATAGAATGGCGTGCGGGTAGCACGTTTAGCCTGATTTCGGCCACAGTGATGTTACTGTTAGACGGAGCCGCTCCGCGCAGTCCCCGCCGGATGGCACTTGCGCGCTTGTTCCTCCCGGACACCCCTGGCGGATGCCGCGTGCGTTGCGTGCAGCCGTGATGATTGCTTCCGAATGCAGCGGATTGGTTGGATTCCCATTGCGCGCGGGACATTGTGATGCGCACAGTTGTTTGTTTTTATGGAACATTATATCGCAATACGAGTAGTGGAGACTTGAGCGCGGGCTAAAAATTGAATGTATTGTGGAGTGGACTCCTTAGAGAGTTCACAGAATTGAACAGGGTATTGCACATTTCTCTTGGAGGTCTTTCATAAGACGTGTGGGTTGTCAGATGAAGGAAAAATTGTATATTGAGCGGTATATTTTATTCTCTTGAAGATCTCTCTGATGATTCTCAGAAGTAATATCCGCTTTAAACTTTCCACGTATTTAATGTTTCATTTTTTTAAATTCCCGGTCATTAATTCTAGAAAGAAACTTCCTGTTAATGCCAGATCTTACACACAATCCCTCTCAATTAACTCTGTAAAAGGAAAGTCAAAGTCTCATTTACTTGATGTAACTGGACCCCTTTAATATGATGACATTTCTAAGAATTTTTGACTTTTATTTGTTCGTCCGCGACAAGACTTCAAGAATTTCACGAAATGTAACAAAAAAGTAAAACGGGAAATGAATAATCCGTGCACGAAGTTAACAAAACCTCCCGCGCTCCAGAGAGGATGAAATTCCAGAAACCAAGTCGCAAGGAAGGCGGGACTGGAAGTCAATGATGATGTTCCAATAGGTGTCGATATTAGTTTGCACGCAGACGCTGAATCTACGTACGGGGCGGTTTCCTTTGGCAGAGGAAGGCAGCGTCGGTAAATGGAGGTAATCGGAGCGCGGGAGGGGGAGGGGGAGGGGGAGGTCGGTCGATGGAGGGAGAGGAACAAAAGACGGCGCCAATAGCACTGCCGCCTCGGCGTGCGCCGGCGACGGCCGCCTGTGTTTGTGGAGGCCTTAATTAGCGGGGCTTCATCTCGTTATCGCGGCTCAAACAGAAGCACTCCGCGCCTGTCGATATTTGTGGACGGACGCTGCGGGGGGGGGGGGAGTGTGCCCTCTGGGAGTGCGTGCGTGCGTGCGTGCCGCGGCGCGGCTCCGCGTGCTGAGCGGCTGTCGCCGCCCCCGCACGCTCACTGACTGCGCAGCTTTGGCAGCGCGGCGCTAGGAGCGCGGTCCCCCCCCCGCGAGGGTCATGGAGTGTCCGGCGTCGAGGAGGGGGGGGTGATGTGCACGTCTGACCGCTCGGATATAATCACTCTCCCAGCTAGGGGAAAGGTGGCTTCGAAATGGACGAAGACAAGGCAGATTTGGAGAATAATTAGACGTTGATCCTAATAAAAGTTTCGTTTTACAATTCTGATTCAGGTGTTTAATACAAGTTAAGATTGTTGAAGTTGGTTTTTTTTAGGAATGGTAGTTGATGAAAGGAATTCACTTATAAGTGGTTATATAATTATTAGAGCTGGAAAGTTTATGTAAGCTTTCAGCCCTGAAATATGCATGCAAAAATGCCACAAAAATGTTGGAACGTGCTTAGAAATTATGAATATACGCAGTATTTTGGTGACGGAGACTTACATTAAAAAGATATTACATCTTTTTGCTACCTATAGAAACAGAATAAGCAAGGAAGGGAGAGAGGCTGATGCTTTCAGTGAGGGAACGTTTAATAAAGAGGTTGTCTTACCATGCTTGGTCAATCTGAGGATGCCAAAAGAAATTGTGAGGTCTCAAGTGAGAAATCGATATCAGCAGATATTACTTCGGCGGCGTTCGTCATTCTAGTCTGAAACTCATTGTACTAACGTATTTGAAGCAACAAGAAAGTTTATGATTTCAATTCATAATTATTTTGCTTCGAAAGTATTATTTTAGTGTTATTTTAGACAAAAGGTCTTAAAATATACAAAAATATTCATTTATATGCCAAAAAGCTCTAAATATGCAAAACATGCAATATATGCAAAACACTTCTTACTTTATTTTCAATATTTTGCCATGAAATATACATATTTTACATCCAGGAAAATATGATGTACTAACAAAAAACATGCAATTGCATGAACTTCCCAACTCTTGTAACCTTTTGCAGTACATGGCCACCTACGAACTCTGTATATCAATGAATTTGAAAATAACACGTAAAAATTCATTGCTTACGAGTTTTTGTCTAAACTATTTCTTGGTAAACACAGCGTGCCCCCATTTTTACTTCAAGAAGGATTATTGAGGTGTTGCTCTAAATGAACACACAGTTTTTGCCAGCATCCTGTCGTAAGCAACGCCCCAACGCTCATGAGAGGAAATGAAATAGAAGCCCGTTCACAAGCATCACGCTCCGTTTGCCTGTGCAGATTGAAGTGAATGTTGTGAATTGAAATTCGCGCCGGCGAACAGAGGAGGAACTTCGACTATTCATTGATGCACATGTAGTCAACCGCCAGTTCACGAGTTGTTTCATTGTCTTCATATCGTATATTGAATCGCTGAGTCATAAAACAGGCCGCTAGTTCTTAGTATTCTTTGGTGCTGCAAGTATTTAATATTCTTCTTTACAAGATTTTTCTTCACAATAGTCTCTCGTCTTCCACTAATATCTGCGATGCTTGTCGGAATAACAAACAACTTCCTATTCCTAACGTGGAGACGAATTTAAATGATGATTCTAGACAATTCTTCTTTATCCATTTGTATTAAAGCATTTGGACTCTGGAGGATGCTGTTTATATATTGTATTACTAAAGTAGGGTCTTTCTGCATTAGTAATGTGAATTAATATAACAATTTTGTTATGTAATACAAACACTAAAAAGATGTGGAGGTTTTTAATTAAATAATTGGAAATCTTTCCTTTGTATTCTCAAGAAGTAGTGAAATTATTTCAGATAATATGTACCAAAACATTTCTAGACGAAAAAAAGCTTCAATAAGAGTTATTGACACTCATGTTAACAATTAAAAATTGATAAAGGTGAAGGTATCATCAAAGCTTTTAAACGTGTTTTTTGGCGAATTACGGGCAAATTGCCAGCAAGAATATTCACGAAGGTACCAGATGTTGGAAGGTTGTATGCACACAAGATGGCTACAAGAGAATCAAATGGAAAGCAAAATGCAGGACACAATGGAAGAAGACCACGCAAATTCCTGCCAAAAATCAGATTACCTCCACTGCCAAAATGGGTACCGCATTCACCCAGGTTCCTTTAATTTGATCAGTAAATTAGCTGTTTTTGTTGCTGTTTTCGCTGGAAATGAACTTTTAATTTTAACACATCATGTTGATTGGCATCTATTCGCCGGACCACTTTCGAACTTAATAATCTTTCTGTTGGCTCCAAGACTAAAATATACTTGGAGGAAGGGAAGTGTGTGGGGAGGGGGAAGGGTGAAGTGAAGTGGGAGGGGAGGGTGAAGTGAAGTGGGAGGTGAGGGGGAAGTGAAGTGGGAGGGGAGGGGGAAGTGAAGTGGGAGGGGAGGGGGAAGTGAAGTGGGAGGGGAGGGGGAAGTGAAGTGGGAGGGGAGGGGGGAAGTGAAGTGAAGTGAAGTGGGATGACGGTCGACGGTGGCGTTACCGAGACGCACCCGTCAGATGAGGCGATAGCGCCTTTTCACACGCCGCCCCCTCTGCTGTGATAATAATTTACTTGGTATTCGCGGATGTGCGTGGGTGGCGAGTGGCGAAAAAAGGCCCGGTCCTTTGACGCCACGTGGCTCGACGCGCCGGCTGGCGCCTGCTGCATAACGCATGAGCGTGCGGGGGGAAGGGGGGGTTCACCTTGGTGTTGCGTGGTTGGGCCCCCACATGCCTTTCGGGACGGCCGCGAAATTGCGACTTCAATGGACAGAGTTACCTAAGGATTAATGGGGTCCAAAATTCTTTACTGGAAATAAATACGACGAAAGGAAATAAATACGAGAGAAGCACAATGAAGCAAATGGATGAATGGGTTATCGCAATGTATGAAACGAAACAGAAAAGAGACTTGAGTGAGAAGAAATTCGTGGAGTTCCGAGGCCCGCGTCTATGGAATCTTGGCTGACAGGACGCGCCGTGTCCGCGTCATTGCTGACGTCGAGTCCAGCCCTGAAGAAGGCGGCAATATGACGCGGACGCGGATCGCCCCGCTCAACCAAGAATCCATAAGCGAGAACTTATATTTTATACAAAATGTTTTAAAATTTTGAATTATTTCTATTACAATTTTTCATGCAGCAAATTTTTGGAGTAAATTTAGTAACATATCACCTTAATTACGTTAATCGTGCAAGAAATTATTTGTTTTGTAATAATATACCGAACTTTGAGTGAAGCTAAGTTTCATTGACTAAAATGTACTTTCATGTTCAGGTGAATTTACCTTGCTAGTAAGATCAAGTGATAAACAGTGCAATGCCATCAGGATAGTCGTTTCTAAGTACCTTGATTTATTTCCAAACAGTACTCATTTTCTCGTATGAACATTGATGAGTTTGTAGGCTAACTTCCAAATTGTAATAAATATATAGTGTTCAAATACTGCCGTGCAGAAAAAAGTGAACATCAGTTTAAGAACATATCCAAGCGTTGCAGTGTTCCTGTGATCGCTTACTCTAAAGTTTATGTGGAGTAAATGTAGCAAGGAGACTGGTCTCTTCTTCTGATCAAGTAAATAGAGGAAATAGAGAAACTAATTCAAAAGCAAATCAGCTAATAAAAGGATAATTAATATAGATCATCGTCCACGTCGTGAAGATAATGCAATTTGGAAGAAATAATGAAACAGTGTGTAACAAACAGCGTAGATGATAGCGACATAACTCTGTAAAAGTGGTTGGGTCGCAGTAGACGTCACATTAGCTTTAATGAACGATGTGCCAGTTTGCTTTGGCATCACTGTAAGCCATGTTTCATGGCCGCTTTTATGTACACATTGTTTTAATGCCCCCCTTTTATGATTGATAGTGCGTAAACGAAAAAGGATTTAAAGCACTCAGACTGTAACGTTTGGCTATTGGTGTAACTGAAGTGAAGCGGTTAGCAAATTTTGTTCCGAGTAGCGGAAAACATGAATCCTTCATTTCGTGCTGGTACTCATTTCTGTGCAGGACGATATATTAGTTGAATTAAAGCGAATAAATAACGAGGCATGTAAATAAAGGCGATGATACATTTTATGATAATAATGACAATCGTGCAGGTATTCATGAGATCAGTTGCATGTAATATCAACATTGCACAATAGTTACCATATTATTTCCCAAATATTTTTGAAATATTGCGGAATTCAATATTACAATTGAGTTTACGAGTAACTCGTATACCTTCATTTAATACATTATTTTTTCCTAATTTAGAAAATGACTGAGGTGCATTGGCTTAGACGTAGAGATCTGGAACGCAGCAAAGCACTCGGTATATGTGTTTGCAAACGAAGATCACAAACGAGGAATGTGGTGGAACAGGTATTCAGCGACTCCAGACTTGCAAAATGACGCGGCGGATGACGTCACCCTCCTTGAAGAGCAGACTCGCGGCCGCTCGCTGCGCCGCGATCGCGAAGTTGTGAATTCTTCCGCTGGGGGCGCTCACGGCTCATCCACATACCAGGGTGGACGACCGGTGCTTGAAAACGAGTCCGTCACTAGGTTTCTTAGCATTCTGCTGGATTAGTTTTCGTCGTCGTGTGTGTATGCTGGTGAAATATGAACAATGAATTAAAAGTAAACGGCATGTGTCAAGAGCAGAGGAACCTTTGTGGCAGAAGTCAGTGTATCTGCAAACAAGGAGATATTAAAGGGCAGTACCATTTGTCACGTACAGCCAATAATTTCTTTGAACGTTGCGTCCATTTTTCAACGAACAAATGCAAATACTTTGAGCTATCCAGAATTCAATGTAGTTGAAAAACTGCTTAGGTATTCATAGCAAGTTTAAAACTAAAAATTAATAATTTAATCCGATTGTTTATAAGTCCTTGAAAAGATTTACAGTAACCATCCATATGGCGAGTGACAAAATTCGCTTTCATCCGTTCTCGAATAAATGTAGAAAGAACGTGGACTGTAAGTAAAATCGACTTGCCTCGGCGGCGAATGGAGAAGAAACTCCACCAATCGAGATACCAAATCCTTCCCTTTCTCCGCCCAATTGCCATTCGCCTCAAAGGCAGAAATCGAAGCATATTGGCGGCCCGCTTCGGAAGCGGTTATAACAACCGTCAATTAACCTGTTGAATCGCGGAGCTGCGCGCGGTTTCGCCTTCTCTCGTCGCGGCGGCGCCCGCTTCCGCTTCCGCTTCCGCTGCGGGCTCCCAAGGCGCATGCGCGGCCGGCCGAGCCCTATCGGAAACGATCAAATCCACATTTAATATCGAGCGCCCGCCGCGCGTCCCAGCGCTCGCCCTCGCCGCGATAAAAGCGTTTGACAGAGCGCAGGGACGCCGCTCCCCTCGGAGCGGCCAACTCTTTGCTCCGCCGTCGCGTCGGCGAGGACCATCGTCGGCCCAGAGAAGGGGAGGGGAGGGGGAAAGTACACATTACGTCCAAAAGAGCGCGCAGTTTCCCTCCGTTCAAGAGCTCTCGCGCGCGCGTTTGCCTAAAATAAACACGCACACGCGTCCGCCTCTTCCCGGCGGCTGTAAACCTCGCGCGGAGCGGCTGCGGTGGTGGCCGCGGGGGCGGGGGCGGGGGCGGGGCTGGAGGTTGGGAATCAATTGGGCGAGCGGAGCCGAGCGGAGCGCACCACTGAGTGCTGGGAGGGCGAGCGCCCGCGCGGGCGAAAGGCGGCGGCGAAGGCGGAAGGGAGAGGGGGTGAGGAAATCTGAAGAAAATGGAAATGAGAGGACTGTGGGACGACAGAATTCTAGTCAGATGAACACAACTTACTAGTCGTCTTTTGTAAACAATCTTCCGGACATCGTAAGGGGACAATAAGTAATATTTATATTCTTTTACCAGGTGAAGTACACGTAACGCAAAAACAAATTGTAGAGCGTAGAAATTGAAGAATCGTAAAACTACAACGAAGCTTATAAACATTGATACAATATGCAAAAAGCGAAAGCTAATAATTTATTCAATTGGAAGTTATCCTGTGTGACACCTCAGGCCTTTTGGTGTTCGGTGTTGGTGAAGCAAGGTATGTAATATCGGCTTGTAAACCTTGATAAACCATTTGCTTTGTGTAGCGAGGTTGTGGACACTGGAATAATTTTCCCCTTCATCTATATACACTAACCAAGTTCCTAGGGAGTCAGATACATATGTATTTTCAAAACTCATATTGAAGAGCAATTTGGGGCCGATTCAAGGTACAGGAGCTTCCTGTGATTCAGTCGTATCTCGGGGATTGTTTGTGCTGCGACAATTCTTGGAAATATTGGTTCAGAATTTGCGCGACGTCAATAACGTGTCTACCTCCGAGCATTTGCCAGCTCCAGCGCGGAACTTCCACAACCTTCCGCGCGCTTTCCCCTCTGCCGCGTCGCGTGTTCGTGAAATGAATAAGTATCTGCAGCAAAGCCTACGATCGGCGTGGGGTGCTTTCCGCTAACCGCGGAAATGTCGCCACTCTCATTCTCTCATTCTCTCTTTCTTTCATGTTCTGTCACGCTCTCTCTCATGCCCCCATTCTCACGGTCTTTCTCATGCTCTCATGCTCTCATTCTCTCATGCTCTCATTCTCTCATGCTCTCATGCTCTCATTCTCTCATGCTCTCATTCTCTCATGCTTTCACACTTTCATGCTCTCTCATGCTCTCTCATGCTCTCTCATGCTCTCTCATGCTCTCTCATGCTCTCTCATGCTCTCTCATGCTCTCTCATGCTCTCTCATGCGCTCTCATGCGCTCTCATGCGCTCTCATACTCTCTTATGCGCTCTCATGCGCTCTCATGCTCTCTCATGCTCTCTCATGCGCTCTCTCGCTCGCTCGCTTCCGCACCTTCCATAGAGCAGCCTGCCAGTTGGGCGGGCGAGTGGCTGGGTGGGCGGCGAGAGGTACTCGGCCGGAAAAACGGATCGCGTTTGCTGCGCAATTAGGAGCCCCACGCGCGATGTGGCGTCGTTTGTTTCCCGCGGCCGCGCGGCGCTCGTTACCCTCTCCCAAAGGCGACGCGACGGCAAAGGGGGCACGGGCTCCATCGGACCCCGTGTCCCCTGGCCACACTTGGCTCTTCCCCTGCCGCGGATCTCGGCTGCCGGGATCAGCATGCGAAGCTATTCGTGGCGCATCACTTCATTTGACGCGGTCACTATAGTCTGGAGCCTAGTCGGGCTGTGTGATTTCAGGACAAATAAAGTTTCACGTCAACTTCACTCCCCATTCTACTTATTCACAATAACCCCGTTTCTAGGAGAACAAGGCTGCCATCACTATTCTATTACAACGCTTTATGTTTGGTAGGGGTAAAGTCGAAGAAATTTCGACATGTGTGGTGTACTAAAGTAAAGTATAAGGGTAGATCTAGATCAGTACAGGAAACACACGTTGACATTATTGATTTTTAGAAGCATTCTTTGAAATAACATACTGAATGCATAATTAGTGTAAATGGATGTACGCATCTTCACTGTTAATGTGTTAGCATTGACTGCGGTCAGCGCTAATCGGCGTTAATGGATTGGTCGGCTCTTGATACGCCTTAAGCGTATGAGAATATCTAATTATATACTTCAGTACATCGTTGATTATTCAGTTGTTTGCTGCAAGCAACTTACAGTATTAGTCGACTCCGAATATAATGAACCTCTAGGAACGAACATTTTGGTTCACTATATCAAATGTTCTTTTTATCGATGACCCCAAATATACTAGTAATACAATTTTTCATTTATGTTTGGTATTATTAATTCGAAATTCAAAAAAATAACCAATCGCCGCAAATTCAAAATTTTCATATTTTCATGTTTTTTTTCGCACTTTACTCTTCATAGTCCACATAATTAATATCTTGGGATAATTCGTGGCATCTTCGTCATCGCAGTTATTCGTCTGTTACGGAACACTATTTCCCTGCATTGACGGATGTCCTAATTCGATCAGATTTCACTAGTTTTCATCTTGTCAGATCACGTCCACGAATTTACCGCTGTCGAGAAATTCCAGTACCAAGATCCCCTCGATTTCATTCAATCCACAAAATATTACAAAAATAACTCGCTAGAACCTTTACTCTCAAACCCCTAGTGTAATATGAAATCGCGGATTTAAGGGAAATTTTCACTCTAGAAATTGTATTAAATATGTTCATTACAACCGAATCATCCACTGCTCTTTTGTATTCAGGGCGAGTCATTTAACTTCAGCACCACCTGCAGTTTTGAACGGTTGAAGTTATTGCACTGCAGTTTTCACTGAAATGCATGAAGGAATGGGGCTTATTAATTCATGCATTCATTTTTATTTTACCATTGGAATTTTTCGAGGTATTGAGGTAACTTTGTTTTCGAAATGGACCTATATATAGTTTTAAAGTCTAACATAAGGATCGTAAAAAGATGAACCCAATGATACACATATTGTGATATCTTAGATTAGCATTTTCTTGAATAATTCTTGCGAAATTTGCGTGGTTAGACGGAAGAGCGGGCCTAATGGCTTGAGTCTCGCCACGTAAAATAAGGCATTAACTAAAAACGAAAACATTAACTAACTTACTCTTGCAGTGAACTGAAGCTAGTGGTCCTTACCGACATAAGAGTCGATTGTAGTTCGTACGCCCTGTATGAGAAGGAATTCTAAAACTCGTGTAACTTGTAGTTTGTCATCGCGATTAAGCGTGGTTATTTTCTGGATTCGAATTAGATGATCAGTTATATCATCAATTTCATTCAAATAATATTTACAGTTTTTTTGCTCACCGAATTAATTTTTAAGAGGTAATGGAAATTTCGCTTTCTGAGTTGTATAATTTAGTGACGAGGTGCCCCAAGGTCCTGTCCGAGAACCAATTTCGCCTCCCGTCAACCATCCTCCTCCTTATCCTTCGTCCTTGAGAGCGCGCCCCGCTTTCTCGCCTTCGCTTTTCCTCGCTACTTAGACGTCGGCTCCCTCGCATGCGCTGCCGCAGAAACTCAATCCCGCGCATTATGCGAAGGGGGCCGCCTCCGTCGCCCCCTCGCCCGACGCGGCGCCGCCTTTCGCGGCTGTCGCGGAGATATCGACAGAATTATTTCACGGGTGAGGGCGTGTAAGATTACCAGCTGTCACCAGACTTGACACCGCCGCCGCAACCCCGGCCCGGGCCCTCGTTGGCAGGCGCGCAGCCCCCGCGCCAAACAACGCAGCCGCCGCCTCGCTCGGCCCTCGCCTGCCCTCGCCTGCCGCTGCGTTTCCTCGCTCGCTGGCGCGGCGACTTCGCTCTGAGGGAGTGCTTGCTCCGGCCCACGCTGGCGTTTCGCCTCTTCCCGCGTTGTGGTGTTTATCCGGTTCCCGCTGTCGCTTCGCGTTTTGTTGTTTGTCTCGTCGGTGTTCTACTTTGTGTAATCCTCTTCTCTAACCTCTTATCCTTCAATTTCGCCCGTGCGTACTCTTTCTGTACACTATGTTTTTCTCATCTTTCTTCATTTTTTTTTCGCACACGCCTTTCTCACTTTGCCTTATGCCATCATCTTCCCTAATGTATTTCCCTCCACTCTTTCCCCATATGAACACCCCCTTACACTGCTGGTAGATGGACTGCCTACTAAGCAGTTCTTCCGTCATTCATTTTTTCCTTCATTTATTTATCGCGTTGCCATTTTCTTTCAATGTCTTCCCAAGGTTTTGTCATATGTAAACACATTTGCACACTGCTGTCTTTTATTTCCATCTCGTTTACGATTCTTATCTGGCTTCCTTCGTCAGTCTGTTTTCCTGGACTTTCCAACCAGTGTCAACACACTGGATTTCAACTCTCCATTCGTACGCTCATCCATCTCCTTGAAGTTCGGACCGTTGCACGTTAACCTACGTATCTTCATCCTACCGTCGAATGCATTCATTCTTTCTCTCCTTTAAACTTGCTCTTTTTCATATCTTTTGTGCTTACTAAACATGAATTGTATCAGTCTTTGCCGCTTCCATCCAGATATTTTAACCATACTGCTCATCCCATCAACCCTCTTCACTCCCTTCTACACTCTAATCGTGTTGCTTTCTTGTTCGTTCTCTCCTCAACCTCCCGTCACTTCAACCTCAACGCAAGCTGTTGACTCTCTCTCTAGAATCACTCCACACTGCTTGCTCTCCTCCCCTGCTGCCTCCATCTCCTCAGCGCCTCCCCTGCCGCCGGCCGAGGGCCAACGTCTCCGCCCCCTTCCCACCTCCGCCGCATCGGCATTTTTATGGCGGCGACGGACGCGGAGGCAGATAAAGTATTCCATTAAGTCGGAACGCGTGCGCCGGGAGCCGCTGTTCGGGTTATTGAATCGAAGGCGACGGGCGTCGACGGGGCGACGGGCATTGGGTGGCCCCTCCCCCTCCGCCTCGGTCCCTTTCCAGGCCTCCGGCGTTGAGGTATTTTCGCACAAGGAGAAATCGGGAAACGTATGAATGCCTCGACGTATTGGCTCTATTAAAAAGGGATTTGCGAGATTTTAAATGGGGGCACGAAATGTTAGTTTCCGTATTTTTGGTGTTACATTGTGAGCTTATGTTTCGCTTCTGCGGGAAGGAATTTGATTTTCGCTTTTCAGAATAAATAGCTGCATTTTGCTGCTTTGTTTGTAGACTTCGTCTTAATTTTTGTTCACCTGGATTTTTTTCAAGTTACTGTGGCAGAATTTCGTATGCATGATGTCCCAGTCTGTAGATATTATTTATCTTCGTATTGTAACAGTTTTTCTGTACTACAAACGAAGTACAAAAACTTTTCACATCGTCACTCGTAAATTTTTACTGAATACGCAAAAACGCTGAAATCTTTCGACTAAATTAAATTGCCATCGTATGCTCCTCACTCTTCTTTCAATGCTTGAGACTTCAACGGCAGCTGGAAGACAACATGTCTCATGCTATATTTCTCCTTCCAGCGAGACGTGCAAGTATAACGACCCACTTCTCCATGCGCGTTTTTAACGTTGTGGCCTTAGGTCACCCATTTAATGTTGCCAGTAGCCGTGAGCGCTGGCAGTTGGTCCAGTGGCGATCGCGAGAACGGCCGGGGACAAAAACGGGCGGCCCCGGAGCGGCAGCTGTTTACAGTGCGAGATCTCGCGTCGCTCGCTGGCAACGTTGTGGAAGCGCTGAGCACACAATTGCAGCGTGGCCGCCGCCGCCGCCGCCAGTTTAGCAGCGTAGCGCCACGCCCCTCAACGCTGCTCTGCAAACTGCACTTTGTTGCCTACGCGCGCCGTATTCGCGGCCGTTGCTAGCCCCGCCCCAAGACGAGCTATTGCCTCGCTTTGGCGCGAGTGCCGGCGACCCTGTGATCGCACAGCTCTGTCAGGATAACCGCTTCGTCTGTTCCGAGATATCCTAATGGACCGAAGTCGATGCTGGTGTTCTAAATTGACGGCGATATATGAAGCAAAATGACGAATTTACACCAAGTATTTGTGTAAAAAATATACGCAGAGATTGAGAGTTACTTGTTAAGATAAAAGAAAAATCTTTAAATGAACTGTTCTTTGTCTTTATATGAAAATTTATATCTATAATCAAAACGTGAGAAGTAATAGTATGTATTTTAATTTTTTTCATTTCTGAGTGGAAATAAATTCTGTAAATAACTACAATGTCTGCAATATTTTGTTTTAGTTACTAGTCAGATGAGTTAATATTTTCACTATCGGAAAATATTAAGTTCGTTATGAGTTTGTTACTTATCATACGGTGTTTTAAGATTAATTTCTAATGTTCGATCACAAATCGTCTTTCCATTCGTATATTTCTCCATTTATCCATTCTCATATAATATGTTTTATGGCTCGTATATTGTATTCATTTAGGAACTCTCTACATAGAAAGTTCTATTTTTACTATTAGTGTTACTCCGTCCGCTTCTTTGTTTCAAACCTTGTTTGCCTTTCATCTTCGGCTCTTTACGGCTGCGAAACGCAGTCTTGGACAATTGAAGGCAGCGACGTCCCAAGGTACATTGACTGCGTTGGTCACCCGTCCCACCTCCGCCTCGCATTTTCCGCCCCACATCGCGGCAGGGCTTCGGAAGAAGCCCCGACGCGATGGCGCGGGCGGCAGCTATTTAGTCAACACGCGAAGGCGGCCGCCCGCCCCTTCCCCCGAGAGGGCGACAGCGCTGATCGACAACTGGGAGATTAACCTATTAATAGCCGCGTTAATTTCGATGCACGGTGCACGCGTCCACTGTCACCAACATATCACACGTTGTCAGACCCAAAGACTTGAGACAGGTTTCTGTATGTATTCCTATGCGCTGAATCCGAATCCAAAGCCGTAATTGAGCCACCACTCTATTTTTTAAATCGCCTAAAAACACGGCGAAATTGTAGAGTGTAAATGTCATGGGGCTTTTTCGCGATATTAAAAATGGCTGGAGGATGGTGGGGCAATGGTGGCTTCAGATTCGGATTCAGCGGGTCGAAGTACATCGGGAAACTTGTTTCACGTTTTCGGGTCTGACAACGACCCCCCAAAAACAAAAATACAATTTCACAGAGGATTTTCGCCATAAATGCTGAAGGGTAGTAGCGCAATTGTAGCTTCAGATTCGGATTCAGAGCGTCGACGTACCAAGAGAAACACAAGTCAAGTCTTTGGTGACAACAACCCCCGAAAACAAAAACAAAAAAATGCATTTTCACGATATTTTTTGCGATTAAAAAAACTTGAGGTTGGTGGCGCAATTGTGGCTTCAGATTCGGATTCAGCGCGTCGACATACATATAAAAAAAGGTGTCAGGTATTTAGGTCTGACAACTTTTCTTTTGTGTGCCTGCTTTATTTTTATCGCCAAATCATTAGGTTGCTTGCGTAGATTTCTAGCAAGGTAAAACTTAATTTCAACGTATATGACCCGACTTCGTCCAGACCATTTCTGCTTGCTTTAGACCGGTCTGTCTCTCATTTAACCGTTGCCACGGAGCATTGAAGTGCGATGTGAGATGACGGCGAGTGCAATCAACGCGGCGAGAGGGGCTGCCCTACCTCCGAGATGATGGTGATGGTAATGGTGATGGTGATGGTGGCGCGGCGCTGTTGGCATCCGGGAGATCAAGCGCGAAGCCTTTGCAGTGGCACTGCAGTGATATCAGTTGATGCACTGAGCCACCTCTACCAGAATTTCCTATTCGCGTGTATGATGGCGCCGATGTTGTTCATTTTATTTCAACTGCATTGAGCACGATTCTTGTCTAACGTTCAAACTGCGAGCTTGCACTTTAAGATGATAATATTGCAGAAAGGACGTATCTATTACGAACAATCTTACGAGAAAAAGGAGAAACGGGAACGCATCTTCGAAGGAATTCACCTTTCGCATTTGCCTCGCAGCGAGGACTGTTCGACGAGGAACGATAACTTTCCAATCAACTTCATCTTTTACCGCGCATAAGGATATTAGTCCGCAAATCAATGAAAGCCTGTCTGTATCGTCGCGAGATTGCTTCCGATCGTATTAATAAAAGCCGCAAATGGAAATGGCTTTTCCGTAAATTTCCGTGAGCGCGACCGATCATCCGGAACAGCAATGTCGGCGCTTCTCACCGACAAGACGCGACCCTACAATCGGACGGATTGGACGAATGGACGAAATTTACGACGGACGCCAAGGCGGACGGCCGTCCCGTCCATTGTTTCCCGCCGTCCCATTGTCCCGACGCGCGTTCCGGACGGCGGGGCATCGAGGAAAAAAAGCGCCGATCCATCGCGGTGCCGTCAAAAGAGCCGCTATTTATTGCGGGCGGCGCGGCCGCGGTCGAGCCGGAGATATACTGCCCCATAATGTACCTGCGATTCATGGGGTTTTGGGGGAAGGGGGGCGTGCCGGTCGAACGCGCTCGCACGCGGCGTTTGGAGGCTTTTCGCCACGGGGGGGGGGAGGGAGGATGCATTCGATGAAAATCGAAAGGGAGGATGATGGTCTGTGTGCGCGAACGATGCATTTGGTTTAGTCCGCAAACTGTCGCGTAATTCTACATTGTTCAAAGTTACTTCTAGCTTTTGCGGGCGATTTCTCATTTTGGGATGGGACCGCTGTGTTTTGTTCAGGTTGTTTTGATACTCCACGTGAATGTAAATGTGGTGTAGTTGGTAATCATGAGACACGAAACAATTAAGTTCACAATTGGTTAAACTCGGTATGTAAATGAAATAATCAAATTAATTAAATTACGAACAAGAAGTCATAACGTCACCAGATACGTTACTACACGTACGTAATTTTTCTCTGAAAAGCACATTCTTAAAAACGTGTTGTGTGTTCTTAAAAATAATTTAATGGAAGTGTACGTGATAGTTGGATATGTATGTTTCCGTGAAACAAACGTAATTTTCGAGAGTTCATGTGTACATTTCCATGCACCAAGTTCCGAATGGAGAATATTACCGAATTTTCAGGAGTATATACAAATTAGTAAACAGTTATGTAGAAAATTATACAGTATGCAATATATGAAATTTGTTTTAAAAATCATTCATGCATCGCCATTGAAACGACGCGTGTAGACCTTAAAAATACCGGAGACAATTCGTTTTTTATTATAATGTAGTGCACAAACTAATTTAAATGTTTCGCGAGGAGACCTTAAATAAAATGTACACAACTTGCATAGATGTTGATTATATTTACGGTAATGAGTACGCGTTTCAGCGTTGCTCTCCGCCATTTCACTTCAAATGAAAAGTCTGCAGAATTACATGAAGCATAAAGTTTTATAGCGGGGTCCCTCGTATTGTGGCAGTACTGGCGTGGCGAGTTCATTAAACTTAATCTGTCGCGGAGAAGTTCTCCGTAATTCTTTATTAAGTTGAGCTGGAAATTGCGCGCTCCGACAGGGCGTGAGGGGGCGGGCGGGCGTTGCCCAGAGCCGATTTCGAACGGTTAGGCAGCGACGTCTTTCTCTCCGGGGCCCAGTGCTGGTTTCATCTGGTTCTACTCGCCCTGCGTCAGGACGCTGTCAGACACGTCAGCGGCGCAGACCATCAAAGGAGAAAACTTGTCTCGAAGTCGCTGTGATTTGGTTTGCATTTCTTTAAAGTGCAAAGAACATAAATAAGATTGAGTTTCAAAATGTTTACTGGCTTTGGTAGCTCAGGACAACAGTTTATTTCGCTGCAGTGCTTCTGATCGGGAGGTTCCAGGGTTCGAGTCCCGACGGTGGCAGGATTTTCGTCACTTAACTAGATAGTTTTAATTCAGTCACTGTCTGGAGGAGAATTTTAGAGGCCGGCTGTTCTGATTGGTAGTTTTCTGAAAGTTTCTTCGGTCGACACGAGGCAAATGCCAGTACAGTACTCTAACTAACGGATGACAGACCGCGCGCGATTTTTCCTTCCTGTTCTTCGTCCTAACCTTACTTACACACACTTGCTTACATGCAAAACACTACCACACTTCTCGGGGGACCGTTCGGGAGCTTTCAGCTTGTCCCGACTGGGGCGGTGCCACCCTGGTGGGACTTACCTGGTTGAGGAAAAGCTGCAAACCAACGAGTAGGTGGGCGCCGGTTCTTGCTATCTAGCGTGGAAGATCACCACGACCACCTCCCGAGTTACATGCCCTACACTTACGGGAATAATGCCCATGGCCGTTGACGCACCCGGATTCATTAATGAATCAATCAAAATGCTTATCTTCATAAATATGTAATTAATATTAAAAAGTAGCTAATTGCCCCTTCAATGGAATCCTTACTTTTTCTTTCGTATACTCTAGATGAATTTGTTAATTCTTCATTGACCATGATTATTCCAAAAAACAAACCTTATCAAGCACCTTTATTTATCGCGCTAAAAGACGTTCTCTCAACTGATTTCAACATGCCCTTTGCCAATTAAGATAGTTCCTAGATTAGTACTTGCCTTTGCTATTATAATTTCTTTCGTCTGTATTTTTTTTCAGGTTCAGATTTTCGGTGTCAGTTTTAGTTTCTAATCTTGCACCCTATTGGTGCATGCTGGTTTTAGGGCATCTGCAAGTCGGTCTTCTCTTTCCATCTATTCTCCTACCCCGGCATCCTGGAAACTCTCTACAGAAGGGAATTGACTAGAGCGCTTGGATTTTTATAACAATTATTTTTTCTCGGGATCTGAATTAAATTTTTCGCTACGTTGGCTTTTTTCGACGTCCCGCGCAACGCTGAAACGCGGTTTTTCTCTGCGCTCGTCTTTCGCACACCCGCCCCCATCCAGCCCCCCCGCCCCCATCCAGCCCCCCCGCCCCCATCCAGCCCCCCCGCCCCCATCCAGCCCCGCCCCGGACCTGCCCCGGTCCTGCCATAGCCTCGCCCCAGCCCCACCCCATCCCAGCCGCGTCCCGCCCCGTTTGCTTCCTCTCCACTGCGCCCCGTTCTGCGACAGGCAGCTTCGTCCCGACTCGCCCCTCCGGAGCTTCCCTCCACTGCGTACCGCGCTCGTGTGACGTATCGACTTGACGCCAGCCAGCCCACAGCGCATCAAATAATAATTGGCAGAATAATAACGCGACAAAAGCAAACAGACGACTCCTCTTACAAATGCGAATAACTGTTTCTGCCGCTGTTTCTCGTCAAAAGCAGCGCTTTTTGTTTAAGTACACACAGACGGTAAATACATGGATTGGATGAAGCCCTGCAAATCGCGCGACGGCATCTGCGATCGGGTTGTGCTTTGAAGGGAAGCCTCATTTGTCCTCATTTTCCGGCAAAATCGCTCCGTAAACATAATTATGCAGCCCCATTTTGCTCTGATGGCTGTTTACTCTCGAGGCGGGGGGAATGACGTTTCACTCAGGTGCCGCCGCCGTCGGATTTTCGATGGCCGGGGCCGGGGGCGGAGGGGAAGGGCGGGGATAATGGAGGGAGGCGGGGCCGGGGAAGGATCGCCGGGGATCGGCCGTGAGGCGGCTCCGATGAGGATCTATGGAGGGATCCGCCGCTTAATGAACGCGAGCCCGGGCCGCCGGCAGCGCTCGCTTTAGAGGGAGGCGGCGGGCGAGGGCGAGGTGCGTAAATTATGCGTGCGGAGGGGCTCAGCGTCGTAATCTTTCCCGACGAGTCTTCGGCGCCTAATGCGACGGCTCCTTGCCCGCGTCCCCTCCTGCGTCGCCCTCGCTGCCCACGTCGCCCTCATCTCAACGCCATTTCCACCTCCACGTCATCCGCAAATTGAAATTTTCACGTGCAATTTATTAATTTTAGGGCGGTTTGCTACCTCCTTATTGCTTGTGACTTATTTTATCTGTATTGTGATTATCTCTTTTCTTGTCTCTTGACGCTTCCGGGAAATTTCGGCGCTATTTACTAGAAAATTTGTTTCTATAAATCAGGTGTTTTTGCGTATTCTGTATCAGCGCATTCTGTGCAGGGTTAGTTCTGATCTTATTGAATTATTTTGGAAGCGAAGATAGAATTCTGGAACTGGGAATTCTGGCATTGAACTACTACAGTACTTCAATGATGCGTAATTGATATTCGTAGAGGAGATTCTTTTTTTTAAAGAATCTCTTCACACTGCTCTTAGATGTATACTTATATATACTTAGATATATACTCTGTGAACTAAAATGTTTTGAATATTTTTTCATTGTGTAGTTTCACAACTACAATCAACATTTCTTACACTTGATTACTTTCCCTTTGCGCGTTTCTCATTGAACATTCGCAGAATATTTCTGTAAACTGCAGTGTGTTAAAACAAAATAAAATTTAAAAATCACATCAACGCTCTGTAGCTGGAAAGGTTTAAGTATCAATTGCGGTTTAATACGTTTCTCCAAAGACGTAACATCGTTACCTACAGCATCGGTTAATTGGTTCTGGTTGCTGTCTTCCCGTCCTATATCCACTCCGTCAGAGCATCACCTCCCAAACCGCCACATCTCGCATTGAGTTACCTGATACCTCCGTCACCGAAGCATGGCATGTCCCTAGCAGTCCCTCCCTCCCCTCTCCTCTCCCTCTCCTCCCCCACCCCTCCGCCGTCCCGTATCGCGGCGTCGTATCCATCACTCGCTTCGCGCGGAAGCCGTCGGATTAGGCCCAGCGCTGCCGTCGCCGCCGCCTTCGCTGCCGACGACGCGCATTAAAGCCGCATCCATAACGATTCTGATTACCATGTCTTAATTAGCCCCATTACAAGCGCGCGAAACCGTAATGCGATTCTGAGCCGCCGACGGCAGCGCTGGAGCGGGCGGCGCGGAAGTCGTCGGCGCCGTCGCCTCTGACGCGCCACGTCCCCACTCGCCCGCTTCTCTGAAAAGCGTCTGTCTGCAAACAGCCCCCGCACCGCGTTCAGAAAGCGGGTTTACTTCCACTGAATTGACAGCACGATGTACTTATTTCATGGGAGGTGTGTGGGTTTCATCAATCACGTGCTTTTGATGCGCAGTATGATCGGATGAATATTTCCGGAAAAACTGCGGTAAATTGCAACGTAAAGTTGAAGCGGTTTTTTAATTAGTAAAATTAAATTAAGCGCCCAATGACCTTGTCGAAAAGCGATCTAAAATAAATTAAAAAATAAATAATTAAAAATTAGTATTGGTTTATCTGGGCCATATTTTGTTCTCTAAATACATTTATATTTCTATGTTTTAAAAGTTACAAGTTATAAGTCAAAACTATATTGTGCTCAACTATCGAAATAAAATTCACAGAATGGACACTTTGTTTGGCTAATGTAAAGACTGCTTCGAACCTGCGATCTATGTTAACGTAACCGCTTGAAACTGCTCGTCTGCAGAGGCGAAAGTTCAGATTCTCTAAACGTATTGAAGAGCAAGCGACGCGGAACTAATAATGAGATTTTCATGTTTGCAAAGGTTATCGCCTTCACCGGGTCATTTCAAAGTTCAGATTTGAAAGGCGTTCAACGACCTTAGAGTTTAATCTCGAACCTTACATGAGTCATACTCACGAAACAAGAGTGATGGTAACGTTTCTTTAATAGTTCTGTTAAACGAGGAAGCAGATTAAGTGTGTAAATATATTTTTTGTGCTGTGATTGTTCTCACTTCTTGAGTATTTCTCAGCTTGTGCATTAGCATACTTGCAAGTATGCCCATGAGAAAAATTACAGAATACATTACCCTTTCTCAGCCTCTCCCCTTCTGGAACTGAATGCTCGCCGACCCGCAGTGTTCTTTGCTGTCGCCTACTCCATCTGTTCTGTCCTCGCTTACTAAATATTTCCTGAATTTTGAGATCCTTTAGCTTCCTCACGTCATCACCAGAATCTTTCGCCTTTTCATTCTCGAATCTGTTGTCACTCTCCATTGCTCGTCACCGTTGACAATATTGTGTATTAGTTTTATTTACCTACGAGCAAACACTCCAGACACCTAGAACTGGACTCAACACGTTTCCCTAACGTGGCGCTCCTATCCTTTTTGTGCGGTTCCGCTCCTGGCAGCCGTGCTTTTCTTCCCCTCTCCGGCCCAGCAAGCTCTTCCATCACTCTCGCCACAGCCCACGACGGCCCATCTGCCACCCCTGGCCATGATCATAGCTCCCACTCTCGCCCGCCCCGGCCCAAAGAGCTTGTTCTCCATGCTTGCACCCGCCGCCCGGTGGCCGTTCATCTGTTCATTCGACCGTTCCTACGAACGGTCCTGCCGTCCCTTCGCCCGTTCCTGCCAACGCCCCTTCCACTCCTTCGTCCATTCCTGCCAACGCCCTCTCGTCCATATCCTGCCAACGCTCCCTCCACCTCTTCGTCCGTTCCTACCATATCCCGCGATCCCTTCGTCCCTTCCTGCCACCATATCCCGCGATCCCTTCGTCCCTTCCTGCCAGCACACCCACCACCCCTTCGGCTCTTCCTGCCAACGTCCCCGCCATCCCTTCGTCTGTTCCTGCCAACACTTCCGCCATCCCTTCGTCCGTTCCTACCAGCACACCCGCCATCCCTTCGGCCCTTCCTGCCAGCACTCCCGTCATCCCTTCATCCGCTCTGCCAACGTCCCCGCTATCCCTTCGTCCGTTCTGCCACCGCAACCTGTCCTCTGCCCCCCCCCCCCCGTCGGAAGCCCGTGTCGGCGGCAGGTCAACACGGATTCGGGCGGTGGAAGCTGCCGCCGGCGTTGTATAAACAATTGCGGCGAGCGGAAAAATGCCAAGTAGCGTGTGGAGCGCCGCGTGGGCGAAGTAGGAAGGTGCGCGGGCAGACGCGCGTGTTCCCCGAGGCGTGCTCTCGAGATGCAGCGCCGAGGCGAGCCCAGCAGCGTGACGCGCGCTGATCCGGCGGCGGCGGCGGCGAGATAGCTAGATGGCCGCGCGGGCGGAGTGATCGATGTGGCGGAATCGCAGATATGTCTCGGCGCTGACGCGTTTCTTGGCAGGAGCGGTGCGGCGCCGCGCTCGCCGCGCCGGGAGACTGAATTCGCTGCACCTCGAGGTAGCAGCCTTTCACTAATGTTGCGCGCGGAATGGAAAGAATACTAAGGCTTTCAATGTCCATATGATGGAAATTAGAGTGACGCCAATTATAAAATGTTACATGATTGCTTATATATTCTATTAACAATTTGAATTTTTAATTACTCAGAAATCTACGAATTAAGACTAAGAACTAAGAGCTAAAACGATTGGCAGCTTTTGAAGCTTACTGGTAAAAGCACCTGGGCGTGGACCAAACGAGAAGAGTTTGATTCCGGGTCGGAATGATTAAGGAATGTTTTTAAACGACTTGAAAAATAATTAATGAAAGTTTGAATTTGGAGACATTAAAAAATCTATTTTCTTGGTTTCATCGAAAACAATGAAGTATATACTTTTTCAAGTATAGTTGCAATCACCAGGTAGAGTTTTGAATCTTGATTTCTCTTTATAGTCACTTTTTTATTCGTAGTATTTTGTGCGGTACATGTATTCCATACTTTTCACAGAGAAAGTGTAAACATGCTTCCTTCACGTTTGTTTTGAAGCTGGAAGGCGGATTCAAAAGAAACAATGGTCGCAAACAACCATGACATTTCTGAGGCTACCTCTTGAGAGAGCAAAGCAGAGTTGTGACATTACAATAAAACATATCCTGTTGCCTTCGCATGAATTCGTTCCCGGCTTAATTTTCCTAATTATCAGAGCTGTGGCTCATCCCACTAAACGCGTTCTAGAAAATGTCGATACACATGCTATTGTATTCTGTTGATTCCTAGTTTCCTGCTTATGCGATGCTCTCGGACCCGTTATAGCCTTCCATTACTCCTTCCCCGATTATGTTGTACATTGTTCGCGAACAGGCCGCTTCATTACCAGTTCGGCCCTCTCAGTATCTCTCGGTCGATTTCTCGCTGTCTCACGCACCTCATGTCCGTTTGGAGGATCGTAACGCGCCGCTCCCACCGCTGTCACAGTCGTCGCGGGTAAACGCTCACTGTGTCTCCTTTTCCACGCCGCCCGCCCCGCCCACGCTGCCTGCCCCGCCCGCCCCGCTCACGCCGCCCGCCCCGCCCCGCCCACGCCTTCGCCCGCTTCGCCCGCACCGCCCACGCTGCCCGCACCGCCCGCGCCCGCCCGCCCACGCTGCCCGCACCGCCCACGCTGCCCGCACCGCCCACGCTGCCCGCACCGCCCGCTGCCCGCACCGCCCGCACCGCCCGCACCGCCCGCACCGCCCGCACCGCCCGCACCGCCCGCACCGCCCGCACCGCCCGCACCGCCCGCACCGCCCGCACCGCCCGCACCGCCCGCACCGCCCACCGCCGCACCGCACCGCCCGCACCGCCCGCACCGCCCGCACCGCCCGCACCGCCCGCACCGCCCGCACCGCCCGCACCGCCCGCACCGCCCGCACCGCCCGCACCGCCCGCACCGCCCGCGCCGCCCGCGCCGCCCGCGCCGCCCCGCGCCGCCGCGCCGCCCGCGCCGCCCGCACCGCCCACGCCGCCCGCACCGCCCACGCCGCCCGCACCGCCCACGCCGCTCCGCACCGCCCACGCCGCCCGCATCGCTCACGCCGCCCACGCCGCACACACCACCCATGCCGCCCGCGCTGTCCGCACCGCCCGCGCCGCCGTCGTGGAGCTCCGTCGTGGGTCGGCGCGCCGGGCGCGGCCTCCAATTAAAACTTGGCGCGGCGCTCGGCGGCTGGTGGCTGCGTCGCGATGCTCCGATAACGTTGTTTATTAAGGAAGCAGTTGGCGAATATCCGGGGCGGACCGCGTCGGCCGACGACTCCCGATCCCCCCCTCCCCCTTCCCACTGCCAACGCGGCCGCCGCCGCGGCGGAGGAGGCGATCCGAAAACTTGCGTCGTTTCTCAACTTCGTAACAAGGTGGTGGCGCAGGCGGAACGCGGCGGCGGGAGGAGGGCGAGAAAGCGGCGCTTGTAGCGGGATTAATTGTGTGTACATGCGCTCCGCCCCGCGCATCTCCTCCGGAGACGTCGGAGCCCGGCGCCGCCTTCCCTTTGTGAGTTCACCTCGCTTCTGCCTCTTGTTCGTCACCGGAATGCGCCCGTCCTCCCATGTTGTTGTACATCGGATGAAAATTAGACAGGATGGTTAAGCAAAAGATATGTAGAGAGAGGAAAGGACAAGAGGAGAAAGGAGGGGTTGGTCGGGTTAGGAAATATTGAAAGAAATAACTGAGTGAAACTAGAGAGTGCTAGGGAAAGGGAGGGTACTAATTTATTTTGCAGATTGTTTCTGTGATCTCATCAGAACCTTTCTTATCCCCCTCGACTTGTCGCTCTCCTTTCGTCTTGTGTGTTCACCTTATTTCTTTCTGCTCGTAACCACAGTTGGACAGTCGAACTTCTCGTCACACTTCTCTTCTCTGTGTAATATATCCTTCCTTTTACAGTTTCAATCTGATGACCTTATTCATTTATGCTGTAGTTTCTCCCATACTGTCACCATTACTATCTCCTTCTTCTTTGTTTTCTATTTTCACCATCCAACATTTCATCCTTCCACCCTTTCGATACTGTCTGCGATCAAAGCTCTCCCGTTCCACCGCCCCAGCGCATAGTTCTTAGGTTATAAGTAGGGAAGGGAATTTATTGTAATAAAAAAGCTAAATATATACATATAAATGTATTTATTTTTTCCTAAACATGTAGGAAA
This sequence comes from Teleogryllus occipitalis, assembly GCA_011170035.1. Taxonomy (NCBI): domain Eukaryota; kingdom Metazoa; phylum Arthropoda; class Insecta; order Orthoptera; family Gryllidae; genus Teleogryllus; species Teleogryllus occipitalis. The sequence continues at coordinate 135,491 of BLKR01000026.1, forward strand.
ACAAGAAAAATATAAAATATTTTGTATTTACAAATTATGTTTGAAGTTCCTATCTACAAGCGTTTTCCGAGTTCAGAAAGTCGCTGATCAGATCTTAACAAGGATGCTAAGACGCTAATAGAACTACCTCGTAAGAAGTAATTATTCACTTGTTTCAGTCCAAATACCTAATATGTTCGTACTCGTATATTCAATGCTGTTTACAAGGAGTCGGCGCTCAAGGGAATAGTGCCGTGTAGCCAGAGATGGATTCCGGAGGAGCGGGGTAAGACAACGATCTGAAAAAAACTAGTTAGTTTGGGTCGCATTACTCATGGAGTCTACGAAATATGATCAAGCACGTGGTTGACTGTACTTCTGCTTCGCGTACATCTGTTCATCGTCCATTCTGATAGCTGTTAACGCGGTTTTGAAGAAGCAGGGTTGGGGGTTTGTTTGAGAATTAATAGCGAAAGGCAGGTGTTTATAAAAGTGCTCTGCATGGCTTGCTAGGAAAGGAACAAGTAGAAAGTAAAGGATTCCAGTAACATACATTGCGAACTCGCATCTGAAATCTTCTGTTTAGAAGAAATATGTAGTAATAGGTACAATATTTAAAAATACGTAATTATATCAAAATATATAAAAATATGTAAAATAAAAATTGTTCTCATTCATTCAGAATGTGTTATTAACTCTCAACACTATTATTGAATACAGGTATCTTGCCTCTGTAAGAATATAAATTTACATAGAAATCCTTTCCCTAGTTAAGTATCTCCTTCCGTGTGCAATTTCCTCCTCGTCTTAAGTGTTGCCGTAGCCGCCACACACGTGCCATCGGTTCACACACTCAACTTCCTAAGCCGCGCACGTACGAGGCGCTGCACTATCTCGGCGTCTCGGCGCCCGCAGCCCGTTGCGCTTTATGGCCAGGCTTTTGCGTTACCTCATTCTCTCATTATCGCAGTCGCGCTGGAGGAGATTGCGGGCTTTTTTATTTGCGCTTGCAATATGCACATGCGCTTGCATTACTAGAACCGCAGTAAACGTCAGCTTTGACGTTTTATACAATTGTTTTATAGAATGTGTGTTTTATAGGTAATCAAGTACTTTAATTGCGCTGTTATATTTGCACAGGTGGGTATTGGTTTTGCATTAATTATGGCAAAGTGAAATAGTATCCGATCAATAACATGACATTATATGAGCGGGAAATATATTTCGTGGAATATTTGTTTTTATTCCTATTTCAGAGTAATAGTAAATTTTCATTAAGTGAAATGTATTGAAATACAGTATGAAATCAGAAACTCTTGCTTTGTATGTGTGTCTTCCTATACTTCTATTTAATTTTATTAACAAACTCTCCTTAGCATTAAGGGAAAACTGACAACAGTACGTATCTAGGACATGAGAAGTTACTTTCATTGAATAGTTTACAGTTAACCTAAATATGTATTTCTCTGCTTGGAATTGTACATTCTCTTTCGTAAACAAAACCTGTTATACTAGCACATACTTGTGCTTCACAAGTAACAAGCCTCAAAATACTTCTTGCTTTCTCTGTGCGGAACTTTGGTCGACACTTCTTCCTGTCTGACTGTTGAGGCCCCTTCTTTTGTAAGCATTTTATTCCTTCTCCGTCCCCCGCTTCGCCCTTCCGTCCCCCGCTTCGCCTTTCCGCCCTCCGCTTCGCCCTTCCGTCCTCCGCTTCGCCCTTCAGTCCTCGCTTCGCGATTCCGTCCTCCGCTTCGTCCTTCTGTCCCCCTCTTCGCCTTTCCATCTCCTGCTTCCCCTTACCGGCCGCCGCTTCCCCCTTCCGTTCGTCGCTTTCCCCTCCAACCCCCGCTTCTCCATTTCTCTTCCGTCCCCCCCCTTCTCCCTTCCGTTCGCCGCTTTCCCCCTCCGACCCCGTCTCGCGCTTCCCCATCGTCCCTCGTCCCCCCTCCCCCCTCTTCCGCCACGCCGCACTGCGCCGCGGAGGCGGAGGTGGTTGGCGGCTGACCGCGCGGCTTGGCGTGCTTGGCGTGGCTGCGCATTCTAACTCGCGCGCTGGTGGCGGCCAACTTCGCCCGCTAACTCTCGCTCCGCTCCCGCCCGCGCCCTTCTTCTTCTTGGGCGCTGGGCGTGGAGCCCCGCTGAGTCGGCGCGCCGCTTGACAACTCTCCGCCCGCGGCCCCAGGCATCCCAAACAGTCTATTAGGCGCACGCCTCCAGCCGCAAACTTCTCAAAAGAGGGGCAGGAATATTTTTTTTGAATTGTAAGTGGAAGGTTTTGGAGAAACGTTAATTTGTTTACTCATTTGGAAGTAAAATGTATTCATCTTCCGTTTGTCCGTTTCTTTCATTTGCAATATGTTATGCGTGGATTCAGAAATTTGGAACTTCATTTCATGTTTCTTTGTCTTTGTGCCGAGAAACAAATTCTTAAATAGACTGTTATTTTGTTCGATAAAAGACAACTTATTCGATTCATTAGTATCAGATTCTTTAAAAGGTAATATAGTTTTACGTAATGAATTTTTTTGCAATAGAAGACTTATTTTTATATTCTAAATACAATTGCTAATAATTCAGGAATCATTTTTTTGCAAATGAATGAGAAGTCTACATCTAATTCATGGAGAAAATGTGAAAAATAACCCAATTCCCATAACTAACATACTGGCAAGAGCGCAAACTTCTACCTGCAACGCTGCAGGAGCTGTCAAGCGCGAGCTAACGTGGTGACGCGGACGTACATAACACTGGTGACGGTTGGGCGATGGTGACTGGGAAGCGGTGCGCTTATGCCCGCCCCGTCCTTTGCAGAACGGCTCAGCGCGGGGCAGAAGTCGCCCTCGCAGAAGGTCCCGCCCAAGACGCCGCTGCCCGAAGGCTCCGGCGACGCCTCGGCTCAACACGCGCTCGTGTCGCCGCCCACCAAGCTGATGGAGAGTGGCATGGCCGGGCTACCCGAGAAGGAAATCCACAAGAACGTGCTGAGGAACAGGGTGGGAGCTGCGGAAACGGAGGAAGATGACGACGTGGACGCCGAGGGAGAAGATGAAGATTATGAAACCGAGAGAGGAAGAGGTAGAGGAAGAGTGTTGTACGAAGTTCCGTCGGACGTGGAGCTGGCAGTGGACGAAACGCTCAAGCTGATGGCTGGGGAGATCCGAACGCGCGTCGCTCGAGCGAGACGCGGGTCCCGCCCTTCCGCCGCCACGCCCCCACCCACCAACGCCACCGTCGCCAACGCGTCCGCCGGCGCCTCCAACGCGTCCACCGCCGCGCCCGTCCGCCAGGAAGCGCCTCCGGTGCCCGCGCCCGCCCCCCTGCCCATCGAGCTGCCGCCGGGCGTGGCGCTGGAGTGGCCGCAGCTGGCCGAGTTCTCCGAGAACGCGCTGCGCCTGCTCACGAACCGGCTGAACGCGGACCTGCTGCGCCGCCAGTCGCAGACGACGCAGCAGGAGGGCCGCAAGCTGGAGCGCGAGCGCGACATGCTGTCCGCCAGCCGCGACATGCTGCGCGCCGACACGCGCCGCTCGCAGGCGGAGCGCGAGCGCCTGGTGAGCGAGGCGCAGAAGATCGAGATCGAGCGCGACATGCTCTCCTCGCAGATCATCGGCCGCCGCCGCCGCCGCCGCCGGAGGGCGCTGGCGCCGGCGCTGGGCGACGACGCGCTCACGGCGGACGAGGGGGCGGTGCTGGCGGCGGTGCTCCGCGAGCTGCGCCGAAGCAAACGACAGATGGCTGCTGCGGCTGACGATGACCCGGAAGAACCAGTGGGTCGGAAGGAGCTCGCATCTGATGACGCAGACGAAGACGTTGCAACTCGAGATGAGAAGCAGTTTGCAGAGAAAACTGCGTCACTTCTGTCTCGCTTTCTCAGCCGAAACGGTCGCCGAAGAGAACTTTCGGCGTCCGAAGATGCTGATGAGGAGCTGGCGAGTGCAGATTATTTCAAAGCCCCCTCTGGCACGCCTAGCCATATCCGCAGACGCCGAGATCTCTTGGATGACGAAGATTCGGACGTCCAATCGGAGTCGGAAGCCGAAACACCGTTCGAAGACACGGCTCGATTTCCTCGTCTTCTGGAGCGCGGTTTGGAAGATGCATCGGATGAGGAAGAGGGCGATGTGCGTCGCTTGGTGCGCCGCGTGCGCCGCCGGCGCGCCATCGCCTCCGCCCCGGCCGCCGAGCAGGATGTGGGCGTGGGCGCGGGCGTGGGGCGGCCGTACTTCCTGCTGGGCGGCAAGCCGTTCGTGGCGGGCGCGGGCTTCCACCTGAGCCGCCTGCCCCTGCGCGCCGGGGCCAGCTGGGCGTTCGGCGAGCGGCCGGGGGCGGCGGAGGGGGCGGGGCTGGGCTACGTGCCGGTGGCGCAGCTGCGGCGCGCGGCGGCGGCGCGGGCGGCGGCGGCCGCGGCGCTGTGGCGGCTGGGCGGCGGGGGCGTGGCGCGGCCCGCGGCGCTGCGGGCCGTGCTGGTGGCGCGCGCGGTGCCCGGGGCGGCCGCCGCCGGCCTCGGCCGCGCACGCCCCGCCCCGCGCCTGCCCCGCCGCCGCGCGCCCGCCAGCCCCGCCCCCGCCCCCGCCTCCGCCAACGCCCCCGCGCCCACCGCCGGCCGCAGGCAGTAGTCTCGGCCCCTCTGCCAGGGGAGATGTACACACGTAAAATGTCACTCACCGGAGAGAAGTGCTTTGTCTGCGCTCGTTCATGGTTGGGTGTATACTTCCCATTAACATTCGTTGTAAAGGTTCTTTTAAAAATACATGACACTTATTGACAAATTTTTTTATACCGAGATGTAAAACTTAAATTATGAAGTGTATTAAAATAAGTATTCATTAAATCGTCAGCGGTTAATATTATTGAGATTTGGTCCACTTTTTCTAAAAATAGAATTTTTCACGTTGTGTGGCATGATCACACTGTATTCTGCATATACGCAAATCTTGAACGAGGCGCAAACAGTTTTTGTTCGTGATGAAATTGCAAGCGCAGTTGGTATTTATATTGTGTTAAATTAAGATTGTATGATTTGAAAATCACTGAGAACAAAACTAATTTACATACAGTGTTTAATTTGCTTGCTTAATTTATTTTATTTATTATATTTATTTATTTTTAATGTTATTTTCATTTTAAATATTTATGTTAATTCGGTAGATGTTCGGTGTTATAACTATAGGTAAAGAGGGAAAATGTTAGGTGTTCTTGATGAATCATTAAAATAGCTCGAAAAGATCCATTATTGAGGAGATGATTTTGCGAGAGGTGCATGAAGGGGCGGGCGCGCGGGCGGGCGTCTCCCGCGGGAGGCGGTGCCGTCAGTCCCGGGGCCCAGGCCGAGGCCCAGGCCCAGGCCCCGCCCGCCGGACGCGGAGCGGGTCAGCACGGTCCGTAATGGGCTTTGCATTATTTATCGCTATATTTTATACATCACACACTTCCTTCTCCTTTTTTGAAGTAAAAGGGAACGGAAGTGACGGGGCGTCTTGTAAAATTGGAGAACAAATGGGAGGTTGTCTGTTTTCTTGTTTATTCCCTCTGTTAGTGAAGATGAAGGGTTCTCCAGGGTACGATTTGTCAAAAATTGAGAGAGGAAATATGTAATTGAATGGGTCTCTAAGAAATAAATATTTTTTCTAATATGTTGTGTCATTTATTTTCTGTGTTCACCTTTACATTTCCCCTAGATGTCCTTACATTCAACTATTAAATTCATTCAAATTTTAATTAGTTTTGTGTCTGTGTCTGTCCTGTAATTGAAAGTTCTAATAAGAGAGTGGCTCTGTTTCTTCAAAAGAGATAAACACCTTTTTTTGGCTCGAAGTTTAGGGAAGAGCACAGCGTGGGTTTTGTGAAGCAGTCTTGCCCTTTATGAATATTTTATTCCCTGTTTTGCCGCAGCGAGCCTCAAACCTCGGGCAAGCACGCTGCTGCTAATAGGGACAGTGTGAGCGCGAGGGTGGAGAGGGGGGCAGGTTTCGCCGGGGGCCGGCGAGGAGCGCAAACTCACAGCGGAGTTTGCGGACGCCCCCCCCCCGCGCGGCTAGCGCTGTCTGGGGGAAACAGGAGAAACGCGAGCGGCGGTGGCGTGGGCGGCGTCGCTTGCCCCTTATCTCGGGCGACGCCGACACGGGCGCCTGCTCCCTGGACGCCTTCACCTGTCCCGCGCGGCGTCTCCCGCCCCCGCACCCCCTCCCCCGCCTCTTAATAACGCGGCGGCGCTGGCGGCCTTAGGGGGCGGAGAGCGGATTTACGAGCCGCCGGCTCCCTCCCCCTGGGGATAAATCTGCTCCCACCCGCCACGCCCCCTTGCCCACTGCCCGTCCACCCACCGCCGCCACGCTCCTGTCGGGCCACGCGACGGGACAGCGCCGTCGTAGTAAATTCGCCTCCGCCCCCAACCCTTCCGCCCCGCCCCCGCCCCCGGCCCGGCCCGCGGTTGATTAGCTTCCCGGCCGACCTGCCGCCGCCGCCGCCTTCGCCTCGCAACCGCCCACCGCCGGAGCGCCCGTTCGCCGACAAGCCCCACACTCTGAGTAATGCTGTGGGTCCAGGCGGCCGGGATCTATTGGCTTGGGCGCCGAAGCCCCGGCCGTCGCCCAGGCGCCGTCCGCTGGTGGCTGACCGACCTGCCGGCCGCCCGGCGCGGCTGCGTGTCTGCTCGGGCATTTCCCACACCCCCGCTTCCTCGGGCCCGTTCCTTTTCTTTTTGCGCGGCTTGTTTTTCCACGAGCTTTTCCGAGCTGATTGTTCGACGGGAATTTCTCGCTGTTTTCTGTGGATTCTATTCTGAAAGCCGCCTACTGTTCGGTTTCCTATAAAGATACACTTAACTTCACAGAAATACGAATTAATTTTTATAAAATTATAACTGATGAAACATAAAACGTAGTTTTTTTTTCTCAGTTCATATACACTAAAAGTGAAATGTTGTTAAATTCGTTTGTCATTTTCAAATTTTGACATAAATTTAATGTATTTGATAGATTAGGTGCTTCTGATGACTAGCGTCAGTACCATTATCATCTGTGCTGCCTGCGCACAAGAATGGGACACTTATCTTAACGCTCCGTTGTAGAATTCTGTCTCCAGTTGACAGACATGACAAGTTATCAAATGTCAACGACCGGCTGGTAACGACAAAAAAACTTAAACTATTTAATTCACCACCAACTATTCCTAACCAGCAGAGCAATTTTCATGTCGCGTAATAAAAAATAAGTATTTCTTTCGAAAGCGCCTGATGCTCCCCGTCTATTTGAAACATATGCAACTTCTCCAAGTGAGACAGTTTGCTTGTCACATGCCGAAGTTGAACAGTCGGTCCCGCCTGTCCCAGCGCGAAATGCTATTCGGTTTTCGCGTTTGTGAAAAGGTCCGAGGCGCCGCAGCGCGAAAGAAACACGCGCTCGGGTCAGGGCGTTCCCACGGAGAGGCGTCTGTGCGCTCGCTCTTCAGACAAAGCGCGCGGGAGGGAGATTCCGCGAAGCGCCGTCATGCGGCGCTGCCGTCCGCGCCCGAGAACGTGAGTTTCCCCACCTCGCGTGCCATTGTTGTAATGTTCCCTGCATCTCGTACTCCGCTGGTCGCGTATGCGGAGAGTAGTAACGGCCGCGTGGGTTGATTACCTTCCCGTGGGAACAATAGCATTCTTGCTGGGAATTAATTTAAAAGTTGCGGTTAAAAAATTAATTGGAAATGTGTGTTTTTGCGGTGTTTAGACGGCCTGAGATATTTTTATATAAAGCCTTTCAGTTGCTGTAGTTTTTTTGTAAATGCTAACGTGCAATTTTGAAATTTCCTCGTAGACGTTTGCTCGTTTGTATTGCTATATTTAAATAGTACATTATGAAACGGTGATGTAATAAGGGAGACGAGTGAGATATTACGATACGATCGAGTGTCGTAAACTTAATACGAGTGTATTGATACCCATTACATCGGGTTTCATATACTTTTTCTACGACTTTTATAAGCTAAACTTTTACAGTGGTTCGTTTCGTGGCGGTTGACTTACAGGATTCAGCCAAGGCCACCTAGCGGACCTTACCCTCGCATACTGCCGCAGGTGGCTGTGGTTATCAGTCCGCCATTGAGGAAGTACTGAGCTACACAAATAGGATCAAAGAGAAATTAATATCCAATTTATTTTAAATATTACACGGAAAATTACTATTAATGAAATAAATTAAAACTGACAAGTATAGTATAATATCAATTGCAATTTTAATGTGCACAAAAGACGAAACATTTACTAGAACGATTCTCGGTGATCAATGAAGTGTCAATAATTGGTTTGTAAGCTTCTGTGATTGGTCAAAAACCTGTATCAAAATGAAACCTGAATCGTAATGAGTATCATTATGCAATCGGTTAAAGCCATCAAATGTAAGCATTACACAATGGGAGTAGAAAACATAATTACTTTCACCATGTGTGGTTTTCCGTAAAGTACAAGTAATAAATACTTAGTTTTTAATTTCAAATATTTTGTCTAATGAAGGCAAATGAACTGAGTATTCTACACTCGATTATTTGTGGCCACATATTTGGATTGAAGAGAAACTCTTCACACGCATCATCTGATAAAATTAATAAACATTTTAAAAGTCCAATGATAATGTAGTTTTTCCGTGAAGTAAAGCGCGGTAAACGTAAGTTAAAATTTTCGTTCACAAATGTAAAGATGTGGTAGGGAAACAGCAAAGTTTGTGACGCGTGTATGTTTTTGTGATACGTGTTCGTGGAGTGTCATTATTATGAAAGGGGAATGGAAATAACCGATCATATCCATATCGACGGCTGAGAACCAGACTGTTCTGAAACTATTTTCCTGGATTTTTCAGGGGGGGGGGCATTCAAAATTTTTGTACATAGTGGCTAAATATGGAATGGATCAATAAGGAAGGAGTTTGTTGCATGCTTATGGAGCGGAATATTTACAATTCTATTTGATCAACTCTCATGGACAGGGGCGTAGTATACAACGAAACAGAAATCTCAATTTTTTAAATTTTATTTTAGAAAATCGGACTTAAGAAATTGGGGGGAAATGGAGGCCTGACATATGAAAGGCTGAGAACCAAAGGTCAGTCACAGCGTCACCCGTCGTTTCCCGCCGCATCTCGCTGCCTCTTTATTTTTCCTGGATGAGTCCCCTCCTTCATGGGGAGGCCGCAGCTTGTTACCTGCGCCCCGTGCTTCCGCGCAAGGGAAGAAAAGTAATGTTATTTCTCCGCCGCGCAATTGCCGTGGGCAGGAAGCCCTTGGCGCTCGCCCGCTAATTCCCCTCCGGCGGCGCTCTCCAAATGGCAGAGAGCGCCCACAGCGCGCCCTGGTGCCTCCGCGGCACAATACGAGTGCGTTGCTTTTAGAAAGGAAGAGGTTTATGCCTGGTGTACACGTGTACCGGTTTTAAACCCATGGACTCCGAACAGTTTGTTATTTTAATTTGACCGTATGTCATTTCAAGTAATTCTGTAACTGTACGTGGAGTTTACACTCCTGGACTCTCATTTAGAGTTGAGATAGTTCTAAAGAATAGATTGAAACGTTATGAAATGAAATGTATTGTTTGTGATACCAAACTATCTGTTAAAAATAAGGTGAGATAATAAAACGTGACGATGTGTTCTTTTATTCCTCACTGTTAGCGCCCATAACCATTCTAACGGCGCCACTGCCGTAGGTCGTAGAAGGTCCAGTCATAAGTATTTTGTCCAGTTATTGCACATTCTTTCTTTTTATCGTTCTCGTGTTTCTCGTAGTTTCGTCAAAATAAAAAAAAAATAGAAACTGTTAAAAAATCTTACAATGAACACATTTTCAGTTCGTGTTAGTTGAATAATATACCAACAAATAAAAACGTACTGAATAGAAAACTTAATTTGGTGAGAGAAGTTGTGAAATTATAAATATTAATTCATTTTCAGAATTTTAGATGTTCAGTTGCATATAATTACATTTCTCTCATGTCGATCTGCGTCCTGCATTTCTTTGCCTCTTTTCTGAAAGCATCCACTTATTCAGAGTCTTATATTTCATTCTACTAGATTTACTTTCAGAAAAAAAATTTGCGATTTCAGTTTACCATTTCATTTTCAATAAATATTGTATATATTGTGTTTGCTAGTAGTTATATCAACAATTGTATGCCAATCATGTAATATATAAACTATTAAATGTAAATTATAGGTAAATTATGTAGACAATTTTTTTAATTTCTTTAATAGTAGACAGAAAATTTGAGATTTGTATTACATAATTATTCCCCAAGGAATGTTTTTTATTCTTTTCTAATATTATTTCTTCCATCAAACTCTGTATAAAAATATTGAAGAGTGTATGTTTTTAGTAATCATTGCACCAATTCGTAGGCGAGTCAAAACGTCGCTTATGAAAATGTGAAAGTTGCCGCATAATGCTGCTTGGTGCATATCAGCGGTGATAACATTGACGTGACGAATGCCATTCGCTCCGCTGACGCACTGCACTCAGCGCCGGCGGTGGCAGGGCGAGAAAAAGAAAACGGTCCATCGCCGCGCAGGCAAATGGACGGCGCGGGCGGAGTGGGTGGCGCGTCTTCTATGCGCTCCAGCGGAAGAGCATTTTTGCAGATGAAGGCGTTTGATACGCGGCTGACGGCGGTCGTATATCACGGCGCTCGGGCGCCCTTCGCACCCCGTGCGTCCCTGGCCCCTAGTAGCGCTTCTGAGGTGCAGGCGGGCTCCTCCTCCCACCCCAAGGCCCCGCACTGGCCCTCCTCCCCCTCTCCTCTCCTTCCCCGTCTCCTCGCTCGCACTTACGTGTACTATAAAGTAGACCGAAGATGGTTTAATCTTTGCGGGCACTGCTCTGCACATTCTGTGTATCTGCTGCCGCAGCCGTCTCGTCCTGTCCTTCTTTGAGGCGAATTACTTCTGCCTTCCTTCGTTATTTTCTTAATTTGTGTAGAAGTCCTCTTCTACATTTCCCATAAGTTTTTCTTGGAATTCAAAGGACTAGGCTCTGAAACAGCTCTGATCAAAATCTTACCTTTCCGTCTCCACTATCACGCTTGTTTTCTCTCGTTCATTGATGAGATTAGCAGCACTGACAAACGTTCTCATTACCCTCATCTTCCTCCGCCTTTCTTCTCACTTCTCTCTTTTTTTCTTCTCCGTTTCTTCTCTAACTCCCAATCGTGCTTAGATTCCACTCAACGTACGATAATCGAAGTATCACTGTTGGAGTCGGACGAAATGGATGCCTACGTATGGCAGAATCGGTGACGGTGTGCTATCGATTATCGAGGATATTCTCGAGAGGCGTTCCGCTATCTGGGGGCATCAGATGAAACCGATCGACAGGAACTCATTTGCTGTCGTTCCTGTCAATTAAGACGTCTCACCAGACGCCGAAGCTGGATGCAAAGTGGAATTGATGGATTGTGGTGAGGTTTTGGAGCAGATTCGTATTCTTCATGGAACCTTTTTTCCTTTTGAGAGGGGATTTCCATAGATCCCAAGTATTATGTTAAAATTGTAAGCCACACAAAGCCCATATAATTTCTGCGTTTCTGCCATTTGTTCATATATAGATATTAAAATATTATCTTTAAGATAATTACCTGGATATTGTTGGAAGATTAGAGTTAATTGAAGTCTAGGATTCAAAGATGTGTGTTTTTAAAAAGTATGTGCGATGTACTATTCATTTCCAAAGATCATATTATATTTACAATACAGTTAGATGCGTGGTGGGTATTGCAGTATTGAAGCATTTTGTTTGATTACGATGTTCATTCTATGTAAATAAAAGCTGAACGTGTGTTTTGCGGCTTATCCGAAAGAGTTAGATCCACGTAACTGCAAATTTTGTAGGGTGTTAAATCCTTGATAACAGCGAACGCTGGTAACTTACTGCCTTATGACTTATGTGGACAGTTTTTCAGACCATTAAACGTTGGCAATGGTGTTTACGTCAACCCTCCGTCATTGCTCGACTCTTCCTCCTTTTCCTTATTCTCTTTGTTCCCTTTCCTCCCTTCTCTGTGTACCTCTTCCCTCCTTGTTCTTTTTATCAGTTTGTTGTAGAGGTTTTCCACACATTCGATTGATAAGTGTGGTTTAAACCATACTACCGTTAGAATGTTAGACGTGTTGTAGGAATAAAATAATTTTAAACGATAGTAAGAATTAATTGTGTGCAATTGATCATGTTAAATTCAGTTGCAGTTTCTCGCTACACCCATTGATAGCACAATCATAAATAGATTCACGCTGCTAAATACCGTATTTAGGTGATTAATGATTTCAACTAGTTCATTTACTCATAATGTTAACTTCAGCTCACACTTAGTAATGTACTGCACCTTTCCAGCATCGTGGAGTTCTTTTTAAAATATTTTTGTTCCTGACTTACTGTGAAGTAATACTAATGATCTGTGTTTCTTTCAGGTATGTGCTGTTTGGATGTATATTATCGGTGCTGAAGAAACAGACCTGCCAGTGAGGGAGTACACAAACAATATTTTGAAATGATTAAGTTATACAGCATGTTATTATTTTCATATTGTTAAATAACTCCTTCATTCTTGGAATAAAATTAACTTTGAAGTAGTTTTCGAAACCTCTAATCTAAACTATCGATTACAATGCAGAGCATGTTGCAGTGGAATGTTTTAGAATATGTTTTTGAGTTTGGAATGAGATTCATTTGATAAAAATGCGTAAAATATAAGTGACACGTTTGAAAATATATTACCACATGTATAATATTTGTATTAGAGGTATGTGGCCAAATCATTTAAATAGAAAGTATCTTAAATTATAGTGAAATTGAATGATAGATGAGAAATAACTAGAATTAAAAACGCTAAATGATACATGATTAAAGGGTATAGATATCTTTGAGATTCGTTAGTTAGATTTGAGATTTAATTGCTTTGTAGGTGATATTTTACAGTTGAATTATGTGGTGCAACCTATGATAAAACCCCACAGGTATTGCTTGGATTTACGCTAACGTGAAACGTACTAATTGGGGGAATGCGATATTGCGGGATATATTTACAAGCCATTATATCTAAGAGTTTATACTTCCACGTCAATCATTCTAAGACAAGTCTTTGTTGTCACAACTATTGCATATCAACCAACATTTAGTGTCAACGGATTGAAAATATGGTCCGTATTGATATGATAGTCGTACATGTACGCACCCTAAATTAATTATATATATATATATATATATATATATATATATATATATATATATATATATATCGTGTGTGTGTGTGTGTGCGCGTGCTTATGTACCCATTTGACTAAAAATACAAAATTTTCATTTTGTTTGAAAACCATGAAACGTTGCTAAGCTACGTTCTGCTCAGACATGCAAGATCTTGAACGTTGCTAAATAAATTCTCATTGTTAATTCAAACGGCGATGCGCTCAGTCGTTACGAAGTTCCAACGGAGCCACGGGCGTGTGTTTTGCGAGAACGCAGCGAATGGGAAACGAACGTGTCTCTTCGCGACGCCGCTAGAGTCGACTGCAGTTGATGACAGCGTTTGTGGCGCCGACAGAGGAACCTGGGTCGTTTCGCAGGTTATCGCTGTGTGAATCAAACATAACGTCGCAATCAAACTTGGCGCCCGTGCCCGGCGAGCGCCGTAACGAGGTGTTACCGCGGCGCATAACACGGAACGAGTGTTGGCGCGCGTCCCTCTTCCTGGCCCCTTGTCACCCGTTCGTCTTCTGCTCTTCGTAATTACCTATCCGCGAGTACGTGGTCATGTGAAACCTGAAAATCATTTTGAAGATCAGAATTTCTTTTTTTTCAAATTGATTTAGCGATGAAATTTGATGCGTCATGTCACAAAAACTCGGGAAAAAGCTCTCAAACGTGTACTTTTTTGCAAGATCATTTAATAGGAGTGAAATTACATCCCAACTGACAGTGGAACTTGATGGTAAACGTTACAAGAAAAGCGAATAGCTTGATGGAAAAATATAGAATTGGAAATGTTTTCCATTTTGTGTATCACATGATTTGGCGTCGCATTTTCAAGTGCCACACTTCGAAATGGTCACAAAGGAAACCAGAAAAATAAATAACGGGTATTGCACGACGTGAAAAGTTGTGTCGTGTGCGCAAAGCATCAACTTCGGAACCTGTGAGCACGCCGAACTCTTGCGTCCCTAAAGAGGTCACCTCATTTCCTTTAGGGTGACCTCAGGGCCTTTCGAGTGTACGGTATAATTAAAGTGATTCCAAATTATGCGTACTTTTTTCGCTAAACTAGTCGCACAAGGAGAAAAATGCAAAACGATGGTAGAATCCAGTAGAAATCAACAGCATGTGCGATTCTGGAAGTTCGATATCAGTACCCTCCTCAAAACAAGTTTTATTAACGGTACGTCTCTCAAGAAGATCGATGTACAGAATGTAGTCTGAACACGCAACATTAAATGGTGAAGTAGTTGTTACTAACGTTAACAGTAAGCGGGCAGGTTCCGAAATTCACAAATGCGCGTTTTAAGAAAAGCATTCCGGTAACAAGAGGCGTAATTTTCTTACATTGTTCACCTACGAAATAAATCCAAGCAACATTTTTGTTGATTTAGAAACAACGCCCACTTCATTTCCCCAGCAAACGTCAGTTTTGTAGGGAACAGTAGAATCAGAAGCCCTGGTACGAAACTGTTTGTGTCCGGCGTGATTGCCAAAGTTCGTCTCCTCCTCCCCGAACCCGAAACTCACGAGGTCCGAGACTTGAGACGCTCGCGGCGACAGTGGCGACTCCCACGCCAAGTTTTGACACCTGTCCGTGACGTGGCTGGCGGCGACGGGCTGGAAGACCTTGCGGTGTCGCCTTCCGCCGCGAGTGGCGCTGGCGTCGCGCGCGCCCCGCCGACACTTGTAGCCCCCGAGCGGCCCCGGATATTGTTCCGTTTGACGGCGACGCAGATGCGCGCGACAGCGGCTTTAGCTCCCGCTCACTCGAGGGCGTGAGGCGCGGGCGTGGAGGGCCGCCCGCGCATTGTCTCTGTGACGCCGGGGGAACAGGCGGGGGGGGGGGTACGCGCCCTTAACCCTTCGACTCCGTTTCTCCAATACTTACGTGGATTCTGTTGGGGGTCTCTTTATTGACCTCAAACGATTTACACAATAGTTTACAAGCATTTGATGCACGGATGTTGTTTCAAATTATTGATTAATAAATTGATGGGGTTTGTTACATCGCACTAAATGTTTACAGAAAAACAATGTAGCATATACTCGTAACTAGAGGGCGGATTTTGATGACCTAAAACATCGCCGAAAATGATAAATAAAATACCTTTAAAATGTGTTTACAATGCCCTAAAAGCAAAGAAAAATGACGTGAAAAATGTGATCAAAACCAGTTCAGACGAACAATTTTAGCTGTCGGATATGGTACTGATGTAATAGTCTTCATGTACTCGTTCAAAGTTTTGGTTTGGATTGTTCTGTGCCAGAAAATCTCTGTCTTTAGTTATCCCGATATCGGCTGAACCGCCAAAGACGCTGATAGGTGTTTCAGGAACCTTAGAGTACATACTCACAATGGCTCACATCACAACTTCTGAACGAAGAAATAGAATAGGTTAACAGGTATAGGTATTCAGGAATTCTGTGGAGAACATGTGTTGTATCTCGTAAATATTATTTGAAGCAAGTACCTTTCAAATATTTAAAACAATGAAATCAGACAAAAAGTACATTTAAAATGACGTAAAAAGTTAAAAAATTAATTATCCATTTTAAGATTTAAGATTTTTTTCCTTTTTGTAATTTAGACGTCAAATGTGGCATTTCTGACCTCAACCTCGTAAAAATGAAATTACTTCCTTCAGAAAAAAATTAAAGAACTGAAAAGTTTACAACACATGAAAATTAGACATGAATAACTTATATAAAAGATTATGGGAACAATTTTCAGTGCATTCCAAAACATTACTTGCCCTTGGGGTAAAAAAAGGCGCCAGACAGTGTGTAAGGATTAAACACTAGTTTGGACTCGATAAAGAACACGTTCCATACTCAGATTTAAATGAAGATCACGAGCTGAAAAGAGAGGGGCTATTATCGTCCTTTTAGAACTTCCCTTAAAACTTAAGATTTTCAGTATATAAGCTTCCGAATGGATGACAGTATCCTCCTTCTCAATTTTTGTGGTTACGAAAATATTAATTTCTTTTTTCCCCTAAAATATCAACTAAAATAATAATATTTTTCACTATTTAGTTCGCATAATTCGAAAACTTGTCTCCGGTCTGACAGATAAATCGTGAATTCTGATCGTGGAAAGAACCCCTGAAGATACATACATTCATGTACTGCGGGTTGCATCCGCCGATATTTCTTAGCTTCACTGAAGTATTCGAAGGCTCAATAAGTAAAAAAAGAAAACTTACGATGATTCGCAGTAACATTAACGCAAGATTATGGATGAAAAACGAAACCTTGACTCAGAAATAATATTTACGATTAAGTATTTTTGTGGGAACGGAACGAAGGAAAACTCCCAAAATTAAGGTATTTCGCTATATCAATAGAAGAAAAATATAATGACTATGTCGCTCAGATTGTTTTAAAATGCGGGAAGATCAGCATATACGAAGAACCTATTACCTAATAAAAGCCTTAATCCAGCTCAATCTCTCAATACTCCAATTAGTTTTATAAATAGCTATTAGTCTCTTCATCCAGTTACATTAACACACAGTATACGTACCTGCATGTATACGCGATTACGTTTCTCGATGAACAATGACAGTCCGTATTGCATACGCTACGCTGTTATTACTGACAGCGTCTACAAAGCAGTTTCCGGGAACACGAAGATTTCCTAGGGAATAAACGCATCGATTTCTACGCCATTACCATAATGACGTCATAAACAGGGAAGCGCGCGTAAACATAAAACGCACGCGCACTTCGGCGCGGCCTCCGGCTGCCGCGCCCGCCCCGCGCTCACTTATCAGCGCTTCGTCAAAGGGAGAGCGCGCGCGCGCGCCGCATCAATGTTGCAAATGTTCTAATAATTTATTCGTACGTGATGTAACGCTCATTCAAAATTGATGGCGCTTCCAGCGCGCGAGACGATAATGTATGCGCGGATTATGCAGCTCGGTGATAACCGCAGAACGACGCCGCGCCGGTTTTGCATTCAACCTCCGCGCGCCCGCCGCCGAACGAACGGATCGCCCAGAACGGTTCATCACCGGCGCGAGGAGCACCGCACGTGCTTGGAGGTCGTGCGTCTTCAGACGATGCCACGCTCGGTGATCTGTTTCTTGTTGCTGTTGTTGCTCCTTTGCGACGGAGCAGGTGTGGGTGGACGAATTCGCAAACTTATTGCATAGATTATATTCACTGTATTCTACCAGGAGAGGTGGCTCAGTACATCAACTGATGTCACTGCAGTGTCTCTGACCGGGAGGTCATAGGTTAGAGTCCCGACAGTAGCAGAATTTTCGACGTAGCTTGTCTGCTAGTTCGAATTCTGTCTGGAGGAGAATTGTAGCGGTCGGTTGCTCTGATCCGTAGTTTCCCGTGATTTCTCCGATCAACACAAGGCCAATGCCGGAGCAGTACCCTAACAAACGGGCCACGAACCTAGCGCGATCTTTCCTTCCTCTTCCTTATCCTATCCTCACCGACACACATACTTACACTGTAATGCACTACACTAACACACATGCCGGGAGACCTGTCGGGGGTTTAGAACTTGTCCCGGCTGAGGCGGAGCCCTGCTGGTGGGAGATACTTGGTTGGGGCAAACTCCGCTAGTCGACGATAAGTTGGCACCGGATCTCGTCATCCACTGGGGGAAAGATCACCGACACCTTCCGAGGAAAAAAACACGCACTACACTCACGGCACTAAATCAATCACTAGGTTGTACAGTGGAGAAGCTTGTTGTCATAAATAAATGACCCTTTTGACTTTACTTGATATTATCATGTGATAAAGACACCGCATTTGAATTAAACTCTTGCAGAAATTGATCTAACGCATTTTACGTATATCGTTGTAGGAACTCTTCTAGAAGTGTTCTTTCTTCGAGAACTGTTTTGGGTGGATGGCTTCTTAAAGGAGAAAACGAAATTCATAGTGTGCGAGAGACGATAATGTATACGCGTATTCTACAGCGCTGCGATAACCGCAGAGCGAGTCCGCTTAGTTTGCAGTGAACTTGAACATGTGCCGACGCCGTAAACGAATGGCTCATAGCGAGCGGTTCGTCACTATTCGTGCTCTTGGGCGTAGGTGCATCATTCAAGCTTATCTGCTTAGTGATTTGTGAGTTGTTCTAAGATTTCCTTGCAGTAAAAATTTGAACGATCGCAATCTACCAAGCTGTGCTGGAGTGTCTTTATGAATTTTCTTGTAACTAGTCCTTAAAAGAAGGCCAGCAGCCATCCTCGATATTTCTGTTTTCTGGCAATGACATGTTTGTATTTTCTAGCTTTCAGAATTCAGTCTCAAGTAGTTTCCCACGCCGAATATTTTATAATAACGAAAAATAATAGTTGTTAAATTGTACTAGTATGTATATTAAAGCCTTATTTTAATAGCATTCAGTACGACATTGTTGTGGTTTGGTAAACAAATTGTTTTTCATCGGACTCCATCAAAGAGAACCTTTTAGAACTCTGACAGAAAGGGAAACTATTTCAGAGTTAGTAAAAAAAACTTGTTTGTGCTGCGGATGGACAGAATTTATTTTCCAATACAAGTAGAAGCTTTTAATAGAGAACGGGTTTGAATAAACTATTTTGAAAGAGGAAAAAAATGGTACTCGTAGTTGCAGCCCGCTGGTAAATCACTACCCAAGTGTACCATAAAATATTGATGCGACATAGTGTGAGACTCTCTGCATACCTTGTGTACTAGCGCAGGCATAGTCTAATAAACCAGGACAGACGAATGTAGTGATGTGGAAGTGGCTCGAGGTGCACATGGAACACGGCGATTCAAAAAGTAGGGAAGGAAAGCTCTCACTTTGTACGTACGTTAGCCCGTCGTTGATCTGGTGATAGTCAATAGATCAAGTTACTTTTCAGTATAATTATACGTGTTCTAGCACTTGTTCTTAGTGCAGATAGAGATACAACAGTAGGACAAGGTCAGTTTCATAGAAATTTAACATTACGTCAAGTATTAAAATGTATATTTCAAATTTATTGTAAATTTTCCTTGCATTTAAACATCACTCCTTTTAGAAGTATGACATTCAAGTACGTAATAATTGTTCGCCAAATTTCATCATAGTTATTGAAGTGTAAGAATTAAATAGTTTAATATTGTCAGGTTTGTAAACTCTGTATTAATTTAGAATTTTCAATTAATATTTTTCCCAGATCACGTGTTCGCTTATTCCTGTTGCATAAAATCTTCATACGTTACAATATTGAATACTTGATTTTTCTTTTCTTTTACCATCTGCAAGGCTTCTACATTACATGGACTAATTAAAAATGTACAATGTTTTGTATCCAAATCCGAAATGATAAATTTCTAGGTTTTAAAGAAGTCAGAAGTTGTAGTAGCTTTCAAAATGACCGTATAGTAAATGTATTATGTCTGAAATTGAACAAAACAAAAATGTTCTTATCGAATTTCAAATAGATTTGAAAGTTCTTATTGCACCGCCACTTTCTCGAGTTTGTGAAGTTTCGCAAAATTTAACATTCTCAAATGAGAAAATAATTATCGCGCGCAGCTTTTGGTCTAACGAAGAAAATCCTAGACGATGTCCCTTTTTTGCTCTCGTATCGGGTTTTCAGCGCCACGGAGTTTGTTTACCGTCGAGCGAAAGTGCTGCGTAGGAGTATGATTAATTTGGCGAGTTGCAGTATTCGATTCGTGACGTGCGCGCGGGCGTGTTTACCGAAGCAGCCGCCGCGCGCGCGGGCGCTCGGATCAATCTCGGGCGGCTTTGGCGGCGGGCCAGTGCGCGCGGCCGGGCTCATTTGTCTCGGTCGCCGCGATAACGACCAAGGTAATGAGCTCTGTGCAAGATTCGCGTCTGTTGTGAACTCGGCCCGCCGCCTCCCCTCCCTCGGCGCTAACTATTCATTACGTCGTTGGCGAACAGAAATGCACGCCCGGTTCCTTAAATATTCCACCCGATCCGCGGAAATCGTTTGAATGCCAAATATTGACGTTTTTTAATTGCTTACTGTTGTATGTGACGCACGAGATTAGGATATTTGGTGTTTGAATGAAAATTTGGTCTTTGAAATCTTTGGAATTTGAATATTGTCTTGTTTTTTGATGGTTTTTCAATGTAGCGTTAAATGAGTTGTGTAGCACTTTAAATTGCTAAGAAAATGTCAACATGGATAGGTATTGTATGCGAATGCACGCATAACTCAAAACATTGAACGGAATGACGTGCCAGAGTCGTTAAATAGCCCTCTAGAAGTGCAAAGAGCAGAAAATTAATTGAATTCCAAATCCTCGTGGGTGAAAGTGTGCTTGATGATTGTTTGCTTTTGTGGCTTTCGGACACATGCTCTAATACACAATTCTGAACACTCTCAGACTCCCAAAGCAGGAGTTTCCCAATCAGTCTTAAAGAAATTGCGCAAAAGTGAATTTAAAAATGTCCACTTTAATAACCATTTCAAATGCTTGCTCATCGCGTCATTATTCCAACAAAAGTACATGTCCAAATCGTGAAATATTCCATGGCTACTCGGAAAACAGAACAGCTGGACACTGAGGAATTTGGTCGAATTCCAAATACAGTTGAGTGAAGCTGCTGATTTGTTTTCTTCGTACGTGATAGGCGGGCTTGAGATGATCTGTTCTTAATATACTTTCTGGCTGGTTGTATTTTTGGATGTTTCTTTGCTTAATGTGGAATAGTCTTAATTAAATCTTAAAATTTCCGAGTTGAAAAATGTCAGATTTTTTAGGCAAAACATCTGCACTCTTGAATTATTTCTCTAGGGATGTAGGTCAATACACGGTTCGTCAAACTTTTCAAAAGTTTGTTAAAGTTTTGTTTACAGTAAGTTTAATCATAATGGTTCTTTCTTTGCGTGAAAGCGTATACCTTTGCGTAGTGAGAATACTTCTCGGACTGAAGAAAAAGCTCGTTTTCTGTTTGCTCATCTTTCATAGGAATTTCTTCATGAGGAAAGTTCATAAGGACGCCTCTTGAGCGTGTTCGACGAAACTACGTGTTCATAATGACGGCTAAACACGGAATAATTACATGTGCAATGAATGTTCACATTAATTAAATTGTCTTCCCTCGTGTAAATGATGAACTATATCCACGTTAAAAATGAATGCAGCGTCATTAGTACTGAATATTTATGAATATATGTAGAGGGCAATAAATTTTCATATTTGAATGTATTTATATCAACCTCATCAATAGTCACTGTTTAATTAATAGTTCTTGATAAACACGATGCCACTTCGTGATCTAAACAATTTACCTGAACATGAGCTACATCAGTTACATGTTGGAAAGCAGGTTAACGACAGTATCATAATCTTCATTTAGCGGTCTCATCACCCGTGATAACCAGCGCGGCGCGTTTCCCTTCGCTCCCGAGCGAGGGGCTACTCATCACCGTCGGTGCTCAACGCAGCCCCTGCGGGACGCCTGCGGGACGCCTGCGGGACGCCTCCGGGCCCTGCGCCGCTTGGCGTCGCGTCCGCATAAGCTACGACCGCCGCCAGGTACGCAATGGCGGTTTGTGGCAGTTCGTGAAACCGCGCTAGGCGCCACTTCCCCTGTGCACTTCGCGCTTGAAGCCTCGCTGCTTCAGCCACTGTCGTTCGTCGTTAATTAGTTTTGTGTATGCTTTACGAGACAGTCTGCGCCTAGGGCAGCGTCGTTGGTTATCTCGTCAGTTGTCTCTCTCACGGGACGTAATTCAAGAATATTGTCCAAGTTTTGGGCGTGAAGGCTTGGAAAAAAACTGTTTTTCAATGTTTACCATCTAAAGGAAATATTTCTTGTAAAAACATGTGTTGCTCCCATGTAGAAATTTGAAAAAGTAGTAAATTTCTTTTATTTGTAAAAATACCGGACCAATACGAAAGAATTCGGCGTGTCAGCGTACGCTGAGCGGCGGGTGAGTGTCGGGTGAGCTTGTCATGGTAAGTGTACGGCGGATAGAAGTTGTATGAGCAGTGGATCAGTTGCCAGGAGTGCATGGTGAGCGGCGGAAAATCGGCGAGAGGGAGGCCGGTTAAGATGCGTTTATTCTCTTTTTTACGAGTTTGAAAGCCAATTCGCTAGTCACTCAGATATCGAGCTTTGTTGTTAGGATTGTGTTTATTACGGGTTGTTTAAGTTAAACCAAAGAGAGAAAGAAAAACTGTTTTTACTTTTCTGTATTCTCGGCTGTGTTATATTTTTTCGGAAACACTGGAGCCTATTTGGGAGGAAGGATGTGCAATTAAAAGCGTTACGCGAATTTCTCACTGGCCCTAAACATAAATATGTTAAATTATGTTTCCAGATTGGATCGCACTCATGGTATGCTTTTTGTCTTACAGAATTAATAATTCCAAAAACGCTTTCGAGAAGAGGCATTTTTGATTCTTGCCGTTTGTTTTGCAACCACGATGGAAGGAATACAAAATGTAGCATCATATCGGGGACATCGCTGATTCATTCCGGCTGTAGTTTTTTATTCGCAGGGCGTGTACCTCTTGAAGGACGTGCCTGGGCGGACGGCGATTGCCAGCGACGGCCGAGGGTGGCAGCAGCGTCGTTCACTACGTTCTGCATTCGACGCGCCACCCCCGCCCCACCCCCGCCCCCACCCTCGCCAGGGCCGCTGCAGCCTCCCTCTATGCAAATGCGACTCTATCTGCCGGGTCGTCCATCTCGCGTGACATTAATGACGCTTTTTAAACTCGGGCAGGTTGGCAGCGCCGGCGCTCGCTGTTCTTTTGTGCGCCGCGCGAGCGAGTGGGCGGCCGAGTCAGGCAGCCAGCGCGAGTGGACGCAGCGGCGGGGACGGGGGCACTGCAGCGGCGAGCGCGGCGCGAGAGTCGTGGAATATCGGGCGGTTTCCATCGCAAACATTGTTTTATTACTCATAAAGCGACTCGCACTCCGCCGGCGCGATCGCGTCGCGGAGCGAGATAATACAGCATTGTGCCCGCGCGCGCGCGGCGGCGGTGGAGGCGGCCGCCCCCGGAGCCGTTCGTCGCGAGCGGAGGCGAGATACGATGCCGTAACCCGCCCCCTCGCCGTCCCCCCCCCACACCCCAGCACGCTCGCAGACGCGGCCGCCGTTATGGATTAGCTCGCTGCTCGCGCGGCGCCGGCGTTGTTTCCAGATTATGCGAGTCGTAATGAACTGGCCTATCTTCCGCGCTCGCTCTTCGCCGCCGCCATCGCGTCGTTGTCGGCGACGGCGACGCCGCCAACGCCGATACACGTCCGCTGTGGAGCGCCCCGCCCCGCCCCGTTGCGTGCGTGCGAAACGCACGGCGCTTCTGTGCAGCGTGCGCTATTAAATTTGTAGTATCGCCCTCAAAGCGTCCGATGCAAATAATGTAGCGTCCTCAGATACCGTTATCCGTGGTAAGTTTACGGCAACTTGTGACTTTAAAGAGAAACGAAAAGTATCCAAATAAGCAGAGAAAAGATGATGTCGGTGTAATGATGCAGTAGTGTAATAACTAGCAACATCAAACAATAGCTCTGTATTTGTGTTACATGAGTAGTGTATTAGGAGGAGTATGTGAGACAATCGTAGGTATTTCAACATTGGATCAGGCACCCTTCTCTGAAACTAAATTTATTGTGGACTATGAATTATATATTATTATAGAATATTCTTTGTCATGTAATCGCGAAAGGAAACATTTTCCAATTCAAAACATGAATGGTAATGGCATGTTTATACGAGGGACGTTTCTGTAAGCGGAACAACCATAAGATTTCGTGCTACAAACAGAACCTTGGATGTGCTGTAGTGCGATTAGCGCCTGCGGAGGTCACTGCCTCCGCTGCCGTCATGGACAGGTTCTCCGCTCCCTCTCACTGCCCCTCCCTCTCACTGCCCCTCCCTCTCACTGCCCCTCCCTCTCACTGCCCCTCCCTCTCACTGTCCCTCCCTCTCACTGTCCCTCCCTCTCACTGCCCCTCCCTCTCACTGCCCCTCCCTCTCACTGCCCCTCCCTCTCACTGCCCCTCCCTCACTCCACCCTCCCTCTCACTCGCCCTCCCTCCCTCTCACTCGCCCTCCCTCCCTCTCAGTCGCCCTCCCTCCCTCTCAGTCGCCCTCCCTCCCTCCCTCTCACTCCCCCTCCCGCTCACTTCGCCTCCCCCTCCCTCACTCCCCTTCCTGCTCACTCGCCCTCTCGCTGACTCCCGCTGTCGCTGACTGCCCCGCTGCGTGGGCGCCCGCGGGCCTCAAAGGGAATTGATACCAAAACAGCGTCGTGTTGTTGCGTCGGCTTTTGTTGCGCGCGGTTTGATGCGACGCGATACGCGCCACGCGCATATTCATGACGATTGACGAGGGTAATGAAAATGACAAGTCGCCCACTGCTTTTTTTAGGGCGGCAGATTAAGCCTCGCTCCGATAGGAAGTTGAGTGCTGTTTTCACACGCACACAATGGGCGTGGCGAGGCGTGGGGTGGGGTAGCGTGGCGTGGCGTGGCGTGGCGTGGCGTTGCGTAGGACTAGGCCGCGTAGTGGAGAGCAGGCTGAAAGAAAATGAAGTGGGCCAACGGGCCCGAGTAGTGGTTATGGTTGTCGCCTTGCAGCAGAGAAGCGGGTCCTTACTATATCGGATGTCCTTATCGGAGACGTATTGGTTTTCTTTATTTATTTTTTTGTTTTGTTGGTGATGTGAAGTTATTCTGTGGATTCAGTATAATGTTTGAAAAGAGGTTTGAATTTAACTTAGGCAGCTGAATTGTTAAGTATAGTATAAGGTTAGTGAATCTATTGTACTTGAGAAACAGTGATAGGAAAGTTCAGTGTGCAATAACTCATCCGTAGATTAAATATTAAAATATTTCACTTGACATGGTGTCTCGCATTTTGTTTTTAACTTGTGCCAGTGCAATTCAATTTTAACTTGTTTATTATTTGAAAAATTGTTAATTTTACATAATTTGGTCATTTTTAATTTCAATTTTAATTTACATTTTTGATCTATTAAAATTTTCAAAAATTTATTGTATTAAGACTTTTGCTTCTCTGAAATAAAATAAGGTAACAGGTTACGTTGATAGTTGTTGGAATGATTTATTTTATTCTATTGAAATTCAGAAGTTTCGATCTTTCTCCTGAGGAGTTAATAGCAAATGGTTTTCATAAACGCCAGTTCTGCCTCCACTTACATTGCATTTGCGAATAATGCAAGGAGTTTGAAGCATGTGCAAGAGGTGTTAAGACCACAGGCCACGAGATGAAGCAACATGGACTGGAAGGAAGGAGCAGAATGGAAGGTGGGCGGTTTCAGTAGAATGCCGGAAGAAGCGAAGGGAAGCGGTGCCGCCCCGAGACAAAAGGCAGGGAGGTTGTGGCGGAGCGGGGGGTGGCGTGACGAGGGCGGGAGCCCCCAGGAGACGCGTTCGGTGTCTGCGGTGCCGCGTCGGGGGTGGGGGGCTAGAGGGCCCCGCCCCTGTTCCTGCTCCTGCTCTTCCGTCTGCTGCGCTGCCTGTGCTCCGCTGCTGGGAGCCCTGCTGAAACGCCGTAGCGGCGGACGCGAGCTCGATTGGCGCTGCGGATAAGCGCATCACGGGGCGCCCTCCTCCTCCCCCACCCCTACCCTCTCCCCTCCCCCTCTCCCTCTCCCTCTCCCTCCCTGCCGCGAAACGCTCCGCGCCGTGTCGCTCTGCGGCGCTGGGGGGGGGGTGGGGGAAGCTGGGGCGCTGCACTCCAATGTAAATGGCTCGCGGGACTGAAGGCTGTGCAATGCCTTGCGCTGTAGCACCTAGACGAGGGTTATCGTTTCAGTGTTCCTGCTATGACTAATGTGTTCTCCAGAAACATGACTGGAGAAGATACTATTATTATATTAAATTAGCTGACAAGTAGCATGTGAACACAGATGAAAGGGAATGATATTCGAGCGTAATAATCCAATGTGTAGGAGAATAATCATTGGAGAGTTTGAGATTTAAAACTATGTTAACAATTTTTCGATAATGGTTTATTTGATTCATGGTTGGTTGGTGGTTAGTGATTCCGGGCCGAATATACAGCCGTCCCGCGGGGTTTTTCTTAAAGGGGATGCAATACTGAAAATTGTAAATCTGTTCGTTTTTGACACATCCACTTCAAATTTTTAGCACATTATAGTTATATTATGCAGATATCAACTGCCAAATTTGGAATTGCTAATTTTAATAGATTGTAAAAAAATAATTGTTTATTACTTTTTTATTTATATCATGAACAAATGCTCCTCTTGTTGTAATTTAATTAATTTTGAAATGAATTTTTTTTTACATTATGAGAAAAGAATAACAAAGATATTAGCGTTTTGGTTTTGAATTTTATTCATTACTTTACCAGAAAAAATTTTTTTTGAAAATTATACTAAAATGTAGCAAAAAAAAAGTTTCACACTTTTAACATTTATTTAGAGAAGTATTTTATCACTACAAAATTACAACACTAATTTTTAACACATATTTTTTAATATATTTGAATTTTTGAAAAATAATTTTTTATTACATCATTTGGAGCATTTTTCACAAAAATGTCAAAAAATTACTATTGCAGAAAATGACATTTAAAATTTGAACTTTCTAAAAAAAGTATTTAGTGCCCATATCTTGCTTCAGAACTCTCCTACTCCTTATGTTTGACTTTCTTCTTCTTTCTTTTTAGCTTCTTTGGCATTTTTTGTCATTTTTAGTTTCTTTCTTGCAATTTTCCTCTCCTGCTGCATAGCTCGTTCACTATTCTGCAACCGACGCTTGTCCCTGGCTGCACAAATTTTGTGACTTGTGGGTGTGAGATTTACTCCAGTCACACTTTCTCTTATTCTCTCACTGGCCTCATCCCATGTTAAATTCAGAAATTGCTGACACCACGGCAATTTCTAATTTTTTCTTCGACACAAATATTTCTTTTGGACATTTGCTCCAAATGACATTATGCAAATATTCATTTGCATTTTGTGTCTTGCCAGCAGTACATCTTGCATGCAATTTTTCGCATTCTTTTTACTAGTTTACTTGATCTCTTCTTCTGAGTATTATGTTTAGGCATTCTGTTCATTTTGCGTTTCCGTAACAAGGTACAACACAATGTAAATAGTTCTGTACTTATAACACTATGTACGAAACTAACCTATGTGCTAACCTAACCTACACATCATTTGATAAAATACTAATAATAAACAAATAACTTAAAAATCTAGCTAATATGATGAACAGGATCAGAGAAAAACTCGTCGCTGTCACACGAACCCAAACACAAACGTCAAATTGTACAAAACACAATTCTACTGACTACACCAGAAACACACGCTGAAGTCACGTTGTTTACACGTCTCCACTCGAAATAACGTTGGCAGTACTGCATCTTCGCGCCCAGATGTTCCACAAAGAATACACTTCAAAGTGGCAAAAATATTTACCGCGATATTAAAAAATATCCAGCCAAAAAATTAAGTTTCCAGGCTGCATGCAAAGGAAAGGGGGCGTAACCAGGCAACGCGCCTGGGCATTTAAATCCACGTGGCGGCCATTTAAATGGCGATACATGAAAAAATCTTACGACTGGCAATTCTAGAGACTTGGCACTTTCAAATCCATTAAAAATATAAAAGCTGATATTTTTCAGAAATTTCAGTAAATTTCAGTATTGCATCCCCTTAAGACATGTATAAAGGACATAGGATGCACCATGAACATCATCTGCCACGTACGAGAATCACCCTGTTTTCTCCTACTCTTCATAAAGGCCTAGAGGGATCGTGGTGACGTCCATGTTCGAAGCAGGGCCGATCTCTCAAGCCAATGCAGACCTTGGCCCGTCAAATCACGTCTATTTCCACCTACTGCTCCACAAGTTTTTCCTCCCCTTCAATCGCGTTCATTTGTTTCCATTAACACCTTTTTCACCCTCTTTCTCCATCCCCAGCTGCACTTTTTCTACCTCTTTTTGAAAAGTGTCCCTTCCCTGGTCTGCCCCCTACCAACTCACATCCAAGTCCCTTTGCTTCTTCTTTGCCTCCTCCTCCTCCGCTTACCCACACTTCTCCCATTTCCATCTCCTCCTCCTCCATTCCGCACGCCAATTTTACCATCCGCCTTCATCCTCCATCGCTCCGTCGTCCCATTGTTCCAGCGCAGACCAAGCGAAAAAGGAGGTCCTGTGAACTCGCCACGAGTAGGCTGGCTGCTGCCTCGTGCAGATGCTTTCTTAGAACATTCTTGGTTGGGCAAACCAAGACAGGGTGTACACGTGTACAGATACTAAATTTCACTATTAAAAGAGTTCATTCTTTGCTTTTAAAGGAATGTAACTGGCAATTTTGTAAGCAAAAACTTTCGTGGCACGGTACACTCGCATACTTCTTACACGAATGTCACTGTAAATTGCCGTAATGTACGATTAACGCATATCCGTAACATTAGCATCCGTTGGAAATTATGAATAGAGTTAGGTGCTAATCACAGTGCCACATTCATACCTCTAAGTAGCATGCCGTAGGGTGTTACAATTTCCGCCACGAATAACCAGTATCGACGACGCCTGCAATGTAGGGCTTTCGCAGCTAGCAATGCACTACAGTACTTATAAAAGTCGAACCGCTTAAACGATGTACAATAAACTTTTGCTTCGTTTCCTACACATTCTGCATAGGGAGAGTGCAGTGCATAGGAGATGAAGAAAGTTGTTTGGAGTCGCCACGCCGGGCAGAAGTTTACAACTGGCCTCAACTCCGGCGCGGCGCACGCCACGGGCGGCGCTCGCAGCCAGCGCGAGAGCACTTTCCCTGCGCCACGCGCCTACGCCGGCGCTGGCGCAGACGCCACCAAAATTAAGCGACAGTAAACCATCCACCCCGCCCTTTCCTTACCGCCCCGCCTTGCCCGAGTCAGCCCTAGCCTCGCTCGCCCCGCCCACAGGCAGCGCAAACGAACACCGACAAGCGCGTACGCAGGAAGTACAGAGGAGTGGAAATGCGACCCACCACCACCCAAGATAACAGCGATAAAGCAAGAGCGGAAAAACAACAAAATATGAGCTATCCAGTGTATTTCTACGTTACGACGAGGAAAAAAAACAAAACACCCGACTGTCTTCCATGACGCAAGACTTCAAAAAAGTATCACAACACATACATTGTGTCATCTTTTAAAGAGAGTACGTCTGCTCTCTATAATATACCATCTCCTTCCCCAATTCTTCACACTGATTCATCGAAAGCAAGCAATTTCACACAAAGTACGTAACGACGTTTTACGTACTCGTAGAGACGGACGTATTTGCACGACCTTCTCATAAACAGATGGAGATTTACTCAGAACTTTTTCTAGGTCTCTGAAACACGAAGTTTTTGTGTGAGTAATCGGTATATCCGGATACATCGAATACTCCGGTTACACCGAACTTTCGATTATAGTAAATTGAAGTCACTATAGCCGAAGCATACTCTCAACGTTGGCTATAATGAAGATAGTAAATTCAACTACCTGAGGAAGATTTACTACGTCTCACAACCGTGAATTCATATGGCACTAAGAGTTAGCATTTACAGAGTCTCGTGAGCTGCAACATTGTTCGGAAGGACCGCAAGTAAAAGCCAGTGAAATGCGATCGAGCTCCGACAATTTTTTAGTAAATTGTAAATGAGGTAAAAGGGTTTTCCAGGACATGACACAACGACTGCAATGATGAAGAGGAAACAAAAATGAAGAAAATGTTCCACCAATGCAAGAGACATTGATGAGCGTGCGGAGGCCGCATTTAGATATTTGGAGTGCCTGGACAACGAAGAAAGAAGTGTCAGGAAACTACAAAGGTATTTAAATTTTGAATTCACCGCGATTGACAATTTTACTGTACCCCTGAAATAATAAAAAAAATCGTGGTTGAAATCAATATTTTAATTTAGCATTGAAGGGAGCATTGTACCTCAGATGCAGTGGACCATATAGTATATTAGTTCCCAGTGCTTTACTGTAACTCGAGTTTAGTGTACTTTTCTGCATGGTAATTTTCCCTCAGCACATTTAGCAAATCTGGTACATTCTTAAAAACACACATTCTGAACCATGATTAATTCGAGCATAAGTTTTCAAAACTTGCAATTAGAAGATAATTCTGAATTGCAATTAGATGAATCAATTCAACTATGTTTCGCATAATGTTTAAACCGAAGTAACATTATAGAATCAAAATAGATGCGAATAAGGTGCGCTTTTTAATTATTACCCCTTCTCCGTAACTTGAATGTAAGAGTTCTCCAGAGAAGATTCGCTTAAACACACGAATCCCTTCATGAACCGCGAATACAGAATATTTGCGAATAGTGCAGACAAACACACACACACACCCGCCGGAGGGGGGGGAGGTTCCACGAAGCATTCGCCTGCATCGTTCAGCCTCCCAGGGTCCTGCATACAAAATGTCTCGCTCCATCCCAAGGCATGTGGAATTCGGGAAACAAGGGAGGTAGAGAGAATCGAGAAACAGCATAAAAGTGTCCGTCAGGCGCCAGAAGCAAGAGGCTGCTTCCGTCATATGCCCTGGAGCCTTCGAGGTCACTCTCCCCGCAGTCGTTCCCCGCCTTTTCCCCCAGCCCCGCTCGCGGGCGGGTTCCCCGGCCACGCAGAGGCACGTCCGGAATTCGAGCGAGCATGAGCGCCTCTTAACGGGACGCAGAGTAACTTCCCGGCTCGCGCGCGCCATCACCCGCGCGCACTCCGGCGGCAACAGGGCTAACCTCCAACAACGCGGCCGCCGGAGCGTCTCTATCGGCTGCGTGTCGAACCAGGAGAGTTGCGCCGTATGCAGGGTAGAGCGCAGCACCACGCGCGCGGCGGCCGGTGCCGGGTTCGGTCCACGGAAGGAGGTGGCGCCTAAGCAGCTGCTGTCGCTCCGGCTCCCAGGCGGAGAGGAAATTTGATAGGTGGTGGAAAACCGAGTGAAAGTCTGCCGGTCCCGCCATCGATCTGAGGGCGCTGACATTCGCGCGAGGCGCCTAGTAATTGGATTAACCCCTAGGGTTGCCACCCATACGGGATTCAGTCGGAGACTCGCACTTCCGGGACAAAAAGGATATTTTTTAGTAGCAGTGATCGATATTCACACCAATCCGCAAGATAGGTCTTTATTTCTAGTAAAACTACGCGCACAGATATATCTGGTATATCAAATTTCGGGACGGCAACGTTCGAGAGAAAAGCCGCCATTACATTCAATTTACAGATAAATGAATTATTAATTGTACAATTAATTCCCGATGAATTAGTTATCCTCATCAATTGGACCTGCCTGATCGTACACTATGTATTTGGTAATGAACAATCATATATTAAACTAAAAGTATAAACTCATTTTGCATTTTATCCTAATGCATTAATGGAATTGAACCTTAAAAGATTTTACCTCCGATACTTCAGCACTTTCCTATACGACATTCTCCGAGGGAATATTGCAGCGAAGCAGCAATTTTGTTGTTTCTAGACGCGCACATTTTCTTCTTTGTCGCCAGTCGATCGGATGGAATCGAGAAGTTCTCAGAGATGTACGAGTCCCAATCCCCAGGGGTATCATTACGGCAAATGTAAACATTTGGGTTCAGATACGCTATCGCTGGAAAGGGATAATCAATTACGCGCTTCTGGCATAAAATCAATTCATGAGCATCCCTTTGATACATGTGGAACGCATTCCAGTAACGCAAACGGAAAGAGACTTGAAACACACAACTCTCATAATTGTCTGCCCAACGCACGGGTATGTAAAATTCAAGTTGTCGTTTATGAACGAATTTCAATTTTTTCAACCGAAAAAATTCTTTAAATTTTATACGGAGTGAGTCTTTTAGGCGGTTAAAAATACACCAGCATGCACTCCTCAATTAGATAAACAAATGTTTCTTATACCATTTTGCTAAGAAACTCTTGGATTCTACACAGTAGTTCCTCGATGATTTCTCTTCTTCTACTACATCTAAAAGAGAGTACTTGGGTAGAAGAGCCGAGGATAATTCTAAGCATTCCCGAAGAAAAATCTCCTTTTTTTGGAATACAAACTAAGACAAATTCAAATTAGTGAATTGTGGGAATTGGGATACAAATTTACGACAGACATACGCTTAGGATTCTCGGTCGCACTCGAGTTTTGGTCGTCAGATCCTTGGTTCCCCAGTCTGTCGTCAAAACTGCAGTGCACTCGCTGTTCATAAACGGCGCAAACGACCTCCCAGCACATCGAGACTTGGAAAAGAAAATAAAGTTCCGGCTGCGACGAAATTAAAACATTATATAACACACTTTCTTTGGGAATCTACGCTTGTGACGCCAAAACGATAAAGGAATTATTTCAGTTGCTAATATTACGAGAAACACGGTGGCGTGTTTTACCACCTGAAATGACTCGCCCAGCATTTGCATTTCATTAAACTTTTATTACATATTTTTTGGCGTTTATTTTTTTCTTTTGATTCAAGCCAATTCAAAACAATATTTACATGTCTAGCGCAGATGTTTTGAGTAATCACGAAGTTATGTCCTATCACCACCATTGAAAACATACGCAGTCATATTACTTCATTTAGCTCGTTTATTCACTACTTCGCGGTGTTCATTCATTCGTTAAGTCAAAAATCTTTGCAAATTTTGGAACATCAGACCGCACTGAAGGAGGAAAAGTCATATTTGAGACCAAAAATGTCATAGGAGCACATACTAACTTATTGAAAAAGTATTTGTTTTTACAAAGGATCGTTTATACAAACGATATGGTGCGGATAATGCGGACGCCACCTGAAGCAATCCCATGGCGAAGTGCAGTCCAACCCCGTACGCTGTTCGCTACCCTCGTTCGCGCCGGACGCAGCATTACGCCTTGGATTTCGATTTCCGCGTGAGGCCGCACTCCGCTCTCGCACCCCGCCGCAGGGCATCGCCCTCGCCCTCGCCCCCGGCGCGGGCGCGGGCGCGGGCGACACGCGAGCGGCCAATAAATTCCGCCCTCGCCGCGCTTCCCATGCATTGTGACGCATATCGGCAAAATGCTGGCCGAGGGAATCAATTCGGACGAACAGAGGCGATTTAAGAACGCGACTCTCCTTCAGGACGTGAAGTTATTATCGTCATTAGGCCGCTATAAAGCAAATAACAGACGCCGTTTGAAGTTTTTTAAACCAAATCCATGGTCAGAGCACATCAGAGTCTACCTGGAGAATGTCAGAATACGCGGGCTATATGAGAATTCTATACTTGAGTTAACAGCCTCGTGGCTGTCAAAACGTTTGTAATACCTTCTTCCGTTACGAAAACTTAAAATATTTAGAAATATCTTTGCTTTGAAGAGGAGTGCTCATACGCCATCTTTCGCTAAAACACTGATTTATTTCGATTTGATTCAATTGTCATATCAGTGGCGTTGCGTCTGCGTAACACTTCTGTATTACGGAAAATACGAAACGGATTTGAGAACTGGCTTATTATTCATGCACAATATTTAAGGCGTTCTCAAATTCGTAAACAAATTTACCTCAACAGTCAGTAAATAAAAGAATAATATCAATGAAAGGGTTTGCCCTACTCATATGTAGCATTTCTAACGTTGATAGCATTGTCATAACCAAAATTTACTTTCGGAGAGAGCTCTGCACGTGAATATTTGAGATAACAATACTGCAAACCAAACTGGAAGGTACCTTCGAACGTAACATTTCATGTACCCTATTCACGGTATTTTGCCCCATTTCTACCGTTGAGATGAGAAAGACGTCGATACCAATTATTTATTGCAATTTTAGGTCGTAAATATAAATGTGCGTTCACATAACAATTACGACCGCCGAAAGATATAGTCATACATATTGATCGCTCGATATAAACCTTTCTTTTTATTTGAGGACGAGATTAACCTCCATAGTTCTCTCCAAGCCACGAACCTGGTTGGCAATATAATTCTAACAAATAAACCCACAAAAACGTGAAAAATTATTGAAATGAAGGGACATGGATAAAGTGAAAAAATATTTTTCATTATCATTTTCGGGAATTCGAATAATACCAAGACAAATTTAGACACGCATTTTATACCTCGTATACTATTCTATGAATTCAAAAGTTGATATCACATTTTGATACCTACACCCAATTTTCGTCTGCAGAATAATAAATCACGCTGAGTCACCGCGGGCTTCGAAGAGGCCATGTAAGGCTTGCCGTTCCGAGAAGCT
Organism: Teleogryllus occipitalis; assembly: GCA_011170035.1. Taxonomy (NCBI): domain Eukaryota; kingdom Metazoa; phylum Arthropoda; class Insecta; order Orthoptera; family Gryllidae; genus Teleogryllus; species Teleogryllus occipitalis. Next base: position 169,865 of record BLKR01000026.1, read on the forward strand.
GCGTCTGCATCCTCAACGACTCAGCCTCCGAAAGAATCTCGAGGGCGTTGAACGGTCGATTAAGAGAGTTGTCCATTAGAACATCCGGACTCTAGAATTATCTGGGAATGGAAGGTCGAGCAGTAGTAGCAAACGCACGCAGTGTATTCGGTCCACAATTTGGATAAATGTATATCCAATTAAAAATGGCAGATGGCTGTTGATTACTTGGTGATATGTACCTCATGGATACACATATTTGCTGAGCAGCGCGTAAGTGGTTTAAATGAGCATGGCTTGCTTATGCACGAGGCCTATCGCGAGGGCACCGCGGGGGAAGGGCGGGGCGCGGGGGCGGAGGAGCGAGCGGGAGTGCGGGCCACAGATGTGAGAGCCAGGGCAAGGGCGGGAGCGTGGGGGCGGGGCAGGCGCCTGGAAAGCGTCAGCACGCGCGGGCGCGGGGGCGGGGGAGGAAGGGATCGCAGGAGAAAGAGCGCCTGGACGGGATAGGACGCGTCCGCCGAGGCCGTGTGGAAAAAAACAGTCAACCGCTTGTTCCCAAACTTCTCTGGCCCACCGCCCCTTTCCCACGAGAAAAAAAACACCAACATTATCTGGCCGTCCTTGGAAATCGAACGTTTTTAAGCTAACGTCAAGAAAAACACAGGGACAATGCGCGGACTGATTTCTTGTATAATGACATTAACAATGCAGGCCTACGGAGAGGTCCAGTGTCCACACGGAAACAGCGGCGCGCTCTGAAGTAATCAATTATACTTGCCCACACTGCACAAGTAATGCACGAGGGCTAAACCCGTACATTGCACAGATGTACCTGCTAGCACAATGATTCTACTCCACAATAAGAAGCGAGCATTCTTTCATGGATATAAAAAAATGTCTCCAGTCTCTTTGGACAGTTCATTGTTGACTTCCAAGTGACAGATACAATAATAACTTTTACACCCATGTTCAATACCATTTACATCTTCTATATCAACATTTCACATAAGTCATTCCTTCAAAATTAAAGAATCCGAGCTTCAAATTATCTTCATGAAGCCTTCGAGAGAGAAAGGCAGTAAACATGAATAGTAAATATTAGCTCGTGTTAAAAGCCTAAGGAAAACCGTATTCTCCGGATTATCCAGTAATACAAAACGTGAAATAATAAATTGACCGAAGTAGACTACGTTCCCACAGCAGAGCCCCCTTAATGCGGCGTGGAGCCGACGAGCAGGGCACAGCAAGCGAACAGCAGCGCGGCGCCGAAACAGACGAGCGTCATTAGCGAGGGCACGAGGCGGAGGCAGGTAGGGCGGTGCTCTACACGAGCCAGTGGCAGGGCGAGGGCGAGGAGGAGGGCGTGGGCGAAAGTGAGGGCATGGGCGTGGGCGAGGGCGGATGAGGTCGCATTGAGAAGAACGCTGGCCGCGAAGACGGATCAACATTTAATTATTTGTTTAGCGAGTGCCAAGTTTGAAAAAACAGCTTGATATCGTATTCACACTTTTACTAATCATATTCACAGTATACATATATTTGAAGGATATACACTATATTATATAAAATTCTATTACAAGTAGTCATTGAGAATTTTTTTATTTCCTATTGCACTATTTAATGACAACTAAAAACTTATACTTCTAACACAATTTTTAAATGACCGATGTCTCCATTGTAAAATCTGTTTTTACATTGTCATTAATTGTATAACAAACTGATGTGACACAGACAGCTTTCATCATTTGAAGCCCTAGTGCAGAGTGCACCACGATCTTCTCCATGGCAAAGAAAGTGCCGCGAGCCAAAAATGTTTTGAAATCCACGGCAGCAGCTTCTTCACGAGTGTCGAAGTGCTGCAAGGCCCTAAAGAAGTCGCACTCAGCTCTTGAGACCCTTCCCTCGACCCGGAATACTGGGATCGCTGCCTGATTACTGAGGAAACCATTACATCCATTTCGTACAAGCGCTGTGTCGTGAAACAAGGAATCACTTACACAAGCGTTTCAATAAAGCGCGAATGATAATAGGTTAGCACGTTTTTGCTTCAAAACAATATTTTTCACATCTCAATCTGTATATACCACTGTATCGCTCAGCACCTTCAATCTTTCTTCTTTCACTGAGCGTCACCGAATTACCAAACGAATGATGCGCGATAGTTAAGGGTATACTTTACTTGAATTCACAAGTCAGCATACATTTACCATTGATAAATAACACATCGTACACGAATGAGCTCAAATAAGTCTATAATATAACATGTACGATTGTGTAGTGTATATACAAACTCATCCTGGGAAAACAATCCTATCGTTTTCCTGTAATTCCCAACATGGAACTTCAAATACAAACGTAGCAGTGGGCAGCCACCCAAATATTGGAATCTAATCTTGTTGGAATGCGCTGGCAGCCCCGATGACGCACGAAGTACGAGACACTGAAAACAGCTCTGTCACTTCCACTGGCCTTAACTGCTAGTCTTCACAGGGGAGCATGCGTACACCATGCGAGGGCAAAAAGTCGATAAGCAAATCACTTAGAACGTTAATGCAAACGCTATTAGCAACGATCTCTCCAGGCAAAGAATATGAAGCGACAGGCGAGCTCCATCTGCTGTCACTGTCAAACAGACTGGAGAAGGGTCAGGGGAGTGGGGCGGGGGCGGGGGCAAGAACGCATCATGCCGACTGAAGTGGCAAACTGCAAAGGCCAGCAGGGCAGGCAGCTACGGCCAAGCCTCCAGCGCTCAAGCGCCTACCGCACGGGCAGCGTCGCGTCGCCGCACTGCTGAGTCGGGGAAATCAGTCATGGTCACTTTGGTCAGTTGCGAAGTGGACGTGCACTCACCGATGGGAGAGGTGGGCGTGGGCGACGAGGGGCTGTCGGGCGGCAGGATGCCCTTCTGCACCAGTTCGTCCCGCGGCGCGCGCACCGAGATCTTGCGCTCCAGGGCTGAAACACACATCCGTCATCAGTCCCCTCCTCTCACACACAACAACAATAATCATGTTAATATTTAAGTAATATTAATCTATTTGACATCTCCCCCTCCATTCAAGGGTGATGGGTTTGGTAGTTGACATGTCCGGAGGAAAGAATGGAACGAAGAAACAAAGAAATTCAATAAGAGTAATGCAAAAGACCTTACCGTTAAACACGCAATGAACGTACAAGTACACGCACGGGTAGGTAGTTACATTTGGCACGGTAAGCCAATAACAACCCTACACATTTAAACACATCCTTTCTGATGAATTAATATGTTGGGAAGAAAACAACAAAAAATAATTAAAAAGAAAAAAATTTCTCAGAAACTGCTGAGAAAGCAGTTTCAGCAAAGTTTCTGTTTCAACAAAGAGAAACCTAGATAATATTTGCATCAGAAAAGAAATTATTTTCTGAAATATTTCGAAATTCCTAAATTCTACATATACAAAGTTTCATTTCGAAAAGTTTACTACATCTACAACGTTTGAAATTCTACATAGACACGTTTCATTTTGAAAGCCAGAATTGAGACGGTATTGGGCGATAACTGATCTAAACGGAAAAAGATAAATCTTCCAGTAAAGCACAAACATTCTTGTAAAAAATATTTTTGAACTTTGAATAAAATTTTAAGAACTGCCCGAAATACCTCAATGACCTTCGAATTGGCGATCATATGCCTCAATAATGAAAATATTTTCTAACTGCTGGAACACAGGTCACAAACGAGGTACTCGTAAACGACCGGTCGCTGGTCAGCTCGCAGAGGAAGTTTCGAAAAGATTTTTGTGCTTTGATTTCAGATAATAGATGCAGGAAGGCAGTAAATAATGGAGATATAGAAGATCACTACTCATATTTCATTAAAACGAAAATTATCTTCTCGTCAAAAGCATTGAATTCACGTAAAACATTTTTTTTGTAAATGTCACATTTTTTGTCACATTTGTCACATACGATATTAATTGTTATCATGTCCGCCTGAAGTGCGCCTGAACGACAAGGGACCGAATAGTTGAAGCAAATAAATAAATGATACTGACTATCACCAATGTCCGTTTGTCTTCTAAGAGGCTACGAACTGTGATACAGATAACTAAATTCAACAAAATCCTTATTGTGAAAAAAACTTCAAAAATCAAATAATACTTCTTCAACAAAGTTATCTTTCACATGATAATACCCACGTAAATAACTTCATTTTAGAATCTCATGTTTCGAAGTAAATGTTCTGTGCCTAAGAATTTTCTTAGTAGCTCACTTACATCCATAGGTTGCCAAACTGTAATCTAATATATGCCACCCTTATTCCTCTGTTACACAAGTCTTATTTGAACTCTTAAAGCTAATGAGTAAGTCAACATTACTATTTTCTTCATTGAACTTCAAAGATTCTATGAACAATGAATACCGGACCAACCCTTATTTCATCTGAGCCAATTAGAACAGAAAGGGAAATAAACAATAACTCAAGTCAAAAATAAATATCTCTCGTTGAGAGAACAGAACAAAGAAAACGTGCAACAAAATATAATTCGACGAACAGATTCGAGTGAATGATGAAGTTTAATATTCCCCATGCTCTTCATCAAAAGCAAGCCTAAAGAGAGTTTAAATATCAGAAATAAAATTATACACAAAACCAAAGTGATTATTCCTCTAAACGAAAGAAAATATTTAACCATACGTACGTTAAACCTTGTAATGTACGCACTGTCAACATTGACATTACTATCGACTAATACCAGTTCCTCAAGAGCAGAGCGGAAACTCTCTCTACTCGAGTCATTCAATTTACAATGCGCCGAGTCAATATTTGCCCAATGTTATTAATTGCATTGTGCCTCGCGTTTCGCTTTGTTAAAATATCCCTGTCTCATCTACAACCAGTCTGTTGGCCACAAGAAGAAATCTATGACTCGCGAACGTCCACTTCCATAGGTGGAATACGACCACTGGACATGACCTCGTGGGATGTCGCCCAGTCCGAGAGCTGCCGTTTCCGCCTCGGGCACGCGGCCAGGGCATTCCCTTCGCCCAAGGCGCGCCCGGCACGTGGCCTCCTGGAAGCGGCTCCGCACCAGGGCCAGATATCGAAGCGACAGGGAGTTTTACACGTCATTTAAATGCATGCGGCCCGGGCAGAGAGAGCGTGCGCCGCCCGCATGGGAAGGACGAGGGACGTGCCGGGCGGCGCAAAGGACCCGAGCATCGAGCCGCAACGGCTGACCGCGAGCCACAATTTTCTACCAGCTATTCAGAAAAACATGAAAAACGGAAATTCAAAACCTAATTATGATTTCCTCGAGAACTAGTACAGACAAAAAATATGGAGTTGCAGAATGTTGTACGAAGAACGTGCGGCAGGGTTTCAAGAATCCACTAGAGTACGCGAGGTCTGGGGCTGAGGCCAGGCGGACGCCAGATCTGATCGAACGTTTTACTCCGCGATATACGCCTTACAACATGCAAGAGGATTCGTTGTAGAAATGGCGTTCATCATTCCAGGTGAAGAGTGAGTAACTTGTGAAGGCGCGCGCTGGTGCTAGTGTGGGCACGTGCGAGAGCGAGCTCGCAGGAAAACCCGCAGCGGAGAGACAATGCGCGAAAGGGAGAGGAAACTTGCGCGCGAGCATGTGTGGCTGAGCATCAAGGACAGCACGTGGAGGAACATGATAAATGTCACGAGGCAACGCCGATTGCATTGCGCATTCACGACATAACGCGGGACAATGCTTCAGACACAGGATAGCGCGCTCAAGTTGTTCAACAGCAAAAATCTTTTTTCGTTATAACAAAGTGAGACGAGCCATAAATGGAAGTATTTGCTTATCACAACGAGTGAACAAGACATGGTAGATGAAAGTGGGAAGACGGAAGAGCGGGCCTGATGGTCCGAGTCGGAGTGGAGACATTAATAAAGCCGCTACTATTCTTATTGTCGATATTAGAGGAAGCAAGGTGCAGTGTCTGACGCAAGCGGCGTGGGCGCCGGCTCGCCCTGCGTCACGCCTCCGGGTCAGCGCCTTTGTGCTCGGGCAGACTGATGACGCGCGCCGACCCGGGCTGTCTTTGCGGCCGCAAGCAGCGCCGCCAGATGCACGGGACGGGAATGAAGGCCGTCACACAGAAAAGGAAACGGGAAGAGTTACCTCAAGCGCACACATTTCCAGATGAGTAATAATAATAAAACAATACACTAGTTGCACTCGTCAGCACAGTCCGCATTTGTTATATTGTTTTTGACGTGAAAATAACAGCGTAAGTAATTCAGCTTCCACGGTTCTGACACTACGGAGTAGAGTTACGAACATCTAAAACGCCTCACTTTAGATTTAGGCACGAGAAATCTAACTCTGGACCCTTTCTATTTCATTAGCCTATTTATTTATTTATTTATTTATTTATTTATTTATTTATTTATTTATTTATTTATTTTACGTCAAAAAAAACAGTTAAAAACTGCGCATGACGTGCTATGGGGAAAAGTGAATTGTGTGCACATTTTCAAAATTCTGTGATCCCTACACTAAGTCATATACTACTTAAATTTTGAATTTTGAAAGGGAGAAAACAACAACAAAAAAACTCCCATGCCTAGGGCGCATCGCTGCAGTTACACACGGTGGTAGTGTTGCAGGTTGCGCCTGCGCCTACTTTTCCCCTCTTCCATAACTCGCGAATGTTTTGCCCCTCAGCAGGGGGCCATTCCCGCTCCGGGGGTACTGTGCCGATGGTTTCTTATAAATGTTGACCGTTCTGAAGTGTCATAGAGAGGAAATAACAAACCACAAGTAGACCTTGCGAACCTTTCGCGCGGGCACAGAGGGCGACAGGTACTTTCACTGTCGCTCTCGCCCAAGGCAGCCTGCGGGGCTGGCATTCTTAAGCGCTGGCCACAGATACAAAGATTGGCAATGTCTATGTTGGGCCCTGGAGTTGCATTGAAACCGGTGTCAGGTGCCTTGCCAGGAATTGCACTAGGCTCTTGGCTGTATTACTGAGTTTACTGTTTTACTCTTTGGTCCTTCGATTTCACACGGGGAACATGCGGCCTTTTGGTGGCGTAACCAAGCGGGTGGCGCTGGCTAGCGCTGCGCGGCAACGGAGAGTGCCTCAGGGGAATACCCAGATGCTGTCTTTTTCGCTTGTTATTGAAGGTACACAAGTTCACTCAATTATTGACAATAGGCAATGCTTAAGCGATATTCAATTGTTTATAATATTTAGAGAATTTGTTTTTCATTTGATATTAGGTTTCTAGATTCAAAACGTACATTTGATGAGTTTTTTGTGTAAAGATGGCCCTTGTGGCTGGAAGTCCCTTAGTGTCTCGCGAAAGCCAGTATAGCTACAGTTTGCGAACGTTCTTGGGAATACGAATGTGTGTCGAAGATCTTTCATTATTGCCAAATATAAAAGGTAATGTAGTTTTCGAAATAAAATAATTTTATTTGTGCCAAATGTGTCGATTGATTGATTGATTGATTGATTTTTTCGTGTTTCCGGGCGCGTCAACTGCAATGGTCATTAGTCCCGTTAGTGTAGTGTATGTATTTTCTCGGGAGATGGCGGATCTTCCCCCCGCTGGATGGCGAGATTCGGCACCGACCTACCGCCGGCTAGTGGGGTTTCCCCCTAACCAGGACTCTTCCACCAGCGGGGCACCGCCCCAGCCGGGACAAGCTCTAAGCTCCCGACCGGTCTCCCGGGATATGTGGTAGTGAAGTGCATGTTAGTGTAAGTGTGTGTGTGTGTGTAAGGGGAGAGGATAGGGCAGGAAGAGGAAGGACAGATCGCGCGCGGTCCGTGGCCCGTTTGGTAGGGTACTGCTCCGGCATTCGTCTGGTGTTGGTCGGAGAAACCACGGAAAACTACCGATCAGAGCAGCCGGCCGCTAGAATTCTCCTCCAGACAGCGACTGAATTCGACCTAGCTGAAAAGCTAGTGTCGAAAATCCTGCCGCCGTCAGCCAAATGTGTCGAATCAATAGTGCTTGTTGCAATGTGCTGGAGTCGAACTTAAGTGCCCAGTGGAAATCAAAGCCAGAACCACATACGCGAGAGGTGTATATGCCTTACAAGGGTACAACGCATAAAATTATGTAAGTAAGTTTAAATATAGACTTTTATTTAACTTAGTTTTAATTGATTTGAAATGCTTACAGTTTTATTATATATTCGTGTTTTGAATTTTGGAAATTACATTTCCGTCATACGATGGAGGTGCAACCTTCAGTCTGATAGGACACCAGCCGCCACTGTTGTTCTGAGACAACGTAATGCTGATGACTTTTCTCATCCTTTTTTTTTTCAGTTACAATAATCGTAAGATGAACTACTTTCTGATACTTGGGTGTAATTTTAAATGTTTTAAAGGTATTTGGCGCGTAATACTCGAAATATTTCTCTGCATTCGTAAGTATTGCCCTTACAAAATCTCAATTGCATTCTATTTAACACCTGATATTTTAAAATGAATGGCACGTGCAGACATTTCTGAGTGGTAGAGAAAACAACGAAGAATAACGTAAAGCATTAAATAGTTGAATGGTCAAAAATAGATGTACTAGCTTTTCCAACAGTTATGGAAGTGCAAACACCGACAGTAAGGCCGACAGGAATTCCTTAGGACCAAATTTAACAAATAAGTGGCATTTAAAACTTCACTTTTCTCATCTCCGTACGCTGAATAAAAAAACTAGGACCAGGATATCCATGGATACTTGTCACATGATTAAACTAGTTCGTAATTTTCTGCAATTAATACATCGAAAAACAAGGATTGTGGCTGGAAAATAAATTACATTCCAGCAACAAATATACCGCGAGACTGTAATAGCAATGTGAGTGAAGTCGAAAGTCGCGCGCACCGCCATATTACCCTCCCCGCTTCGTTCCACTTGTAAGGGCATAGTTCTTCGTACATGCATGTGGCGCTGGCAGTATCAGAAGGCTGGCGCGCTCCTGGGGTGATCGTGAGAACTATATCATTGATAATTTTCAGCATTTTTTTTAAATCTTAAGTGTTTAACAAGACAATGAGATTTAACATTGTCTGTGTGATATTAACATTCTTAGTGTGATATTATGAAAGATAGAAAACAAATTCTAACCACTAATACCTTACTCATCGCTGAAGACTTAGTATTCTTTGAGAAAAAAGGATGCTGACAATATATAACAATAATAATAATAATAATAATAATAAATAATAACAATAACAACTCAAAAATACACCAACATGCTGAACCAAGCTCGTGTATTAAAACGAAAATACTGGTGAAATATATGAACATAACTGAAGAAAATATATGAATCTGCTCACAAAAAGAATGCACATTCATTCGATGACAAAAAAAACTGACTCAATAAAACGAAACAATATATAAATGAAATTAGCATTACGCAAAATTATACACGATTTCGATTATACTAATTAAATTAGAATTAAGTTAAATTTCAAGCACTAATCGAAGCCTTATACACAGATAACTCCAAGATACGAACAAACAAATGAAAGCCAAACATACGAACAAAGAAATATAGCGGCAGGTTGAACATATTTTGATACAAAAATTAACAAAGCTCCTGGTCAAGATTAAATAATTGGAAAAATTCTTCAAAATCTGCCTAGAAAACAATATCGCTTATTACTTCAATATTAAATGCAATAATTCGCCTAGGATACTTCGCAAAATCATGAAAACATGCACAGATTATCCTCATCCTTGAAGCCTGGCAAACCACCTCATGAAACCTCATCCTACAGACCAATTCGTCTATTACCTATACTCTCTAAAGCATTTGAAAAATTATTCCTTGTAAAATTACAACCCTTATCTGAAAAGTGGATTCCTGATCACCAGTTTGGCTTTCGAAAAATGCATTCCACAGTTGAACAAGTCCATAGAGTGGTGGACGTTATCAACAGGACCTTGGAAGAAAAGAAACACTGTTCGGCAGCTTTCCTGGACATAAGCCAGGCATTCGACAAGGTGTGGCATGAAGGATTGCTATACAAGCTGAAGAACGAGCTTGAATATCCCTATTATGTCCTCCTAAAATCTTATCTAAGCAATCGATCGTTTGAAGTGAAACACAAGAATGAATATTCCCATCGCTACCCAATAAAATCCGGCGTCCCTCAAGGAAGTGTATTGGGTCCAGTTCTGTATGTACTATACACATCTGATCTACCTATCACTGAGAATACTGTAACGGCTATATTCGCCGACGACACTTCCATATTGGCAACTGACAACGAACCAGAATAAGCATCATTACTACTAAGAGAGCACCTGGACAAATTACAACTATGGTTCAATACTTGGCGCATAAAAGTAAATGAAATTAAATCGATGCAAATCACTTTTACCATGAATAAGAGAACTTGTCCTCCCGTACAACTAAATCATCATGATCTACCGCAAGAAACCACTGTCGAATACTTAGGAGTACACCTAGACAGAAAACTCACATGGAAAGCACATATTCTACACCAACGCAAGGAACTACAAATAAAATACAAACATTATACTGGTTGCTAGGAAGAAAATCTGTACTGGCTACAGACAATAAACCATTAATATACAAGTCATTCTTGAAACCAATCTGGACATATTTTTCCCGCCCTGGAGCTCAACTCGCAGGTCAAACATTCAAATCATACAGAGATTCCAATCCAAGGTTGTGAGAGACACCGCTAGTACTCCTTAGTACGCCCGAAACGATGCGCTATATAATGATTTTAACATGTCAACAGTACAACAAGAAATTAAAAATGTTAGTCATAAATATGTTAGCAAACTAGGAAACCATAATAATGTGCTAGCCATAACTTACTGGACAATAGTTTAGAAGTAAAAAGATTTAAAAAGTTCAAACCATTGGATATGCCAAATAGATTTTAAAATGTCACTATTGTTAACATTATAATAAAGTCAAACGCCAAATGTTTTGTCCACATGTGCTTGTTGCAAGTGTGTAATATGATAAAGGAAGATCACCAGTGTGTGACCTCTCCATGCAAGATTGAAATTTTGACAGGATACTTATTTATTCTTCTTGTTTTGAATAGATTGTAAATGTATAAATTTAATAAAAAATAAGCATTTACCAAATCAGGTAAATCGTACGCTCACGGAGGACATGCCAAAAACTGACAAAAATCTAAAACAATATACAATAGACAAATTTCTTTCCAAAACACCTTGTGAATTAGAACATAAAAATAAAAATAAATGTTTCAATTATTGAATGATTCGGATCCGAAAGATATGAAACCTAGCAATTGTAGTTTTTGGCTATTCTTTATATTGCTCACTCCATCTTTTGTCTACGTATATGCAGTTCAATTTACGGTGTCTCTTCATAGTTGTCAATTTTTCTAAACCCATTTAATCCCCTTAAACCAAAATATCAACTTGCGTAAATCTCGGAAGCGTTTCGAAATCTCAGAAGAATCTCAGAAGCGGAAGTTTTACACCGCAACCCTTGAATTGTTTAGTCTACCATAAGTAATAAGCTTATTCCTTACTTCTTAAAGCCAAACAAAATTCGTACAATCACCACAAACTTCGGCACGTGCTAAATGATTACGACGAATACGGTTATCACTTGTAATTCTATCAAACAATTTTAACTCTTCTCAGTACCTCACAATGAACCCAACACATTAATTAATGACAAGAAATTTCCAAGAAGAATTTTGATATATATATTAATATATATATATATATATATATATATATATATATATATATATATATATCGGCTGATCCGAGAGAGTGACATAGTAGAAGCGGGAAAGAACCTAATTAATATCTTCATAACATAACTAATCCTCTTTTAGGGATTAGAAGAAGTGAAAGTGAATAACTCTGCATAAATGAATTCTAATTGTCCTAGTATAAACTCCTGTAGCCAGAAAAGTCAAGAATTTTCAATTCTATTTTACATCTTGGGTTAATAAAAAAATTAATTTCTTTTGATCTGTGAAAATTCGTAAATTTATTATGTGTTAAATATGGATATTAAATATATTGTAAACACAGTTCTATGGTTGGTTATATTCAAAGCAATTTTAAACTGAATTGGTGATAAACTAATTTTCCCTGGTCTCTGTTTTCTTTCCATGATTTATAGCTCTTTATGATTACATATCCTTTGCGTTTTGAAACTCCAAGAACACGATGATGGGCAATGTTATCGTATCGTTAAACGGACAAGCCCCATCGAAGAGAGATTTGTGCGGGTTTTCATTCGCGTATCACAATTGAAACAAAATGGTGGGTTTAGATCCGCGACCGCGTAATGGACTGAGAATTAATTGCCTTTTGAATAAATTGAATGACATTTATGCGGATTTAAACGAAATTCGCCCGCCCAGTTGGCGCGGTCGATCGAGCAGCCTTCGGAATTGAACGAACACAGCGGCCGCCAGGGAGGGAGCCCTGCGAAGAGCACAGGCGGTTCGGGAGGAGGGTCACAGCTCCACGCATTTCAATCTTCCTAACGATAGGTTTGCCCTTTCTCATACACGTACGTACACACGGAGCGATATAGTAGTAAACAGACGGGCAGGCGGACGAGTGTTTAAAACACACACGCATATCGCTACCAGGGGATTCCAAGACGTGCTTCCGTTGAAATCTCGAAATCGGTTTTCCACATCATTACACAACTTTCTCTATACCTCCTATGTTACTGCTTTTACAATCACACGTACGAGAAAGTATACAAATTGCAAACGTAGGGGCTTTAAAAAGATATTTTAGGTTATTAAAAAATTGGAAATGAAGAACTCTCTATCAAAAAAGTATTTCGCTGGATTTCATCTCGGCGACTACGTACGTAATTGTAACCTCGCGTAATTGTAAATTGTAAACTTCTACCAATTTAGAATTATTAACGATTTTCAGGAAAATAGGGAAGTAATATCATTCTTACGACTAGATTACGTGCTAAACTGGTTGATTATCATCCAGACTTTGACATTTCAGCATTATTTATTCATCAACGTACAAATAAATACTCTCTTACGATTAGAGGATATGCCCCTACAAGAGAAGTATCCTTTCACTATAATCCCGAAGAACGATAGCCCAAATTGCAAGGCCAGAGCATTAACACAACTACTGAGAAGAAATAAACCACGAAAACCATCATATTTAATTATGTTGGCATGTACACTAAATACTACGAGATATTACAGTCATACCGTTTATTGAAAAAAATACATTTAATTACTTTTAGTGTCATTTTATACAATAGCAAAAATAATAAAAAAATCTCAAAACTAATTTTACAACCGCATTTTCAAGCATGTACTAACGAAACTTATCGTTGTCTCGAAGAAATATATCAATATTGAACTCATCACTTGATTATAGGTTGGTTCGATTTATATATATATATATATATATATATATATATATATATATATATAAAAGAGTAAAAGCATAAATAATCAGAAAATCTTTGAATTTGAAAATTTATTTACATTTTAAATGTAAACTTTAAATTCATTTGAAATATATTTAGTCTCAATATTTATCACAATGTTGTCAGAACACGTTAATTTAACTATTACCAAATTCAATTTACACGCAATGAAATCATGAGCTTTCATGGCTGTGTTTAATTTTCTCAAGACAAATCATTCCTCTTTGCCTGTAGTAACGCCTGGCAGTCAAAAAATTTCTCAAGCATCTGATTGTAACATTAAACGAGACTTCGGAGCAAAGATAGGAGATGCGTTGTGGTTTGGGAAGGCACGCGAAACGGTGCGGACAATAAAAGTGCAATTTCGGTCGAATGAGCCCTTCGCAAGGTCTTGGTCCCGTCTGCGCCACGGTGCCAATGTCGTAGTGATGTTAACCGTTTCGGGGGGCTTTCCCTTAAAGTTGCTGTCCTACTCAAAGCCCTTCCTTCGAAAATACGGAGAATCACAGTATACAGCAATGAAATACAAATTTGAGGAAAAGAAACGGTTACGAGAAAATCATATATTTAGTACACTAATTTTATCTCGCTTCTGGAATATTATTAGGGTGACGTAACTCAAACCGAAAAGTCTTAATACCATGGTAATTCGCTAACAAATAAACTTACTAAAACGATTAAGTCAATTTGTTGGGATCAGATAATGATATCTCTAGTCTGAAAAACAGTCGCTTCTTTTGATCCTACTTCTGGGATAAAAAGCACTACTTACGATGAGTTCTACGAGTTACGAAAATCGAATCCGTCATCAATAATAATAGTAGGATACTTACAATTTGTACTCCAGCACAGAAAAGTCAATTATGTAGCAACTCAATTAAAATGTGGCAACCTTCAACGAATTATTTGCGTGTGAAATGCATGCGGATGCGAAATTATTATTGATTTACTGGCATAAATTGCGATACTCATACATTAGTATTGGGCTCTTATGAGACGCTGGGATGTTGCTTACACGATTTGGGAAAGATTTGAAATCACTTGCATGTTGTTTGAAACCCTTCCATTGAACAGGTCGAGACAACACTATGTATATTTCACACATCGCAAATGAATTTCCTTTAAAATAAAATATACGATAGAAACGCTATACAAACTTACTCAGAACTGCATTATATGTATACAAAGCAGCAGAAACACACATACACTAACCAATATCTGAATTTATACGACCTTGGTAAGAAAAAGTACAACCAGAGGATAGTGGTGTGAATGGGAAGTGGCTAGGCGCTAGCGTCCGAGAAGCGGCGGGTGCTAGTCGAAGGCAGCGAGCACGGAGTGGGGGGAGACTGGCAAGCCGCGCCGCTGCACCGCCGGCTGTGGGCAGAGGGCGACCGGCAGCAAAGGCATCTGGCGAAGGGAAGAAACGCTGGGCCCAGGACGTTGCCATCGTAACGGTATTCCTCCCGCACCCTAGGCGCTGTCACATGAATCCTCCCCAGAAATGATTCAAGGTTATTTCGTAGAATGGAAATGAAACGTATCATACATTTCAATTCATTTATAATTATTATTCTAGTGACCCTCTGGTTGCTCATAGAGATTGCTTTCCGTGGTGCAATCCTAGGAAAATATTAAGCTGAAGCTTTCTAATAAAATTCTTTTTCTATAGCTGTGTGCTGAAAGAAAGGCTCCAGCTGGCCGATTTTTCAAGATTCAGTGATAGGAATACTTCATGCTCATCGCATGACTCCATCACCACCAGGCATGAATGATAAGTAAAAACAGGGCCCAAGCCTGGGAAAATGGCTAGCTGGCAGGAGTGAGAGTCGGATTCATCCGATCCTAAAATACCAAATATTTAGTATTCTAGAATGACACATATTTTAAAACGTATTTAACTTATTTCATTATTTAAAACTTTCTAACTTTTCTTAAAAATTGTGAAAAACCAAAGCCCTTGAAACAACGGTGGGAAGGGGTCCTCGTATGGTAGGCAGATGGCGTCCGAGGTGAGGGCGGAAAGGCGTGAGCGAGCGAAGCGCCCGCCGGGGGGAGTGCAAAGCGGACGGGATGACGGGCGGCGGTGGCGGCACCACGACGTGGCACATGCATTTCCTCGAAAAGCCAACTGCACTAATCCGCACACAAGAACGGCTCTGGGCTTAGTTTTGCTCTGGAGGCTGTGCCTCAAGCGCTCGGAGCAAAGCACACGAAGCGTTTCCGTCGCTGCGCCTTTGTCTCACTCTCCAGGCACACGCCTCAATTGAACCGCAGCCTCCGCCTTCCTGCGCTTCGCTGTACTCTGACGAGAAGAATGCTCATAGAACCAAGCACTAGCCAAGGCTGTGCACTCAAGAAATTCTACTACATCATCAGACACCACTGGAGCACGGGAACGCCACATACGTTTGTTTTTTTTATTTACTGAAAATTTCAACCCAGGAGAGACACAGTCGAATACTTCTCAGTACTTAGTAAAGAGATGAACTCTCAAAAGAAGTCCCTCAATTTACACACCCAAGGCTGGTTGAGTATTAAGCCTGCTATACGTTCATCAAATGAATACACTTCTACATCCCCTTCTTTAGATGAACTAAAAACACTCGTCAACACGTACTGGAACATCCTGACATAGTTTTCGAGTAACCTGCGTCCGCCCATCCTTCCCTCACCGTTCGACTTCTTCCCGTCCAGCAACCGACTTCCATTCGATGCGTCTTGGTCTACAGGTGGGGAGCGGATGATCTAATTTCGGCTTCATCCAGAAGATTCTAGTAAATTTATCCAAATACGCAGTTTTCCTTTTAACCCTTGCGACCTAGCGGTGGACGCGCGAAACACGTGCCCCCACTCCAACCCCTTGGAAGACGCCACAACCAATGTCTGATGTCTGCGATGACAACTAAATCTGGCGCCAATGAGGCGATGATGAAGTTGTATCGTTCGGACCCCACTCTTAACATATGCGGTTTGGTGCTTAGATAACTCGGAAGGAAAATGTTTATCGTCAGCACTGCCACCCTGTAAGATAATTATCGTTTTTTGGATAATTTTTAATGTGTAGCTTATACGACAATAGGATACTTCACTTCTGATGAATAATGTCGACTACAAAATTATAATATAAAATAAATCTATAAGATTGGATCGGTATGTTGTAGAAAAGGAGCTGGCAAATGGACAAATTTTCTTGAACAAGCCGCCGAATAATACACCGAAAGAATGTATTCTTTAAAACAAGTCTTCTGGGAGCGTTCTGATTAGGTTTTCCAATGCCGTATTCTGATTTTAATTGTTAATAGATTATTTTTTACTTTCTACGTTCAAAGATGAAAACACCAGACAACGTATGTTTAAAGTATCTTCTTTTAGAATTTGCACCGTAGGCATGTTTAATATTTGAAAATAATCTTAAAACCGTCCGTAACGTCGGCCAAGCCACATTCAGTTAACATTACTAATTTCTTTATTTTCCCGGATGCAGTATCGTCACCTATTACCCAAGACAATGGCCTTGAAAAAACAGTCGGGTGTGGCTCCAAGATAAGTTAAGAATGCCTCACAATGGCACCGCGCAAGGGGCACCTTGTCGATCTCCCTAATACAAGAATACATATTTTGTAAATATACCCTTCGTCATCTTCAATACAAAAATATGTGAAACAATGAGTCACATAACGGTAAATAACTTAGTAAGATATGAACTTTGAACCAGGAACCTAAAATTTCTACACGTCGAAAGAAGATTTTCTCGTCTTATTCAAGTACAAGGTATTAACGCTGCGTAATTTATGGAAAATATTATCATCGATCCAACAGTTTCGATACAGTTCGCCGCTAGCGAAACTGTAAACAAGGAAAACAAAAGCAGCCGTACATGAAGAACGCGAGAGGCATGGCACAAAGCTCCCGCGTTGTGCACGGAGGCGAGGAACGATGGCGCTCCGCTCCACCTACTCCCAACTACCCCGCCCTTTCCGAGCCTGCATTTCCCTTCCTCGACACATTTCATCTTGCATCTTCCCCCAAGGACCCCGATGTTTTTAACATCTCGTAATAAATGAGGTCTCGTGCACTATCTCGCGAAAACAAGAGTATATGCATTCCCTTTCGATATCTTCTTTTATCTTTAGATTAAATTGATTTAGATAGGGGTAACGGATAAAGTAAGGCATGACACACGAGAGTAAAATTGTATTCGTTCCCGAGAATCACCCCACGGGTTACAGTTTCTCGCAGGCGAAGAAACGCTTCCTCTACTCTTCCCTTACAAGCAGAGGCGTCAAAAGTGATGACCTGTTGGAAAGAAGGCAATGGTGCGCTACTCACATCGGGAGGCGGCCTCGAACTTGTCCGACTTCTTCTTCCGCTTCCACTTCCAGGGCTTGAAGAGGCGGCCGAGCGCGGACAGCTTGCTCTTGCGCTCCAGCGGCGGCGTGCGCGCGCCGGGGCCCAGGCTGTGCGTGCGCAGCGCCGCGCCGTTCGCCTTCTTCGCTGCAACACGCGCGCCCGCGCACCGTCAGCACACACACACACACACACACACCATCTCCTGCCTGCTTGGCAGTGTTTAATTTAGCAACGTCAATTATGCATTTATGATCGCTTCACTCTCAAAATCTAAAAGGAAACCGACACTAAATTATCATCTCGGAGAAGCCATTCAAATCATTTGAAAAACAAAAAGAAATGTTTTCTGTGAAGGCCCAAGTTAACGTAATAAAAAAACAAGCTCTGTCGATCCAGTGCAAAATAATTTTTATAATTACTTTGCACTGGATCGACAGTGCAGGTCAGTGATGATTCTTTCGTGTACATACGTGAATCAACGAATGTCGTGGGACAGAACCAATAACAATCGGGCAAGTTTAAGAGGATAACCAATAAACAAAGATATATGTATTCAATACTAACATTCATCTACAACTACACATGTCTACAACTACTTATCTGTATATTCAAATGAGTAGGTGTTCTTCACAAGCTGAACTGCGCGAAATCTCTTATCGATCCCAGAACAGTTCACGATTTTCATAGTGATAAATCCCTTATAGGATTACACGTAGAAAATCGATTCCGTGAGTTAAATTCGCTATTATAATCAACAGATTAATTTAATACGGTCACTCATACTCATTCTCAATACGACACAATTCTAGACATGCTAAAAGATTATAAATAATATTGATGACATGCTAAACAATTAAATAATGACAATCTACAGTGAGTTTCGTGGTGCAAATAGTTCTCACGTACTATATACTAACAGATTCATATCTTTATTATATCTTTGATTCCTGTGAGTGAGTTAATAATTCACGGAAACTTAATTTTATTGGAGAGCTACATATCGAGATTTCCTGCGATTATTTGAACCACTCTTGTAGAGTGAAAAAGTAGTCAACTTGTTGCTTATCAATGATCTCCCATAGCTCCTATAAAGTAACAAACTAAAATTGACTTATTAGGGCCAATGATTTCATGAAATTTTTGTTATGATCGAAAATACACAAATGCCCATTACTCAGCGACCAGAAGAACTTCCAACTCTTGTGATTATACGAACGTGAAGAGAATTATTAGGGGTCTCCAATACTACTTTATCTTAATTTTCAGCACTTTGTTGACCATTCAGCTTACTCACAGATGTCAAAGATACAGTATTATTAAAATGTAATATACCGAGATAAGGTAATAACATATTTTCTTTTCCATCACGCTCAAAAACAAATACACAACATAACGAACGGCATGCTTTTAGGGGTCACCAAGAACACTACCATTCGTCCACAATAACTACATACACATATGGAAAGACTAAAAAAGATGTGCATATAACATACTTTTTCTACAACTTACAACATATTAATCGAAGAGAACACTCTTTAAAATATCGCTCTATTCTCTTTTCCCAAATTTTCTCTCGATAAGAGAATGAAGGAAACAAAGATTAAACGCCAATGAAAGAAACCTGTAACGATAATAAGTCTATAATTTTTTCACACAAAAGCGGACATAATGAAGATGTGGCACGCATAAAGACAACAGTAAAATTAAAACAACTGCCATTTTCAGCTTTAAAGAAGGATCGATCACACACAGATTCACTACCAGTTCATGCTCCCGTTCCTCACCCACGCTCACAGTGCATTTGGAAGCAGAACTGACGAGAAAAAGCGAGGGAGTGCTAAATGCAATTAGAGTTTATATTGGGGCAAAAAGTGGAGAAGTTACCAGAGCGCTCGCGTCTGTGAACACAGGAATCCAAGCTTTATTAAGCCATGAGGTATATATAGTAAAACTAGTTGTGCTGCAACTTCGCACGCTCTACCAAATTTATTACGAATCTGTAACCTATAATAATAATAATAATAATAATAATAATAATAATAATAATAATAATAATAATAATAATAATATTGAAATCTGCGTAATAGTGGCAGTTTAGCCGTCTCTAGCAAAATCATTTTCATTACATTACTCCCATAACAATTAAGAGTTAGATGCATAAGATGGCTGAGAGTCATTTAAGAATGATAAATCCGTATTCCAAGACACAAAGATCGGTGTTCGTCAGATTTCTAACACGCCTTTAATAATAAATATTTAATGAATGTACTGCATCCCTCACGATTATAAATAAACGTTTCCCCTCAGCAATGCAGAAGTATTGAAATGGTAGAATACATATGCATAACATATTTCAATTAAGAAGCTTTAAGGAATTTTTGAAGAAAAATTCAGTTCTCGAAGGCACACAGACACTCATTTTTCCTGTTTCTCATTAAACATGTGTCTCCATTCTCCCTCGTTCCTCGTCCCTCGTTCGTCAGTTCAACGGTTCTCCAGCATCGTCGTCGCCTCTCTCTTCCAATGATTGCGGATTTTTAAGCATGTCCTAGGGTCCTCTTTTCGTTCTTCACTCCCGTCAAAAAGAAAGAAAAAAAAAAGCACGTGCTTCCGGCCGTCGTCCAGAGGGGCAGAAAGATCGATAATAATCAAATCCCCATACTCGTTGCTACCCCCCAGGGAAAAATACAACAATGGGGAAAACGGATTACCAAACACCTCTCAGCGGGGCGAGAAGCGGCGACGGGGACGCCGGGCGGGTCGCGGGGCAGAGGCGGGGGAAGGGGAGGGGGACGGTAGGGCAGGCGGGGGTGGTGGGAGGGTGGGGGGCTTGGCGGAGGCGCGGGTGGCGCAAAGAAGCTGCGAAGAAAAGGAGTCGGGGAGGATCTGTGCGGAAAGAGACGGAGTGACGAGAGCTGCTATCGAAGCGAGGAGGAGACTAACGCGGGCACAGGCCGTTATGCGCTGTTACCGCGCGCTTTGGGGTTTGCGATTGCGCCGTTTCAATCAGCCCCCGCGAGGGGCGGGGCACGGAAGAGACCCGCTTCGCCCCTCCAACATTTGCTTTGCTGAAAATGACTCTCGTGTGAGCGTGGACTGATTTGCATACTCCGTGTATACAGGAGATTCGGGAATGAAATAAGCATGTGCGGCGCGCGCTTATTTTACATTTTACCCATTACCCTCGTCTTAAATTATATACCTCCTCAACAAAATTCTTTAGCTCTAATTTCAATATTTGGAATTGTATTGCTCCACGAGACGGCTTAAAAAAAATAAAACCACTCAAATTCCTAAATGGCCCTTCTGATATATCAAAAAGTGATTAAGAAGAATAACGACTAGCTATTACAGCTCTGACACCCTCAAACCATCCACAATTTATATTGTATCGAATATCACGGGTAATAAAAAAGTACTTCAGAAGTTAGAAAATCATTCGAGTCGTGAATAATTAATGGTTTTCTGTACCTAACCACAACCTCGTCATAAGTTAATATTTTTAGGAACCACATATTTAGATATTTTGTTAATCCAAAAGATATTGAAAAAGAGAAATTTCATGAAATTAAGCCACAACATGGCATTGCGATTAAATGTCAGTAAAGTATTGATGAACTGCGTATAGTTTTACGCCCGATTTCCTACACAAAATTCCAAAATAAAACGGTACCTACATAATAAATCTTCTATTGCAATCTGCACACGCGAAACATTAGCTAAACGAATTCGTTAATAACAAACACGAGGGGGAAAATAGTGTATTTAAAAAGGAATGCAAATACATTATAATGAATCCTTCGGCCTCCCACGCGAACCCAAGTAACCCGAATGGCACATAGCAAAAGGGAACCCGGGAGAACCTAGCCCAATCATTGTTTCCGCAGCCTGAGCCCGGCCACCACGCCCCACGCGCTCTGCGGAGGCAATCAACGGACACCTCATTCATTGGCTGCGCAAAACGTTGGCGGGGCGGGGCGGGGCGGGGCGGGGCGCCGTGGAAGCGAAGAGCGCTGGGAGCGCGGAGGGGCCCCGGCGCTGCCGTCGCAGGAAGTGGCCGCGCCACAGGCGGAGGCGGGCGCCACCATGACGGGGAGAGGCGGAGAAGAGAATGACGGCGGATGCAGTGGAGGGGACGAAAGGGTGGTCGAGATAGGCCGAAGAGGCGGCAGCGGCTCAACCAGCGCGTTCACGACGACAGAAGAGGTGCATTTTACAAAATCAAAAAATAACACATTGTCGACAAAAATGCCAGTGAAACTGCAAGGAACGATCATTGGGTGGAGAGAAATGAGAAAATTAAAAGATGTACAACGCTGCTTGCTTTCGGGCAAAAGTTTGAAGGCTGAAGTCGAGGCGGCGGCGGCGGGGGCGACGAGGACGGCCCAGCGGAAGCGCTCTAGTGGGCGGGGGCGGGGCGGTTCCGTGCGCTGGGAACGCGCAGGGGCGACGCTCGCATGCGGTGCTCGCCTCCCACCCACTCGTCCACACAAACCCCGGCGCAACCGCCGCCACAAAGGATGAGGCGCTGGCAATCAAGCCTCGGCCAGATCCCACGCCGATACGTTTGTTCGCTCGCTCGGGGTTTCGCCCGGACGACGGGAAAAGTGCGCGGCCGGTGTTAACTTCCCAGGAGCTCGCCGCAGACGGCTCCTGCCGTGTTTCGCGCACATTCCCTCAGCAGAGCGCACGTCACCACTTGAGCGCCACATGCAGCCATGCTTCCGTATGCATCCATTACATTTACTTACGCCTCCCAAGAATGCTTGTTGAAATGGAAGACGCTCCTTAGATAATATAAAAATGGAGTTTCCTTAGCACAATGCTTCATGGAACTTTTAAATGTGTAATGAGAGGAGGGAAAAGCGAACAGAACATTCTCAGGAGTTTTCCAAGGACGTTCGCTTAGGAGGTACAACCACACTCTTGAACCATCACGTACAACGTCATACAAAGAGAGCACATGAAGCGACCACAAGTACCGTGGCACTTTCTTCGCATTCGCCGTCAAGTCATATCCATACTTAAGTATAATAATTTCTTAAAATGAAAGGAAGAGTATCTTCACACGATATATAGTAAGCCGTTTCTTTGATGCAATGTGTCCTGACCTTCAGGTGCGTCACACTATTTTACACTGACCCAATGTCTTGTAGATTTGTAAAACAAGTGGTCGAAAAGGTCATTCCTCTCTTAAGATTATGTGATAAGTCAATAATATAGATATCAATAAAATAGATATGCAAAATTCATGGCCCCAAGCACTCTACATCCGAATTTGCGTATTATGCCATTCCCTTACGTGCGACCTTGAGTTTTCTGTAAAATGAAACGCGAGCGGGCTCGCCTTGGATAATGTAGAGAATGTTGGCGCAATGCTTCATGTGGCATGTGCGTCACGTCCATCTCGGGCGCAACTTAGCACTGTGGCTCTCCTGCAGAGGCTGCAGTGGGTGCCCGGGGCAAAGGCAACGCCTGTGCGCCATCTACATATATGAATAGGGAATTGCGACGCGCTGAGCAGCGGCTGCTGCAGATTCCTTCGGCGCCGAATGCTCCTGCGCTTCTGCGTTTGAGCTCAATCCTCGGGAATTCGAAAAAGAGGGTCTCTTCGTCATATCTGTCAACGTAAATAACGCCAAAGTACCTCGATTCTAAAACTTCAACACACTGCACAGGCCATGATATAATGAGCATCTGATTCGAACAGACACCGTTAGAAGGCATTGAAAGCTCGTCGCAATATACATACAACTCGGATGGCGTTCGAGTCGCAAGATTATACAAAAAGAACACTGAGCTTGCTTTTCCAAAAAAAAAAATACTCAAAACTTCGTCCATTCTCCTTTCATTTTCTGACACTCACACACGCATCATAAAGAAAGAAAAATAGAGCTTCCACAATTCATCACTACGTACTAATGGTCATCCCGTACATTCATTCTACAGAAAGAAGATACCAACTATCGAAATACTGTCTGGCCAATGAAAACGTTTAAAAAGCGTACGATTTACGCACTGTTAATAATTGTGACTAATCGTAACAATAAAATCTATATTTCTAAGTAAATAAAATATTGATGCCTTCAGGGAACGCTAGTTTGTATACATTAAAAATACTCAAGTTGTCCACGTGAAACGTGTCGGTCCAATACTATCCTGAAATAAGGAAACATCTGACATTATATTGAACGCTATTCATGATCTCTGTTGCTTTTAAGTGTTATAAGAGGCATGCTGCATGCAGTTCATTCGGTGCGACATCCACCAAAATCTATTACGTGTAGTTATTTCTATTTAACACCTAATGAACTGAGATATCGAGTGTCTGCAAGTAACATGCACTTCTACGGACATCGTATCAACTTCTACAGACAACAATCCATTGGCGGATCGACTAAATTTCCTTTATACACTAGAAAGATACTACACATTCTGGCAAACTATTCTCAAATATTAATAATCTAATAAGCATGTTTAACGATCTACACTCAGGGTATTCGACATCTAAAGAGTAATTTTAAAAATGTAAAAACTGTAAAAGCTAATAATGATTTATTAATTAACAATTACACACTAAAAAATGGGAATTTTTAAATAAGGAGACGCACGATAAAAGATATACTGGACCTCGGAGGTTGCGTCCATATTCAGTCAATATTCTATTCAGAGAACCATTCCCTTGGGTATTCAATATTTCGTAAATGGAACGAGTCTCAGAGTTGCAAGACCGGGTCTCGAAACGCAATTCGCTCTCCCAACATTACCACCCAATCGCATGTGAATCAGACAACCAAGCACGTTCGCAAACACTACCATCAGCCATTGTTCACCAGTGAAACCACGATACCTACAAAGAAAATGGCTGTGCAAAACGCTCCAGTGGGAGAACGAACTAAGCTTCTCTTTATTTTTCAAATCCATTTCATCTGCTCCTCTTGTAAAAGCCGCTTGCTGCGTCTAAGAACACCGAAATCGGATTCGGAAGTTGCCGAGGCCTTCTTACGTAAAGCTGTTGAAGTAATAAGACGACGCTATCAAAAGTAGCTTTGTAGAAATAGTCAACAGGAATCTGACGTTAACATACAAGCCATGTACTCCTGTCCACGATGGTCTTCACTTGTCTATTCACCTCTGAGACTCGGCCACGACATGCTTGCAGACATATCCTCACGTGCTAGGCCCTAAGGGCAGTGCTGTGCAATAGCGCAGGGGGCGACTCTACTCATGCGGACGGGGGCGATCACTGAAGCAGAGCATCCAACAAGATTACTTTCATTCTAGTCGTAAAATTCCCACAGCTGAAAATGAAGTTACCTAAATGAAAACTAAGTAATTAAATCCACTGCCATTACCCCTTTGCATCATTGCCATTACTATTCCTCAAGTTGAATTTGAATTAACTTTGCACATCTTGTATCTTTCTCGATACCTTGTTTGGTTCGAAAGTTATAAAGGCGGTTATGTGAGCTCATAAGCCCGCAGTGGAAACATAACTCACCTTATTTCCACAAATTACTGAGCACGAATTGATATTTCTGAGAAACCCCAGCTTTTTTCGCAAAAATATAAACATTGATAGAAATAAATTAAGTAAAAATATTTTTTTATGATCTGTTCTGTTCGATTTACAAACTAGTGTATTTTTTAAAAAGTAATGGTGTATTCTAAATTTATTCCAGAGTAAATTTCCGGCGACTAGGCATGAAATTACAATAGCACATCCAATAATTCTACCCATAAGAATAAATCGAAATGAAAAGCGTGGTCTTGAAATGCAAAGTCAACTACCTCTTGTTAAATGCTCTGCGCCCAGGCAGTCGCAAACGTATACACAGCGGCCTAGGCGCGGTGGGCGAAGGTGACAAAAGAACAAACATCGGAACACGAAAACTACACAAGAGTGCTACGCATACGGAAACACGTTATCGAATTCCTCAATGCTTGACAAATACTTCTATGCATACGAATTCGAGCCTTTGCCAAGGATACGCATCGTCAGCGATTGTTTGTGAGCTGCACCAGAGTAAGCGTTAGACTGTTCTAACGAAAGAAGGCTGTGATCAGGCTTCGTAGTAATGTGTTGATAAAATGTTCGCCATATTAACTGGCGTATAACTGAAGTTGACATCACGGAAATAAAGCCTCGGAAAGAAAATTACTACTAGTTTGCATTTTTAATTAAGAGAATTGACTGAATTTCCTGAAACCCAGCTTCTAAACTAATTTACCAACTAAAGAACAAAGTAACTTTCGTTGCGTTTGAATTGAATGCAAGTAAAAGAATCTAGTTAACTAAACTTTTTGTTTGTAAGCGTCGTCTAAAGAAACATCATTCAGTTCCTCGAAAGAAAACATACGAGGCCGTTTTAATTACGAAGAGACTTGTTTAAACAACATTAATTTCAAAACGTAAGTCAGTCCCCGAAAGCATGGGTTCTTAACTAAACAGAGAAAGTGTTGAAATGTAAGTGTTCGACTATGATGCAGGTCACACACATCCCTGCCGTATGTTTTCAGATGTCCGTATGGTTAACACTCAGGCGGCCAAAGGCATTTCGGAGTGAATAGTACGACAAGCATCCCAAATCCAAAGCTTTTTACCTACTACAATGGCACAAAGTGCAATTTGAGACATTGTTGAGCTAGGCACTCCAATAACCCTGTTCGCCAAGCTTCTATTACAATAAACGAACATCCAAACCGAAGAGGGTCTATTTACATCATACCACTCATCGCTTCCTGCCAGAAGAGTGCAAGTCTCATCGGCTTCTTACATGTTTCCCTCACTGTCGTCGTCAACGAGTTTGTAGTTTATTTTTTCGTCGCGTCTCCAGGCTTTCGTAAATGGCAAACAAAGAAAGGGAATGTTTTAAGAACAACAAAGCGACGAAGAAAATACCATTGTTTATGGTTAAAAAAGATACGAAGAGAATCCGAGATACAATTACGCGATTCTGTTCATAGATGTATATATTAAATGTTATTTAATTACCGTATTCCTTTCCAAACAAAATAAGAAAGTGACTGGGTATAGTAATGGTTTAAATGTTATTTTACATAAATAAAATAAAAAATCAAAGATTTTTCACACAAACCATCAAATACTGGTTGTTTCAAAGTATTTCATCACGTGTCCAATATTTTCCGTATCCCATTATTTCTTCTCCATACGGTGTAGGAGGTTTGATCAGACACATGGACATCCGGTTTCATACATACGAGAAAAAGAAATAACGATAACACAGAGCAAACGCATGAGCACATCAGGTGTTATCGCAAGCCATCGTACTATCTACGATGATGACACGGAAATTAAATTTGGTTCGTCGCTTTGCCGTGGGAATGGGCGCCAAGTGTGGAAGTTTGAAAGAGACGGTCAGTGCAGGCGGTGGGGCACTCACCGCGGCACTCGCCCAGCTCGGGCCCGCTGGCGCGCCGCGCCGTCGGCACCGCCGTCGCGACGCCTGGCGGCGGCGCCGCGCGCTCCCCCGCTGCAACACCACCACGCGCCGCTCACGCCTGCTCCGCAGCTGGCCCTCCCTTCATCATCTTACGGCTTCCCAAAGAGAACCCTCACTTACTCCATTCCAACTCAAAATGGTCGGGGACGGGCCGACATAACGGAAACTCTCACTTCGCACATTCAAAATTAACACAATTTGCATTCAAATAAACATGGTTCAAACCCAACAAGCCGGCTCATACAACTGTAATGCTTGTATGTAAGGATACACACACACACACACACACACATGGAAACGTCTGCATTTGCGTAGACTTCCTCCGCCTTATAAAAAATTAATTTTGAGAGTTATCACTATAATGAACCCAACCCTTTCAATTGTGGTTGTGACTCTCTCAAAGATCCCTTCACAGCCTACCAACTAACTCGTAGGCCACTTAATGTCCACGATTTATTTTCACTTCCCAGTTTCCAAAGACGTCGCAAATTGCACCCATTTCCTCTGTTGCTAACAAATCTGACACTTCGTAAGAACGGCCGTGACCACCTCTTCAAATGATATAATAAGAGGTCTCCACGAAAAGCCTCCACAGTTCGCAAATGTCAATCACAAACTCGTTTCAATTGAATGATAATGCATACGTAAACACGAAAGATGCACAAATTCCGGAGTTTCTGCATTATAAATCACATTAATTTTATCTTGAGTCACTGATGTATTTATTATCTGAAGATGAACCATTTTTGGAAAATAATTTCACTTTGCATACAATACTTTGTTAGAAAATTGAGTCGCAATTCTTTGAAATCCAATTTGGACTTAAGTATTAGAAATTACACAATCTTGATTATTATAACAAGATTAACAAGATAAAGACATAATTAATAATTCCTTTATTACCGACGGAAGTGTAGACCATTGGTCATAGTTTCGTTGTCGTCTCTTCCTAATAGCAGGAAGTAAATGTCATAATCTAATTGTATCTTCATGCCTAGCAAGACTCGTCTAAATGGCGCAAATTCCTCTGAGTCATTCCAGCAGAAAGTCACAACAAATGAGTTCCCAATCAGTTACAACATTCACATGTCGCTTTCGCCAGGAGACTAATGTAGAATTGCAGCAATGAAATCAAAAAAGTCTCCAAAAGCAGCGCGTAAGACTCGTATTATTAAACTAAACTTATATTTAAAATTAAACATCTGTAAATGAAAATGAATCTTATCGCATTTATATCTTAGGTTCAGAGAAAGACAAAATGACAACTTAATATTAAACTTAATATTACAATGATCAATGCAGGAAATTGTTGTTGGGAAAATTCATAATACTGCAAATAATATCAGGTGCAAGGAAATGGAAGATGAAGTTAGTGTTATATGAATTTGTCGTATGGAATACAATGAAATTGTGATGTAAGTTCAATAGGTTTACATATTGCCTTAGAGTACGCGTATGGTGCACAACATATTAATGCCACAGGCTCTTTCAAGTGAAAAATTGAAGCTGCTTATATTAGCGAAATAGAAAAAAACGCCATTGTAACATATTCGCTCACGTTTCTATGACACAAGCCTCTTGTATTGAAGATTTTCTTTAACTTCTCCCTTCTCGTATCATTTAAGCTTCATAAACATTTCGTTTATACTAACAAATACACTACTTTGAATTCAACGTTTACATACAGAGAAAGTACTTTATTTACAAATTCAAGACTATGGAAAAACTTCTTAAAGTGAGCTAGCAATTAAAATGATAGCGAAAACACTGAACAACTTCAGACACTTATTGAAGGTACGCCCTACATGAACTCGAAGGACCAGCAGAAACAGAATAGTAGTTCACTAGTCAATTAGAAAAGAGTCAGACAAATTTGAACGAACATCAGAGATTCAAGATGGGAACGAATTTTTTGTCAGTTTGACTCGATATTATATGTCAAAGATATGTTGAACTGCAAAGCAGAATTATTACAATGTACAAAAAGTTTTATTCCATTTAAATGTGTACACATATCTGTTTTATTTTCGTCTTTTCCATTATAGTACGATATATAAATTAATGACAAGTGATAAATAAATTCCCGTAGCACTGTAAGAGATCTCACTTCTCCACGCAATTGCCCAGGAAAAGAGTTCAATGTCAGCCGTAACTGAAGCAACCATGCCTAGGACGCCCCGCACACCCAAAACTTCACTCCCTCAGTCTAAACCTAAAACACCGTCTTTGCTCAGTCCAAGAATGATTCTGATGTTCACAAAGCAACACAGTTCATCTCCGTCCCGTGCCTCATGGGCAATTGCTCCAGGCTCCCCCTTTAAAGGCAGACGCACTCACGGACTGTCAGAAAAGTCTCGGCGGAACCAGCACCAACTGGAAAAACCATTTGTCGATCTAACCTCACTAACGGACTTCTACTGCCAACTGATGAACAGTCCACAGTGCCCTATGAATACTCACTTGGAATTTTTGTTACCGTTCACAGACGTTCAAGCAAACAACTATGGACGACTATGGACAGTATAAGATTTCCTCGCCACCATTACTAGACGTCTTCGCCCTTCGGTCGAGACGTCAAATTTCATTTCAGTGGTGGCATATTCACGATTCTACACGCTCTCTAAGCACCTTCTTCTTGAGAACAAACGAACATGTTTACATGAAAGTCTGAAATCACAAGACCTAAATGCAGAAGTGAAAGCAAATCTGAAGCAACCACAAGAACGTATTATGAAGAGGTGCTTTTGGGCTGAACAAGTGCAGGTGGTCACGTCGCGAGGCAGGCGAGTGCGGCTGAGCGCGCGGTGCCCGGCCAGTCCCACGGTTACGGGACCGACGGCGATCCAGTTACTCTTCGGCCGGCCGCCAGCGCCACCACGAATTCGCTTCACATCATCCACATTCGTCGCATCCCACAGATTCCTTTCAAACCGTGGCCAGAATTCGTCTGGAATTTACTCACGTGCACGGAAACACATTCATATTGGAAAGCGTGAAATCTAGATACAAATAAAGCGAATGTACTAAAAGATGTATAAATATATCAAAAATATTCGTTGCAAACATCTTACTATAGCAAGTGCCTTGTAAATCTAAAGTTAACGTAGTATCCAGATGCTAGGACGCGATTGCAGTTTCACAGACACAAAGAAACTAGGTTTAAGAGTCGATTGTAAGTACCCGAGTTAGACGCAGCCTGCGTGACAGTTGATCGGGCGTTTCGGATCGGGAGTTTTGATCAATTTCTGGCAGATATAGGTGGAGTAACTTAATCAACGGATCTTGAAACATGCGCGATCTTTCCTTCTTCGCCTATAAAGATCCAAGGGCGCATACGTCAGGTTGTGAATGAGGTTGGCCTGTGGCACCACAAGATGATAGTGACTTGGGTTCACTGTGGAAGGGGCAGGGCAGAGCGCGAATAAGGAAAGCTGGGCGTTGCGCCACAGCCGCGTTCCTCGGCGCGCGGCCTTCCTCTCGCTGCCAGCGGCGCCCCGCCCCCGCGCCCGCCCCCGCGCCCGTCCGACGCATTGCTAGCGACGGCTCTACAACGCCCAATGCGCTACTTTGCTTCCATTGGATCCACGGAGAATGAATTCCAAAGCGGTGCTGGGCACGCATTCAAACTCGTGCACAATACTAAAAAAACACGATTATCCTGGCTGAATTTTGCATCGGAAGACGAACAGAGAAAGCATTGTGGGAAAGTCAAACAGTATAATATGAACTAGTCACACGTCAAGACGCCTCTAGAAAAATTATATTTACGGACGAAAATTATTTTTCTTCGCTTATATTGCCAATTTTAGAAAATAAACGGTATATTTTGGTCTTTTAACAGACTATTTAAAGCGCCTAAAACAGATTTTAGAGCTTACAAATCCTGAGTAATGATGCCAAAGGGAAGAGTGATATGATATGGAGACGGATGTCGGCGGCGTCGTAGTGGGATTGCTGAGGGAACAGATTGTCACGCATCCCCCGCCTTTAGAGTAGTTTTGTTTTTGCGTGAAGAAATATTTCCCTATTACATCTGATAACGTTTTCAGTAAAGAATTTATTATCACATCCGGGTTGCTTCAATTACTTTTGATTATTTCAGGACATAAAGGAAATTTATTGAATACATCATTGAAGATAATAAAGACCTATTCAGACAAAACAAACGGGGAAATGGCCATAGAGAGCTAAATCCTGAGCTAGTATACAGGTGACGATTTGGAACGAAAAAGAATCACGGTTCACATCGCCTCTAGTTGACCATGACGAGGAGCCCAGCGGGAAGGCGAGCGCCCGGCGCGGAAGTGCCAAGTGCCGGGCGGGGCGGGGCGGGGCGCGTGGCGCCGGGCCTCGTTAGCCTCTTCGCGTCTTTCCCACGCAGCGTCGCGACGCTGCACGCAACGAGCGAACAGCCGGCCGGCGCCGGCCGACCTGGCTGCCTACCATCCGGCGGGCAATTGAGCGTTTCCGAGCGCCGCGGCGCCCGGCTGCCGACCCCGCCCCGTCGCCGCTCACGGGCGCGACCTCCATGCACCCGTGCTTTGGGCTCCATGTGTCCACGCTTCCCATGCTTCCTTTGTGAATGATCAATTCTCATAATCGCAATTTTGTAAAAGTTAACAAAATTAAATAATTAACTATTAATTAACACGGCACGGTAAAATTAAAATGTGCTGCGACCGAATTTAATGTTAGAGGTGGCTAAACACCTTTAAAGCATCTACATTAAAAGCATCGATGGTGACTGAACGCATACCATGGATGCTTAATGGCGCTTAGTGGAGTTGATAAGCGTGAGAAACATCCCGACGCCGCCCCCTACGGCACGAATCGGCTCAAATCTCTTGGATCACTTCTTTAAAAATAATCGAAGCCGATGCGAATGCAACATGTGGTGCATCCAATACGAAGAAGTAAAACACTTTCCTACCATGGAAATCTCAACTCTAATTATTTTGGGGCTCTCTTGCGCCACATTAAACTATGGATTTCTGCCAAGGTTTGGATAACAACTTAACATTTCGATATTTTAGTTTTCAATGATAGTAGTGGTATCGACATGAAAGTATCGAAAAAACTGGCATCGATTCCAAAATTGCGTAATCTAAAACTTCGAAGAAACAGATTCCAGCATTAAAAATAAATCTATTTTCAGAATCATACTTAAAATTCAAACGCCCCCTCGTTCTTCTGTAATTGTGATAGAGAAAGGAAGTCACGCTAGTATCATATTATTCAATAAATAAAATATAGGATGTGGCTTATAAATAGGGTATGTAAATAATGACACTCAATGGTTTATTATAAGTATCTCCTTCAAGCCTGAATTTTAAGGTCCATGTAAAGCATTTCTTGTGCTTTAAATCAAGCACCCATACAGAAAATTCACAGATTCTTGAAGTTCTGCAGCAACATACGGATATATTTAGATTTGTTCTTATCAGACGCAAAGAGACAATAGGGCAACAAATCAAAACGTATTAATCCCGCATTTAATTTCAATTTAGGCTAGAGCAAATTCTTAATGTATCTAAAACTTTCTGAACCTCCACCACAAATATGAAGAGTCAAATAGCATAAGTTAGTGTAAATAATTGAGCAAACATGTATTTTCACATCAGAAAATGTTAAATCCTGAAAAAGATTACTTCAAAATGCATTGTATTACAAGTGCTATTGCTAGTCATATTAGATTATTATATTAAATAGGTTGCTTCTCATAATATTGCATTGGAGCAAGTGTCGCATGGCCGCTGCGAAGTGCCGGGAAGACAGCGGTTGCGGCAAGATGCCTGTTGACGGCGCTGAGACAGTGATTGCAGACACGGCAATTGTGACTCCAACAACCCGGGGTGTACGAGTAGCTTGGAATGCGCTGGCGATATCTGCGATGACAATGACGGCGGTGGTTAACGTTACGACGAACGACAAATGCCAAGAAAGACCACAGTGACTCGGAAACATCCCCATGCACGAGCAGCGATAAACTTCAAAGAAGCACAGGTAGAGTTTCTTATGGACACTTAGGTCCGCGAATGGTAGTAAACGAGGTAGGGATACTGGTGACGACAAGTGTCGTTACGACATTCGACACTGCATCGTCTTATTGTGAAAAAGGTCGCGAGCTGGTTACCTCGACAGTGCTGTATGCATTACTGTGTGGTAGATGAAGAGGCAATGAAGGCAAAGTACGTTTTGGGGACGGTTAGCGGTGACGGCAAAACCGATGGTAAGATGTTATTGACAGTTCAAAGGCCGTGTTACGGGGCGGCGTGCGGGTTGCGTGGTACTTTTATCCGTTCTGATTTATCCGTCCTGTCCTGGCAGTTAAAACTGGCACGAACGATTCGGTTGTCGATTTTCTTCTGAATACTGTTAGCGGTTGACCGTTTCCTGAAGGCGTACGCGCGTCACCCAGTTTCGCGAGCGCTCTGTCAAGGAACTGCAGCGACACGCCATCAGCACAATGCGGGCAACGGGCGGGTAATGGCGGAGTCGTTGAAGCCCGTGGCAGCTGTCGCAGAAGCGCGCGGCGTGGCGCGGCGTGACTCAGTGTCCGAGCGGGGTCAGCCGCACAGAGCGCAACAGCGGCGGAGGCTTTTCCATCGGACGAGTTGACCGACTCCAGATGAGCAGAGACGCGAAGAAGCAGATCACAAGCAAAGGGAGAGGGCCGATTGAGGTTGGGGTGGAGGCCAAGTGGGGTACGAAGGATCTTGATGCGATGAGAGGTATTGTTGGTGTTGAGCGCAGGCAATGGTCAAGTGTAGTCGGCTCAAGTGTGGACTAAAACGACATTTTGAGAGAATGATTTTAGAAGTCACATTGGGGTGTTGATGGGTCTGGACTGGACTTCGGTGAAGTGGTGGTGATGCGATGAGGTCGGGGAGGGGACACCGCTGCATTGGGAAAGTGGAGCCGCAATGCGATGTTGGCGGGATCAGACTGGGATGAAGGCAGAGCAGTGGAGGGCTGCAAGAGGGGTGGGCGGGGTCAGAGCGGGAGAGCAATGCCACTGGCGACGGGCTCTCTGCTGCCGGATGGCCGAGAAAGGCGACTCCGAACCGTTGCTCAAGGTGCAGCCGCTCCCCGGGACACAACGGCAAACTAACTTAGACGGAGGGTTCTAGTTAGGTATTATCACCTACAAGCAGATTGATTCAGTTACTTCCTGAATTATGCCTGGTATACACTTATATTAAATATACTCTATTTTGAACGTTCCAAGACATATTTCATGCCGAAAATACAGGTTCTTAGAGTTAACACGTCAGTCACATTACCCCTACACCTCCAACCTCACAACTAGACTACCTTCCCGACACTTAAAAAAGGTTCAATATTTTCATTCGCAATTCTGAAAAATTCAGAAACTTTTATTTACATTATTTCAATATCTCGTTTTAAATAAGAGATTTAATAAAGGAAAAATACCATCACCAATGTTAGAGTTTTACAATGTTACAAATACAGTTTTACAAATTTTTGTTTGCAAATACATTCAGTTCGCCAAAATTGAACCTGTGATAGTTTTACGCCTCATTTGCTCCATCCGAAGAAAAAATGGAGCGTATTTTGAGATTTTAAAAAATAAATCTGTAATACATAAAAAATTAATTCAAGCAAACATTTTGCCAACACTACTAGTTTTTTCAAAAATATGCGCACGACCTATTTAAAAGTTCAATTTTTTAGAATAGATTTTATTGAAGAAAAGAATCTCTATCGTCAATATTATACTTTTGCAATGTTATTTTCTTTTTTGCAATTTTCGAAAATACACAATTACCGAAAAAGGTATTCCGCAAATTTTATTGAGCGCTTAAGTCATAATCTCGCAATATATGGAGTCGCTGTTGAGAAATTAACCGTTTACAAATTCTCTATATTTCAGGCAAACTCACGAGAAATCTACTCATATTTTCGTAAAAGTGAGCACGTCCTTACTACAAGATCTTCCTTTGAAGAGGAGATTTCATTACGGAAAAATCTCTTTCTTCAATATTGCAATTATATGAAGCTGCGCCTCCCTCCCCCCCCAAAAGTTGAATTCTTGCAATGGCCGAAACTTCAGATATTCAACGGAAATGAGATCAGCGCTATTTTAAGCGTCTTTTATGCCTCCCAAGTAAAAAGTTAAATTTAAAAAATTTAGAGCCACTTTTGAAAAAAAAATTAATCAAAATATCCTTTTCAAGTACGCAGTCTCAAGGTCTCAATTTCGTTTAGATTGCTCGGGAAAAATCAATTTAGGAGAATATCGCCTGAACGGTTTAGGCACTAGCTTTGGCCAGACAGACCGACCGCAAGTTAGGCGACTGGACACGAGTTTTCCTTGGAGAGGATCCCAAAAACCTGGATTCAAACTACATAATTTATTAGAGGAAATCATTGATAGCGGCTCACATTGACATGGACGTTTGAGGGGAAGCCGCGTGCTTTTCGTTTTCGTGGCATTACTGAAGGACGTTTGAGTGGAGAGCCTTCTTAGCATTATGAGCGAAATTCCTAAACGCGAGCTCTCTTGGAGTGGGGATTTGCGGCTAAGTTGGCGCGCTGTTGGAGAGGTGGAGGCTAACGCGAGTGGGCAGGTAGGAGAGAGGCGACTCGGGGGCGCTCTTCGCGACCGCAAGTCCCAGCGACGACAGCGGCGGCGGGGGCGGGGGCGGGGCCCTGCGGGGGCGTGGTTCAACAGGTGCGCCCGCCCCCGCCGCCGCGTCGCAGCCTGGAGCACCTCCTCATCCTGCCCGCCCCGCCCCGCCCCGCCCCGCCCCGCCCCGCCCCGCCCCGCCCCGGGCGACGCCCAGCGGAAGCCCGGCCTCCTAAGCCCCGCGCCTTTTTTACTCCTCGCGCTGATTTACAGCCAGGGTTCCGCCCGCTTTACGCACCCGCAACGGAGAGGAAATTGCGTATAGCACTCTGGGAAAAATGAGAATGGCACTCGCTTTCAGAGCTTGCTTGTCTTTCACCAGCTTTCATAGTCATTGCACTCATGACTGTATTCAATTAGGTCCTACAGTTGTTCTTATATTTTTGAAAGGACGGCTGCCATCGACAAGTATTTGTATTATTATTATTATTATTATTATTATTATTATTATTATTATTATTATTATTATTATTATTATTATTATTATTATTATTATTATTATTATTAATTCTTGTTTCAGACAAGTATCTACATTACCGTTCAGGGTCTATCTGTACCAGTGTCTCTCTGATCGCCAACTTGGCACGATGATCTCGCTTTGTTCGAGAATTTACTCCATTTACAGCTAAGTTCACCCATTTTACGCATTGATAAGGGAGGACTACGCACATCATACGTACGGAATAGAAAGATACCTTACTTTTTCATAGTCTGAATTTCTTTCGAACGTTAGGAGAGATTTTTCTCCAATCAGTTATCAAAGCCAGTTTTCTATTGTCGAAAAGGACGAGACAATGCCTTGAGTGTCTCGTCTTCTAGCATTTTCTACTCTTCTTTCCGCTTTACTGTGGGAGTTGCTTCAAATAAGCACCCGCTAGAGAGAGAGAGAGAACAGTTCATGGCACTAATGCATAGGGCCCGGATTTTAATGACCTAAAAATCAGCGAAATATGCAAGCATTTATGACCTAAAACCTATATAAATATGACCTAAAAAATAAAATATGTCGTTATACAAGTTTTTTTTTAATTCCTGTTAATTTTTTAGGTATAACAAATACAAAATTCACTCAAGAATAGATTGTGAGAACGGTACATACGGCTTGCAGTCTTTGGAACTAACTAGCATTTTAAAAAAAATTGCTTGTGTCTGTAAAACCAATCAGTACAGTACAATAAAACCCATCAAACCAAACGACTTCCTTTACTACTGCATACCTCTTGTTTAAAATAATCCTTCTCTTTCAAATAATCCTTTGTAGTATAATTTTTGAGTTTATTTGTGACAATATCACCTGATACATTGTCATGCGAGACACATTTTCAAGCCTTTTATTCTTGTGTCCTTAAAAATATGACCTATGTATGCATTTGGGGCAAAATCTGGCCAAACTATGACCTTTTACTAAAATCGGTCCTTAAAAATATGACAAACATATGCATTTATGGCAGAATTTGGCCTACATATGACCTTTCACTAAAAACTCTGTAAATATGACTTTATATTCACAATAAAAACACGTTTTCCTGATAAACAATACCTGGATTCGTGCATAAGTTGTTTTAAAATTCACCCGAAGGTTCAGAAAAAATATATGACTTGTCATTAAAATCCGGGCCCTACTAATGGAACAATTTGGAATGCGACACACTTCCCAAGATTGAAAGTCTTTCGTAATATTCTGGTTCGTTCGACATGATTAATTTGCAAATCTTGTTATTCGAATATCCCCATTTCTAGAATATCATTAATGTCACCATTTGATTTCTGTCATTCGGGATTTTCGACGACGTCACAAAGACCTTGTGTTTCCAGTCCCTCGTCCCCCTTCTTCGATCCGCAGGCTTTATCAATTTTACGCGCAAGGAAAGGAGAGACACAGCACTGAAAGGGAGAAAGTGTAGCGCTAGTCACCGACGTTCGTGAAGGCCGAGCCTGCGGCAGGCGCTCGCGCTGGCGCTCGCACGGAGCGCTCCTGTTTCGTCAGCCGCGCGACAATGCGCCTTCGGGCATTTCCAAGCTCCTCATTATCATTCATCATCGTCAACGAACCTATCATTGTCAATCCAGGCGGAACAATCATGTCGTTTGCCCCGTCCAGATTGCTCATCCAGAGCAACACACTACACGGGCTTGTGAGACTGTTCAACCTCGGGCCTTGAAGTGCTCGTCACGTTCGCCCCACATATCCCTAATATTCACAGGGTAAATAAATAACGCGCATTCGCGGTTTAACCTCGATATCGCAGAGATGCCGGTCGTATTTCCTTTCTCTGGATTTCGCTCTCACCGTTCCAAAGCACGCCAATATTTTCCATATTATCAACATTCTTTAACTTTTCGTTCACATCAATGAAAAACAAAACCAACTATCAATTTTTTTGAACCACGCCTGTTTCCCCGCACCCATTTATAGGTTTTACTACCAGTTGTTTACGGTACGATTTGCAGCATGTGAAGTTTCACTCCTCACCAATGTCAATTTCCTCAGTCCCCGAACTATAAACATAAAATGTATTCCCTCCAACGTTTCCTTCATCAAGCAACATCCACAGGTATTCGTCCCTCAATTTCAACAACTCACAAATAAGCGTTTTTCTTCGTGTGTGTCCTTTAGTAAATTTTTACTAAGTAAATAGTCCTAAAGTAATTTTTTTCAAAAGTGAAATATCATTAGCGATTCGCCTCATCACAAGCACAAGCTTTTGGACGCTTCGGAGCACCAGAATTCAGCAACTATCTACTTTGCAGTAAAGAAGCAGAGATAGTTTCTTATGGAGAAAGCGTCCACCCACGGAGCTTACGGCAGTGGAGGTACACGAGTTAGGCAATTGGGGGAAGGACACACAAAAGAGGCGAATGAACAACAATGAAATGAAATGTAAAAAGAGAGACGGCAAGAAAAAATAGGAATATGTGATTTGAATATATATATTTGTCGCATCACTGTGGTATTTTTCACATAATTATATATTATATAGCAGAATCTTCACAGTTTCTTCCATCGTTTCAGCTGTGCGTTGGTCATCTAGACAGATTTAGACAGCTCTGTTGCTAGAACGCGAATGCCAACAGGCGAGGCCTGGTATCCGGGAGTAGTGCCATTAGAAGAAACTGATGGCAAGATAGTTTCATTTAACAAACAAAGCGTGAAATCATCTACGCCTCACGCGGGAATAAAACGTCCATCCGTAGCAAGCTAACCAACAAGAGCGGTAGCCGCCTCAGCGCGCGCTGATCGAAGGTGACGCGGGGTATCTGTCTCGCGTGGTGCGCGCGGGGCGCCTTGTGATTCAGGCGGCGCAGCGCCGGCTGCCTCATTGTGATGCGCAATGGGCCCCAATAACACTGACGCAACGGCGCTCAAAAGGCGAAATGGCGGGTGCGGGGGCGGGGGCGGGGCGCGCCCATTTTCCTCTCCCCGCTGACCCACATACGCCCTCATAGACGAGTTAACGGAGGGCGACAGCGGCGGCGGAGATGAGTTCGGGGCGGGACGGTGAGAGTGGGAGGAGCGGAGGCGTGGCGGTGGAGGTCGACGAGATGACGGTAGTACCATTCGGATTTGTGCAGTCCCGTAAGTTGAGACTTTCACAATTCATACACTTTCCTTACTTGTTAAGACGTCCAATCCTTGCGCGATAGAACTGAGGTTTTTCACCAAATAGGTACTGTCGACCGCAATAAAATTTTAACAAATTATGCTCCTTTCGAGCTATTTTATAGTACCTCGAATTATAAGATGGAATCAGATTGAAAAGGTTGTTTCAGGCTTCCACTTCAACTCGGCAGGCGATTATGCTCAAGTATCATACCACTAAATAGAATAAAATAAAATTAAATAAAATATGAAACCAGTTCCACCTGACTATTGACATATGCTACACAATGTTCTTGTCGAATAGTGACGCGGAATCGCAAGGACTGTGCATTTTGATAAATACGATTTCGATACAGTTATTCGACCGACAAAAGGAAGCTCAATAAATTAGTTCAATACAACAAACATATTGCTGTTTCCAAAATACAATTTTTATATTTCTGAAGAGTTTTCCACATTATTTGATTATATTTAGTGTTTTTGATTTGTACGGAAAAAATGTAACATTATTATCAGCATCTATCACTGCTATTTGCGTCATCACTGCATGATTTGATTTTCACACTAGCGTACTATTCAAATGTCTTAGTAAGTTGAAAACTAGTGATTTCCCAAAAGCTAATAAATTAATTGCAATAGGGTCAAGACACACAAATACGTTACGATACAACGAATGAGAACACCATTCACGTAATATTCCCTATGTATTCATTTAATATGTTGTTGCTGTTTGTAGTAATGAATTATAATTAATAGTCGCTCGTTCAAAACTCAAACTCTGGACGTGCCACCAACACAATTCCTGAGAATCCTACGGAGCATAAAATGCAAACCTTTTCACAAACTACTTCCGTGCAGACTCTGTGATGCATCAAAAGATTCTCTTCCATCACAAACAGCCAACTACCTGACTATTCTTAAAAAACCGTTCCACCTTATTATTGACTAACTGAAAGAAGAATTTATTTTTTAATGCATCGTCACACTAGCACGTTGGCACGGCCCTGTTCGCCAGCATTCTTCCCAATGCTCCACAAAATGCTTACCGTAATAAACAATAGACTCTTTAGGTACAAGCACAACTTCCGGTTCTCCAGGCATTGTGATCACAATAAGAAAACGCACTACGTATCACTGCACATGCACTGAACACACGCGTTCACACTTCTTTGCTACTGTTAAGACGAACGTGCAGCATACACGTACACCTCGTTTTCACCCATTCACTGGACAGACCACCGAATACGACCGCCCCCTATAAGATTGGTTTTCCTGGAGATCCAGGGAAGCCTTTGGGGGCGGAGACTTCTGCAAGGGAGGTAGTGAAGCGGTTGCTAACGTGAACGCGAACATGAGGCAAACATATTTTTCACTCATTTACTCCCGCGACCGCACGGAAATGAACACGAACCAAATCCATAGCCGAGTGCACACGCGAGAAGTGCTCTCCCGGAGAGCGACGCAGAGAGGCGTGCGACGGCGACTTCCGACCAGGACTGTCAGCCCACTAGAAAGCGGTGCCTCGCAGGGCAACAGCTGCGGACGGCACGAGGAAGAACGAGGATCCGGCCTGGCGCCCACCACATGACGAACCACTTCAGGAATACTTGAAGGCCCTTTCCGACTTCCTCACGTACACCCCACGAATCCCACCCGGAGCGAGTGCGCTGTTTATGTACTCCAGGGGAAGTATGCTTCTTCCTTCAAAACGTTTTCTCCTCCACCGACACCACTGTTTGCTGCAACGCATCTTCTTACCTATTATAATGTACACAATACCTTAAACTTGGAGGACGCGCCTCGAGAAGTTAGGTGAACCAACACAATAGATACTTTCGAGCTGTTTAGCTCGTACCATGAAGCAATTAAAGTCACGAATGGAAAGGTACGAAATACAAACGCAAAATATATCCTCTTTCTTTAATGATAAGTTATCAACCAAAAAGTGCACGTTTTCTTCCCAAATAACTTGTATCATTGCCCTACTAATACTCTTCAATGGAAAATATTTTGCTGGTCGTTTTAAACAACATAAATGTATATTTTCAGAATTCATTTGGATATAAAAAGTGTATCAATAAATATATAATAATCAACTTTTTGCCGGCGTATTAATCAATGATTTATAGTTCCACACATCTCTAAAATGCATCCAAAGTTTAAAAAGGTATATTTATGTTGATGACTAATTTATTTATTAACTTATAACTAGGAATACCCATGCCAATGCGTTACAGTTTTTGAACCACAAATTTCATAACTTCATATTAGGCATTTAAGCAGTCTGGCGCGAGTACAATGATCCTGAAATTTATTTTTCAATAATTTCCCCATCGTCATATATTTTCTTGAGAAATGTTATAATTGTAAATATATTCTTCGCCGTTTCAAGAAAACCGATGTGTACGTAAGTACGCACGCTTCTTTCCTCTATGAATATGAAGTAAGAAACATAAAACCAAGGGCAATGACCTTGGAAGATGGCGCTGAAGATTATTTCAAAGCTGGTAGTAATTAGTTGCTACAAACTTTTCCTCGTCTAGAATAATGTATAGAGTTCACTTTGTATAATAGAATTATAGTTCACAAAATTATAGTGATTAAGGGACGAAAAACCTCACAGAAGCATCGTGAAACTAACACTAACGTACAAGTACAATTTTATGTTACTGGTTGAAATGACAGTAGTTTATAATGCGGCAACCAGCAATTTTGTCCTAGCAATAAATTTATTGTAATTTCCGAAGACACTCCTACGACTCGTACAACCCGGTTCCCTCCGGGGTGCTATTTCAATCAAGATAACGGAAGCCATGGCGGAAGGAATGGTTCTGTAGAAATTCTTCCCGCAGATGACGTCGTATCCATGCAAGACAAGATAAGAAAAGATCCAAACTCGTAGTGATTGATAATATTTTCCGGTTTTTTATATGAATTCGTCATCAGATGAAATTTCATCCTACGTCATACAGGGAAAAACATGTTTCTTAAACGTCATGATAACTCAATGATAATGTATCATGTCAGATATAGAAAGAGTTTTTTTCCGCAGTTCCCTCTGTAAGCATTTCATTTTACATATTCTGCTCATAAGATCTTACAGAGCCCTTTTCCTATACTTCATTATATTCGAAGAGATGTCGAAGCTTGAATTCTATTTTACATTCTTCAGAGCATATTCAATTAATTACTCACGACTGTTTCATCTCTTCATCCTTTTCCAAAACAGATGAATGCATGACTCCGCTGTGTTTAGAGTAATATAAAATAATTTTAGGTCGGTAAGGATCTCTTGAATTATTCTGAAGCCCAGCAATAAAGACAGTTTTAATCAGAGCCTTCACAACGTCATTTTACCCGCTTGGCATCCCAGTAACGACGTTCCCCTTGCATGCGTTCAGTAACAGTTTCGCGGCGTGTAACCACTCGCGGGTCTCGCAAACTCTCATTATTTCTCGTCTACTTAAAACGCTGTATTTTCATCAAAGGAAATTAACTCTGTGACACTGGAAAATCAAATAAATAAACTGCAACAAGTAAATATGTTCCTGAAAGCGGTAAAGCAGGAAGAAAACCCCTCCTCCTCCTCACGCAGAAGAGCAATAAATATTAGTACGAGTAATTTAAACGATAGTAATATGCGTATAGGCAAGCCTTACAGAGCTGATATTGCTTCAATGTCGCACACAATCGCAATACTATTTTGATCTCAATACTACAAACACATCATTTGTAGCTCGAGGCTCGGAGACGAGACGAGCACGTGCGGTCGGGGCGACCGGACATTTAGCTTCCACGGAATCTGACAGCTGCGCTTGGCGAGTCCAGATTGCTTGGTCCAATGAAAAATAATGAAATTGATTCAACAATCGAGCCCACGCAGTTCTGAAGGCCTTGAAAGTCATCGTAATTATAGTCCATTCTTCTGGAAGAACGTCGCAGTGTGACGACGGAAAAGTTGGTCACCATGCGTAGGACGCGGCGTCTCCCGAACAGTCAAGAATTCCAGTCACGAAAGCTTGTGGTTTTGAGATTTGTTCATGTAGTCCAAGTACGCTGTTGGTGATTCTCGACCATCCTCAAGCAAACTTCGCAGCAATCACTCCGAGCGGC
Source organism: Teleogryllus occipitalis (assembly GCA_011170035.1). Classification (NCBI taxonomy): domain Eukaryota; kingdom Metazoa; phylum Arthropoda; class Insecta; order Orthoptera; family Gryllidae; genus Teleogryllus; species Teleogryllus occipitalis. The sequence continues at coordinate 213,464 of BLKR01000026.1, forward strand.
TCCCTTTCTTGTAACACAGCTCGCATGCAGGTGGGAACAATTGCACTTTCGTCTAATGGATTAAACTACAGACTCAACGAGATGAATTAGCCCAATCAGAGAAAACAAACAATGTTTGGCAGATCGATGTTTAAAAAATTGTTACGTTCCAGAAAGAGTGTTCGTGATTAATGATTTCAAAATTAGTTTCCAAACCCAGAGACAATGATAACAAATAGAAGCAAAACATTACAAAACAAAATCACAAAACATGAAAATCATGGATAAATTCAAGTATGTCTGGGTGTTGAGATGCGTCAATGTGGCAGGGGAATTCCAGCAGCGCTGAATCGCGCTATGAAGGATGCGTTGGCGGGCCCCGCGGAGAGGCGTTATCGCCGCCGGGAGGCGCGTGCCCCCGCAGCTGACGGCAATCCCATCCCACATTACACCAGCTTTTCACGAGAATCAATGTATTCCATTATTTTTTTTGTTTAAAAGAAGAAACAGAGAAAACAACAGTGTCACACAACTAAGGAACATGACTAACTTCTGCCGTGACAGGAGACGACTGGTGATTGGGATTCCGCAAACCGGAAAGGAGTGAATTTACATCTCTCTTAATGAATGATGCATAAAGAATGAAGTATATATTGAGTCAAACGTAAACTTTTTTTTAAATCATCAACCTTAGAGCTTTTCAGCTCGCAGTCACTGCACAATATACTCTCGTCACGGCAGTTGTTCTCTAGAGAACCACGACGTAAAGATCCCATTCAACCACAAAGGTGGGTTTATGTAACCAGAAGCGCGAAATCACTCCCAGTTACAGGCGCAACTAGCATTCTTCTGCCACGTCAAAGGGGAAGGAGAGAAACACCGCACCTACAGATTGCCATCGCCATCGTCCTCGTGATACAACCTGCTCATGAAAAAAAGTGCTAAAACCATAGGACTTCGAAACGCGAGAGGGGGCTCAGATGTTTGTGGAGGAAAAGAGCCCTAATTCTCAGACAACGCGACGTGAACAAAGCGGCCAGAACTCCGAAGATATTCCAAGTATGTTTGGTGAACTTAATTATGCAAGGGAGATAATGGCTGTCGGCAAAGGCAGATGTTTGTGGTTCGATCTCACACTTAATGAAATGCTCCCAAATTAAATTACGTAATTGCTAGTCTATTTGCAGAGTGGGGAAGGCCTTTCCCGCAGGGCCGAATAGAGTAAACAACGTAATTAAGAAATAAGATTTTACGTCCATTAATATTTATGAGCACAGAGCGCGAGAAACTGAAGATATTTCCGGATGCCTTAAACCTTATATTCACAATTAACTTCTCACTATATAGATCGCAGAAAGCTTGAGCAACTAATACACTCACATTCGAACTTACTAAAAGTAACATAAAAAAAGGGACGGACCGAAACACGTAAATAAACAACGAATTCGCACATAAAATGAAGCATCTAGGACTGTGGTCAGTAAAATAGCAAAATGTCACCTTTTGTGCACCCTTCAAAAACCTCTCGCGTCGCGAACCCAAAAAGGTCCAAAGGCAATTAGTTGTTTCGATAGCTAAGATTGAACGCAATGAAAACTACGATGCTATTCTATCTTTGGATTCGAGGTCTATACACTTGTTAATTCCTAGGAGGTCTTCAGAAATGATTTAGGATAATTTTTAACGAAGACATTTGCAAATGCTTGTTAAACGATAGAAAGATACTGTGAAACCTTGACACTGAGGGGGGAAATTGATCGAAGGAATTCGACACACCGAATGTTTTGTCTTTTTGAAGTTTGAGATATAAAACTTTTACGCTGCAGATGCGAAAGGTAGAATAACATTATAGGTACCAAAGAAATCAAGACACAGAATTTAGAGTTCTTGATAATCCACTTTATCTAGACTTTAAAAACAAAGATAGTCGAACGGTTCCATAGCAATTTTGAAGCAATACGTTCTTCAAAAGTTCATTTCACACTCGTTAACGGCATTCTCAATGTTCCACCTAGAATTACAAACCCCTCTTCCAGCAATAAAACGGCTAGAAAGTGAAGCATCTCGAGAAAGCCAACGAGCGTCTTTACCCTCGCAATCCAAGCGCAGGAGGCGTCAGGCCGCTCGCCTTCCGACCATTCAGGTTTGAGAGGAGAGTGCGACCGAACGGGCGGCAGCCACCACCACGAACCACAACGCACCTGTTTGCGCATACGTGAGAAGTGGCTTACTATTTAAGACGCATTTTTCTGATATTCGGTGTTTTGCCATTGGCGTAACGGGGACACAAGACATATTTAATTAGAATTAGGCGTGCACACATACATTGTAACTACAAAATGAAGTATTGAGTGAATAGCGAATTCACTGAAATTGAGCGTTTTCTAAGTCACCGCTTATAATTCATCTTCCTTAATCTGAAATAAGAGAATGATTAAGTAAATCAATAACTTTTAAAAAGAAGACACACAGGAACCTGTGATCCTCTATTCGGTTTCCTTTTTAGGAATGACTTTACGGTTGACTTTTCTTGGCACAACAATAGTTGAAGTAACCGAACTTTACGAATAGATCTTTCTTTCATCCATAAGAAAACGCGAGCAAATAATATAGTAACAAATGGTCTGTTAGAAATTAACAATGATCTACTGTGATAATGCGTGAATTACGATCCTCAACCGCGCACATACCAATCCCTGAATGCCAAGCCCGATTTAAATTCCTAGCCCCAAGCGCGTAAAACCGCAGTGTACGGACACACAACGCTGCGCTCATAACACTGACATTATGTACAGCGCCTCCCATAAATAGATGCATGACAAACACGCTTCAGCACGTGACCTTGAAGCGTGCAGCGCTCGTCGCTAGAACGCGGCTGCTTGCAAACTCCAGTCCATGCCTTAGTGCAGCGCGCATGTAATGACGACTGTCTTCGTTCCCTTTGTGACGCGAGTATAAAAGGGCACATCTGGTTGCAAACACACGACTGGCCGACTTCAAAACTAATTTTGCTGCACAGCAGATGCCGTTAATAAGGTTACCCCCACTCAGCAGAGGGCGTAATTCTCTTTCATGTTCATCTTCTCTACTGCAAACTATTTTGCCACAAAAGGACAGCGGGTGATTAAATGATCGAGGTCCTACATACGTAAGCAGTTCCTCCTAGTCGTATGCGTGTCTCGTCAAGTAGTGAGTTGAGAACAATTAAACAGTCAGTGACGAATGCTAATTAAATACAAACATGTTTCATTAATTCATGTCGGCGAATCCTCAAGGACAAGGTTGAAATCACACCAGTTCAGTTGAATCTAAGATACCTTGGCGCGTGAAATATTGCAAGTATCAAATGACACGTAAAAGCTCGATGATTTTCGCAATAGAAACTGTAGTGAATAGTAATGAATTCTGTTAAGGAGTTCAAAATATGTAACAATAATTTACTTACATTAATTTAATATATATTTTGAATTGCGTACGGCAGGAGCTCCTTGCTTTTTGTTGCTTTTGTTATCGTACCATTTTTTCATTTTAAAGCAGGGACGCATGATGTATTGGCTTAATCCTAAATTCACGGACCGAGAGGACGTGGAAGTGCCAAGGGCGATCGTGGCGAGGGGGGTGGGGCAGGGCGCGCTCACCGCCGCCGCCGCCGCCAACGGCCAGTGTGGGCCAACGGACAGTACGGGCGACAGTTGAGGGTGGGGCGGAAGCATTGGTCAGGGACACAGGCGAAATTTTGAATTTGAATTTGGAGAGCGGGGAGAGAGAGAGGAATCTGAGGCGGAGCATGAAACACACATTGAAACGTCCATAATGATTTGAGTAAAAGAGAAGGAAAACAAGAGGAAGGGTTCGAGGCGATCACCGCACGAGGCAGAGTCGGTATCGGTGACTAAGTAAGGGGGCGGGAAAGAGTTGAGGGTGGACTGGGCATGAACGGGCAGGGGAATGGTTTGAGCTGGGGAGGGATGAACGGGATGGGGATTGAAACCGCGGAGGAGGTGGTGGGAGGGGATAGAAAGGTCGGCCATTGGAGCGGAGACGACAGATCAGCCACACGCCACCGCTGCTGGTCGCGCTATCTGCCTCCTTGCAACGGCCCAGGCCCTCGAGGAACCCGCGCTGATACCGTCTGAAGCCCCATTCCGCGCCCATCTGGGAGACCTTTCCAGAGAGAAGTCGACAGTAGTCTCTCGGACGGGCCATCATCTGGGCAAATCCCCAGTCGCTTTGCCATTTACACGCCATTTTCCGACCATTCGCCTTATCCCAACGGCATCTTTCGACTTCTAAACTCGCCAATGCGTAGGGCACCAAGTGCATTCGAGAGAGAACCGCAAGCCCGCAATCGAAGTTGAGTGGCTGGAATGTCTTCCGAGATCCCATTGAAGAATTTTCGACCCCGGCTGATTATCTGAGTTGATCTGGCTGATGTCACCGTTCCTTGAATTTGAATCGAATATTTTGATTCTAACGGTCCCTTTACATAAAGCCGAACATTTTCAAAATTTTCTTAATACCGGTTCCATATTTTTTCTAACTTTTTTCTTGAATAGAACAAAAAAATGTTTATAAAAATGGCGCATGTTTCATGTATCGAATTCTTTGAGTTTTCGAAAATTTTTGTGTCTTTCTACAATTACAATATTGAAAATAGAGGTTTCTTCTTTAAATAAAAGGTGTTCTACACAATTAGTTATTTAATTAATGTCATCTACATATTTTTGAAAATATTACTAGTTTTCGCGCAATTTTGAGTGAAATATGAGCAATATTAGAAACAATATTTTCAAAAAAAGGCTTCCATTTTCTCTTTAAATTTTTTGTACGGATTGCTGTAATTGCACTGAATAACACAATAGAAACATAATTTTCATGTATTTCTTTCGATTTTTCAAAAATTACACACGTACACTTATAACCCATCCCCAATATCCCACGTCCTTAATATTTACATAACAGGAGTTTATCTTTATTTGTGAGTGCAAATGTTTCAAAAAAATTCTTGCAGAATTTCTTAAAAACTGAAAAGTTTTCCGTAAAAATGAACTCAAATTTGAGCATTTTCAGAAAGACTCAAACGACATTTTCTCAAAAACGGATCCGATGTTTTTAATGAAAATTTCGAGTCTCTGATCAGGTTGTACTCTTGTACACACTCTTAAAGTCTTCTTTAAGTTCTATTATTAGGGGAGCGAAACATTCAGAAAATTGAAGGGGAAAAAATTTAAAAAAAAGTAGGCGCTGCCAATAGGTAGCTGCTAAGAAGAGGTAAAACCGGTAAAAGCTAGCCCAGAGTAAAGAGATTAGGAAATTACCTAGTTTGAGAAAGTCTGTGTCATTCTTTGACAGCACTACCTGAAAAATAATGTGATGTAAAATATCCACAAAAATCAAACTATCCGTGTTAAATCCTGAGGACCTCGAGGTCTGCATATCAAATCGGGGAATAACAATTTTGGAGAAAAGCGTCTAATCAGTTTATGCCCTCGCGATCACCACAGACGGATGGACGTTCTGCCAAACATCATTTTTCGGAATCAATCACCACAAAACTGGGAGTTCTGAGTACAAAAAGCGTTAGAGGAGATAATTTTCTACTCCTAGGAATAAAATGTATCCACTTTTTCGATATCAGGGCCCCTCAATGCGAGTTTTTCTGACGAACATCACGACTTTCCGTTCCAGTATTACAATACATTCTCTTTTCTACGTAATTACGGAGAACGGCGAGAAAGTAAAAACGCAATTTCGCTTTCGTCGAGCAGTAAGGTAGAATATTAGTAAGAACTCTGTATCATTATATCCTTTTACAATCATTTGACAAAATCACTCTCCGTCGTACCCATTTTATGAAAACACACAAACCCAGAATCAAATAATGTCTTGCAATCTCGCTATGGGCAAGTGATCAATGGCTGCATTATCTGCAAGTTACACTCAGAGGCGTGCGAATTTGATCCAATCACGGGGAGCATTCGACGGCAGCCAGGCGTCCCGCCCGCCATTCAGTCTCCCCAACCGCCCGAGTATTGATAATTCCGAGATTGAGCCGCGCAGGTTGCCGCCAGCGCAGTGACAGCTAATCGATGCAGGCAGGCTAAGGAGCCCCACCCTCCCCCAGACAAATTGCAGCAATTTTGCTCTCTTCTCTGCCATTATGCCTTTCAGACGAGGACATCACAAACAGGAAGTCCACGTAATAGCAAGGGTGAGTCACATATCAAAATTGTATTACTTGAATAATCTTTATCGCGTGTGGCCTGGGTTTTTTACTCTATAATCACGCAAGTAGATCACTGGATTTCATTTTCGTCTAAACAAGTAACTTAATCAGGTGTATCAATTAGAAAAACACCAAGGAGATGCCTATTAGGGTAGCAAAGAATAGCGTAACAAAGACATCGTGGGCCTCTATGAAAAGCTGAAATAGATACCTGCCCCAAATCATTCATAATTTAGCTGTGTATTTAAAATTACATTTACAAGCTATAAATATGTTTTCTGCAGCTTTCGCCCGTAAGTTACTAGTGTGTGAGCGAGAGTGAGTGAGTGTGTGTGTGTGTCCTTTGAGTGCAGCTACAACAAGACTAATACTGAGATTTAATCAACACTGATAGTACAATTTGATATTCTCATCACATTTTTGTATTGTATTGAAGAAATTTTACTTAATAATACAGAAAAATGCAAAACTATTTGGCTAAAAATGTAAGGCTCTCGATTGAATTTAATTAAATGACGGCATCTAGTAATGCATGTATATTTTTCCTAAATAGTGTCAGTTAAACCTCAACTAAACATTAATAAACGTGACCACTTTAAAATTAAATCCCCCCCCCCGCCTCTAGAACTTGAATGGTTCCTACTCCAGTTGCCAAACACGTATATTTAATACCGTGGCTAGTCGTGGGAGGGGCCGCGACGCGCTCGCTTCCGCGCGAGCAGCGGCGCCTCGCGAGGCGACGCGAGGCGAAGGCGAGGCCGACGGACGGCGCAGCCAGAGGGCGTGATAATTGTTTGTGGCGAGCGCGAGACGCCGAGTGGCTCGTCGCACTTCCCTTTCACACCCAGCGGTCAAAGGGACAACGCTTTTTTTCCCTTTCTATTTTAAAAAGAATCGTTTCGCATGACGTCTCGCATCGAAGGGACGTCCTGCTCAAATCTACCCACAGCTACCGTCATTTTCACCCCGGCTCTTGGAGTTCCTGCCTCCGTCAGAAGTACTTGAAAATGCTTTCACCACACAAACATCCTCATGCCCCGCGCCTCTGAATGTGCCTACGCGCGAATACGCGCAACCGCATGCGTGCGTAAAACTAAGATTGAATTATGACAGGGAAACAATGAATGGTGACCGAATCAATAGGGAGTAACTGTATCCATGAGTAAGAGAAGTGGTGGCAATGCGTGAGCGAGTCAATAGTAGTGACTGAATAAATGGCAAGTGACAATCTACGAGTGGCGAGAGAAAGAACGAAAGTGAGCGAAAGAATGAGTGGTGAGGGAGTGAATGAGAGGTAAGAGAATGAAGTTGGAGATGGGATTAATGAATGAAAGAATGAGTGAAATGAGGCAATGATGGATGAAAGTGCGGTGAATGGGTGTTTCAGTGAATGTTGAGAGGTTGCAACGGCAAGCAAATGATTGAAGGTGTGTTTAAATCTCAAGCAAAATTCTTAAATTAATTTCCACATTTACAAGAGTCAAAGTAATTTCGTTGCCTTTCTATTCCTACAGCAATTCAGTTCCTGGGTCAACACGTTTTCAGTCGCTCTGCTATTTCTGGTCTTATAACGGCCAGTAATAACGATCCCTTCCCATTTATTAATTCCAAAAGTTGGTGCTAGTTAAATGCTCGACGAGAAACTATTTCTGAGAATAGTCTGCTCCATTACCCGTGATATTATACAATATAACTACCAAAATAACTTGAAAAGCGAATATCGTTTACGATGTAATTGTAAAACAGTTTATTTCCTGAAATTATACTTTTAAGTGCACAGTGCACTTGAAAGTGTACTGTGTGTGTGCACAAGTACAATTGAATGAAAGCACACACTACTAAAAGGGCTACTTAAACTTCTCGAAGGCTTCGTAATTGACGTCACAAGCCAGCATACTGAACTGCTTAAAAATATGATTTCTCAAAGTACAACTTTTGAAACTCATAATCTCTTTGATTTTTGGCGTAGTTTGCGCGTTGCAATAAAACACGGGCAGTATATTACAGTAGCTACCGTTCTCAACTTATACTGCTTTGAAAAGCTTCTTTTACTTGGTCACTGAAGAATGTCTACTTCAATGAAGAGGTATGCACGGAGGCTGTGGATACAACGCGACTAGGCAGCCAGAGCGGCCTCGTGTGTATTTCGAAACACAACACCGAACCTGTTCTAACATAAAAAGCACTACTTGTAAACCACCATGATGATTCACTGTATTCGAAATGTTTGGCACGTGAATCATAACACACCACTGATTCTGATTGTAACAGTGACAGTAAGGAAACCACAAGGGGAGGTGGTACCTTTCGGCTATGGAAAACGACCTTTTTGCTGCGTTGCGTTAGAACAATATTCAAAAATTTAATTGAAATTTATGAATTGAACTTAATTGAAATTTAATTAAATTTAATTGAAACTACTTTCAAGAATCGTTAAGGAAATCTCCAACTTGCGTTAATTCCTCATTATTATTCCTCCCTGTTAGATGAATTGTTTTTACAACCGATATATTCCCTGGCATTATTGAAAATGCGTTCAAATGCTGAAACGGATATGTCACAAGCGCAAACCTTACGATGCAGAATTTGGCAATATGCATCATGGTTATACATAATACATTATCGAACACACACACACAACCACATCACATTCCTGACCCTTCAACACCCGGGAGCTTCAGAGTATCTCTCTCTCTCTCTTCTTCCCATTGCCGAACGCGTCAGCGCCGCCAATCTCTTAGCTCGTGGACCACACACGCGAGCCACTCCCACCGGCAAGGCAGCGCTCGTTGTCCTCTCGACCGCCCGTCAACACCACTTTGTCCCAACTGAAATATCCTATTACACATGCCCCAATTTCATTCCCCTCCCTGGATACGTTGGGTTGTACTGAAAAGAGATTAATGACAAGGTTGGAAAGTGCCAAAACAATTTTATGTGCACTTTCAGTCAGATTTCAAAAGTACCTTTAAAACGCTCTCTTGTAAAACTGGGAAAATACGAATGACATAGTGCCCTTTAACCAATGAGGATCAGATTTTTTTTTACAAACGCGAAAACAATTCATTGAACTATACCAACACACGAGTTTCCACAATGTCGCTAATTAAAGGTGGAGCATCCATATGTCGAATTTTAAGGTGAAAATAAAAATGTGGAGTTATCGGGAGGGACGGGAGGAGTCGGGAGGGGACAGGCGGGGAGGCGGACGGTGCGGCATGCGGGGCGGGTGGGTAGAGTCGATCGGGCAGGGCGGGGCGGGGCCAGGCGGGGTTGTGTGGGCCTGGTGGGCGGGCAGAACCGTGGCGCGCCGGAGAAAGTACGAGCACCGCGCGCGCCCTCCGCCGCCGCCGTCGGCGCGGCGCGGCGCGGCGCGGCGCGGTGCGGTGCGGTGCGACGGCGGGCGAGAGTGGTCGGGCAGGCTGGTGGAGTGACGTCAGGCGCCCTCTCGGGTGCCGCCGCGCCTCACGGCCTCCGCCATGTTTAAATAGCGCGCGGGCGGAGCGAGGGCGGGGGCGGGGACGGGGCGTGCAGGAGAATCCCGTGGTGGAACGCACGGCCGTCCGGAAGGTCGTGAGGCGGGGCGGGGCGGGGCGGGGCGGGGCGGGGCGGGGCGGGGCAGGGCCGGGTGAACGGCCGCGCGCGGAGACACTAGGGCGCCAGAGGACGCATCCCGCTCTGGATAGGACGCGCCGCGCACACTCCGCCACGACGTCCGGCATCTTCGTGCTTCCTCCGCTCGCGTTGCACCTACCACTACAGCACGTTCAAAGTCCAGCCCAGTCCATTCCATTTAAATCGATTACTTCTTCCACAATGCACTCTTTCAAGGTAATTAACATCACATAGTGAACAGACCGTGTCATTGTCAGATAGGCCATCCACAAGATATGAGATTTTGCAACTCTAAATTCATTGTTCATTAACTTTCATTTGTTTTATATTCAAACGAGAAAAAAATAATGTTGAGGAGCGGAAGAGGGTTTGAATTTCAGGAAATCTTGATATTATAGTATGTGGATTGACGGCATTTTTTCTAATGCAAATAAGATGGTACTTGGGGAAGTAGTAGGTAGTAAGACGTATTTGGTATTTTGGCAATAGTTTCTTCTAATTTTGTAATTTTTATTTCTGTACCTGTCTTCAAGACAGGACGCAGTTAAAGAAAGACGTGGCATTCATTGTGTCCAAATACCTTCCGCAAATTATTGAAATAAACGGCAATGTCGACGTAAATGAGAATGTGAAATAATACATGCCGCTCTAGATGTTGCATTTTCACAGATATCAAATAGATGTGAAGAGATAACAATGTGGAATGTTTAGTAATTACTAAACACTCGTAATCTTCGGAAAAAATCAGCTGTAAAAATCACAATAAAGGAGAAATGTTGCCATGATAAATCAGATTAGTACAACTAGAGAATGTAAAGAGAACGAACTTTAAGTGTAATGCGTGTATTGCTCGAGATGACATCGTTGTGGCTTTATCAAATTTTTACTACACACGCCAGCGATATCAACTGAACAAAGATATGCCAGAAAACTATGCCATTCAGCCACGGGAGCACACACGCTCAGATCAAGTTTGAAAATACCACGTGCACTCATCGTATGAAATATTATAAATTTCGTCACAAACGGCAATAATTAGTGTTCTATTTCCAGTCACATAGTAGGATTAGAACGATTCAAAAAATTAGTTACAATACAAAACTAGAATTTTTCGTTTTTTATTTCAGTTGTAAAAAGACACGGAAACTGTTTCGTTTTGTACTTTTCGACTTTTTTCACTAACTCATTGTTCACACGCAAATAAATATTCTGCGTTCGATATATCAAACATGGGCAGTACATGATGTCTCGAAAAGTCAACAAACGTTAATAAAAAGTGTCACGTTCGATTTTTCAAACCACTCGTGAAGTATACTTTCATTTCGGGCTAATTTCCTTTAAACAGTTTCCAGGAGACGTACAGAACAAAAACGGCACTAAGTTCCTATCCTCTCCCTCTGCATCGTCATCCTATTTTCCACATTCAGTCCTTGGCAAAGCATTCCCGCCGTCCAATTGCCAACCCAAATGCAATGTTTTTACTGCACTCTTCCTAAGGCACAAAGCAGGCAATGAAGCCAAGGGGAGGCGCGGGAATCGGCCGCGGGAGGACTCGCTTCTGTCAACAGCGCTGGCTCGTGAGGAGACCGTAAAAACAAGTCAGCCCCGCAATAAAGACGCCCAATGAGAGCGTGGCGGTTTAAGCTCGCTGATAGGAGAAAAACCGTAAATTTCAGTCAGTTATAACTCGGGAAAAATTTATGAATCGTTCGGGACGGAAGTAAACGTTGGAAATACCGAGAAAGGGCAAACAAATTCACGGTTGCTCGATGTTTCAATCGCGTGCGAACACAAATCGAGTCACACAAGTAGCGTATGGGGTTGGTTTCCGTTTAACAGACATCCCGTTTGCACAACGATAGTTGCTATTCTGGAACATTTGCAACTCCCAGAGTTTTAAGTCTCTGTCTCTTTAAGACCTCTGTCTGATCAAAAGCAAAACGTAGAAATCGCACTGCTATGAGGGCAGAAAAGTGAAACGACTGAACTGGATATAACAAACGTCTCAAGAAATGTTTTTCTCCATTTACAACATTAACTTTGAATTGCAAAGAAAATTGATGTAACGCTAACACAAAAATCAATCAAACCGTTTCAAAACAGAATTAATCAGCCGACCTTCCCGAACAAAAGGCACCTCGGACAAAGCGTTTGTGGCCCTTCCACTTGTGACAAATTGCCGACCGGGCGCCCCACGTCTGGAACGCAATAAATCTCGAAGGCCGCCTAACGACCCAATTATAAGCAAGAGAGTTCAACGCGAAAGTTGAAAACCCAGGCCGAGGGAAGGGAAATAGCGCAGCGCCGACCGCCAATTCCCAAGCCCATTCGCGCAGGTAGCTCCACAGCAGAAACTAGATGCAATTCACATAAACATTAAGGCTTTATCATTTACAATTTTCTTTCTAAGGAAACCATTAGCTGTCACTTTACTTACGGCACGTCATTTTTATCTGTGAATTCCTGTAGCACAATTTAAACTATTATTTTTTATAAATGATCAGTACATTATTTTAATCTAACCGCACGAAAGAATGAACTATATCATGAAACGACTCAATATGAGGGCATTATAATCTACTCGCACTTCGAAGGGCCTGCAGCAGGAGTGGGACTTCTCCGCTAACTCCAATTCAGACTTGTTCATTACTGAACATTTACTCCACTCATTTTACAATTGATCACGTATGCACCAAGCAAGGCTCAGTAAGTAAAAATATTCTCGATTTTCCACTACACAAGCGTTTTCAGTATTTTCAATATATATAAAAAAAAAAAAAAAAAAAAAAAAAAGGATTCACGGATAAACATTACCAATCTACTTGCCTAGTAGACAGGTCTTGGGAAAAATTACAATGTAAACAACATCTGTCGTAATACGGTAATCGCTACTCGTGTTCAACAGTGCACACACGATTCACAGAACAAACTCTTAGCATTGTTCTCTTTATAAAATGCGTATTGCGACTGATACTCAGAAAATTTTACTTATGTCCATTCACAAGTGGTCTGTTGTATTTCACGAGCAAGGTCAGGAGGGCATCCCTCTGTCTAGGACGCAAAGGGACTCAGCAGCAAAATTCGTTTCGCTGTCACCCATCCATTCTGGGGGCAAAGTGAACATGTGAGGTTCTAATAAATCTTGAAAACCTAATCAGGCACATGATCATTATTTTTATAATTCTTCAGTACTTGGATCAAAGTCTGGCCGAACGCAATTCGTAGTGCATGCGAAGAGTACGCCCCCTACTTACAATTGATTTTTTTAGAACTGCATGTGTACAGTGCCCACTTTTTACTTGTTGTATTTTATAGAAAATTGAACAAGAAATACAAAAATATTTTTTTCAAATGTTTATCTCATCGAGTTTATATTAAAATTTTCATTGTTTGAAAAAATTACATTTTTTAATGAAAAAAAACTGTTTTTGAAAAATTGATTTACAGAGGAATAAAATACATATTTTAAAGTATTAAATGAAACAAATCAGAAATTTTTATATTAATTGCATTCGGAGCTACAATTCATCATATTTTGTGAAGTAAGCGAAAATTCCAAATATTCATAACTACACAAAAATAATCAATTTTCAGGCAAATAAAAAAACACGTCTCTCTTTTATTTGATGTCCAAATTTAAGAAAAAAAAATATCGTACATTTAAAAAAAGGTCGTGTCAACTCTTGGGCGATTTGACATGGAATGTCTCAATACGACAAGGGGCATTAAACGTTATCCAAACACATGTATTAAGAAATTATTTTAATAAACTTGTATGTTCTTACGATTCAACAATACAGCGCTATCTCCCGCAAAGTGTTCCCCCATCTTACTATGACCATCACCAGCCTTCAATATGCGCAACCAGACCTCACCCACTCGACTTCGCGGTGGCCTGCCGCGCAACTAACACTGAAACAGAGTTTGCACAAATATATGCGAAATGTCACTAGCCAGGCCGGACCCAATCTACCTCGCCAAGAGCGTGGGACGGTAGTGCCGTGGGCGAACGACAGCTAGGGCTAAAAAAGATGGTATAACAGGTTCCCCGACATTACAGTTCTGCTAATTTTTAAACTGGACTTGACGCAGTGAAATATGTCAAGGGTCTGCATCAGTCACTCACTACGATCTTGTAGCCTACGAAACGTAGAATTTCATTTTCTTTGGCAAGTTTTCTGAAACGAACTGTTACGCAAGAATTCAGAATTTAAGTTATTTTTGCTTGAACTTCCAGTTGATTAGAAAGTAACTATGTATTAATCCTTTCTGCATTGTTGCAGAATATCCTCTAAAATGCAAGAGCACAAACATTTATTAACGAAATAAGTCTGCATGACGAATACTAGAAGAATTATTTGTACTTTATTTTCAGCTACGATCTTTAGAAAGTAAATGCTTACAACGTCAATACGTATGTTTAAATATTGCCAATGTCATTAATGCGAAATTGCCGTCAAAATAATAGGAACGACTGCTCAAGTTCCTCATTCGAGTTAGTCTCTGCTAGTTCGTCAATAGGCAAAGAGAAAACAGAAGGAAGAAGACAAAGAAATGACCGGTCATGTTCGATTCTACGCGTTTTGGAATTCATATTTTATTGTTCCTTTTCGCACAGTGCACGATACAACAGAATGTTGAATGCAAGCGTAGGCAACTCTTGTATCTGTGGCGTTCCAACTGCCCTCCAAACTGCGTTCATAAACTACAAAGTGTGAATCAACGAAAGTAAAAAATAGCATATTATTAGCTGTTAATAGTCATTACTAGGAGGTGGATTTTAATGAAATGTAATTTTTTTTCTTTTTACTTCAGGAAAAGGCTGTTTAATATAGAAATTTATTTTTTGTTGTACAAAACCAAATGACCAATTTTTATACATCTTTGCATTTTTCGTTGATTTCGACTAATGAGTAATTTTTTACCTTCTTCCGTTATTCTTAATGCATTTTCACTGATTTCATCGATTTTAATATCATTTTAATGAAATTTGCTTCAAATAATATTTACGAGATGCAACAAATGTTCTCTACAGAATTCTGAGTACCTGTACCTGGTAGCCTTTTCGATTTCTGCGCTCAGAAGTTGTACTGTCAGCCATTGTGAGTATATAATCTAAGATTATTGTGACAGAGAACAGTCCAAAGCAAAAGTTTGAAAGCCGAATTCACTTGAACAAACAGAAGAAGCCTCGATTACATCAGTAACGTATCCAACAGCTAGAGTTGTTCATCCGAACTAATTTTTATCACATTTTTTACATCATTTTTCTTTCATTTTAAGGGCATTTTAAAAACACTTTAAGAGTATTGTAATTATATTATTTGGGATGTTGTAGGTCATCAAAATCCACCCCCTAGTAAAATACTAATAGTATTCCGAAATGTTTAGCTGCTCACTATTAGATGGTGCTGCAACTTTTTATGAGAGGAGAGCGGAGGCGGCGCTGGGGCCGGGGCTGCGGGGCGTGGGCGAACTACCGCTGCGGCGCCACGCCCCCTCCCACGCGCCGACGCGTGCACGTGCGCTCTGGCGCCGCCCACTCGGCCCAGCCACTCACCAACATTCGCAAAACACTCAATAAACGCCAAACGGTTTTATGAATTATTAAAAATAGAACAATACTAAAAAACGCACACACAAAATGATGATTGCGATTCCGAAAGGGAAATATCACTGAGAAGGTGTCAAAGAGTTTTAGGAAGGTAAGCCCTAACTGCATACAAAATCGCGTTGGAGAAGGAGCGAATGTTATAATAAAAGCGACATTTCCTACACTTTGGAAGTGCGTACCTCCGAACATTTTTCAATACGAGCTGCGAAGTATTTTTAACGGAAGGCTATTTTGTTTAATAAGACCCTCGAACACTTAAATGGTGACATGTGAATACATAAAACTGGGACTTCCTGACACAATTTGAATGCAATTTATTTAGGCGGATCGCTTCCCCTCCCTGCATGACGTCACCTTGCCCAGCGCCTGGCATCTTCCAAGCGGCGCCGCACCGGGCGAAGGTCCACCCCCTTCAGAGCAGGGCTCTCGGAGCGCGCGACGACTGCCACTGATGCGCGGAAGAGCCTTCTGCCTCCACACAGCCACACAGGAGTCTTTACGGGTCAAAAGATCTCCCTTTTCAACCAATCCACTCGTCCTGCGCGCGCGCCTTGCAGCCTCTACGTGCGCGTCGATGGCAGCAAGATCGCCCGGGCGGCGTGCGCTGCCATTGCTCGCAGACCTCCAGGCGCGGGCGACGACAAGCCCTTGCGGAACCGTCCAGGCACAACAAGCACATGTCGGTGCGTAACATAGCGAGAAAGTCATTTTTATGAAGACATTTCTTAACAAAATAGTATATACTTTTACCACCAAGCATTTGATAGAGAAAAATGGCAATCATATCAATACTATTCTTCTGCAAAATGGCAATTAGCAATAGATCTGCCACGTTGTTAATGTACCGACTATAATTACGCTAGGAAGCTTACGTTGTTTTTGGTTAATCAACGTAATAATTACTTAAAAGAAGACCAAAAGTACAGATTCATTGAAGAATAATTCGATTCAGTTGCTGCTATACCAATTTATTGCCAATATTTTTCGCTATACCAACTGTTCTTTCGCAATCTGCGTAAGTTAGTTTGAGAAGCAATGACTATTACGTGAGTGTCAACACTCATTGGCAGAAGGCTGTACAAGGAGCAGCAAAGAAAAGTTTGCAATTCCTTGACTGAATTAAAGAACAATTAAAGAAAATTGCAGAAATTAAACCGCGGCCACGACGTGCCCGCGATCCTAGCTTCCCCATTAAGCAAATATATTCAAACAAACTATTGGTTTATAAAATAATATAATAAAGATCCCAAATTGATTAAATACAGTAAAAAAGTTTATTAAAATATTTCACATAAAAAACACAGTTATACAAAATTCACAGAAGCACTACACATCACGACGTTTCGACAATTTTTTTATTGTCCTCTTGAGGTGCTGGGACGTAAAGGCAGTACACTGACTATTTTATTGCCTTTAATGAATCGGAGGTCTTTACTACATTGCGAAGCGCTGGCCATGAGGCAGAGCCAGCGGGAGGAGGGCGCCGCGCGTGGGGCGAGCCAGAGGCCTGCAGGCGCACGGCGGTGCAACGCCATCAGCCAGAGCGACGCCGCGACGCCGCGCGCCCAAAAACACACGGGGCAGATAACAGCAGCGAAGGACAGGTGACGCAACACCCACGCAAGAGCCACACGCGCGCGAGGAACGCGGCCGTGCAGAGGTCGCGCTACGCCGCAGGGGACGACGCCAATCGCGCACCATGTCGCGAGAACGGGAGACAACGTCGCAAGTGCAACAGCAGTGCAGAAAAGACCACACCCAAATTCTGCTGCTGCTGCTGCTGCTGCTGTAGCTAAAACACGATTCACGAAAATATGCTACAGCATTATCGACCACGATGACTTCACGGATTTGTTAGCCAAATAATGTTTAACCACGTTCATGTAGTTTGGCATCTTAACTTCACGATTTAAACAATCTAGAGCTCCAAAAATAGAGGATTCCGCTTTTCATCATCACAACTAGAACTCAATGTAACGAACATACACAACGCGCGTCTCGTTGGGCGTGTGGTTCACTTGCTGACCTCTCAACGCCAGTCTATGGGTTCAGCCCCCGCTGAGGTGCGTGGAATTTATCTTATTTTAATATCCACGAGACCAACAAATGCTTCAAATGATTTTTTTAGAAAGGCGTCATTTCAGCACATTACATCACAGTAGGACGCATTTTGTCTTCTTTCGAAATTGCAAGATGGAAATACTTTCTTTGACCCTTTATTTTAAATTTGCGTTTGTCAGTGAGTTGAGTATACTTTCAGCGAAACTAAATTGGTTGGGTTGGGTTGGGATGGGCTCGCGCATGAGCTCCTTTCGTCTTGCAGCCGAGAGCCTTCTCACGCGCCCGTGTGTGTGTGCGTGTGCGTGCGTGCGCTGCGCAGTTGGCTGGCGCGAGGCTCACCTTGGGCGGAGCGCCCGCCGCCACCCGAGCAATGGCAACGCGGTCCTCAAATGTTGGCCAAAGGCTTCAAAAATTCAAAATGATAACTACACTTTAAACATCTTTTGTCATTTTACTTTTTCCTGAAATCAAAATTTCATTTTATTGAATACTGACAGCTGTCTCACTCTTTGTGTCTGATGCCATCGTCGCAGCGAAATGTTACGTTCCATGATGATACGAGCTACGAGGTCTAAGTTGTCCGTGTACATTTGAGGGCAGTACACCGGGGGAGTGGGGCACTTGGGACACTCCCACTTCATCTAGAATACGCTTACAGAAAAGGACGGAAAGTTACAGGTCCGCACCTTAAATCCTGACGCTTTCAAAATTTCCAATTTACAACTTTCTCCAGTAAATCAATTCCTTATTCTTCAAGAACAATTTTTTTCACACTGAACAAAGGAAAACTCTCAAAAATGTCTTGAAAGAGAAATTCATCGCGAGCCGTTATTTGGAAGAGTATTCCTATTATGTTACGGAATTACTTCCGCATCAGTGTTTTTTGCATCCAACATGTGTTCCATAAACGAACTTGATTTCCACTTCTCATTTCCAAAACGTCGTTCTAGAAACATATTTACAAACTGACCTTTGGGCATGTTTTCAAAGTGAAAAATCTCTCTCGTGATGACACACTTGACAGCGGGCATGGATAGGAAAAGAAATGAAGAAAAGGGGAGTAAAGGAAAGAAGTGATAAAAGAGCAGCATGCAGGGACGTTTGCTGCAGGCGCTGGCGAGCACCCGTTGCGCGCGGCCTCTCGCCCAAACTTTTATTGGCGGCGGCGGCGGCACGCGTTCCAGCGAGGAGCGCCCCCCCCCTCCTCCTCTCGGCCTGAACCGCACCGCGCCGCGCCGCTCCAGAAACGCAGCCCGACCGACGCGCCGCCCGCCGCCTCGGCGCTTTCTCGCCCCGCCCCGCCATGACAACCATTTTGGAATTATATTATATAGCAATTATATCATAGTATTTGTATTTTATCTCAACTGAGCAGGTTTTGTATAAAAGCTTCTCTCGTGCTACACGTGAAAGGAGGGATATGGTTCTTTCGCCAGCAGTACTACCAAATCAAATCTGCACCTCTTTTGCTGATGCAAATAGTTGCACGAGATGGAAAAGTTCTTGCAATTAATTGTTATTTTCATTATAATTCAACGGAGGGCATAGCGAAAAAGACAGCAGGGTCTGGGCGCACGCTCGCCAGCGCCTCGGCCCGGCGTTCACCCAAAACACGCCCAACAGTTGTGCTCTCTTTCAGAGCCCTAGACACTCTCCTTCCACGAATCTTCACTTCGCACGGCTGCTGCTGTTAGCCCAGGTCGAGTGCCGAGTGGGAGTGGCTGAGCACACACACGCGTGTTATTTGCCGGACCGTCATCGCGCGCCTCACCGCCCCGTGCTGCTGCGCCTCTTACCTCTGGCGCCAGCAGTTCTCTCAATTTCCACATTTCTCCTTGAAAATAAGCACAAAAAAGGCCCACGCCTTACGCGAGGCTCTTCGCAATTCAATTTCTCTTCCTTAATACTTCTCAAAACCATCAACAGTAATGACAGTTTCAATCTCTTCATTAAACACCTTCAATTATTTCTTTAAAAAATTCAGAAAATTCGCTGCAACATCTGAGTAGCAGTAGACAACTCACAAAATGTCTACAATAATTTCGATTCCCAATTTTGTATATGAATTTAAATACTTGTTTATAAAGTATTTCTGCGAAGTATTTAAATACTAGATTTAAAGCAATTTGCCCAACATAACCTGTAATGATGAGTTCTATCATTACGGATCAATTGCCATTAGTTTTCGACATGGAAACATTAATTATCGTTTAATTTCGTTTTTAAAAAGATAGCCCCATAATCATTTCACAATGTTGCAGACAATGATTTTTTTACGTGTATGAGGCAGGAGAAGGCAAAAATGTTGTGACCATTAACATTATATTTCCAATAACCAATGATACTATGGAATGACGTTGACTGAGATTCAAATTTAACTGACGTGGTCATCCGCGTGAATACAAATTAATTCTCAATAATTACATTACATTAAGCTACATGTATTTGTACTATAATTTTGTCACCTTCTGGTGAAAGTTTTTTAACCTAGGAATGAAAATCATGTTGACTCATAAGCGTGTATAAAACTAGTAACAAAGAGTGTGTAAAAGCTAGAAGAACATATTCAATCGCAAATTTAAAAAAATTAAACGCCTTTGAACCAAAAAATATTATCACCAATTTTACTTTCAACACTTCAGTATCACTTCGAAAATCCTTCCTTTCAGGATAAACAAGAAACAAATCAGCTACTTAAAAAACAATACACAATTTGAGACACAAAATGTGTGATGCAGAAAGCAGTATTTCCAACAGACCTATTCCGTGCATACGCGAAGAATTAATGGCATCGCACGATGAATAATATTTTGAGTGATAGAACGAACCGAAAAATTAACTCAAACGCAACCTTAAAAAATTAACATGAATGCATAGCACGCTTAAAACTGTAGAAGTCGCCACTGTACTAACAGGATGAGGCCAGTCGTTTCCAATTGGGGTCCTGGGAGATCCTCCTCCTGCAGGGATTCCTGGGGAAAACCTTTTGTCCTGACGCTACATCCATCCTCCGTAATTGAGAAAAGACTTCGATAATACTGCGTGTAAGCGGATTTTAGAACGATGTCTGAACTAGCCAATAACGTCCTAGGAAAAAATCGTCTTAATTATGAAGTTTTGTGTGTCCGGAAGACGCTGCTTCCTACAGAGTATTACTAGCGCTTGCGTATTCACATTGCGTCGCTCTTGATTGGAAACGCTAAGCGACGGACAAAACAGGCAGCACCAAACGCCAAGGACGTGGCGCCCGAGACTCGTGTAGCGCGACGTTCGCTCCCCTCCTGGCCCCACCAGAACGCGCATGATCCAAATTTCACTCCGCACAGTTCGGCCGATCAGGCGCGCAACGACGGTGGTTCGACTTTCCCCGCAGTTCGCCCATCGCGTTCCACGATCGTAACCGGTCTGGTTTCCACACGTGGCCCACCGCTTGCGCCGAGCACCCGAGCGAGTACAGCAGCGGTTTCAAGCGAAGGTTCATCAGAATGAGAAAGAATTCGCACAAATAAAAGTAGTGTGACTGGAGTGGTGTGGAATCATTGATTAACGAACAGTTCGGCCAGCCAATAGTCAACTAACACTTTCGCGAAAGATTTCTGTTTGGATAAACCAACGTAGCGTATATGATTAATCCCTTCCGAAACAAATTTGAAGAGAGGAAAGCAACTGTTATAGGATGGATTCATAAATGCCAAACAAACTGAAAAAATCTGGTAATAATACAAGGCTATGACGTATTTTGTTTACATTTAAATAAACCTCCTGAACCAATTAATCAAAATTTCATAACAATCTAAGATAAACAGATGATCAGTACATCGTCGTTGCACAAAAAAATCACATCTCAAAAATTGTCATTTTGCAGAACGGTTTATTCTGAGCGGAGCAGTTTCTTTTGGAATAAAAGACGAAATTCTCTACTCACAGCGTACTTCCCGGTTTGTAAACAAAATCCTGAAGGTGAATCGTTAGCAAAAATACACTATTTTCTTAACATATTTCTTCATTTAACTAAAAAATATGATTTTTTATGAAAGTCACTTTTCTAGTGCACAGTTGATACAATAATTTTTGTTTCAACTCACCGACGACATTAACAAAATTCAATTCAACAAATAAATAACAAAGGAATTTAAAACTTCCAACAAATATTTGATCATCATTGATCCAAAATTACGTCGACACACAACACAGGAGCAAGATAGGACGCAAAAACTGTAGAATATTCACGAATCACACAAAATATTTTTAATTTAAAGACTCCAAACTTCCTTAATGCAACATACACTTCAAAATGAAATTCTCTGCGATGTAAACACAAAATAAAAGAAAAGTCAGGGATAAACAAGCTATCGACGTCAATCGTGGCAGCGAGTTGTACAAAGAATAAAAGGTTACCTAGGGTTGCCGTGCATTCTTGACATCCAGCAAGCCTCAAGCAAACTGTGACGGCACGAAGAATTGAGAACATTGGTCCGCAACAACGTCCTACGTTCGTCCATGAAGAAAGCAGCCACATTCTTACAACCGATCATTTCCCATTTCCAACACCGCTGACATTCACTCCGGCAGGGGCATTTAACGCCCAACCGCGCCAGGGAGACGCGGCCCAACCGACCCCGCTGCCGGCGCCGCCCTGAACCCGTTTGAAGGCGGGGGAGCTTCTCTTGCACATCCCTCGTGCGAGCGTCGCGAAGCCCTCGCCACTACTTCACTTTTTCCAACCTCTTATTCCGCTTAGTTTTGGCCACCTTGTTCCCTTACTCGCAAAACTAACCGGGTCGTATTCCTAATCGCGATTCACGTAGTGAAACCAGTACGAACTTGGCGACGAGGTTCCATCCGTCGACCTTGGCGATAAACCTAAAAAAACTGTCTTGAGCTTGCGCACCGCGTAATGTCCAATGTATTTTATGACAAAATACTTTGTTGTCAAACAGTAAGAACAAATCCGTTTGCATGTTCTTGGTGGGTTCACGTCACGTCGATCGTACAGAATTAAACCACGCATGTAGATATGACGATTGCTCTAGTTCACGAGCTTCCTTTCGGTTCTTGGTTCTCGCGGCGTCAGGAATCATATCGTTCGGGTGCTCGATAAGGGATAAAAACTCGTATTTTCACGCAAGCCCGAAAGATAAAATTAGGGAGATTGACAAGTCAATGATAAAATTATTTTATAAGGCTATTTTGGGGGAACAATGTCATCATGCACAATGCGAATTTTTTTTAAATTTAAAAACAGCATTATTCCTCTTTTCCATTGGCCGGCGAAAAACTGTGAACATATGAAAATCTCGTAATAAAATATGGTAAATAAAGTTGGAGTCATGTCACCGTCTTCCCACCAAAACAAGTGAAGACGGCTGTTCATCCTTCGACTTGAACTTCATACTGTTTTTAATTAAGATAAAAAACGGGATTTAACACTCCACTGTGTACGCACGTACGGAAAAGCGTTTTAAGTGTTCTTTTTCTCGTCCTGTCCTTGGATGAGATCGCCCTGCGCTAGTCTGCTGGTCCGGGAGCCCGAGCGCTAACCGCCAGGAGATTAAGCGCAACGCGATTACACGGCTTCCGCTCGCGGCCGCGCCTCCGTCTCTCGCCCTCCTCTCACTTCCACTCTCTCTCTCTCCAACACCTTCCCCCTCGCTTCCATCCTCCGCCTTCTCTTCATTTCCCGAGCCCCCGCTCCTCCTCTCTTCCGCCCGCCCTCGCCCCCTCTCTCGCAAAGCTCATCCATCTTGCGTTCCCACCTCCTCGCTGTCCGGCAGCCAGGCGATGCACAGGAATTTCCATCAACCGTCAAAAATGAACACACTGAACAAACCTGCAAAATCGTACACTATGGCAAACCCCGACGACGTGTCCAGCGGCATCAAGAAACTCCCTGCAATCACTAAGACGTTACACGGCATAACTGCACACCAAGTCAATATTGTTGTTTGCAGAGGAGTTCACTCATGAACAGCTCTCTCTCTCTGTGTAGCTCTGTGTGTTTGATTCAGTTTCAGAGCAACGAGGTATCATTTTCAATCATTCCTTGGGAAAAGTAAGGTGCATGAAAGTTCACGGAAGTCTCACTTCACTTTGTTCACAAGCGCAATTCATCTCGACAACAGGAGCTTCAAGCTCTGCGTAGCAAACAGCAATTGACAGAAATATCGATCTTCTATGCACGCACAGGATCAGTTACACATCACTTTTGAGCATCTGCGCATACGCGAGATTGTCGTCGATTGCCGTACGCTACGTTGTGCCCAAAGTTCCTCTTGTCACATCCACTCGTTATATTATTCGTCATCATCAGCGGAAGCTCGAGTTCAGGAACTTGCAAATAAATTTCATTTCTTTCTTCTTTCATACATCACAAAAAAGGAGCCGATAAGTTAGGTTATAATTCAATACTACAAGACGAATGTTGGTTTCGAGCTCTTCCGTAGATTCCGAAACTTTGCTTCCAGGATTCAATAAATTCTCATCTTCAAAAGTCCAACTCTGCTGTATTTTTTTATTCAGATGCTTCATCTACTCCTCGAAATTTGAGGCAGTGTGTGCTCAAGTATCGAGTTTCACATATTACGGCGTGTGCCTGCCTGTGGTGTAGCTGCGGGAGCGAACTTACGCATTCAACATCAACTTGCGGAGAGCGTACAAACATAACATTCCCAACAAGCAAACTTCATAAACTTCACACTTCAGGATGCTTGCTGCCGCGAGTATATATTCTGTAAAGCTAACAGTAAACTTACTCAATTTCCAGGACGTTATTTCGTCTCGCGAACTGTCACCATAAATATAAAATTTAATTCTTGGTATTTACATTGGTGAGATCCAATATCCACGCATTTCATTCCACTTTTTTAGGCATACAAAACAGACCGATTTAAGTGGGTCAAAATTAAATTTTTGTAGCTTTATTCGCCGAAAATTGGCAGGTACCTACTTCCGAATTGCGTACAATAACCTGATAGGATAACTGTTCATTTTTTCTGTTCCATTGATGTAATGAGCAGGTTTTAGGAAAGATTAAAATATGCCCCCCGCCGGCTAAAATAATGTTTATCACAATAACCCATTTACCTTACGTACTGAAGGAGGTAAGACGTCACGGTTTTAACATGGAATGGTTACGTTTGAGACTCCGATCCTCCTCACACTAAGCTATAACTTCAAAAGATGAATTGACTTTTTTCATTTAAATATCTTATTTTTAGCCACATATAAATTGAAAAATAAACAAATTT
Source organism: Teleogryllus occipitalis (assembly GCA_011170035.1). NCBI lineage: Eukaryota > Metazoa > Arthropoda > Insecta > Orthoptera > Gryllidae > Teleogryllus > Teleogryllus occipitalis. The sequence goes on from BLKR01000026.1 coordinate 238,206, forward strand.
TGAGAGAAAAAAGGGGTAAATGTAAGAATAAAATTTAATAACGTCTTTCGGTCGCCCACATTCTGAATTAGGAGAATGTGGAAAAAACAGAAAAGACTGGGATTTCGCTGGAGCATTCGGCTGCGCATGAGCGAACTCCGCTCGAAGTCCAGCGCCACCACCAAACAGGCGTCTAAAGGCGTTTCAACCGGGCCATTTCCTCGTCCGCCTTCAAGCGAACATCGTTCATCCGATCCTTTTCTTCCATCCCCAATCCAGCAGCCGCGGTGCCTCCGCGCAGTTGTAGCAAGCGGGGCGACATGTGGACGAGCAGGCGGCGAGGGCGAGCTCGGAGCGGGGGAGGGGAGCGAAAGCGAGAGCGAGAGCGAGAGCGAGAGCGGCGCCTCAGGGCAAGAACGGCGTCCGTCCAGCAAGGTCGTCCGCCGCGCCGCGCCGCGCCGCGCCGCGCCGCGTCCCGCCCTCCCTCGCCTGGCGTACGCACGTACCGGCCACGGCGCGGCGCGGCGCGGCGCGGCAAGAGCGCGCTGTGACGCAACGCATTCCTCGGCCATTACGCGGCGCGGCGCGGCCGGCCGGCCGGCCAACACCACTCTACCTACTCACCTTCTTTGTCTATTGTTGCTTCCCACGTTACGAGATAACACACTGCACACTGGCCATTTGATAAACAAAATAGATTTCCAAATGCTCAATTTGTGTATGGTTCCTAAACAAATTCTATCGTCAAATACCAAAGGAAGAAGTATCGACACATGCATCGATCCGGTAAGAGCAATCATAGGAACGCATCACACTTGAGAGGCTAACAAAGAAGATGACAACAGAAAAGAAGAAGTAATTAGTACTGACATCAGCACTAGGAGACGGACGCGCAGAAATGGGGCGTCCGCCAACCACATCGGAAGACGGCGGCGCAGCGCCGGAAACGGGGCGCGCGGGGAAAAAGCGAAGTTCGGTCGACGATGAGGAAAGCGGTGCCAAGCAATGGGCGAGATGTAGGCCAGGTCCTTTTTACGATTCCAACTCTTCTCCAGCAAAATGAGAGCAAACACCATCGCGTAGGAAGTCCAAAACAACAATTCACACAAATTCAACGTCAGCTCTTCGTTGAATTTGGTAACGGTCTTCTTAGCAAACCATTCGTTTCATCGACATCGAAGAAACACGGTATTAAATTACCAGCGACAGATTTCCTTTGATAAAAAAAATGAAATGACAGGTGGGATCATATTTCCGACAAATGTACCAGATAAAAAGGTTTTAAAAACGAGTTAAGAACAAGCGTGGTTCGCTAATTTCGAATCCTTTGTGCATTTCCTAGATAAGTAAAAACTCTTGGTTTGCAAGTGTAGCTTGTGATAGTCTTTTAGAGAAATCTCAGTAGATCCCACAAAAAATAATTTCCGCTATGACATTCGCGTAGAGATCCTGCGACCTATGATGCAACTCGATTGCGAAATTCGCACCGTCTTCGGGAACATCGGCCACGAACGCATAAGCCATAGGAAGTTCTTAAATCTTAACGATGATATTTATAATTATTCGACCATTCTATTTTCGTGGTTCTCGACAATTATTTATTAGGCTAATTCAAAACTTTCCTGCCTTGTTGCTGCTGGGTACAAATTCGATTTGACACGGTGTTCTCGAGCTCCCTTAGTAGAATATATCTGTTCAAGGCACATAAGTACCTGCTTTACCCTCAGAAGTTCGCGGGTCTAGAGCAACCACTTCCTTCTTCACAAGTTTTAACTCTACTGTACCCAGTATCCGTTTACGCGCACAAACGTTTAGGAAGCGTTCACTCCGAAGTCGTATCCTGACGCAAAGGAGCCGACAGGTTTCCTTTGTGACACATTTATCCGCGGGGTGGTGACCACAGGCGATTCTGTTTACCCTGTAAAACCGTCCGGGTGAAACAGTGACGTTAGCGGCCCCTTATTATAAACGCCGCTCGCCCATTGCTACAAGTTCAGTAAATTTGCAGGGCGCGTTGAAAGTGGAGAGGGTGTCCACAGAGAGAGTAAACACCAAGTCCCTGTGCAGGCGCACGGGTTCCGCCCTCGGAGCTCGTTCGCATGCGGCGCGGCGGCCGGAGCGCCTCCGCCCCACGCTTAGCGCTGGCGGCGCACGCGTTCGCAGCGGCGACACAATTTAAGATACGGGGGCACTTCGTTTCCCATGGCAGGAATACCTTAGAGTGATATCGACTGGTCCTCGACAAAGGGCACAGCCAAAGGCTGTTGCCGATGAAAAGCTTTATTATACCGATATTCCATTTTTCGTCTTATAATTAAATGAGATGTCGGAAAGGAGTAAGGAATGAGGCATATCATGGAATGACTTTGAGAAGAACAGTTATCACTTATCATTCTTAATTTTCTGATCATTCTTACCGAAGAAGAAAAATACTAAAGCATTTGGAGAAAAGAAACAAAATTTAATGTACGTAGACTATCTATAACATGGATCTTAAAAAAATAGTAAGAAAACAGGTCGGAAAATCGACTAACATTTTTGTCCAAATTGTATAAGGAAAATGATTATGTGAAAAGAAATAAGGCGGTTCCACGCAAATAATTTTTCAGTAAACCAGGTTTGAAAATAACCAAAACAATGTGCGTAGAAAATAGCTTACGGTTTCAGGGAAAATACAACATTAATAAATGATTAAATACTATTCAGAATAGGTGGGGACCTTCACACTTCCAGTGCAGTTGAAACTAAACGCATCACTAGTTAGCTCGACCGTGAGATTTCGACGTCACAACACAAACTACATAGCGTCCGTTACTACTAATAACGGCCTGCGACGTTCAGGAGGCGAATTCCTAACGATGCGTTGAACCAGTAGCCTTGCAACGGCACCCAGCCGCCAGGCAGGTTCGGCGACCACGCCGGACGCAATCCGAGGCAAACATCCGCTATATTCCACCAATTAGCAACATGGCTTAAGGACTAATTTACGGCGAGAGCTTACACTAAGTAGAGCGAAATCTGAAGCGAACCAATGACCGTTAAAACGATTTGAGAATCCTGACATTAAGAGGTATGCAATCCTGTAATGGTTCTAGAGTAGTTTTGCTTTTAGTTATGATTCCACCGTAAGTAAAATTACATTGTTGAGTGAGAAGTTTGAGAGCAAACGGATGCAAAAAGTTTACAACGGAAGAATCGGATCCTCTAATTCCAGTGCAGGGCTACTTAGTAATGAAACTCTTGCAAATAAGGTCCTGTTCAAAAGACCGTCGAATCTTTTCAAAACACAAGAAGCTAACCGTTCATATTGTAAGAACCCCATTCTCTCGAATGGTTTCAGAGCACAGTTGCTTAGTTTTACGTATAGTGCAAATAAAATGCTGTTTGCAAATCGCCCCGTCTCTGTTAAAAGCAAAAAAGGAATCAATTTTCTGTATTTGCAGAAACTCGCATCCGAAATCGTGTTATTGAATAATTAAGTTATGCGCTTTGACTGATACACGTTTTGGTTGCATTACGATATAAGCCGTCTTCAGTCCAATTCAAACGGATAAATACCAGTTATAAGAGAAAACTTGTGCATAATCCAAAGCAATGCTGGTGCATTAGATGACCCAGTCGTCAACGCGCCGCGTCGCGACGCCGCGAACGCCCCCACACCCCACGCCTGCGGTTCCTCGGGGCGCGTGGCGCCGCCTGCCAAGCAGACAGGGAAGCGAAATTACGCGCCCCTTTCTTTTTTCGGCCGCGCAAAGTGCCGCAGGGCGGTTCTTGACAGTATGAGGAGAAACGACGAAGTAGAAGAGAAAAAGAAGAAACGATCGCGAGGGCGCGAAAAGAACGGGAAGGCCTCGCCCCGTGACGGAAATTCCATTAAGTTGGAGCGACCACTGCGGAGGCGGCGGTGGCGGTGGCGGGTGCCACAGGGCTGGGGACGGGAAGACCCAGCGGCGATCGTGATGGTGATGGGAAAGGCGGTAATGGTAGCGCTGAACGCGGCGGCGTCACACCCAGGGTGATTGGCGGGGACAACTTCCCTGCGTGCGGAATATTTGTACGCTGCTCTGGTAGGATTCTGTCATCTTCACTCGTGATGGTGCAATTTCCTCTCTGATTTCCTTACCGCTTCCTTCTTTGGTATCGCTAACTGTAGATCCATTCTTTTGATAGAAGACCCTCGTGTAGCTTTCCGTGGTGCGATTCCGGTTTGAGCCGGTCGGGGTTCAAAAAGAGCAGTAACTTTCTAATAAAACAGATTCCACATCCGTATGACGAAAGAAAAAGCTCAGGCAGTCGACGTAAGCTAGATACGGTGATTCGTCACCCTTGCCACATGTCTCCTTTACCGCCACGCAATGATTATAAATAAAAACAGGATATAGGCCGGGAAACAGCGCTAGCGGACGAAAGTCGGATTCATCCGACCCTAAAATGCGAAATGCATACATACATATTTTATATAGTTGAATTGCTAGATTGAAATGAAATAATGATAATTCGTCATGGCTCAAGCGAGAACCTGCCGGTCAATGAAGCTTCGCTCGCACGTACATAACGCTAACGCCCAGTCATCGCCCAGAAGAGAACAACGCACTTGGGAAATAAAAAGCTTCCTCACACGCAACAGTACCCATCACAGAACACTGGTTGCTCCCTCGCTGTGTTGACGAGTCTGACCCGGTGCAGCGCAGGCGATAGCGTAGGGGGCAGTCCATTCATGGGCCTGAGTCCATTGACGAGGCACGTTATCAGCCCCCGGCCCCGCCCCCGCCGACCCGGCAAGGTCGAGGCGAAGGCGAAGGCGAAGGCGGCCGGAAATCGCCGGCCGACTGACCACGGGGCGCCGCTGATAAGATGAGGAGAGGGCGGAACCCCTCACGTCGTCCCTTCGCCCCAAACAGTGCTAGAGCCGCGCAAGCCTCCTTAAGAAATTAATTTCTTTCTTAACAACAACAACAATGTACTTTCATTCACAATATTTCCAATGTTCTAATACATCAAGTAGTTATGGAAATATTTCAAAAAACTATCCGTAGCTCATCTATCACAGCTATCGTGGATCTGAGAAGCAGGTCTTACTTGGGCCTCTCGAAAGCATTGTTTGTTTCTTTTGTTTCATGTTTCCCAACGACTTCCGTTGGTAAGCAGGACATGCGACTAGTGCGTTACACAGCCAGGATCGTTGACGCTGCGGGGCAAGTTCTTCGCATTAGGGAGGTTTTGCACCGCATAGCGTACAGCAATCGACTACTATCTCGATCTGTGCGTGTGGAGACGCACAAAAGTAGGGAGTTTTTGCACCCTCAATCGTTAAAGCAATGGACAGCAGTATCGATCTACTACACATGCGCAGTTCAAATTTCCCATCACTAGAGAGTTTGTGTACGCCATAGCAAGTAGCACTATCGATAGTCTGCGCATGCACAGATGTAGTGAAGCGGTGCGAAACTCGAACTGCGCATGCGCAGAAGATGGATAGTGCTGTCGATTGCTCTAACACTTCGCCGTGCAAATCTCCCTCTTGTTACATCCCACACGGGTGTCGGCGAACGTCCATCACGCATTATGTCCGTTGCCTTTACACGCGAAACTCATCTCACCGGGAACAGTTTTTATGAGACTTCACCAGCAGAGACCAAATTTTCAAACCTTTTTTGTCCTTCTAAGACGAGAAATCGCATATTCTGTAAGGTGAAGAGGTTAAGGTTCAGGCGGCATTTTGGAGGAACGGGTGCCGCGAGAGTGAGGATCTTCCGAGCTGCTGGCAGCGCCGGGCGAATGCCCGGGCGAACGACCGCAGGGAACATTTCATGTAAGAACAGAGCTCATTTGATTAAAAGCTGTTAAAAACTATTATTACTCGCACGAAAAGAACCATCATTATTAGGAAGGATCGGAGCTGGTGCCGATTTGGAAAGGAATCGAGAAATGGCGGTAAGAGACAACTGCCCCGTCGCTCGCGCGGAGGCGAAGCGCTCGGGGCTCTAGCGTGCATGGACACGTCGCGGACACACATGATGGATAGAGGAGTTAACGCCTTGTATAGTACCAATCAAGGAGGGTGGCAAGGGTAAAAGAAAGAGGGGAAATTGAGACATTATAGAGAAGGGAAGAATGTGTCATGGGAGAAGGCGGATGACGTCTGTTGAGCGGAGGCAGAAGTGAAACGCCGACTCCACGAATGCAGGAGCTGGAATTGAAGAGTGGTAACACAGAAGACGAAACGGAAAGGAGATCCAAGGTGCGTTATGCCAGTGACGAAGGGGCGTGCGATTAGTGAGAGAGGACGGCGGCGAGAGTGGGCAGAGAGGGCGTGGGGCTGCGAGGGAGGCGGGGCCTCTGCTGGCGCCGCTGCTGCGCGCGCGGTCCTCGCCTCGCCTTTTACCACCGCTCCGATAACATCTGCCTCCAATATTTCAAAGCGGAAGGGGCCAACGAATCTCAGGCGCAGAACTGGCCGCTGCGCCCGGATGAAAAAGGTGCCAATCGGTTTTTGGAAGAAGAGAGCTTGAGAATATGACACGTATGACGAATAACGTTGCCAGATAACAACCGTTAAAATAAATTTCAGCAATAAACTACCATTTTAATTTGGGAGTTTGGGTTACATAAATAATGGACTTAAATATAAATTGTTTCAGCAAAACCTACGAAAAGTTTACAGTTTGTAGAAAGGCGGGTGTAAGAGTTTTTTCATCTCTCATTCCTTAGCCAATAAAACTTTCTCTGTATAGTAGAAAACGTAAATGACATATTCAAAATGCGAGATTTCTTGTAAGTTGGAATGTGACGGGCGCATTCCGCCAAGGAATACGTTCAGAGCACGCGTGTCTTGTATAAAAACATGAAAATCAAAGAAAATAACAAAGAAAGATAAACAATTAAGAAAGTGCAATATTCCATAATTTGGAAAAGAATGAAATAGCTTTCTCACAGAAACACAAAGGAGATACACTAAACTTCGTCGCAAATAGTTCATATTGCATGAATTTCGCTGAAATATTTAAAAGGCATTTGTTCAATGACTCAACAATCCAGAGAAAAAAGGATAATTTTTACTGCTTCTTAGAAAATTAAAACTGTCTCCCGTACAAAATAACAATTCCAAACAACTGAGTAAAAGAATGAGAACTTTAATAAATGAAATAGGGCATGAGACGTGTAGTAATTATACTAACCTCCTTGTTTGGTAATACTCCTCTCTTGTATGATAAAAAGATATCAGAAGTGTTTCAATAATTGCATTTCTCAATGATACAATTTCGTAAATATTATTGTAAAGCTCTTCCTTTTGACCTTACATTTTTACGCCAATTTATGATCGCACACTCAAATATATTTTACAAATATTTCCTTCATACGTGTCGCGTATGTATGTGCTAATCAAATTTTAACTAACTAAACACGAGAGTGTGTGTAAACACAAAATACGGATGTTTTCCACATGCTTCGTGCAGCTATCTAACGCATTTCTTTCATTCTTCATAAACTTCATCATTAGTGCTTTACAATCCTCTTGCCTACTTCCCACTGCACAAACGGCCCTTAATTAATGAGAGCTTCATTAATTAGCGATTCCGGGGAGTCCCGTAAGTGGAGTGCATGTTTTACTGTGGGCGGTGGAGTGAGCTTTCCTCTCCGGATTGCCAGATCGAGCACCGACCTATTCGTCGGCTTGTGGTTTTTCCCCAACCAGGTATCCCTCCAGCGGGGCACCACCCAGTCAGGACAAGCAATAAGTCCCCGACCAGTCTCCCGGCATGTGTGATAGTGTAGTGCATGTTAGTGTGTGTGTGTGTGTGTGTGTGTGTGTGTGTGTGTGTGTGTAAGGGGATGAAGATAGAACCAGAAAGAGGAAGGAAAGATCGCGCGCTGTTCGTGGCCCGAATTAAGCTAGTGCAGTGGGTTTGAGAGCAGCCGGCCGCTGGAGTTGTCCTCCGCACAACGAGTGAATTCGACCTAGCTCTCTAGCTAGTTCTGAAAATCCTGCCATCGTCAGGAGTGTAACCCTAGGACCTCAGCCTAAGGTATGCGAGTTCGATTCACTGGACGAGCATCACCGCACGCAGCAGAAGGCACCTGCAACCCGGAAACGATCCGCCCCGCTGCGCGCCGCCCGCACGCGCAGAAGGCTCCGAGGGCACGGGATCGCTCGCACAACCCAGCACGTGGCTCACGCCTTTCCCCGAAATGCTCGCGCACGCTCCCGCTGTTACACCAACACGCAAAACGGACTCCAGGCGAGTGGAAAAACACGTCAAGTGCGGATAATACAATGATAGAGGACATGAACAATTCAGTAGAACACTGCGTTGTTCCATACGTATGGATTTCATCCTACCAGGTTTGTGAAACGGTAGCGCGCCGGGCACCGCATTATTCGTCTTAAACAGTGGACGTTTTCAGAAAAGATGTTCCAAAGTGGCAATGACTACTTCCGTGAATCGATAAGCAAAACACTCTCTCTTCTTCTTCGTCTTAAAGGTTTTAGCATTCTTTCGAAACTGTGTCAAATAATTCACATTTTCATCATTAAAGAATATTCACAATACCCTTCAGTACTTGATAAAAATACGTGCATCACATAAGAAAAAAGATATTTTATTTTGCGAATACACACAATATAATTAACGTAAGTGTTCAAGAACAATGCAATATTTTTGTATTCTGGAGTACATCTATCCCGCAGACGATAAAACAGACCCGGCGCATTTTTTATTGTGAATATTTAAATGTTCCTTTAACCCCGATTCAAACAGTGTTCAAATAAGTTAGGTTTAGTTCATTAACGCCTTCTCTGATATTCAGGAAGAACGAAAATAATGCAGGATTACCTGAACTCACGCAAAAGTTTGAAATTGAAAAGGTAGCTTCGCACTGAAACCAAATTTTCAACGGTGAACGGTGCGTACCAGCTTTAGGGGGTGCACTGTCCGTGGATACACATTTTCAAACTGCAAAGAGTTTATTAAACATTAAAGTAGCACGAATACAAAATAAGCAATTTTTCACTATAATTTCGAGATTCTGTTCATCAGTCTTTCGGAGTAACGGTAGCCAAAAGTCGAAATCCTCCAAAAACGAGCTCAAAGGTAAAAACAAAAAATTCGTTATGTAGATTCAGACAGAAGAAATCAATCCGGGAACCCGAAATTGAGTTTTATGTCCCTAGGATGCCATGTTTCTTAGTTATACACGACGGTAATGCGTGTTACAGGGTAAGGTGTGCTGCTGACATCAGTTGATTTCCTGAAACTATTACCTACAAAATTCTATTTTACCCATCCATTTGGATTTCCACAACATTTCTGCAGTAACCGCCGAGGTAAATTCTACATATTCTTTAAAAAAATTTAATCTGCTTGGTGTACTCCTGAGAGGTAATTCCTTACGAAGCAGTAGAAAAAATGTTTGGAGTTTTAGTGTCTATGGCTTTTACTTACATCGTCTGTCCTTGGTGTCTGAATACTTAAGAAATACCGAGGAATTAATGTTCTAGGTTGTACTATGCATGATTCTACACGACATAACAATTATCGTGAGTGATGATGAACTTGGATCGCGGTAACCCGGCCAAGGCCACACCCCAGCGCACGTGATCCGATGGCAAAGGAGATCGACTCCACGCGAGGTCCACCATTTTGCAGACGACAGAGCGCCTCCGCAAAAGAAACACGTGAATCGAGTAACGCTGAAATAAGCGGTTAGGAAAGTTTAATAACCAATTGCGCGTTCATAAATACTGAAAAATCACCATTGTATTTTGGCAGGTTCCGAATCGGCGACCTATTCAAACAAAGAGAGTCGATCCAGCTCCTAGTCAAAATGAAAATATTAAAAGGGATAAATGAAGTTAAATATGAAAGCGCACCGAAAACAAACCCGGAGAATACATATTGTTTCGTGTTTATCTTGAAAAGAGAATGTAGTGCAGTATTCTGTAGCATGGGCCCAGGAGCACAGGGGCGAGGTGCCGAGGGCGGGGAGCAGGAGCGAATGCGACACAGTGGGAAGGGCGTGGGAGTGCGGGGCGGAGGGTGGGTGGGTGGGGTGAAATGCGTACTGTGTCGTCCGAATCACGGGCAACTAGCAGACTCATTCACCCAGTCCCACACATCAGAACAACATTAGAAATAATCCATTGGAAAATGAACATGTAAGTGAATTTTAAGTCAGTTGCTGCAGAAGTAGCGAGCGTGTGCGCTAGACGGTGTATTGGTTCTTCCTCGAATTCGATACATGATTCGCTCGACAAACATAGTGCTTGTCGTGGGCCATTGTCGCTCATTTTAATTGTTTCCGTGTAATTGAGATGGACGAGTTCTTTCATTTATATTGTTCTATATTTTGTGTTTTAGAAACTAAAAATTATCTGATATTTTCGTCTTCGAAATAGGTTTAGACCCAACTACACCGGATAATCGTAAATATATTTTATTCAAATAAAAATTCACATGCACGGGGATCTTATAAACGTACCCAAAGTAAAAGTCCCGCTACAATTTACTTGAACAGTCACATGTTATTAAATACATTTTTCATCAAATTTATAGTCCTGAAAACTCCTTAATTATTGAAAAATGATGGAAAAGACCTCAGAGGTGATTCTCTGAACAGTGAACCAACAACATATACAACTACATTGTCGACATGTCTTCTTGCTGAACGCATTACCGCTTCAGAAATAAACTTCGACGCGTTGCCGAACCGATGGCCGAGATCGTTACGGCAGAAGTACAGTAGGGGTCTCGTACCAGAGCATCGCGAGTTCGAATCCCGCCTCGGGTACGGATGTTTGTGTTGTTCTTACGCGTTTCCCACAGTTTAAAAATCACAGAGGTCGCTGGATGACCAAAATGTTGAAAGGGGTTAATTTTTTTTAAAAAACTACGACACAAGATCAGACTAGTAAATAAATGATAAGATGCAATCACAGTGGTTGTAGCCGACGTTAGGTAACAGGAGTCAAAGTTCTAAGGTGAAATGAAAATAAAACGGGGATCTGAAACTTTTTGTGCGGAATAAACATAATATTGTTCTATATGCAGCGACTTTGTTCCTCAAGAAGCACACATAGTATAATAAAACACACGCACTATAATAGAAACGTTACTATGCAGTTGCTTTTACGAGCAGTATCACCCCTGAGTGAATCACAACATCACGTTTGCATAAATAGATTTTATAACGATGACCATTACATTGATGAAAATCGTTTACAGTTTGATTTTCATCACGTCTGCACATTTTAATTTGATACTTATGTCTCTCAATAAATGCTCAATACATCAAACTAAAAAGTGAAAATATTTCCACAAATTTTGACATTCTGTAATAGCCGTCAATGAGTAGTAACTGGCAATATTAAATTGAAAGTATTTAATTGAAAACATCGTATGGGATCATTTAGATGATTGGATGAATCAAATTAGTATATTACTCTTATCATTAAACACTATCAATTGTTGTCGATTAAAATCGGATGAATACTCAAAAAACTAGTGATTAACTGGATTGAATGATTGTTAGTGATTCCGGGCCCGTCAACTAGCGAGGTCATTAGTCCCGTAAGTGTAGTGCATTTTTTCCTCAGGCGGTCGCTGCGATCTCCCCCACTGGATGGCGAGATCCGTTGACTAGCGGGCTTTTCCCCAATCAGGTAACTCCCACCAGGTGGGAACCGCCCCAGCCGGGATTCACTGGAAAGTGGTCATATGCAAAAGGTTTTCATCTGCTTATTTACTCGCATCTCCTCACATCCTCTGTAATCAATTGTGCAATCATTCAAATATACAGTACAGACGTGCATTTTATGTAAACGTCCAATCACTGCATGTTGATCTTGCACGCAATACGCCAAACACACAGACGTAGCGTCGTTCACCCTGTGATGAATGACTCGCAGTCTATGAACGAGCAGACTACACGATGAACTTCCGTGAAATGCTCGTAGCGTAAACTTCGCAACGAACGTCGCTGATCGAAAACAAAACGCGACCGGCGCGGCGGGGCGAGAGCGCACTCCACTCCGCCGCCTGTTGCTCTCGACTTCTGCTTCGTCACGTGACGTGACGCGCCAGCACGCAGGTGCAACACAGGGAACCGTCATCTCTCCGACGCCTCACGACTAAATCGGCCTCGGAACAATTGCCAAATGTTAGCATGAAGCAATGAGCGAACCCGAATCTCTTCATATTGTCTACCACCAAAAGACGACGAACAACGATCAACGTCCTTCACAGCGAAAACCACGTCATTTTCACCCAACTAAGTACAGGGTGGGGGTGCTGGTGGGAGGCAGGTTTTTCACGTGGGCGATATGGCCTGCGTCAAATTCCAGGATGGGTTTTGAAGAGGAAATGGGGAAAGACGGGACAGCTAGTCGAATAGGGATGAAGATTCTCGGCGAGTTCTGCAGTAACGACGATTCTCGCGACATAAAGATGGGTAGCAAAAACGACTATGATGAAGACGACTACAGCAACTATCAAGATGATTCAGACTCTGACGATGATGGCAATAACGATCACTCGAGTTGGAAAAAAACGACCTCAATAAAAACGAACCACGATGAATACGAAAAGAGACCATATTACCAAGGTGGTCCATGCTAACAACAAAGTTGATGCCTACGAAATATAACCATAAACACATTTATGAAGTGTTGTATCCAACTCTAAATAATGTAATATTTACAAAATAATAATTTATGTAATAATTTCTATGAATACAACACGAACACATCCCTCTTCGAACACCGTCCACTACTTTGTTTTATTTTCAACAGAGTACTTCCTTTGATTTTTCTTCAGAGTGTGTAATGATAAGTTTAATTTATGTAAAATGCCGAACGATTTACAACTAACTTTTCAAATTCCGGGGAAAACTTCTGCAATTCACTTTATATGAAAGTTATTCGATTCTGTCTTATTCCTCATTTTAAAAGCGCAAAGTTGAAAATCTCTCGTGTTTTTAAAGTAGAGATGTTCGCGAGTTAATCGCAACTTCTTAGCTCAGGTAATCACCTGCGAAAATGCTTGCCAGTCTCTACAGCCTCCGAGGAACTTTGAAGGGTAATTCCTCTCCATGAATGCGCAATCTTTACGAGTTCACGCGCTTATATTACGCAGAGGCCCTGACTAGGAATGCACGCCCCAACTGTACATTCGGAGTCGCGTTGTTTCCACCCTGCGCTCCGTAACAGTTGGTGAAAACAAGAGTAGTTGGCGTCTTAGCGGGACGTTTGGAGAATAGTTTCCTGCCGCGCTCGTGCAGCGCAAAATGTTGGCCATTCATTCTTCCTCTCCGCGTGAATAGCGGACAAGTGTCAGCAGAAACCAGCTGGGAACGGCGCTGGGGCGCTTCTTTCTTTTCACTCTTTGGAAAACACATCCTATTCTTTTGTAAGTTTTTAAGAGTTATCTAACGACGGCATAGGCTAGACAGGCACATACAATTCCACGCAACAGAAACAATAAGCATTTTTTCGCGGTATTTCGAATTATGAATAAAATTACATAAATAGGTATGTAATTTAAACGTTACAATGGTCAGAAATATTCGTGACACTCCTCTTTCAGAATATCCTCTTACAAATGGAGGCCCTGCCGTGACTAATTTAAATAATATAAATCGTTCAAGAGAGAAAAAAAATTGAAGTCAATATTTCAAATTACCTCTGGCAACGAAGGATTCTAATAACGACCTACTTCGTTAAGAACTTACTGAAACATAAAATCCAAAATATTTTCCGCGTCCTAATTAATTAATTCGTTGTGAGCTTTAGTTACAAACATTTGAAAAATGATACATTACCGCTACTGTCACAATTGAACTCGTTCTTTCTTACGCACGGAACAGTTGTGCTTGAAATAGAAACTTCACTTTCGTGGCGCGGCAAGAGCCGAGATGTGGAATGCTGTTTGCGGGCCCCGCCAAGGAAAACGGCTGCTTCCAGAGAGCTCATCAGGCGGCGAGCGAAGGGGCAGTTTTTGCGGGCGCGGCGGAGGACGTGATTCACATGGCCAATTGCGGCCGCTGCGGCTTCCGCTTCGATGCTCCTCCGGCGCACTCGCCACTCATTTATACGTTCATTCCTCTTCACGTTGACAACTTTTCAGGATTTTGCAGTTCATACTACTTTCACAATAGGTTACACACCGCACTGCACACGTTCCCTCAATCGAATTTAAGACATACTCCAATGTCACGATGCTATTTCCTGGACACACGATTTAACGACGACGAATAAATAGAATTACTTTCCTAATTAATTGAAAGTTGAAATATTTTTATTGGCAATGGGCATTGTAATTGGCAACTTCAATACATAAAAATTAAACATTAAATTGTGTGTAGTAAATTATTCACATAAGGCTTCGAGGTACCACTACAAATTGATTCATATTCGTAAGGTACAAACGCTAAATTTGACCTCTAATGATTACAATGATTATTTTTGACATCATTTATACATGTCTCGAATAGGGAAAAAAAGGAATGCTTGATGGCTTAAGATACAAAATGAATTACAGCGTCATGAAAGCTAATGAATGTACGTTTAATAGTGTGTACTATAAAGGGGTTGTTTATCGACGACTACGACACATTACATACGCAAATTTATAAAAGTCTATTTTCTAGACATATACAACCAGTTCTCGAGCGATTACTGGAGAAATCCCACCGCACTTAGGACAGCTACGCGCGAGTCTTGGCAACCGGTTTGCAGCGGGATTTCCGTCAATATGTTCATCCACCGAATCAGAAGATAAAATACGGAGAGGCGCCGTTGCGATCTGCTGCTTCCTCCGGTTTTCCCGTCGTGCAGACCTCGCATTCGTTCGCGGTCAAGCGCGATTGTGCACTGCTCGCCTCGTGCGTCAACGAGCCTTCAAACAAACTACACACCGGTTGATTGAAACGACTGAGGGGAACCGTCGATTGTGAGTCGACGCCTTGATTGCCGTTCGAAGATCGATTACGAAAAGTTCTTCGGATTTCTGGTGCTCCGTTTTATCCCTAGCATCAGACTCATTTCTCGTGTGAATGCCAAGGTTAAAAAAAAAAGCGTTTCAAATAAGCAATGACATTAAGGACCTGGCCGCGCATTGTTTGTGGTGAGGCGCGGGTTGGCGCGAATCGCTCCGCCAGGCGCCGGCGCACGTGCGGCCCTTCGTCGAAGAGGCGCTGGGCGCCGTGCGGCGTTCGCTGCGCTGGGGCTTAAGATGGGGCTGATAGCGTCCAGCCCAGGGCAGTGGCGTCACGCTACACTACGGAAAGGGGAGGCAGCAGCACCAAGTGGTCGTCCCATAACCGTAGCTATCGATCAATGCTTTGAACTCCATAAATATGTATCGATACACTCAAAATACGCATGATTAAATCAAGTTTAAGTGTAAAACAATTTCAACAACAAACGCTCGCGCGCAGTGACGAGTCGCGGCGTCCTGCGCCTTTGCGCGTTCGCGTCCGCAGAATTTGCTTTCGGAAAATGAGGGAATTCACTAACTGAATCAATCCCCCCTGTTACCGCTTTCTACAGTTCGTCCGTTCCTAGCCTGCTCGATGGTGCCTCGTCGCGACGTGTATCCAACACGATGAGCACAGACTTAGCAGGTAGTCTAAAAATCCTGAGTCGAGGTGCTTCCCATTGTAGGTTCCGCGGCAGTTTCCAGTGAGTCTTTTCCTTTTCCTAGAACGAAAAACAGGTCGTTGTGCATCCATGTGAATCCATTGGAATAGCCTCTCGGCCCCGCAAGACGCTCGCCTCAGCAGGCTGCCAATCCTCCTGAGGATTATTTTTATTCTAGCATGACCCTTCCCATTCATTCCCAATAGAACTTTGTGGTGGGAGGTGGTCTTCCCTTCTCCCCGCGCGCTCTAATCGCCCGGCGCATGCAATACCCCCAACCTCCTCGGTGTCGGGGCCAAAAGCGTCCCTATCGACCTCTAGCGCGCAGACGCCCATTGCCTCCGCTGCCCTTTGCAGCCTCCGCGTTAGCTCCGAATGGCTGCGTCTCCCGTGACGTCAGCAAGCGCTCGTTTCATTTGCATCGCAGGGGCGCAGCGCTAGATGAGTCGCAGGGTTAGCTTTACTTAGGGGATGACGCTTGTGGCACGTGGAGGGCGAGTAAAATAGCGAGCGGCAAGCTGCCTGGTGAGACGAGCTCGTTGCGGGACGCAGCGGGAGGTGCAATTAGCTCGCGCGGGTTTACAGCGTCTGCGATTCACTTCTCCGAATGCGTGTGCGGGGGGGGGGGATCACTGGAGACCTGCGAAGACCTCTGTAGGAAAGGAGGCACGGGAATGGGGCTGGGCCGAACGGGACGGGACGCGGCGGTTTCGAAAAGAACCATGAATTGAAGGGACTGGAAAGGTTGGGACGCGACCACGAAGTATACAGGAAGGAGACTCTATCCCGGTGGTGGGAGTATGTACCAAAAACGTCGTCTTCTTGAAAGAACAGCCGTGCGACCCCTCTTGCTTAATGCGGAGAATTAAAGAACCAGGAAGGAACCTATCAACGCAGCCAAATGGCAGAAAGCAATAATTTATTTTTAAAATTGCGCGCTTTTGATAATAATAATAATAATAATAATAATAATAATTATTATTATTATTATTATTATTGATAACAATTACACTTCGTGACTAACCCAATCTGGACCCAACGAATTTTGTCGATATTGAAAAAAAAAAGTCGGGATAAGTTCCTTCTCTCATCACGTGATGTCGCTAAAGCAAGAGGGGTCTAGCTTTCTTTTATTTCTCAAGTAGCTGCCAATGTTTTCCGTTCATCCTCCACCCTGCTTCCGAGTTGAGTTTCCTTTCTGCATACTCGGTGAACGCGACGTAATGCCGCACGGGTCGGGAGAGAACGAACGCGCACGGAGCGGGCCTGGGCGAGAACGCAGTCGGAACGGGTAAGAGAGGTTGTGAAGGGCGGGGCGGGGCGCACAGGTCAACAGCCGCGCGCGCTGCGAACTGGGCCGTGACCTCCCTGTCACTTTGCATTATTCGCACGCCGCCATCCAACTGCGCCCGCGTTCAGCGCAGCACCGCCCACCCGCTCGCTCACGCGGTGGCGAGACCTGGAAAGTGCCTCTCGTCAATGCATTGGAAACGAACAAGCGTCGTGCAATTATGAAAGAAAAAACACTAGGCTGGTCTTACACACGCTTAACCATATCGCTGTCACCTCACGCTTTTCTTTGGTTCCTCTATCACCAGATTGATTCACGGAAGCAGTGAGCTTTCTTCGAGCAGGTGGATAAAAACACACACTTACCCATCAAATCCAATTTAATCTAGAAAATAACCGCACACTTTATAAGTATTTCTATTCCAGAATTTTCTTCTTATAAAATTATTAGTAGAAATTCTTATACTATCTTTTCAAACGACAATAATGAAGCATCCTTTGTGGGACAGAATTTTTTTTTACAAGATACATTGGCATACAAGATAGGGTCAGGATTACACAGAAATGCTGCTGCACTTTCTTTCACTAAGAACCTGTCCTGAATTTAGGTTTGAATTGGAAGTGGATTCAAAACAAAAAAGTTTATTTAATACGGATTGCGAATAACTCTACTTCAAAAAAAATCCTTTACCCACATAAGAGTGAAACAAGCAGCTGGAACTAACGTAGATTGGTAACGAGAAAATGACCGCCTTATTTTAATACACAACAAAATCTGTAGGGGAGAACAATGAATAAAATGAATTAACAGTAGATGTTACCCTGAACATTGACCAAGAATTATTGCTCGCGAATGGTGCACCGAAACTAACACAACTTCATCGTCAACCCCATTTGTTTGTAATATGGTATGAAAATGCAACAATTCGAAGGTGATCCCCCCAATGGCATGAGACTCACGTTAATTATCAATACACAATTGATACATCTGTGTATTTTTCAGAATCTTCCTACGAAGATGAGCTGCACATAATACTCTCAAAATAGATATGAAGTCATGCAAACCATTCGTTGTAGTAAACGGTGTAACAAATAACTGTAAACGACATTTTATGACTCTCCGAGAACACAACCAAGGCACGCGTGGGAAGGTGCACGATCACAGTTGAGCAGCTGTGAATTTGCAATACGTTTCTGTAGTCTCGTTGACGGAAAAGTGAAAGCGGGAAGCCCGTCGGGCCAAGTCCCGCTCGCGCTGGACACGTTAATGCCCCTAGGTAGAGGTCAGCGGGCTAGCTTCTCACCTCGGGTTCTGGGATTCAAATTCCGGGCGATACCTGTCGAAAGTGCAGTGCACAAAGGGAGCATGAAGGTCAAAATTTTCTGCTGCCTTTCATTCCATCACTGCTCCGACATCAATCAAATCGAATCAACATCACCCTGTCAGGGAAACGTTGCGATGTAAACAAAATAATAGAAACTGTTATTTCACGTTTCGAAGAGGAATGCAATGTGATAGCACGGTTCTCTGCGAAAGCAGCAACGAACCCAGAACGTACGATCAAATTATCAGAATTCTACTCCTCACGGCAGCCGAATCCCACCTAGCTGTATAAGTAGAATAAAAAGTCCACCACCGTCGGGACTGGAACCGCACGGCCTCCCGACCAGAGTCGCTGCAGCGGCAGCGTCAATGCTGGCTCTGAGTTACACGCAGGTGGTTGAGGCGTGGCGATAAGAACGCTGCAACCACATGGCAGAAATACGCATTTCTCGGGGCTCGCATCCAACAGGCGGTCATTTTCTTGTTAAAATTCGAAAGCTCTCAATAGTAGTGCAGAGCGCAGTCAGGTACTTGGAGTAGGCGATAGGGTCCCCAGCGCCGTGTTCGCCACCCCCTGCTCCCAGAGGCCGCCCCGCGACTTACGACGCGGTGTTTTCGCAGAAGCCCCGTGAATAGCATTAGCATACATCAGTGGCTCGGCTCGCGCCAGCACAAGGACGAGCCCCACGACGAGGAAGAAGAAGCAAACGGAGGGGGAAAGGTGGGACGGTGAAGGGAAGATCCTGAGTGGGAGTCAGACTGCAAGAGCGGAGGAGACAAAGCGAAAGCAGGTGAAGGGAGAGGGCGAGAGCGGGGGCGGGGGCGGGGCCGGGCACCGGTCGTGGCGGAAGCAGAATCGGAGGCGAGGTAGATGCAGATGCGATGTTGGGGGCGGTGCTATCTCGCTGAGTCAGCACACGCAACCGGCGCGGCGCGGCGCGGCGTTCACGCGCGGCGCCGCCGCCGCTGGGAAGCGGGCCAATGCCAGCGCCGGAGAAGGCGAGGGGCGACGCGCGCATTAGGGCCAATAGAACGGCAGGCGGGCGATCAGAGAAGACGGCGCACACACGGCAGAAGGGGGGTTAGTGCTCACACAAACACCTCATCTCAACGTTATTTATAAATCGTCGTCTCTTACAATGCGACTTCGCCGACAAGATACATATCATTCATTCTTCCGTATCTCCAATGCTGTTCATTCTTTTCCCGTTTCCAGACGTATATTTCAAAAGATACAACTCGGGAATAGGTTTTTTCTAGTCATTTACGTACCGGGAATGCACATTTTTGATAAATTTTGTTCAACTGGAAATTTCACGTACGATGTTCACACACGGTTCGAGTACACTGAAAACAAATTCGATATAGTAATACTTAAATGCCTTTTGCCATATTACTAATTACGAGCTTTAAATCTACAATTACAAGACCACCGAAGCAATTTCCACATTAAATTTGAGGATCCTCATCACAAATTTAGGAGTTATTCGTTTGGATATCTCGTACATCAAGTAATAACAATATTATGGAATGGAAGAGTGGAAAATATGGAACTTTTCCTCTTTTCAGAAAAGTGGTATTGTATTTCCCCACGAAAAGCTTTCAATTTCTTGATTGAATCTATAACTACAACAAAATTTCAAGTTAAAAGCCGGTTTGAAGATTTTCGGCGTATTAGGGTTGTTAATATTTCGCTACAACGCTCCAGAGTTTTGTCTCTCGATCCAGTTTCGTACAATTTCGAAATTGCGCGACCCAATACATGCACTGAGATCACACACTTTACAGTGCCACACGTGTTAAGCATAATAGAGTATACAGAAGTCACAGTACATCATATAGCACATAGGTGCTAATGGCACTTGAAAGTGTGCGAATTTCTTTGCACATTGCTCTCTGCTACAGCAGCAAAGAAACGCCTCGTTATGTAGCCGGTTAGGAAGGCGTCGAGGAAAGCTCTCAAACGTTCAATTAGCTCTTGGCATGTAACGTACGCTCCTTCACGTTTATATAATAATGTGTGCGTATTTTGACAGTCTGCTACTTTCTACTCCTCGGGTCTTTAACGTCCCGCATGGAAAACAACCATCTCCTACCAACGTGGCGATCGTGACGTGACGAACCATTCGAAGATTCGTTGCAAGGAAACTTGGATGAGACACAAGAAAGAACATCGGACATTAAAATTCCCTCACGCGATTTCTTATCCCAGCGTGACCAATTCCTTGCGTGCAGTTTTCCCGAGAAAATGACGCGCAACCCCACAAGGCAGGAACTGCGTTGCGGAATGCCAAAGTACTCTTACAGAAGAAAAATACGTATGTAATTCCCAAGGCAAGACACAGAATCCAATGCAGTCCTTGTCATGGATTCACATTACTTCTACTGATCCTTCCTACTATTGAGAGAGAAATTAATTCAGGCTTATTATTAAGTAAATATCAATTCTCAATTTCAACATATTGAATTGTAATCAAATTATATTCTCACTTATTCATATATAATTTTAATATTTGGTACAAGAGCATAAAACCTATTTATTCTTGAATTGGAAAATGACAGATCGTGCGAGACAGTATGTGCTTTTTTGGCACCACTGGTTTTGATTTCCTAGAGGATAATAAGGTTTTTATGTTATCAAAAACGAAATAATTTACGATTTACATAGTGTAAAACACAAAAAGTTTATTTTAAAAGAAAATGTATCCATTAATAAGAAATAAGCTTTCTCTTCCAACAACAATTTGTACTTGAACTTCGTGTAGCCATAGCTGTAATTTTTTGTTCAATGTGAACAATCGGAAAATTTAGGACGTGTGACCGACATGTTTATTCCCCCTAGGTATAGCAGGGATAGTATCTAACCACAGAATTCTCAGTCCTTGGCCGAAATCGAACTCGTCACCGTTGAGGCTGTGGAGCTTGCATGGTTCTCCTAACCATGTGCTCATCCACGATCGTCTGTTTACTATTGAATGAGGAATGGCTGGAATTCATGACATTAGTATGCACAATACCATTCGGTGAAATTGAGTACTTGTCCAAAAGGCAATATTAGAATTTAGAGAGGACAAAAGCGACAATTCAGAAATTCCACTTATAAACAGGAAAATTATGTTTTTTAGTAAATCTAAGTCTGACTAACATACCTCCGAATTTATTAATAATAAGGAAGTACTATTCACTATAACTGAAGTACTGATATTTTCGTCATATTATTAGAGCAAAATAATTATTAATGTAAAATTTGTCGTATATAATAATAATTATATAAAATTATAATAAAAAAGTAGAACGTTCGTCCCCCACCAAACAAAACGCATAATCGATACTCTCTGGAATATTTACCTACGTCTGTCATCCCCACTCGTTTCCCTTGATTTGTTACGGAAATGCTGAGTTGGTCCCTGTAACTTTTTCTAGCGTGAAGTAGTTGTTACTGCTTGTGATATTGTCGAGGGGGCGGGGCGGCCGAGCGAGGAGGAGGCAGAAGTAGGAGAGAAGCGAGGGCCTCAATCCCAAACAGCTCTGACGTGAGGCCACGCGGGCAAAAGCGTTATCTGTCGGTGCGTGAAAGGGAGCGGCTTGTACTAAATCGCTTTGGCTGCTGGCTCCAACGGCGCCGCCTGGCGCGCGGAGGGCACCGGCAGGGAGCACTTGCACAACCATTTCACTACGCGACAAGAGCGAGATAACACACTACGATGATACAAAACGAGAGGAGCGAGGAACATAAGCTGGAAATGGAAAACACCTGCGCTCAGAGGTGCACGCTCGCCGCACTGTAACTGAAGCCTTACTGAGCGAGAGCTCGTGGATTAAGACCGGCACGAGATAAACTTTCCACTCCAGATAAGAAGCTCGGTCCGATATCACCGTCTGGATTAAAGTTTTTAGGCGAAGGCTTACCTGATCTGTTTGTTTTTTTCATGGTTTTCTTTAATCAATTCCAGGTCAATGTCGGGGAGAACTTGGCATTGGTGAAGTGTTAAACATAAGAGTGCAATTGGTCTGAGAAACGTGTGTACGATATTATAACGTGAAAATAATTCAAAACAAGAGCTGATAGTTATTCCCCTGTGTGAAGGAAACTGAATCTATACAACGTAACGTGCAGTAGAAGAAAATGAAATTTTTGCGAAGGAGGCAAATATATGATAATCTCTACCTCATAATTTTCAACTATATAGTGCTCATTTAAAAGAAAGTTACAGACGTAACTTCTGTGTTTGATCAATCTTTCTATGGGTGGTCGTGAGTAGCTTACATGCAAGGAGGGTCGGTCAATATTTTTTTTTATTTATCTCTACAAAGACACTTAAAAAGACTCTTCGTAGATAGTAACTCAACTCACTCGCGAGAAAAATTCTAGGATATATTAAAGTGCATGCAATTGCTTGAACGACAACTATCATTAGGAACCATGGAGTTCTTCACTCCAGCGAGTACCATTGCGACAACATAGAAGGTCAACACAAGTCTACATAGAAACAGACTACATCTAAGCACAGCCAGTATCAATTAACTTATTTTCATGCTAAATATTCCCTCAATGTATGATTTACACTCGTAACTAAGGAAGCAAGGAAATCGTCATTATAGTAATAAGGATGCAATACAGACGCTGTCCGCCATTCTCAATTACCCCACGGTTTCCCTTCGTAATTATCACGGTTTTCTCGAATTTTTCGCATCTTTCAAAAGCAAACGTGCAGTGTTATGAGACGTCCTAACGGATTGAATAGAAATGAGACAGTTGCTTCAGTAAGGACAATCGGCATCGCAGTTGATAGAGCGGGCGGCGGAGCGACTTGTTACGCAACCGGCGGAGGCCGCAGGGAGGTGCGGGGGCGATTCCCACGACCATGGGTCGAGGCCGGGTGGCCGCCCCCGCTGCCGGCGCGGATACAGGAAACCGGCACTCGGAGCTCGCGGCGGGAGGCACAGCGCGGGGGCGCGCGCACAGACGTCGGCCGGCGGCGGCATCAACTGGCGCAAACGACTTGGAACCTGCTTCCACGCTTTTCCAAAACACCCACAGTCAGCTTTCAAAGCTCATACGATGAATTGAAATCGAAAGTATTGGATAATGTAGATGACGTGACGTAGATGACGTAGGCGTAGAGCCAAATGATTCCGTTTGTTTTGCAGAGCCTAGTCTCTAGCGAAATGCTATCGGTTCGAATCGCTTGCTCTAACCCACGAATGGATCACTCCTTGGTCGTTTTTTTTCCTGTCGCAACGGCCAAAGGAGAAAATGTCAGCTCAGAAGCAGGAAAATCAATATGCCAGCAGATACATCCAAAAGAGAGGTTTCTTGTAAGAGAAGACTGGAATTCTCGCAGGTCTGAAGAAGCAGGTATTGCCTTTGCTACACTCGAGAAAATAGCTTTAATGACGTATTTTCTGGGATTCTTGAACCAGTACCAAAGTCATTATTATCTACTACCATGGAGAATTCACAGCGCCAAGATTATGTCACTGCTAATTCTAGAAAAGTTTAATCCCGATGGGGCTGTTTCATTGGAAATTATACTTTCGGTCACGTTGCTGTCATCTTGAGTCCCCTAAATGTGACTTGCAAGCTCCACATAAACACATGAAACACAATCCTGGCATACATTTTCTGATTAAGTGATACCCACAAAAAAAACACTCGATATCTTTATATAAAAATGTCAACTTCATTAAATCCTCAATTTTTATAGATATTTACAGGCCCTTTTACTGAAACTTAAAAGAGCACTAATACATGACGTAGTTTCTCTCACTACTCCCAAATAATTATAGTTAATTACATTTTATCACAATTTTGCAATGCAATAGATCTCCATCCTCCAACTGTGTTTTAAATCGCGCTCCTTGAGGCAAATTATGTGCTTGAATGCAACAAAGATCCTATGCGGAAAAGAGGTAAAGAAGTGATATTTTCTATAAACACGGATCGGGACAAGGCATCAAAGCTGACAACAATAATTATTGTTATTGTTGTTATTATTACTATACAAACACTCGAAAAAACCTTACATATCTAGCAAAAACTGTCAGATATACATATTAACGGTTACAACCACCACAACTTTGAACTACACACGTAGATGAAATTTGGAATCCATGGAATATCGACTGATTTGTTTTCCTATTTGGCGTGTCAATGTAATGTGATGCGACATTGACCACACAACATGCAGCCGAGAAACATAGGTTGTGTCTGAGGAAAAGATATATTTAACCACGCGATTCTCTATTCTTTGATCTGCTGTCGCAAAAGTGTCTAAGTATAGCAGACTGTCTTCTGCATGCGATAGTCCTCAATGTTACTGCAAGTGAATTGTAATAAAATATACACAATTGGCATTTTCTTTTAGTGCAATAAAATACCGCTGAAATGTATGGTTAGGGTAGAGAGAAGACATATATCTGAATGTGCAGTTAAGTTAATATTTTCTAATCGTTACTTCAAATGAATCGTTAAATCTCGAGGACTTCGCGCCACGCCAAAGAAAAATGTTTTGTAGCATTCAGACGAGGAGCATAGATGATCAATATACTAATGAAACAAATTTTGTAATATGAGCAAATGACGTTAGGAAATATAAAGCAAATATAAACGTACTGAGGAATTAGTTCTTGTATTCGTATTTAATGATAATGAAATGCGCTTTAGTAGGACTTCACAGAATATACATAAATATTCAAGTTAAGAAATATACCACATTTATACGGAGCATTCTGGGCACATTTCGCGCGATATTGCCCAACTCAAGTAGAATACTTAGCTTCTTAAGCACGTACAACCAATTTCTATTCCCTTCTCGTTTTAGCACTGCACGTATCGTCTTAACATTTCTTTTCGGAAGTTTGCTGTTCAACTGCCTTCGATCGCAATAATTTTTACCTATCCCCCTCTCTTTTACGCTCGGGGAAAAAAGCCAGCTCTCAACATTTCTCTTTCAAAGCAAGCACCAATTTTCTTCCATCGCCAGCTGTGTCTTAGCACTATTTACCATCAAGCACAATCTTTCCTAAAGCGTACGGAGCAGAGCATTACACGACCAAACTATAAACTAGTCCCCGGACATATAACAGGAGCGTTCGAATACATACCGCCTACAAACCGCACCCACACAGTGGTGCGTTAGCGTTCGTATGCACTATATTGGAATTTTCGCGAAAGTAGATTATTGACGTAACAAAGAGCAAAATCTCTTCTAAAGATCAAGTTTGTATTTCCTTTACGAAAAAGCTCTCTGAATGAATTCCTGTAACGTGTCACAAATTCGGATTTAATTCCAATATACAAAATACCAAGTTAATTCTTACGAAAAAATTGTGCACAAAATGAAAACCTAATTCTGTAATGTAATTTTTCTGATGCAGACATGACGAATGAAATTACAGAATTTTAAGTTGTATTCTTCTTAGGGAACTTCACAGTGCGAAAGATATCATTTTCGAAAACACCTTCGCAGAAATCAGGATATACGAGACTGCACAGCTTTCCAATTTAAAACAGCTTCCAGTGACAATCAGAATGCATTTACATAAAAATCGAAAATCTGCTCTTCAGTTAAAACCGCAGCGTCTAGTGTTGATGCAAAAAAATATTGCGAAATCAGGAATTTCTTTTCTATCCTTAAGAACCTAGCCTTCGTTTGAAAGAGAACATCACCCACACACATTAACCATTAACTACACTAATGCTGCTTTCGGACAAGGGTCACCAGAGAAGACATCTGGTCGTGGACCCCTTCTTTCAAACAAAATACATACAATAAAAAGTATATATAATCAAATACATATATAAGGTATTTTCTACATCTATTATTCAGTGATGAATAAATAATCTTCTGGGCTATTTCTACCGTACCTAAAAGATAAATTCTAAGCTAGTGGTTAAAACTTTTTTAAAAAATTTAATGCTATGATTTAATACAAATGTAATTTGTTGGGGAACATTATTAGTCTGGAGCTGGGGCAAGTTGGCCCAACTGTTCCGCTCGCTGTATGCAACCGCTCTCATGTTTTTGGACACATTTCAATGAATGGAGAGTGAAGAAACTGGCGCGGAGTCAGCCTGCCATTTGAAGGACTAGCGGAACGCCATATTGCTGATTAGCATCCTCCGTTTCCGCCTTTGCCGCACTGCGCGGCCTCGCGAGTCCCCCCGCGCCCTCCGAGAGGGGGGGGGCGAGGGGGAGAGGCGTTGGGAGAGGAAAGGGCGGCGGCGCAGCACACGAAAAATGTCGCGCCACATGGCGGCGGCGGCGCCTGCACATAGGTCACGAGGGCGCGGGCGCGGCGCGTGTCTGGGCACGTGAAGCAGCCACTTGCCGGGCGGCGCGTCCGCCGGCGAGCGACTCCCGGAGGGCTGCACAGCTGCCTGCATTATCACGAGAAACGTAGAAAACAGGGTCCCCAGGTGGCGACGAGGATCTTCGATCTAGCTCCGGAAGAATATCGTTTGTCTACACGGTTTCCCGGCTTTCCCAAGTCGTCAATACCCGGGGGGGGGGGGGTCGCAGAGAGGAGGAAGGCGAGCGTTGGGCGTTGGTCCAACTACAGAAATTTGAAAACATTCTTCAGACTGCCCCGTTTCTCACACCCGCGACGTTCGCGACAAAGGCACAGTGGAGGGCCAGGTGAAGAGGAAGTCGGCAAGTCGCAATAAGCAGGTAGGTCCCGCTTTGGTTCAGTTCGTCGTCAGTGGTTCTGAACTCACTGAAAATTGAGAAAAAATTCGCATTATGGCATGACGCACACAAATATAAAGATTTTACTGAAACGAAAAAGAAATCAAAGACAATTATGCAAACCACGAGTAAAAAATTACAATACTTTTTGAAAAGATCCTGAAACCCAATTCAAACGTGTAACAGTTCTTGTTTTTTAAAGCGCGCATCAATAACAACCAAGAATGATGTCTATACTTTGAAATTCGCTTCTCTTTTCGTCACCGTTACAAAATACTCCCCGTCCCAGCGGGCTGCGACGTCAACGCCCCCGCGTGGCGACTGGAGGGCAAGACTCAAATACTGGGTCAACCCTTCCGGCAGCTAGCTCTTCACTGTGAAAACGACAGCCCCAGCAAACGCGGCGGAAGGAATAAATGACCTTCATCAACCCCCCAACAACGAACGGCCAATAGTAAACATTGCGAAGGGATTTGCGTACGAATGTCTCATGAATCTTCATGAAGGGGGTTGACAGGCTTGCACTTTTACAGCGGACGGCCACATTTTTATATCCCCGTTGATTAGCTCGCTCGATCAACCGAAAGCGACGGCCTTCGGCGCACTCATCGACGTGCACGCGCGTTTACGGTTCGCTAATTGAACACAATAGCCACCGCTGCGCTCGGGAGCCCAACGTAAAGCACGTCGAAACGGATTCTGAAATCAGAAAACGAGTCAAAATGTTCGTACTTTCTCCCGGTCGATGAAGCAGAACAATTCGGTAAAAATGTCATATCTGGAACTTCAACAGGAATGTTCAAGGTCCAGGTATGACATTCCAACAGACTGACAACTGACAACAGACTGGCATGTTCTATGGTCCAGCTCGTTATAGGAAGCTTTTCCGACGAAGATCTATTGGCACTTCCACTCATACGGTGGAAGAGATCATTAGACAACAACGATCCTCCTGGAAATTAAACTCTAGACCGAAGCCTACGAGATCGAAAAGCTGTCAATTACTAGAAACAGAAAATTATTTTGAGTTATCGGTTTCAAATGTGGGAAAGACAGACGGACAAATGAACAGACGGACGTTTCGCCCCCAATCGATTTTCCGGTATCAAGTACTCACAGAACATGGATTCTGACTAGACCACGTGTTACAGGAACCAATGTACTATCTATAGGACAGCGATTTATCTACTTTTTCAGCACCAGGACCTGACAATAGGAATTTGCCCCAAAATCGCCGATATCCTGCGCACGATTACAAACTTTCTCTTCTTACGGCGTAAGGCGAGATAGGAAAATTCAGTAGGATGTACAACTGAATGAAGAAGGATTAAGACCTTATTAGAAAAAAGTGCGGGAGAAACCCGTAAACAAACTAATGTTGCTAAACGTATTTATTACAATATTGTAATCATACGTAGAGTACAAAATTTGAAATTCTCTCAGAGCCAGACTCTTCATGCGCCCTGTGATCCGCGAGTATTGGCTGCTTTTGAGGGATGCACGCGAGCCAAAGCAACCCTCGGACGTGTTCAGGATTAAAAATATTTTAAACGATTACAAATATGTTGCAAAGTGACATTATTTCGGAATTTATTTCAATACAAGTGGCAATTAAGGTATTTTAAAAATATATTTTATACGTCAATTCAAACCATTTGTAGTAGAAAAGTACAACTTGTACAAAGATTTATAACAAAAATATTGCTAGATGTTTTATTTTCAAACTGTCAATACATGAAAATGCAAATAGAAAAACAAAGCGAGAGTTCAGAAGTATAAAGTGCATTTTTAGAAAGGGCTTCCTTTATTTTTTAAATGCCCCCTACTCGGAAAAATAAAGTATTTCTGAATCCGCGTTGGCAGAACGAGGTGCACCAACACCCCGAGTCGCTCCGCAGTGCGGCAAACGGGGCTAGTTATGTCGGCGCGGCCGGCTCCTCTGCCTGCCTTCCCCGGAATCGGCCCGGTCGCCGCCACAGGTAATTGCCAGCGCCCGGCCGGTGCTTGGCGGGCGCGCCTGGGCCAATAAAAGGCCGGCTTTTTTATTTCGTTTTTTTTCGGGGGGGGGGGGTTGACACTCCGTTTATTCGAGAGGAGCTTTCTACCGTTCGTCCTCTTTTGTAGAAGACTCGCGTTTTGGCAGAAGCATCTCCTGAGCAGTCAGCATGCGCAATAGCTTTCAGATCCACCTGTGATCGCACGCAAAGGGGACGTTTTCGCCATGGGAACTGCAGTTGAGTAGATGTTTTCTTCACTCTAGTGCTCGACTCCGAGCCGTGCGGACCTAGTAAGCGGAGCTCCCGCAGTTCGTCAGTTACCTAGTATCCCGTAGTGAGTGAACTTCGAAGTTGCAGTGACAACTTAAATGATATCGTGTGATAAGTGAATGTCATTCGATGTCAACTCTTCAACAGGGCATGCGATAAGCAGTGCTCTTTTAACCCTAAACAACGGTGGATTCGACACCCCCTTCACAGACGAAGTTCTTCAAAATACGGAAATGTTGCCATCTAGTGAAGATATGGATTTCATCACAGATGCAGCCCTGATGCAGCACAACCCCGAAGTGAATCTCGAGGTTGGCAACTCAACAGTAAACGCGACCAACGGCCAAACCTACCCTTCAACGGCAACCTCTCTCGCCAGAAAAAGGTCAGTCGGTGATACCTCAAACTCTCACGAAAACAAAAAATTTGGTGTAGATCCAAACAAATCTAGTGACCCATCTCAGTTATCAAGTGAACTTGAATATAATGTGCCTACCGATAACAGATTCAGTGAATTAGGAAAAATCAATGATGAAATCGAGGACACGAGATTTGCCTACCTAAACAATCACTCAAACGATAATTTGTCTCAAACAGGTAAAATTCCTCCAATATATGTGTCTAATATAATGAACATTAATAATTTCACCAAGGAACTTAAGCATAAAGTTACAAGTAACTTCATATCAGATGTTAAATATGACAAAGTCAAGATCAGTGCCAAAACACCAACAGACTTCCGTAATATAGTTAAATATTTAATACAAACACAAAGGAGCTTTCATTCGTTCAAAGATCCTTCAAACAAAAAATTTTCAGTGGTTTTTAAGAACCTGCATCAATCAATAACAGTATCCGAAATAGCACTAGACTTAAAACAGCGGTTCCCTTCAATTTTGAAAGTGACCAGGCTCCAAAAGGACGGCAACCCCATTCCTGTAGTGGCCGCCGAATTTAACGGAACCGAACCAATTGACATCATTCTATCAATAGATCAAATATGTAACCATCGAGTGAAGGTAGAAAGACGTAAAAAACCGAAAGGCCCCTTGCAATGCCAAAGATGTTTAGATTTCGGACACACAAAAAATAACTGCAATCACGTCATCAACTGCGCGTTCTGTGCGGGCAATCATTACTCAGTAAAGTGTCCCAAGAAGAACGAAACACCGACGTGTGCTCTCTGTAAAGGAAACCACAGGGCGGACATCAGGAACCAGAACTGTTCATACTTTAAAGAGATAAGTGAAAAAAAAACCAAAACCCCGCCCAATGATAATAGTTATGCAAACCAATCCTTAAATGGTCAATCCTCACGAATCAACCTTAATCAACAATTCCCACCATTGCCTCAAACCAACACAATCCGGAACTTCAACCATATTTCGAACTCCCAAAATCAACCCAAAACTGCCCAAAACTCCCGTAACATCTCCCCACCAAATTCTCAATCACCAGACCCCCACGCCAGCAACCCAATAATCAACACAATAATAAATGCCATCACCTCATGCATTATTAATTTCATCAATTCTTTAATACCATCTATAATCAGCACCATTCAAAACTCCGTATCCGCGTACTTAACCAATAGCACTGGCAGATAAACCCAACAATAAATTAACCTGCTTAAATTGGAACTCCAATGGAATCAATAACAAAAAGGTAGAATTAATTCACTTTCTTCACCATTACGACGTTGACATTGCATGCATAGTTGAAACGCACCTCAATAAAAAAACCAAACTATTCATCCCAAATTACACTCTTTACAGATCTGATAGATCTGAAACCAAAGGTGGAGGCGTACTAATAGCAGTAAAATCATGTTATAATCACTACCAATCTAATCTCCCCAACCCCCCCGGCATTGAAGCCATCGCAATTAACATAAATATAAACAATAAATTATGGAAAATAATATCAGTATACAAGCCACCATGTACTAAAATCCAAAACGCAAACCTTCAAAATTTCTTCCAGCCCACGGAAAATGTCCTATTGTTAGGTGACCTCAACGCCAAACATACAAGCTGGGGCTGCCAAACCAGTAATCACGATGGCAAAATATTAGCAAATATAATTAATCAATTTAACTTAAAAGTTTTATCTCCTCCCGAACCAACATATTACCCATTCGACCGTCTGCGCAAACCGGATATCCTTGATTTAGGCATAACCAACACAAAAATAAAATTTCACATTTCAACAATTTTTGAACTAGATTCGGATCACATTCCGGTTTTAATGACTACCCAACAATTAACCCCTCAACACGCCCCTACCCCTAAAATAAATACATTAAAAATAAATTGGGCAAACTATCAAACTTTAATCAGAAATGCAATTCCTAGAATAAAGATCCTGAAAACTCCAACTGAAATAGATCAATCAATAAACTATTTGAACGAACTAATTATCTCCTCTATTAAAAAATCTCAACCCACCATACTACCAAACGCTAACAAAAACACATACAGCAAATTACCTCAATCCATTCAAAATGCAATAATCACAAAAAACAAAACCAGAAGACTGTGGATCCAACTTAAAACTAGAGAACTTAAGAAGGAACTAAATCTAATCACTAACATTGTCAAAAAACTCATAAAAAATCACAAAAATCAACAATTTCATAATCTACTAAATTCACTAAACACCAACAACAACTCGCTCTGGCAATTCACCAAGAAAATACTAAAAAAGAAAAACACAATCCCTCCCTTAAAAACCACGACAGGTAAAGCTTATTCATCATATCATAAAGCTGAAGAACTCGCTGACTATTTTGCATCGACATTCACCTTAAATAATTCACAATTTCATCCCGAACACAACACCATAATAAAAACAGACAGAGAAAGTATTCATGGACCTCACCACAAAATCCAATACACATTTCCGACTGAAATAAATAAAATCATAAAAAACCTCCCAACTAAAAAATCCCCAGGTCACGATTGCATTAATAACACAGCTCTAAAGTATTTGCCACCCCCAGCAATAGCATTTTTAAATAACATTTTCAACTCATGCTTCAGAATCGGCTATTTTCCACTGACTTGGAAGCATGCAATTATCATTCCCATCCCCAAACCAAACAAAAACGCTGCCTTGACCGACAGTTACCGCCCTATAAGCTTGTTACCAAACCTTTCAAAAATTTTCGAAAAAATTATCCTAAAAAGACTAAACAAACATCTCCACCTAACAAAAGCTATACCAATAGAACAATTTGGATTCACAGAAAAAATATCCACACAACATCAGTTACTCCGTATTACAGAACATATATACACAGCCTTTCAAAGAAAACACCACACCATAGCGATTTTCATAGACATTACAAAAGCATTTGACCGAACATGGCATCAAGCCCTAAACTACAAACTAATCAAAATTGGCACTCCCCACTACATACTCTCAATAATAAATAGTTTTCTTGACAATAGAACATTTTCGGTAAATGTTAACAACCACCTTTCAAATCCGAGATTAATAAAAGCTGGACTCCCTCAAGGTTCCCCACTTTCTCCGACCTTATTCAACTTGTATGTCGCTGATCTTCCTAAACTACATAATATTCAAACAGCTCAATTTGCGGATGATACGGCCATATTCTCTTCAGACACATCCATGAATCTAATTAGAAACAGAATGCAATTATACCTTCACATGTTAGATAGCTGGGCTTCCAAACTGAAGATACAGTTAAATCCAAATAAAACCTCCGCCAAAATATTCACACTAAGACCTTACACTCCACCCACTCCTATGACACTGAACAATAACACAATAGAATGGTTACCTCCCAACAAACCGGTCAAATATCTCGGCCTTCAACTAGACACCAAACTAAACTGGAAGCAACACATAGATAACAAACTAATTCAAGCCAAAATAAAATTACTGCAGCTAAAACCAATAATTCACAGAAATAGCTCGGTTCCATTCAACTCCTCCATACTAATATTCAAAACAGTCATAAGACCGCTACTACTGTACGCCTGCCCCATATGGATCAACGCCTCCAAAACTAACCTTAACAGAATTCAAGTAATACAGAATCAGTTTCTTAGAACAATTGCTAACGCCCCATGGTTCGTATCCAACCTCCAACTTCATAAGGAATTTAACCTCGAACCGTTATCACAGCATATAGCTTATCTCTCCACCAACTTTTACTCCAGCTTAAATCAAATCCCCTCCCTGGCGCCTTTCAGACTCGGTAAAAATCCCATCCATCAAACCAGAATTACAAATAAATACCCCTACCTTTCATTTCTCATCAAATTCGCCGAATTGGAACCTGATTAGAGGACCCACTAGGGATTCCTCTCCCATTGTAATAGTTGTAAGTTAATTTTAAGTTAATTATAAGTTAGTTTTAAGTTAGTCTATATGAAATCAATACATATGTAAAGTTGTTAACAACTAATCTATGTACTTACCATCAAAATCAATAAATTGAAAAAAAAAAAAAAAAAAAAAAAAGATGTTTTCTTCGAGATACCCCAATGAAAGTCAAAAACTCAACAAAAGCCTACTGAAAAAAAGATGGTATTTTTATTAAGACTTTTCAGTAATATATTTACTTCTCCCCCTGAATTATTTTTTAACGAAGCATTTTCAAATCATTTAACCCTAAATGTAAACAATTGGTATAAATCCTTGATATCTCAATTCTCAAGCGAAAAACAAAAATCTTCTCGATATATTGAGGTAACAGTTGTGAAATTTCGGGTGTAAAGATTCAGGGCTCTGAAGGAACTTGGAGAAATCAAAGTTTGAGTTTTCACGATTTAACGGATCTGTTGAATTACTATGGATATTACCTTGTTTTCTTTTATATTGTCATTAAAATAAGTTTGTGACATGTTAATGAAGAAGGGTGGAAATTGAAGCGTAATTTCTCGGACCTTCACAGATTCACCCAGCGTGGAAACTGGCAGATGGATTGCGCACGCTCGTCTTCAACGCAGGCTCGCGGGGGAGCAGAGGAACCCCTTCGCCGTTCGCTACAGAAAGAGCCCCGCCCGCGCTCCGCGCGAACGGGGTGTGAGGCAGAGGGCATATGGCATCGCTGGGGCGGGAGGAGTGAAGCGGGCAGGTCGCCACGAAGCGGAGCGGGACGGGACGGGGCGGTGTAAGGCGGGTAGGGGCCGGGCAAGAACGGGGCGGAGCGAGACAAAGCGAAGCAGGGGTCGAGCGGGGCGGAGTGGAGTGGAGTGGGTCAGGGCAAGGCGGGGAGGGAGAACGACGTGGAGAAGCGGAAGGGAACGCCGAGGGAGAGAGAAGGGAGATCCAGCGCTCTCGTTGAGATAATTTCCCTGCCTCCAGAGTGCGAGGGGTGTATCTACGAAAACGCAGATGTTGAGGAAATGGGGGCGATAAGGTGAGGCCTCTAGTGGCCCACTTGCTTACTGCACCAACGAAAGGGGAATCATGAGGGGATCGTTGCCAACGCTACGACTAATATTAGGTTTCATGTAATCGTTCCAGCACATGGGTATAACAGCGAAGACAGTAAAGGTAAAGTGCCACTTTATACGTGCGATACAAGCCGAGTTTTAGAACGAGCAATAAAGAATCATTACATTTCGAAAAGTTCAACTGCCTCTGACTGTATAGATCAGTAATATTCACGTACTTCTAGTTATCTTAATTTATTTTCCAATGAAAATTAAGGGGTGGGTATTTTCTGAATTTGCCCACGCCAACAGTGCAAAAAGTGTATACATACTACTATGGGTAACGCATAATATGTAAGTACTTACAGAGAACTTCCTCCCAGAATACATTTCAAAAAATACAATCCCAAATTGGAACACAGTGTAATTGTGAAATGATCACTCTCACGTTCTTTGTGAAAATGAATTCGGCGAGGTTTGCAACCTTTACACAGAACATTATTCTCGCAATTTCTGCGATACAGTTTGGAAGTAGTAGGCACGTCCGCCGTTCGAATCCCGGGCGAGAAATCTGCCAACTACGTAGCACTCGCCATCGGTCTACATCCCTTCCACGAGAAAGAATCAAAGTGTGCCGCCGCCGCCCGTCGGCTGCTGACGGCCGCCCCTTTGCCCCTCGCAGGCGTAAGAGGAAGGGGAGCGTCTGCCTATTTCCGGCCCCCTGCCCCGCCCCGACGCCGCCCTTCGAGCAGCAACTTGGAGCTTCTCCGCGATCGCAGGCAGCGCTCCAAACAAACTCGCACACTGGCAAGTTGGTGCGCCCCAAGTTGTCATCCAGCAACTTCTGGCATCGTTAGTTGCGAATCAACATGGACCCGTGTTCCTAAGGCCTGCCGTTAAATACGTACGATCAATACCGACGGCGATGTACTGTATTCTAATTGTTCTTACAATAGACATTCCTTTGAAAGGTCTTGAAACTCTGAAATTTGTCCGTGTATCTGTGTTTTCCTGTAAGTAAATGCATGCGGAAAACTAAAGGATGATTCCGCTCACGCCGTATGTTCTAAATGGAATCATCTCGCTCCGCAGGCTCTCAAGCATTTCTTGACCCGGCAAAACCACATTTAACGATAGCACGCGCTATTTCCTTTGCAGCGGCATAAAATCAACCCCCCCCATTCTGGTCCGTAATCCCGTTGGAGTTAGCGAAGCCGCAAAAAAATCGTGGGGCGGGTTCCTTCTCTCCACTTGGCGAGGCGCAACGAATCGAGAGAATTCACTTGCACACTACGCTGAGCACTGCACACCGACCGAATGGGCCTGCGAGCGCAGAAGCGCTCCCGCCCCGGGCCGACGGGCGGAGCCTTCGTCATTCCACGCCAGGCACAGCTTCAATGGCATCGCCAAGGCGGAAAAGACAGCAGGGCAAAGTTGTAGCTCAGTGGTAGCTACACGACAAAACAAGAATCTTATGTCGATACTACAAAACTTCAATTATTGGGGTTCCAATTTGACGTTTACACACACTGGAAACATTTTCTAGTATATTTTTATCAATGTATGGTGCATAATACCATTTATCGAGTTTTTCAGATTCCGATACTGCAGCTTTGGCAATGATAACACGATATAAAACCAGTTCAAACAACATAAAAAGATACTACTACGCACTGCAGTACTATCTCCATAGAAGATGGAAAGAAACTAGTCTAATCGGACCACTTTAACAACCCGAGTGATATAACTTCAAAAACTAAACTAGAGTACGTGAACTAATTTTAAAATTGAAAAATTGTGTATCAAAAAACGTGCTCAATAGGCTTATTTTAAAATTCCGGCGAATTCTAATGAACACACTTTCCTTTGCCCAATCAAACCCCCTCGGTTCCTGCCGGGTTCCTTTGTCGCGCGGCGACCACCACCACCGCCGCCGCATTGGCGCCCTCCGGAGAAGGCAGGCAGGCAGACAGACGCCGCCGCCGCCGCGCGGCGGTGGGGCCAGCTGACGCAGCGGTGTGGCAACGCCGCGCGAATTATCTCATCAATGGAGGCAGCAGTGAAGGCTGCCTCTGGCGGGCTCCCGTCTACCCAGCCTCACAGGCTGGCTGCTCGGCGCGACGCCGCCGCCGCGGCGACAAGTGGACTGAGGGACCGCTGCCGCCGCCGCCGCCGCCACCAGCCATGCATTCAAACAGCACCCACAACTCCAATTCTCTTCACCAAAGATAACGAGTACTTCCAAATTACTTGTAATTTCCAGAGTTCACAGGATTATTTCACGAATGAAAATCAATATTCAGTTAATAATAAATCTTAATATATCAACATTTTAATATTTAATATTCCTATCACACCTATCTACAAGAATCACCAACTCAGAAAAGTACTAAAAGCAAGTGCAGGTCGCGACAATAAAAGTAAAAAATTAAAAAAAAAATTTAAAAAAAATTGCGTGGGTAGATAAATTACCAATACGTGAAATTATCTTCCGAATGTAACTTGCGCCGAAACAGGGTTAAGCGTAGGAACGTTCAAAAAACGAACCTCTTTCCAGATGAATTAACTGAATACATTGTGTTTGTACGTCGACAAATCGTAACTGAATTCATTCAATAATTGAAGACTTGGTTGGAGCTCACGCAAGCTCGCACAGCGTGAACTGGTCAAATTTTCTCCTTTCGTGAACGTGCACGAGGCCGCCCGCTGACCGCGGCGTGAGCACCATTTTGCGCGGATTGTTCTCCGAGGGTGGAAAGCGCCGGGCGGCGGCGCGACGCTCCTCGAACGCGCGACGACACTTTCCCCACGAGGCGCGCAATTAAAAAGAGAGCGCCGTGCGGCGGCAGCATTCCGCGCTGCAGCCGATGCATTTGGCATCGACCTACCTGCGCGTCCTGTGACAGATGAATGTGCGGTGCTGCCCGCCAGAAGGAACCGACGCAATACGATGAGCATCATAAAACGGAAAATAAACAAAAAAATAGATCAATAACCCCTTGTTGAGCGGGCAGCATTTCAAACTAGAACGGGCGATCGCAATGACTTTCTGAGATTGGTCGAG
Source organism: Teleogryllus occipitalis (assembly GCA_011170035.1). Lineage (NCBI taxonomy): Eukaryota > Metazoa > Arthropoda > Insecta > Orthoptera > Gryllidae > Teleogryllus > Teleogryllus occipitalis. The sequence continues at coordinate 275,868 of BLKR01000026.1, forward strand.
GCTGTGGAAATTTGGCGTTCGCACTGCCAATTCGCCACGTTGCCTCCTGACCTGAAACGTTCGGAATTCGAAACATTTTAAGTCATTCAGCAATTTTAGTGCAGCCCACCCCACCCCAGTGAAAAAGCGAACTTCCTTCAACTTGCAGAGATACGTACGAGAGAGAGAGAGAGAGAGAGAGAGAGAGAGAGAGAGAGAGAGAGAAAGAGAGAGAAAGAGAGAGAACACGGTGCAGTTCAAGTTCAAGCTGGCAACCGTCGTAAGAGGGCCCACCAAAACCAACCAATGCACTTATGGATTTTGCATTAACAATTAAATAAATAAAACGCATTTGTTCAGGGTTGGAATTTAAATCTAGAATGGGCGACCGTTTATTTTGTTTTATTTTCGTATTATCCTAGAACTCAGCACTATATCTCCTTATAGAATATAAAATTTGAAATACTTCAGTCTTTATTCAGAAATCAATGTGTAAATCGAGGCCACACAAAACAAAAAGAATGTTCTTAAACACGAATAACTATGCACGTTAGAGAACTTGGTTTAATTCAAATTTGCACGAACTTACATTGCTCGTAACCTACTACTGAATCTGACATGCAGCTGATGAACGGTACATTCTATTTCAATATTACATGAAAATATACTATGCGACAGCTACTTTGGGAATTTCCACTACCATTTTCTACACAAGTGGATTTTAAAAAAGTTTTAAAGCACAAATTTTGATAATTTATATTGGTAGAGGATTGTGAATTCGAATCCCATGAAAGGCATGAACCGTTCCATCTTGTGATTGTGGCGTGGGAGGCAACGTCTAACCACCACTCTCACATTTCCTCCCAACATCCCGAGCCCTATCCTATAGCCCTGTGAAGCCACTATTTTCTAGGAATACGTCACTTGAAGAAGAAGACGACGAAGGCGAGGAAGCAGCAAGAGGTGGAGAAAAGAAGCAGTGGGCGAATCTCCTTCACCCGCCTGCGGCCACCTCGGATGCCAGGCAACAACGTTGACAGGCCCAGCGGCGGCGCGGATCACGAAGGACTCAAGGGGAGGGGCGCAGTCCGGCTACTCCCTTTTTGTTGCCGCACTTGATAATTTAAATCTATTCTCAACATTTCTTATCAATAGATCACGTGACTACCCTACTCTTGAAGGTTTAGTTTCAATTGCACTGCCATCAAAGCTGTTTAGCTTCGATGAGAATCGAAAATGCAGAATGCATTATTTATTCTTTGTCCTATATTGATACAGGACTTTTTAATAAAACATGCTGCTTTCCTATTCTGCAACATTTTAATCTGCAAGTTGTAGTAGTAGGTTTCATAACGATATTGAATTTATTACCATGCAAAAACTTGAAACTGCATAGCATCCGTTCTACGAAATCCATCCCTCTCACATCAATATATTGTTCGGTATTAATAAAAACATATTTCATACAAATTCCCTCGCAGATTCATACATAATATTTTGTGCTAAATTACACCAATTTGTGTTTCATGAGCTGTTGCACTGCCCTTTGAAAGCGATCCATCCCCGCGTTTCATGGCAAAACATGCAAAATCCCGTACACAGACCATGTTAAGGTTGGACACTACTAGTTCAATTGCCAGCGAGAGCGACAGCGACAAATCTCGCCCCGCCGCACGCACACACATGCGCTTGCGAGTGCAGCAGGCAGTAATGCCACGGCGACAGGTGCGCGGAGGGAGAGGAAGTGGGCGTGGCCAGGCCACCGCTGCCTCTCGTGTTTCAATTCGCACAACAAACCGCCTCCGGGCGGCGTATCTCGTTGCACTGGCCGCTGCCGGGGAGGGATTGCGGGGCAACAGCGGCCTCACCAATTACTCGCCACTCGCTGCGGCGCCAAAACAAATACTGCGCTCTAATGCCGCGCATCATCTCCACAATAACTCCAGTTCGCAGTGTGAACTTTTTCCATCATCTCATGAAATACTTCGGGAAGTGCAATCATTTAAAATCTTTTTCTACAAACAACAATGTAATCAACAGATGAAATTTAAAACTGATACGAATAAAGCGGTAGGTCGACAAATGGATGTATCTTCCAGATATTTAAAACTAAACAATACGTATCCAGCACGATCCGACTGTATAATTATCGCTTCTCGACTACGATTCTCTCTAGATCTTCGTACATAGAAACTTTATGCCATGCATACGCTTTCAAAAAAATTCAAGGATAAAGAAAAACAAGACAGTGCAAAAGGAAGACTTGGACGCAGGGTATGAAAACACACACACACACACACACACACACACACACACACACACACACACACACACACACACACACACACAATGCGATAAGCTGTGGGAACGTTCTGGCCCTGAGTAGTGGCGGCCAGGGAGGAAAAGGCGACGCCATGAAACTCCCAGCGGCGCAGGAAACTTCGCTCGGGCAAAATGAGCGCCTCCAAACGTCGTGCGACCTCTGGTGGTTGTCGCAAGGGAGGCGAGAGAGCAGAAAAAGCATCTAAGAATGCGAAGTCTACCCAGACACCATAATAATAGAGTGAGAGAATTCTAATAGAATGAGTTCGCTTCTTTCTTGACACGGGTAATAGCTTCGAATAAAATTGATCCTCTAGGATTTTGTGATTCTTCGAGCAAGTCTCGCTTCATTCTTATTTGAGGCCTAGCGGAAGGACCCACGTTATCGGGGCATTTATTTACGTACGACAATCATGTATTTGACAGTAAAAGGAATGAAAGTAATTTTATACACAACCCCGCCTCGTTCCGATCTCCCTGTTCCGTCCCTGTCGTACGTCTCACATAAAATGTTCAACTTTTTCAATTACTCGGAACCTACATACTCTAATGGATGGAATCAAATTGCATTTATTAGAAATCGTATGACTTTTCAGAAATTTCTTATCCGTTTTGGTAAATTTCCTCACCGTTTCAAAAAGATATCCAAGATAACTTGGTAGAGTGAGCACTGAAAATGATCTTTAAAGGGTGGGATAGGAAGCTATGGTAGTTTTTACGCAATTTCTTGACGACAGTAGCTTCTCTTCCTTTAAAGGTGAAGTGTACAAAATTGCATTAGGATCGAAACTGAACTTTCCCTCTACATTGAGCACAGCATTCAATTCACCGACGTCTGACGTCTCGTTAGCCACGGCCTATCGTTTGAGTTACGACGTCTACGCGGCCCATTCGGCGTCCACCAAGATAACAAACGATAGGAACATGCGCGTCTGCCGTAAGCGCAGCGAAGGCTACTCTACCCAGTTTGCTCGTGCTAACCGACTACTCTCCCACTGAAACAATGAAGCAAAGCATTAAGAAAATTACTTGAACATGGGGTTTGTATGGGATATCATTGTTTGTTAAACTCCATCGTTAAATGTTTTTCTGAAACCTCTACGTTAATTATGAGACAGGAGATACATGAGTACGCAGCTCCCTCCGACATTCGTGATCGCATCGCACGCTTCCGAATGCCCTGGCGGGAGCAGCAAGCGCCTCTCCGCGGCCGGGGCGACCGACTGCGGCGACGGCGTGCAAGCCAGGGAGGAGGGGGAGACGAATTGACGAACGTTCTCTTCGAAATCTCAAGACAATCGGGCAGAGCGAAACCATAGTGGAATTCGGCCCGTCGACACCAGTGCAAATACGGAGCCCATGTATGCTCCGAGGAGCGCCATGGCGGCTTGCTGCCTGGAGAGCAATGGCCGCGCGGGCGGTGGGCGCCAGCCAAGTGGGGCGGGCGACGACGGGCGACGACGGGCGACGACGGGCGACCCGGGCCTAGGGCACGCGGCGCCGCCCATCGCCCCGGCCGCTCGCGCGGGGCTATTAATAAACGCGCGCTCCATCGCCTCCGCGAGCGGACCCGCGCAACCGCCAAGCGCTACACCGCGCCTCTTACGGACTGCGGTTTAACCCCACTCAGGCTAACATTTAATACTGCTGATACAAAATAAATATCGATAATTATAATTGGAATTCCTTCCGCGATTCCACTCAACAACGTTGCGCACGCAGACAACCACGCGGTCTGCTCAACAGCAAGCTGAAAATTAATTATGGCAAAGATATTCTCATTTTTGGGGGTAGTATTTTACTAATGTTTCCTTTAGATTTGATAGAAATGACGTTCAAGTTAATTCTCATCTAAACACTCATGAACCAGTTTCGGGAAATTCAAATCTCATCAGAATTCAATTTTTAATGAAGTTCATTAAACGTTTGCCGAATATCCATTCTGAATGCAGTGCTGCGAGTCCAAGTGAAATGAATACAATGGTTTTAACTCGCAGTGTTTTTCTGGCACCGATGTCCCACTCCCACAGATTGCGGTTTACTGAAAACCAAAATGTTCTATAAATGCAACGGTTATTTACGAGTCGGGACGCCTACTGATTCACGTCACCCCATTATTTTGTTTGCCTTGCGTTGTTTTACAAGATCACAACGTCGTGATACGCATCCGGCAACGTATGCTTTACCGTTCGCGTATCTGAAGTAACTTTCCAATCCATAAACAGCGAAGGGAAGTACTAGCTTCTAAGCACCAGCGCTAATGTCGCTGTGAATCGCAGCGCAGCTTACGTCGATGTATAAATTCATTGGAACATAGCACCTACAACGGACTGACCCCAATTGTGACTTAGCAGAAGGTCGGGTGACATTATTTCTTGTAAGTGAGAAGTAATAGGCACACTTTAATACTATTAGAACATTGAAACAAATTAATACGTATCTACTAGCAATGTTTGCCCCGATGATACAATAATGGTATGCTTAATTGTAAAGTTCTTAATTAATAAATATACGAAAGGAAATCACGTCAATTAATTTCATTTCTGATTCCCTAAATTATTTAAATTAAAATTTCACTTCTTCACTAAATTATTACAACAGTGTGTATGTAAAACTTAAAATGAATAGCAAAACGACGAGTTCAAGCTACTCAGCGTGCCACGACAAAAATATAAATATAAAACACCGCTTCTGTCACAAGCGATAGATAAGCCCAAAGCAAAGACGTCCACTAACAACGAAGTGTGTCTCAAGAGAGGAAAAGAGTACAAAACAATATTTCGTCCCGTTCTCCAGAACGCACTCGCTTGTGCGCGCGTTTGCTGGAGGAAGTCGCCACGCAGGAGTAACGAGGCGAGACGCGCTAGCGCCCGCCAGCCGTTCCAGCACTCCGCGTCACAAAAGCGCCGGGGAACAAATTAGAAATTCTCCACGACTTGTCAACTAAAGATGACAGCGTCACGACCTGCACTAAGAAACTGCTGCCCTTGGCCCACAACCACCAGCGGCACTAGTAACCGCAAACACCAGACGTCTGGGTAATGAAGAAGTACACTCTACGGGCAATAATAGTATAAAATAATAGCATAACAATTACATACATTTAAAAAAATATTTACTGAAACTACGGCAATATTCAGATATGAATTTCAATTCCAATTTTAAAAAATAAATGACAAAACAGAAATGATCCTACAACAACAATCCTAACTTATCAGAAAAGGCAAAGAAAAATCGTCTATCCTAAACGGGGGTGAGTTGCCATCTCACTGCCCTCATTCATGGTTTATCCCAGCTTAAACATTTTCTTCGGACGTTCTACCTAATGCTGACCTTAGCCTGCAAAATTAATTTCTAAAATTATTTAACTGAGCTGTGTCATTCAGGAACGTCAGGAAAAAGTATAGATCAGTTAAAATTTAGGGTAACCATTTGTGCTTTGAAAAAACAAAAGAAGTGAAAGCAAAAAATCTGAAGTTTCTTTAACATCAAAATTCTTCAATCGTTCCTAAATAAAGTACTTGGAAAAACGACTAACACTCCCTGGTTGGTGAGCAATTCTCAACTACGAAAAGACCTAGGAACCAAACAATGATTGTTTTCCCTAAAACACTAAATGCAATGTTCTTCCACTACCTTTAGCTAATTTCCATTCCTATATGCAAAAAATTAGCAACGTCTACACATGAAAAAGAAATTTCCACGCGAAGCAGTAACCTAACACCGATAATTTTCCAAAACCATATTTCCTCTCCCTCAACTAAAACTAATGAAGCACACAAATACGTTAACTACATCGCTAAAGGCAAAAACAAGACTGAATGCCCGGTGGCCGGCGCCTAAAATATTCTCAAATGTTCTTTCCCTTTGCTGTAACATGCACATGCAAAGCTTTTGGGCTGAACAGTTTTGATTAAATAAATAAAAAAAACACTCTGCAGTTTAATTTTCCGATGGACCGTTGCAAATTTCTGACTCTAAACCATAGAACCAAAGCACACGAAAAAAGACTTCGAGCGCTTACTTAATGCAAAAATGCTGCTACTCCAGAAGTACCTTTATGTCGTGATACGTTATGCAAGCCAGTATGGATTTACCAATGAACAATTATTCACTGAACGTTATTTCATTTTTCGTTCCCGCTATATTACGCAATCTGATCACGTGCAGGCGAACACCTTCGCAGAAGGCATTGCACATATATCATTGATTTGCGCGGTCACGAGACCTACTGATAACCGAATTTTCCATGCAAGAGCTTTTAAAGATTATAGCGACCTTGCATTTCTGACTTCACTCATAAATAAATCATTCTTCAGTCATGGGAGCTAGAAAGTTAATCACTAGCCATGAACCAAATAAGCAAACGTAATTAAAGAATAAGATTCCTTAACCTCACAATCGTATTGTGAGCAAGAACAGTTCGTGGTTAGAAGTCACTAGCAGAGCACTAAAACGAGTTTCATGGTATTAATGTTTGTTAAGAGCACCCCTGAGTCAGCAGTTCTTTCAGTGAAGTGTTAATTAGCTTCGATTAATTCACTTCGTGTAGGCCCAAGGATCAATACACTTGCTCTTTTCTTCGAACGTTACACAAATCCTTTTGTATATATACAATTGCCACCCTGTTTTTTAATACACACAAAATGTCAATATTTTCGCCCTTTCACGCCTTTCCTTTAAACTACAGCACAGAATATCAGGTTCTTCACTTAAACATCTCAAGTGTTAATAATACAAATGGCTTTTACAAAAATTCGTCCAACTATCGTGTAAATTGATCCCTTTGGATCCGACATTATTGCGATATGCGAAGGCACTTCTGAACCTCAACGAGAAATTAAAATATAATCCCTCAGGAAATGTATTTATCGCATTACCTTTAACAGATATCGAAACATCTGACGGCTTTCTGGATTAGGTTAATTAACGTGGACGCAATAACAAGCACACGCCTCGCTCCCAGCGCGCTCTGCTCACAAATCCACACGGCGTCTATCGATGTAAGCACGCTGTGCGGTTCTGTATAAATACCAAATACCAATAAAACACATCAAACCTATTACCCGTGTGTTCCGTGACGACAAAACTGGTAGCCATTGAGCCAGAAATATGCTAAGTATGTTTTTGTATAAACTAAGAATACCCGAAATATAGTAATATTGCAATAAGTTAGCATTAACCCCATTTCTCATCGTTTGTTAATTCTTAGCTACTTACTATTTTTATAATTCAGAATATTTGGATACGTAAGCAGTGGCTGTGTTCCTTAATAAAAGCATTGGGAATAGTTAAGTTCCATCTAACTATTTTCTTCCTATAAGCATGATGATGCAGGAATATTACTTTTAATGTACCACAAACAAGACGCAGAAGAATTGCTGACAATTCGGAATAATATACAAATCATTAAGATAATAAAGTAAAGCACAGAAATATTCAAGTTGAACACTTGCGTTGGTCCTTGTTCAATCTGCATAACGCAAACATATCGGGAAGCAACTTCTGTGAAAAGAAAAAGGAGACGATGCAGAAAAAGAACAAGAGGAAGTGGAAAGGACAACAAAGCGAGGGAAGAATCTTTATAGTATTCACTTCTTGAGAGACCGCTAGGCGACTAGAAGTGATCTTAGTATTAAAAAACGAGACCGGTAGGCAGCCGTCCCGCCGCGTTCCGGGCGCACCCAGGGCTCGGCGATCTGAGGCTGGCGTTCCGGCGCCTCACTCCATCTGCGACGCCGGCAGAGGCCAACAAACAACTACAAAAACATTCACATTTTAAATACAAATGACCACCAATTTCCTTTGCAAAATTTTGAAAGTAAGTTAGGAAGAATTTGCACTTCCATTTTAATCGTCTGGAGTTTCATTACAGCTTCGGACACATACCAACCTTAAGACGACATCCTTCACTTTGCTTACGGTAAGTTTCAGTGTTATCATCTAGTTTACTCCGAGTTGTTGCGACGTAATCACACTCCGTTTGCGCCAAAAAGAAGAGGCTTCGTACCAAAAGCTAAAATGTTTAGAACACTTTCAGCACAATGTGGGTGCAATGAGCTTGCAGGATGAGAGAAGAGGAAGATGTCCAACCACATCCAATACTGTTCCCAACATTCAGCCTCATTCTGAATAACCGATGAGTAACTACTGACGAAGTGGCAAGCCATATGCTCGTCGGTCAGATTCCGTATGATAATGCAGTGATGGATTGTCGAAAGGCATTTTTTGTCCCAAGATGAGGCGCAGCCACATACGCCGCCAAAGCTCTTCTAAATTTTTATTTGGCGGTGTCAGAGCAACCCCGATACAATTCAGATCTTGTCACGTCCAACTGCCATGTGTTCTGGTCCACTTCAGAATGCTTTACGAGGCCGAATACGGCATTTGCCTCCGCCCTAATACTGAGAAAGCAGCGCAGGTGGCTTTCTGCTCAATCGAAAAGCATATACAAGCGAGTATCGGAAAGCTGATAGGGGCCAAGTACATCGAAGAGCGTGGTAGAGATTAAAATTTGTTTTTATTATACCGTAGTAGCTCTTGGAATGCTCCGTTGGCCCATACACTAAAATATGTAACACAACTTCAATTACTCAGAAAAACTAAAGAAACTTGAAGATGGACAGCCAAGTCTATATAAACAAACTTTAATCCCCCTGATTCAGATAAACCCCCTTTGAAGATTTCGTGATGCATTTGCGATGTTGCCATAATCAATTAGAATTTGTTTTCTGTTGAATGTGAGCACTTTTGGAAGAATAAAACTGAATCTGCATGTTCATTTGATACTTGGTGCACGGCATTCCATCGCGGAGCGCGAGGTGCGAGCGGGGGCGGCGCGGGGGGGGGGGACGCGGAAGGCGATGCGGGTCAGGGCCGGCTGACGTCACACAGACCGCGCGCCCAGCCAGAACACTTTCGCCGGCGGAGACGGAGCGACAGAGAGAGAGACCCGCTGCGGGTCAACTTCCAGAATGGGCTCCTCCACCAAGAGAATGAAAGTCGTCATTCGTGGCGTGACACACGTCGTAGTGGAGTTGTGTCCAGTGCTCAGCTTACAGGTATCGCAACTCTTTCAGTACTCTTCATACAATCTGACATTACACCACAATTGCGGTTGCTCTACGACACTGAAGTCTTCAACATATGCAACGTTTTTGTCTTCCTACTTATTAAATGAAATTCTCAAAGTATCCTCCACATACCGGAATGCCAGCCTACTTTTGTCACCATACGAACTGAATGTTACGAGCAGAACACGATTAAAACTGCATAGTGGAGAGCGAATTCTCTCCGAGTATGCCAGAAATGCTCACGGAGAGTTGGTTCAACATCAGCACCAGTGAAAAAAGCCACACACTCCATAACGCCCAACGAGAAAATATGTGACAAATCTGCATCTATTCATTTCTGGATTCACTTTTGTATTCTGGGCCCATGATTTTTCGACTTTCCTTGAAGTTTGGCCCTAGAGTTCCGATTCTTGTGGAGAGTAGTACCGCCAAATTTTGCTGGAGTCAAGCTTATTCCATCCCTACATTTTCAGCTTCATAGACAAACTAGCATTTGGGACCTCTCAGTCTACCGCTTCTCGAAGCTCACATATAAACCAAATTCTGGGCCACCGAACCACAGAACTTTACAAAAGCAGAAACAAAATGAGAGGTCAAAAGTCGCACACATCTCACAAACAGATGAAAAGAATCGAGGGGGAAAAAATAAAACGAACTGCTTCCAACGACCAAAGTGAAACAATAAAGGAAGAAAGTTGTAATAGGACAATAAATGGTAAAGAACCCTCGCAAAATTCACCCAAAAATATGACAAGATAATCGTCACAAAAATGAAAGAATTGATATCCCTATTTAAATGAATAAGAATGTTTTGCAAGTGCACAGAGAGGTAAAAATCAAGAAGAAATAGCCCTTAGAGTCATAATAGCAACAGGGAAAACATCCCCGTTTCTTGTAGCGATGTCGACCATGACCGAGGAGTGAAGACGTTTACATAAAACAAAGAATAAAGAATGGAAGAGTGGCGAGAGAACCGTACAGCGCAGAGTTCATTTGCTGCACGGACGACTAAGTCGGAAAAGCAAGAAACAAATTTAAAAGCGGCATTAAACTTGGTAAGAGGCATCCTCGGCCAGAGGTAAGCAACGCCTGCCTTGGAGTTGCCGATTCGCAGATGACAATGGCAGCCCGACGGCGGCGCGCCGAGGGAGTGTGGGCGGCGAGCCATGCGTGGGCGAAGCAACCGCGCGACGCGACGCTTCGGTTCAACTCGAGGTTTTCGAACTCGCAGCGATGCTGCAGTCACAGAGAAAGCACAGTTATATCGCTCCGGTGAGCTCTGTGGAATGGAAAGGCAAGTAGAAGGGACGAAATCTGAGCTACATTCAAATCGCCCGTTTCGTCGCTAGATGGTGAAAGGAGCGTAGCGAAATGTGCGTGGTCAGACGTAAGAGCGGGTCTGATTGTCCGAGTCTCGCCGCGTAAAATAAGGCATTAACTAACTAAGGAACAACTTAAGATAATCCGAGGCTGAGGATGTGAGCGATCGCAGTCGTCGCTGAAGCGCCCGAGAGGCCCTGTTCCAGTCCCTCAAGTGGGAGAGCGTCGTCGCAAGCCAAGTAAGAGCAGAGCACGACAATTCCTGACGCCAGTGATTGCGGGAGTCGTTCCCCACTTCCTTCCATCACTTTCAGACTGATGCAGAGTAACCATCGCGCGCGAACCGTCATCTCCGCCGACGAACGTCTTCAACGGAGCGGTGACAAGCAACGGGGCGAAATATTTTAAGTAGAAAATGAACGAGACAGTGACATAGACGAAGAACGTTTACGTGCATGAAAAACTGCAATTGCCACATTTTTTGGACGCGCTCCAGCAAGGTTTTCAGTAGGAATTTGCTGTCCACGGTGAGTGCACATTTCGAAGTGAACTATTTATAACAAATGTGTTTTTCAATTCCATCGCAAACATCACGACGCCTTAAAATCCGCGCCCTGGGCCAAATGGCTCGCGTGCTGCGAGCGCGGCGTCACAGCACGCGACGTGGGCGCGCAGTGAGTAGAGACGACGCGCGCCAAGGTGCACTTTCTAGGATTTCACAGAAAATGAAAAACAATTACAAACTAAACTTTGCCGATCCGGGTAGCGGAAATGCTAAGGCAGTGCCTTGGCGGTCTCGGAACGAAGGGTCGCAGGTTCGAGTGTCGCCTCGGGCATGGTTGTGTTTGTGTGTGTCTCTGTATGTTTGTGATTATATACTTCCATCCTTCATCATCATTATCATTCCACCTCATACCCCACGATTAACAACCCTCGGTGTAAAAATGGATTCAGCATGAGAATGCTGATCTCTCCATAAAAGTCACCTGCACCTACCCTCGATAAACATGACTGAGCCCTGGCGGGTTGCACGTTCGCATACATATCTACACCGACGTTTTCTTATTTTCCGAGAGAGAAGGCCGATAAAGGTCAAACAATCAGTCACCCACACATGAACATTTGACGGCTTTCTTTTGTTTTCTTTAGTTTTTATTGTGAATTGAATTCTTCTTCTTCTTCTTCTTATTATTATTATTATTACTATAACTTTTAATTAGTATATTATATTCTAAGGCATGATAATTAACGTAGGTAATAAACACGCGTGCAGTGACAATTGTCAATAAATATATTAGAAAATGTTCAATACACGAGTGGCATTTAATACGATTATTTCAAAATTGAAATTCCATACACAAGAGAACCAAAATGCATGAAACATTAACTTTATTAATGAAACTTGAGCTTTCAATGCACACCACGTTCTTTGACCGAGCAATGCATCGCAGCACATTATTAGTCACGAAAAGGAAGTGCCACGAAAAATCTGTTTCAAAACGAAAATAAATAAATGAATAAATAAAAAAATGAGATAGACGCACGCAAAACAACGCTGACAACTACTTGTTTACCGCTTCCTCCGCAACCCTTTCGGCCCATGTCGGAGCAGCGCGCACGGCGGCGGAGGCTCATTTGCATAGCGATCCACGCGCGCGCGGCTGCCAACGGTCGTCGCGACGGGGGAGGGGGAGGGGGGAGCAGGCGAGGCGTGGAAACAAAGGCCGGCGCTCGGACGAGCAGTGGTGGCGGGGCGGCAGAAATCGGGTGCTCGTGGAGCACGTACGTTAGATTCGATTTCTGGATCGATTCGAACGACATCCGTTTACACACTCGCTAGAAGGGAAAAAGACGCGGAATTCGAAACAATGCTTGTCGGGCGATATGTAGAGAATATGCTGCCCACGCGAGCGCATCCTATAGGGTCATTGTTCCCTTCTCATTCGGCGCAGACTGCGCAATTACAGATTGGTCTCGGAATTCAATGCAATTCAATCTTGGACGCGCGCAGCAAATGAAATACAACACCAATTCATTTGAGACACACCCAATGCACAGACATGAGAGCCCCTTATTAAATAATGAAGAGTGTTCGAAGAGTTACTCAGCCTTTACTTCACTTGATTTCATAGGATATAAAGGTGTCTGTTCGAACACATTTAGAACATCATTTACAAAAACATTTTTGATTATAAAATATGATTACGTAAGGTCCCTAGTTTTAGACAATCATTTAAATTCACAAATAAAAATTATTCAATTATTAATACTGTCTTTCATTTTCTTGGAAGACAATGTTGCGGTAGCCTGGGTTTACTGTTTTCTTGAATCTTCCAAAATTATGACTATTTTATGATAAATGTACGTTTAAGTGTTCCACGACATCACTATTTGCTGGTATTTTATATCGAGTATTACAAGTTATGCAGGAGACATTCTGAAAAAGGAACATCCAACAAAAGCTGCCTATTGTACAGACACATTGTAGAATGAGATTCCAAAGTAATAATAACACCTACGCCAACGACAATATCAATAATTGGAATTAAAAATGATTTAAGGAAATGGCCGAATAGTCATGCAATAAAACCTTAAAAAACATGGACGATTGAAGACAAAACCGAGACACGAAAGAAATCAATTCATCAAACGGTTGGAAAGAGTAGGTTGCATAACGGGTTTCGTACTCCGCTAGGAGATCGCCGTAAAGGCAATGCGCCGCAATTTCACGCATGCACGCGCTAATAAAACGCCCAACGAGAAAGTACAGATGGCGATCATTATGAATCCCACTATACTAGAGGAATGCCGTAAATCCGAGCACTTGCTTCAAGTAGAAATCTCAAAAGCTACATAAAGGAGGTGACAAATCTCACTACCTGAAATTTGCTGACATTTTTCCAGGTCTGCTAAAAAATACATGGCTCCATCGATAAAGAAAAAAATTCGTGCATTTCAACTTTATAGTATTACCAACAATTTTAAGATTTATTAACAAAAGGTATCACAAATTAAATAAAAAATACAAAAATTTATTTCGAACATCGCCAAGTAATTAACTAAATATATCAAGGTGTATTAATGACCATAAAATAACTTTTTTCTATTTTATGCTCCTAAAATGAAGACGAGACAATTTTATTTTCCGCGAACTTTTTATTTCCCTAGTAACTATTTTCAAAACTCATCAATTATTCTGGAACTCTTTCTCTACGATTCACAACTGATCCCTCCGAGAGTCAAACGACTAGAAAAATATTCAGGCTGAGTTTGGTTTGTTTTTTTCTTGTTTCCGGGCACGTCAACTGCTTTGGTCATTAGTCCCGTTAGTGTAGTGCATGTTTTTTTCACGAGATATGGCGGTGGTCTTCCCCCGCTGGATGGCGAGATCCGGCGCCGACCTAGCGTCGGCTAGTGGGGTTTCCCCCTAACCAGGACTCTCCCACCAGCGGGGCACCGCCCCAGCCGAGACAAGCTCTAAGCTCCCGAACGGTCTCCCGGAATATGTGGTAGTGTAGTGCATGTGAGTGTGTGTGTGTAAGGGGGAGAGGAAAGGACAAGGAAGAGGAAGACAGATCGCGCGCGGTCCGTGGCCCGTTTGGTAGGGTTCTGCTCCGGCATTCGCCTGGTGTTGATCGGAGAAACCACGGAAAACTACCGATCAGAGCAGCCGGCCGCTAGAATTCTCCTCCAGGCAGCGACTGAATACGACCTAGCTGAAAAGCTAGTGTCGAAAATCCTGCCACTGTCGGGACTCGAACCTAGGACCTGCCGGTCAGAGGCGCTGCAGTGACATCAGTTGATGCACTGAGCTACCGCTCCCGGTGCTGAGTTTGGACAGTTCCCGGAACCAGGAGCCCGTAAATAATTATATAAATTATTTCATTAAACGAAGAAAACAATTATATCTCTATTTCTAAAAATTCCTTAATTGAAGAGCACATAATTTTTTAATAATTTTTATTCTGTAATACGTTTTACAAAAATATAATTAATTTTTTCCCCAAAATTCCTTAACTTACAAAGATTAACCAAGTTCGCCGATAATCTGCAATAGAAAGCTCAGATACTTTTCATCCATTAGCTCTGTTTCATGGAGAACATGAATTTATCCCTGGCATTAGGCGGCCTCGTTCGGTTAGTTGACTTTCCAGCCGGCTGGACATCGTTACATTCCAAGAGAACGAGGTCAGGTAAAAAGGATGGAGCATCCGGTGGCATCGGCATCGTACCTTTCGTTCGAAACCTAACTGAACTTTCGCCAGTGTTTTCTTCTCGCTATATTCCAAGAAGTGTTACATTCTTTCATACTCTTTACTTCTTCGCGGCGAGAGCATTAAAAAACGACGGCGTAAATAATGCCTAGCGAAACAAACTATACTGCGAGGCAAATATCCCGACGATGCTAACAGGGGCAAACTTTCACGGTTGGGTCTTTGTATATTCTTTGAACTATAAGCTCCGAGATTACACACCCTTCACGTGGAGCCTGGCAGCAAGAAGGATTCTCACACATTCTTCCCTCGCGAAACTCCCGAGAATTTTTTTCGCCAATGGTTCTTCAAACTACTCATGCCACGCTCTAAAATTTCATATCCTTTCATGCCAGCCCAAGTTTACATGAGACAAGAAAAACAAAGTTACAAAACTTCAAAGGATGAAATATAACGCAATATTAATTCCAGAGCTATGAACTTCGGAGAGACAATATTTACACATTCCGCAATCTTCAGCAAGTTCTACACACACACGCAGAGATGGAGCACCCGTATACAAGCGTAGCATTTGACATGCCAGATATTTTGAAGGAATGAGTAATGCTTGCATGAAAATGAAGTATTTTTGACTTTAAACACTTATATCTCCATCATTTATACATCATGTGTCAACACTGTTCTTATTTTATTACGTGCCAGCCTGAGTCATTTGTAGGTTTCCATCGTTAAATTGCGAGCTTGCAAGCTTCCTTTAGGTTGAATGACAAGTAACGTTATTTCGGTTTACTCTCTGAGCCTTCATGTTTCCAACTCAGTTATTTCAGTTTTGAGGCTTTTATAGTTTTAGATATATTAAAGATATATAAAGTCCTACGGAATGTACTGCATTTTTGGTGGTAGGACCTACGCTTAGCGAACAACTAAGTGCTATTTATTAATTATTGATAATTTTCTATTTGTGAGTCTCTGCTATAGATGGATAATACGATTAATAAAAAGTGATGAAGATGGTGCAATGGTAGAACGAGGCTTTCACACGAAGTTGTCGCGCTCATCGCGCGGAAGCAGGCTACTCGTACATTGATGGATTAATGTTTCCGGGCGCGTCAACTGCTGCTACTGGTCCCGGAAGTGTAGTGTATTTTTATGGCGGTTCTCTTCTCCCCCTGGATGGCAAGACCCGGCGCAGAGCTACACGTGGGCTTGCGGAGATGTCCTCAACCAGGTATTTTCCACCAGCTGGACACGGGTCCAGGCGAGACAAACTAAGCTCCCGGTTGGTGTCCTGACATGTGTAGTAGTGTAATGCATGTTAGTGTGAGTGTAAGAAAAGGATAAGGATATGACAAGGAAGAGAGAGGAAAGATCGCGCGCTGTCCGTGGTCAGTTTGTTAGGGTACTGCTCCGACATTTGACTAGTGTTGATCGAAGAAATCACTAAAAACTACCAATCACGGCAGCCGCCCGCAAGAATTCTCCTTCATACCGCAGCTGATTTTGACAACTTCTCAGAGAAGTCACGTATATTAAAAATCTACATTTGTTGGATTCGTAGAAATTGTTTTTTATATTCGGAAGTAGACAGCATTATTTACCTGATGTGATGTTTCAGAGTGTATTTTACTTTTTCTGGGATGTAATAAACCGAATGATAATTAATGCACGTAATGTGTTTTCACACCATTACTTGAGGCAATGAATAAAAATCACGGATACAGTAAGCATAATCGAAATTCAATAGAAACCGGGATGCTTCTTTAGAAAGGTGAACATGTTTCAATTTGAATATTTTTCGTTGACAAGTGGACACACGAAATAAAGCGGGTACCAACCCTTCTGTTCGACTGTTGGGCTCTGGTTCTTGGTTGAGGGTAGGCGTCACCGCACGGAGCCAGGGGCCGCTGGCTGCTTGCGGGCAGTGATAAATAAGAAACGTAGCAGGCGAAATTGAGGGGAGAAGCGGAAGCACCTCCGGGTGGCCGACAGGTGGACGGAGGGGCGCGGGTGGGGGTTGGGGTGGGAGGCTCATCGCCCCACAGCCGGTTCGCGCGTCCGCTCCTCGGGCGGCGCAGCGCGGCGAGGGGACCCCTAACGCATGTTCATTTGGCCATTCCGCACAACCGCCAGCCAGGGATAGACGCTGGACGCTGCTCAATGCACAGCCTCGTCAATGATCTCCGGATAACGCAATAACTGCCGGTATTTTATTGCAGGCCCAATACTACACGCCCTTTTGTGTTATTGCTCTCTCTGTTAAGATGCACAATGCTGAGAAAAAATATTACCGTGCTGCTAACAAACATAAAAACAAAGTTTTAAAAAATACGAAACATGGGTACTGGTCTTCGGTCACCGACTTTTATATCTTTCACGAATTTTTTGTACACACGTATTTCAAACACATTCCTCTTTTGCAAGTTTGCTTTATACGATATGTATTTTAAACACGTTTAGAATCCACTATGTTTACAAAGAAGCACACTTATTATGCCACACAAAAAATGGAGTCGGTCATTATGTAAATTGCAGTCGACCTGAATTCGCAAAACTTAAACTCCAAAAGTAATTTCACAAATACAAAATATTTATATTAACATAGCATTTCAAAACCATTTTCAGAGTCCAGAACAAAGCTTATGAATAATAATGTCACGCAATAATTACACTTCATGAAAAATAATTAGACTTCCGCCGAGGTGTATACGATCGAAGAACGTGGGTGCCGCACACATTCCGTGCCACTTCACTAGTGCAGACCAGACCACACAGATGTGTTTATGCACTCCGACCGTATATTATACACTCTTCTGTTTCTGAGCGCTTGCGAGCTTTTCTACGTTAATGTACGCCCCACCGCACGGCCACATTTATAAATTTTACGAACTCGCTGTTCCAAGCGACGATTTAGTACAGCGCAATATATTCCCTCTGGCAAACCCACATAAAAACGTTCTCGATTTGTGTTGTCGCATAAATTTTGACCTTCCGTTATCCTTGCAAAATTCAATAAAGGTTTGAGTAGACGTCGTTTCGGTAGTACGTTGCTTCAGCAAAGCTTAAACTACACTAATCGCATTTCACACGAAAACCAGTTTCTTTCACTTCAACAAAAGCTTTCAAACTATGAAGTCTTCACTATGGATTTGGGTAATATTGTACACACGCGGACAGACTCTCGAAAATTAAGGAATATTTTTAAATTTCAATTATTAACTTTCCTTATTTACCCGTTAGTATGGTGTGTGTGTGTGTGTGTGTGTGCGTGTGTGTGTGCGTGTGCGTGTGCGTGTGTGTGTGTGTGTGTGTGTGTGTGTGTGTGTGTGTGCGTGCGCGTGGGAGAGGGAGGGAGAGGGAGAGTGGGAGTGATGAAAAAGATGAAGATAGGAGGAAACAACTTATACTTCAAGAGCACATTTTCCCTTGCATTATTTGTAACTTGCGCAATAATCGATACTCCAGTGTCCAACGAAAATGAAAACTGCGTTAATTGCATAAATATACTTTGTTCTAATCACAAAAAGAATTTAAAGAAAAAAGTTGGTGTGGCTTACCAGAATTTTTTAAATTTCCAAACAAAAATTACGTGAAAATAGTGGTTTTCCAAAAAAATAAACAAAACCTTATTTTAAGATTTAAGTTTTAGGACAAATTTTATCCAAGAAACTAGTGGAGATACGAGGGAACATTCTTTTCCCACATTATTTCTATCTTTTGCAATTTTCTAAAAATCAGGCTTTTCAACGAAAATGACACCTGCACCAGTTTTTAGAGTTCTTGACTTGTTCCGAGGGGGGAAAAATAATCAACAAATTTGGAGCTATTTTTGAGAAATTTTGAAAAAAAATGTTGAGGCTTCTTGTAAAGTACTCCCCAAAATCAAATGACGGACGGACGGGCAGACAGGCGTGAGAAGAGAGACGAGAGACAGATAGACGGACGGACTTTCTTTTTGGGTAAACAAAATTTTTCGGTATCGTGAACTCACAAAATCTTGATTCTGACTATACAATGTGGAAAAGGAAGTACGTTACTACATATGGGAACAATATTTATCGACTTTTTCGGTATCAGAAGCCTAGAGAGAGAAGTTTTTGAGATGAAAAATAGCCACTTTCTGCCGAAGCATTACAATATTTTCTCTTTACTACCTAAGGCGAGGAAGGGAAGAAAGAAACAGCAAATGCAGGAAAAGGAAAGAAAGAACGAGAGACGGGGGGCAGAGATGCAGAGAAAGAAAATGAGAGAGGGGAGACTGAGCTACTTCTACGAATTTGTATGTCCGTGGCAAGAAAAGTGTATCTTAAGGGAGAGAAGCGAACATGTGGTTCGAATGGCGAAGCAATTGAGCTTCTCCCCGATCGATGGCCTGGGCCCGGGCAATCGGATTGCGCGAGGTCAGAGGGCAGCCAGCGCTCCACGGGGCATCTCCGTGCGTCGCGCCGTCCGGGATTCTCTTCCTCGGCCTGCCTGTCTGCCTGCCTGCACGCGGTGTATGTGCGTGAGAGAGCGAGAGAGAGAAAGAGAGACAGACAGAGACAGGGGAGGAAAATAAGATAGCTAAGATACGAAAACTTAATGTGTGTGCAATTGTGATGGATAAGGGTGATGAAGAGCAGCCGCGCTGGCAATCCGATCGATGGCCTGGGATCGGAGCGCGCGAGGTCAGAGGGCAGCGGCTGGGGCTGGGGCTGGGGCTGGGGCGCGTTAGCAGCAGACGGAAGGGGCCCCCGGGGTACATCCAGGGGCTAACGAGGCGCGAGCGCAGCGGAGCTCAAGAGGAGGAGGAGGAGGGGCGGGCACAGCGCCCGACGCGACGGCGCGACGTGGGCAGAACAGGCGAGAAACGGCCGAGCACGTCTCAAAAGAGAAGCCACTCATCCTATTGCGCACGAGCGGCTATCATTTCAACTTATTCTAAAAATTAATATTATTGCGAGTATGTTATTGGAATGGGCATTTCCATAATCTCCTAGATTCAAATGGAAGATTTTCTCCTATTCAAGGGGGCGGTTATCTCATTATCTCGTGTTTCTTAACGCGTCAACTGCTACGATCATTACTTTCGTAAGTGAAATGAATTTTTGTCGTAGGGTGATCTCCCCCGCTGGATGGCGCGATCCGGAGCCACCCTACACGTCGCTTGCGGGATTTTTCCCAACCAGATATCTTCCACCAGCGAGGTATGGCCCCAGACGGGCCAAGCTTTAAGCTCACGCTAGATCTCCCGAAATGTGTGGCAGTGTGGTGTGATGTGTGTGAGTGAAAGAAAGGGGTGAGGATAGGATTCCGAAAAGAAAGGAAAGATCGCGCGCGGTTCAAGGCTCGTTTGTTAGTGCACCGCTCCGATATTCGCCTAGTGTTGATTGGAGAAACCACGGAAAACTAGCAACCAGAGCAGTCGATCGCTAAAATTCTCCTGTAGGCAGCAGCTGAGTTCGACCCAGCTATCTAGCCAGTCGTCCACATTGCAGCCACCATCGGTGCTCGAACCTTATGAATTCCCGGTCAGAGGCACTGCAATGACATCCTGACACTTAAGCCGGTGGGTGGTGGTAGTTTGTCTTAGCCCCGACTGATGTCAATTCGCCATTATTATTATTATTATTATTATTATTATTATTATTATTATTATTATTATTATTATTATTATAGTCTTATTCATCGAATTCAATTAAAATGTTTCTCAGAATTTCACAAATAATTCTAAAAAGCAAAATTAATTTCCGGAAGATATTTTCTTTTGGAAGTCGTATAATGACATAAGTGCAATTAGAAGAAGTAAAAATTACGTATTAATCAAGAAATAGAACACTTGGTCATGAGAAAACAACTCTAAATCACTTTCTATGACGCAAACCTCGCCCTAATGATTGAGTTAATGAAACTGTCAACATTTTTCATCAAAACGGAAATTTGTCGGAAGATTGCAGTAAGCAAATGATTTATGAAGGCGAATATAATACGAATATTGCACCAATGAGTACTTTTGGTACGTTATTAAGGCGGTTCCTTCCTCTCTCTTCAGGAAGCGCGGACCAGAAATCGTCTTTATGAGCGCCATGAGTCAAGTCCACGCAGATTAATCCAAATTGCTTTTCCGATGAGTTTCGCAATTACAAACGGTATATTAACTTTCTCATGCATTCCATTACTCCGTCGGACAGCACATAAACAGCGGGCATCAGCTGCAAGGAAGTTGGTGTTTTCTGCTAGGCGAGTCGGTCGCCGTTGCCGTCTCGGTGCCGGTGGCCGGAACGCGGAAGGTTTTCGGGCCCCTGTGGGACTCCAGGGATTCGCCGCCTCCCGGCGGAGGGTAAAAGATCAAAAATCGTCTAATTTACGGCGACGTGATTTACGATCGACGCGGGAGCCGCGCTCGCGAGGGGCAAGGGGGCGCGGGGTGCATCGGGAGGCGAGGCGGGTTGAAGCGGGCCAGCGCGATGAATGGGGGAGGATAAGGCGGCCTGGGCTGCCAGGGAATACAGCGAACGGGTTCTCAAAGGAGATTTTTTACGCGATCGGAAACAACTAAGCGAGTTTTGGAATAGATCTCCAATCCTTCCACTAAGAACATCACAAGACCGTTAAAATTAGTTTGTATTACTGTCTCTTCAAAAGAACTGTGTATTCTCAATACGAACTTTATTCGTCAACTGAATAGCGTTCAGAAGCGAATATTAAAGCTATATTTTTAAATACATTTCGCACAGTAATTTATTAGTGAAAATGAAAGGCGCTTCGTTTGAACTGGATTCTTTCAAGTTACAAATAAGTGGTTAGAATGGTAGATATATTTGAAGATTTTAATATTACGTAACTATTCCGATAGTACGAGAAAGTATGTAATGTTGTAGCAGCACTAGCTTCATTCGAGTTGTAGCGACTGAATTTCGTATACGCTGAAGAGTTCGGGGATATTGACATTATTACTCTATTACGGAAAATACGCCTGCCTCAAATTATTGAAGCTTTAGTGTTGGCTCGTGTGCCACTTGTGTGACCACGTCTTTAGTCTTGTGCCCCTGCACCCTCCACGATAGTACTGTCTTTGAGTGCCTTAGGGCCTCGAGCCACTTGCTTTCGCCTTTTCGACTCCTGTCGTTGGGCCCTCGCCCGGTTTGTCCATTCGGGCACTCGGGAGCCTCCTCAGCTTTAAGTCCCTACGTGCGCTGACGCGTCCCAGGAGAGGCGGGAGGGCAGCGCGGCTGCGGCGGCGTCCCCTGGGAGCCCAACTAGGGGCAACGCGTAAGCGAGACGAGCGAACGGCGCGATTGCGCGCGAGCCCGGGGCCTCGCCCAGGTGCGCTGGGGGTGCGGGCGAGGCCCTACGCTCGGGCGAAGGGGGACCGCGGTCAGCAGCTCCCGCCACCTCCAACCTGTGGTGCCCTCGGGGCCGGCCCCTTCTGGCATACAGGCGCGACGCCGAAGCCCTGGCGGGTCGATAGCTGGTTATCGAGCGAGCTCCCGGCAATTACCCTTCCCCCCGCCGCGGGCCGGCGCCACGTGACGGCTGGAGGGCCCGCCGACGGCGGGGGCGGAGGCGGGGACGGGGACGCCGGAGGAGGGGCTGGGCGTCGCCGAGTGAATGGGCACGGAGGACGGACAGCTGATGACGAGTCGGGGATATGAGGTGGAGCCAGTAAGCGAGGTAATAATGGGCACGAGATAGCAGGACCAACATCCATGCTACATGGCGAATTATTGGCAGTGATCTGTGCAGATTTTTCTCGAACTCCGACAACTAGGCATTTTCGATGTCTGCACTTTTTCTTTACCTTTTACTTGCACGTCGCTCAGAAAACTCAACTTCGATTAATCGAAACAGTGGGTAACTCGACCCTTTTCTTTTTCATTTCAAGTCATTTTAGTAGCTTCACTCAAATCATGGCCATGGTGTCGAAAATCAGATGTTGCGACCAACCATCGATCCTGAGGCAACACGGCGACATTTTGGAGAGGATTTTCAGCGGGGAATGTAAGTTGGCAAAACAAATAAAAGAATTACGAGCGTCAACTACAATCGTGATACTCAAAAGAGAGTGTAAACGATGCTACGCGTACCTAATTAATTATGGTCAGATAAAATGAACAGGCCTACTATTCATTACTCGACTCGCAAAACTGGAAGCTCTTACCGCAGGGGGGGGGGATGAGTGGCCACTTGCATGAGGCGTTGAGAGTAAGTGCGGAAGGAGGCGAGTGATGGGTGAAGGGCTGGCACGTAGAGCGAGGCGTGTCTCATTGCATTAGCAGTTGCGCGTCACTTGTCGCGGAAGGATGTTAGCGGTGTCTGCATCCCCATTAGGATAGTGCTCTCCCCGTCAAAGGCTCATGCCTTCGACAACTTCTGGGCTGCCAGCAACGGATTCCACGGAAGACACATGCCTGTTTTGAGACAAATGATAACATTCGTTGATTCACAACCGGGGATGTCGCAATACTTCAATTGATATGATGATATTGATACCAACAAAACGAAGTATAGACATGATTATTAGCGAACAAGTATGGACGAAAAGGAAAATGTATTTTGGTGTCTTACTTAAGCACATCACATTTTTATTATCCGTTTTACTGATATGCTTGGCGAGAAAAGAAATATATACACACGTTCAATATATTTTACTAAGTGCCAAAAGAAAAACAAGAAAACGCTTCAGAAATTATTCAGATTGAAAAAAATTAATCTCTAACAGTAATCCGACTTCTTCGTCATCGAATATTGCAGTTTTGGAGTCAATATTACCAATTCAAAAGTCCAGTTACCAATACTGAAACTGTCAGAAACATGTTTTGATCGCGTAAGTAACAAAAATACTGCAATATCCCCGCCCACAATATACTATACGTGCGGAGTTGCTACTATCGTTTCATTTTGTTTGTGGTGATCCGACTCTTCGAGACACCTTGTTTCGGAACAGAACGAGATTCATGTTGATCAATACCCCAATACCATTAAGCAAGCAACCTGCAGAAACCTAAATACTGGGTCTCTTTTTTCATTTCTGTTTTCGATACGAATGAGGGAATTTCCACTATTTTTATAGAGAAACTTCGATTACTCGAAATTCTTGATAACTCGATTTTTCACACTTTCTTACACTTTATCAAAGAAAATGTCGTTCGGTAACTCGGGTCTCCAGAAGTCGAAATATTCATTCCTTCAAACTTTATTTCCCACTTCAGATTCGATTGATCACGGTTCTATAATGTACTGCAAGAAGCGAAGCAATTATTGACCGTCGAGGGCGTTCGGGTGGAAGGCTGAGGGACTCCCACCCCTCGCGTCAACGCAGCGGATGCGGTGGAGAGTCACGCGCGGCCAGGGGCTGCGCAACAATTACCTGACTGCACTCGGGCGCCCGCGCCCCACAACGGTCATCTGCCCACCGCTCAGATCGAGCCTTCCATTAAACTTCGCTAATCCCGTGGTAGGGTACTCGCTAACGTTTCCTCCATAATCAACACATGCACGGCACGCTAAGTGAGCTAGGTACAGAAACTCGCTAACACAAACCAGATTGTTCGAAACCGGCGCCGGAACAAGAAATATAGAACAAAGCGTAAAGGACAGATGGACAGAACGAAAGTCAAACATATTAAACTCCATTTAAATAATGTTTAAAATAGCATTCAGTTTACCATTTACTACGTTTTCTGCGAAGGAACTTCGCTGCCGTGTGACCATGTGAATTCGGATTGAAGTGTATTCTAGCAATAATATCTACTCCACGCGCAGTACATAAAATACTATAAAGCACAAAAGTAAAAGATTTAAGTTCGACAAGAAAGGTCACATTGAGTCAGCAATGACTAATGTCGGACATCATGGACTAAAGACGGCCGGCAACGATCGAAGTCGGACAACAAGGACCAAAGTCGGGCGAGAAGGATGAAAGTCGGGAAGCAAGGATCAAAGCAGGGCAAGAAACAAAATCTGGCAGCAAGGATGACGTCTAAAATTTGATAATGTATTAAGTGTGGGAGTATCAACTCAAAACGGCCAATCACGATTCTAGACTTTACAACCTAGCGTCTTTCAGCAGCGACTCCGAAAGCTGACTGAAGTCGTTGAAGCTTGTTTCACAGTCCTCGCAACTGCCATTGTCTGAGAATTCAATGTGTAAAAGGCGATTCTCAAACCAGTTTCGGCTTCACAGTATCCACAAATATTTCATAGCTTCCAATAGTCGTGAGGCCGCCTCCAATCCCGACGACAGTGGAGCCACGGCAGGGAAGCTTGCCCTCTCCCCCGCGTGCGTGGCCCAGCTCTAGGAGAAGGAGCGGTAAAGGCGGGCAGCGCGGGCAGTGGCCGCTGGCCGTGCTTAGTAGAACGCGGCGGCCGCACCCGCTCGGAACGTCCAAGGGAGACGAAGCCTGTCGATTGCCGGGGCGGCCGCTTCCGCCTCCACGACCGTTGGAAGCGGCACGGGAACACCTTTTTATTTCGCTTCTGCGGATTTTCTTGGCCTGACTTGGGAGAGAAAGGGATAAGATGAAAAAAATGTTCCCGAGTCTCTTGGCACGTGTGGTAGTGTAGTGCATGTATGTGTTTGTGTAAGGGGCGAGGGTAGGATGGGAAGAGGAAGAGTAAGGGTCAAGGAAGAGGAAGGAAAGATCGCGCGCGATCAGTGGCCCGTTTGTTAGGGTACTGCTCTAGCATTCGCCTGGTGTTGATTGGAGAAACCATGAAAAACTACCGACCAGAGCAGCCGATCCCTAGAATTCTACTCCAGACAGCGGCTGAACTCGACCTAGCTGTGTAGCTAGTGTGATCCTGCCACCGCACCGTCGGGACTTGAACCTAAGACCTCCTGGCCAGAGGTACTACAGTGATATAAGTTGATGCCCTGGGCCACCTAAGCCGGTGTAAAAGATAAAGATTCACAAAAAATTAAAAAAGTGAAAATATAATTCTTTGTTTTTCACAACATAATTGGGAGCGAAATATTTAATAATGTACTATTTAAAAGACAAGTAAAGCATTATGAAATCGATTTATGTCTGAGTGCTTGCTATGAATGTTCGACAATGACTTCATAACATGCAAACAGGTAACGCACAGAACTACAGTAAGATGATATTTCACCAATATTCCTTTGAATATTAGCGAGACATACCCTAAAATAGCTAGTATGCGATGTTACAAGAGTTAAACTAACCACGTAGGCACGAAAAAATCGCGAAAAGCAATTAAATAAAAAACAGCAATATAGCCATATTTCTCCCAACCTGAACTAGCGGGTCTTTCCAAAATAAGTAATTGCATAACATATCACTGTGGAGAAGGTATACTTGTCAGGAGGTAGTTCTCGTTTCAATTTAGCATCACGCTCTGCTGGACCGGAACGTCCTCTATTCGCAAGCAACTCGCCCAAGAAAGAAATATCGCTCTGCCACCTATGCCAAAATGCGAAATGAAACTGCATTTTCCTTATGAGAACATCACAGAACCATGCACTATCTAGTGATTTACTTGGGAATGCGAGTTGCAGTGGACACGCCATTATCGGAATGCGCGGCACTCGTCATGAAAATAACAAAGAAATAATCCATTGACAAACGGAACGCATGAGTTATAAATTAGCTGGTAGCAGTAATGAAGAGCCGGCGTGTGCACTGGGCAATGCCGTTACTGATGCCAGGAAGATTGGGACTTAATCATCGGATTCGCTCGTCAAACATTATGTATATCATTTTTCGTTTGCCGTCCTCACTTTGAATTGTCTCTCTATGACTGCGTTTTATGTTTTAATTTATACTGTGTTGTTTAATTCATATTTTTAAATTTGATTATTTTCTGCTATTTACCAAATGACCCTGGATTATCAGGGCACGGTTGTATCTGAGGTAGACTCGGCCCCAGTTACTTCGGATAATCGCAAGTCTACTGTACTTTCAAAATTCTCTGATAGTATCCGATGCTCTTGGAGAAGGGATTCTCCCTTGTACGACTTGTTTAACTGGAGCTTGTTCCTATCTTCAAGAACCTGTATCTGTATCTGTTTGATACAACGTTGAACGCAAGCCACTCATTTATTGTGGCATAGTTTGCACAGTAACTTTCACCTACAAAGTACGTGAGTTTTCACGTTTTTGAAATTGCTTCATTTATATTAAAAACTAGTGCCCTTAATTAGAGATACAATGAAGTAAAGTAGATGTTAATGAAGCATCATTATAATTTTCAATAGCAACACTACCAATAACATTAAATACTGTATTACATTCTAAAAACAACAACAGATAGTTTAATCAAGAAAATGTATTGAAGTCTGCCAACATGTTACATGTAGTTGTAACAGATGGCATTCGGCCGAGGGTGCTGGAAGTGAGAAGCCGTCGTGGAGCAAGTGATGGCTACCACTGAAAACCTGAAAATCCCTTCCTTGAGTTTCATGTTGAACAGAGACATTTTAAAATCAAATTACCACATCGTAAACATTTAATTTGTTTAATTATCGCCACTCAATTATCAATAAAAACTTAATTACCAAATGAAACAAACTCGTTTTATAAAGCCGTATGAAATATAAATTACTTATTTTGTGAATTGTAAAAATTGGCTTTTACACGTTCAAGTCCGATTTTCGCAGGCTTCAAGAATTTAAATGGCCAGCATTTTGGTGCATGAGCACATCTCGAATTCTCGGGCTTTGCGTGACGCGATCAGCCTTTCCCGCTCAAAATAGCGCAGGTCACACCCCATACCATTCCAGACGTAGGCGCGCAATGTTATGGACAATCAAAGCTAGTGTCGCAAGCGCTACGCACTTTCATCGTTTTGATCAGTGAAAGTCCCACCGATCGGTTGCCACCGTTTTGATCGGTGAAAATCCCATAGTTTCAAACATACGGTAATTGTTTTAATTAAAGAGAATGACTAGCATGATGCAGCACCGCAGCCTTTTCGGTCAACCGCCACTGCACTATAGCAAGATGAAGTAGACGTTAAACAATTAATAAATCCAGCAAATAGTAATTAAAAATGAAGTAAACTAAAAGATAAAATATGAATACAAGGGAAACTGGAACATAAATAAAGTGTTTAAACCCAGAGAAAAACCTTCAGAAACTGAAAAATAAGGGCATATGAAGTGCGCTAAACGAGTGCTTGTGATATGTGCTACGAAATGGGTAGCTCATCATGAGCTGAAAAACGACACTCAGTTAAAATATGAGAAATGGACTGGGAAAGTGAGGAGTCCACAGAGAAAGGTGATGCGAACGCAGATGTAATTCGACATCGCGCCGACAGGGAAAGGAGCACTGAAGATTCCGGAAGTACGTCAGCAGTTGAGCGCGCTGACGCGACTCGCGTGGGCGCCGACGCCGGGGGGAAGCACAGACACAGAAAGAGGCGCCTCCAACGCAGAACACCGAGATTGAAGAGAGCGTGTTACATCGATTTTCTTAAATATATTTTAACGACATTTATTTGACCTTATTGCCTGCTCTTTTCCTTTTCTTATCACCGGAAATTCAGCAACTCGAACGGCTCTAAAATAAATATCCAACAGCCCGAAATTGTTGTCGTTTTTTTCTTATTCCACGTTCCACTGTATGAAAGAAAAAATGCATGAGAGTGCCAGGCAGACTGTACCGAGTTCAGCGATGTTCAGGGCCAAAGGGCAGGAGTAAAGGCGGAATATAAGGAAACGTGACGCGATGGGCTGCAGTCCTGCGCCACCGAGAGCGCGCGCGCAAGGCGAAGGGGCGCTGGGTGCAGGCGGCGCGGGAGGCGCACGCCGGGGCAGTTCTAGGCGAGGGCGGGGCGGGGCGGGGCGGGGCGGGGCACTCGGGGCCGCCTGCGTACATAGCAAAGCAGAAAAGGTTCAGGAAAAAGAAAAGGAATAAGGAAAATGAAACGAGATACGTGAGAAGTCCATAAAGAGGGGTTACGTGATCGCAGTCCATGTCATTCGACATGACAGGGGGTCAACATTCCAGTCCTAGGGCAGCCACGAGGCGCGAGCGGATGGCGATGGT
Organism: Teleogryllus occipitalis; assembly: GCA_011170035.1. Classification (NCBI taxonomy): domain Eukaryota; kingdom Metazoa; phylum Arthropoda; class Insecta; order Orthoptera; family Gryllidae; genus Teleogryllus; species Teleogryllus occipitalis. The sequence goes on from BLKR01000026.1 coordinate 304,767, forward strand.
CCTCGCGAGGGGGCCGTACGCCTGCTGTGGCCGGGCGTAGGGCAAGGAAATAACGAATTAACTGTAGTCTTCTCACGCATTTTGTTTCATTCTGCGAAGATCCTCCATTTCGAGCTGGCATGTGAAGTACGGCGAGCGCGGGGAAGGAAGCGGGGCGGTGCAGGGCGGGGCAGGGCGATAGCGGGCTGAGCTGGGAGGGAAGGAAGGACGTAGGGCGCGCGCAGTAGGCCTGCCTGGGGCGACGAGGGCGGCCGGGGGTCGGGCCGCGGTCCCTCGCGATCGATGCCGGCAGAGGCAGAGGCAGAGGCTGGACCACCAGCGCTCGCACACACACGCCGCCGCCATTTAGCATACAATGGCCCCGGGCGGCGACGGCAGGCGAGGCAGCTGCAGAGCCAGTGGGGCCGGAGGAGACGTTTGGGGCTAGCGGTCCCGAAAGCGCAGGAGGCAATGATAACGAATGGTGGCGCCGGGGAGTGCGTGGCGGCAACGCGTGCGGGGCGCGCGGGAGGTCTGGAGAGGGCGGCGGTGGCGGCGGCGGGCGCGCCCGATCGATGGCCGACAGGCGCCTTCCGCGGTTTTTCCGCCGTCGCCACCGCTGCGGCCGCTAGCTGGTCGCCGGCGTCGTCCACGAGGTTTTTAGGCGGGCGGCCGCTCCGGTCACCGGCCCACGCCACTAACCTCCGCGCTTCTCGCTCGCTTGCGCAGGAAACGACACTTCGCTTACACGTCTCGTTTGGGTACGTACTTCCTTATGAAATACACGACGCCCAAAGAGTTTTGTAGAACCTTTATTATTAAATTATACATCAAATATGCTCACATCGATATTTATAAATGAAAGCGTATAAATTACACTTCAAGAACCAGCAACACCTTGCAAATGAGCACGAGAAAGGGGCCAGCATTTCCTCACGAATCGGATAATTAAAGAGTGCAGCTTCCTCGCACGTGTTGATTCTTCCCAACTTTCGTCTTTCAACCTGAGTAACTGCACTGGTCGCATGAATGTTCTGGCACTGCTTCTACCCCTATGTGCTTGGTCGTGAGTACGGTGGGGAGGCAACGGCGACGGGAGCGTTGGCGGCGCGGCTGGCGGGGGGTGGAGGGGCGCTGTGGGCCCGGGCAGGCTACTCGGCGCGCAACTGGATGTCCACGCGCCCACGAGCACACGGGCATACTAAAACCGTCAGCGCTAATACCTCAGCATCAACCGACGCAGCGCTCCCTCCAGCCAAAAAAAGCACACGCGGCGGATGGTAACAGAGGCGCGCATAACGACGCATAAAGTTTGCATATAAACACTCGAAAGCGATTACCATTCGATATCGAAGCGGGGAGGCGCTGGCGGCCTCTGACGAGCGAATCGATAGCGCTGTGCAGAGGGGGGAACACGAAGGGGATTCAGGCATTTAGGCCCCGCAGCTGCCCGAAATTGCGATAGAAATATGTGCGTGACGAATTTCAAGTCATCTCCGCTTCGAATCGCTGCAGGTTTTGAAATCTCTCTAATCTTGAATTTTTCCAAACTTTTGTACACAACCACAAAGTAATAATAATTGAAGACAAAATTTAAAAAAACAACTGACTAACCAAATAAATGAGAAGTAAAGCACCTGAAAACCCAGTGCGAGGAAGTAATACAATAACTTTCTTTTTCTTTCAGAACAGAATTTCTTTCAAAACACCAGAGTTACCGCGTAGTATCTTCCTCCGCTGTTTGGAGAGATCCGGCGCCACCCTTCAAGTCGGCTTGGGGGATATCCACCTCCAGCGGGGCGCCGCCCGAGGTGGGGCAAAACCTACACCCCGACGTAGTGTAGCGCATGTGTGTGTGTGTGTGTGTGTGTGTGTGTGTGTGTGTGTGTGTGTGTGAGAGAGAGAGAGAGAGAGAGAGAGAGAAAGAGAGAGAGAGGGGGGGAAGAGGCTTGGACAAGGAAGAGCAACGAAAGATACCGCTTGGTCCGTGGCCCGTTTGTTACAGTACCAATCCGGTATTCGCCTGCTATTGATCTGAGAAACCACGGAAAACTATTGATCAGAGAAGCCGGCCGCTAGAACTTTCCTACAGACACCGGTTGAATTCCTCCTAGATGAATGGACAGTAAGAAAGCTCCGCCACCATAAGACCTCCCAGTCAGAGTCGCTGTAGAGCCGGCGACAATCTTGGTTCTAAGCTTAACTAAGCCACTGTGTCGTTGATGACATTAAGCGAGTTATGCAAGTGCACTTGAAAAAGAATAATGAAAAACCACACTGCGAGGAGGTATATGAGTTGAGCAGGAGAAAATGAACGGAGCACATTTTCTGGTGTTGAAAGCAATTTCTTAAAGATTTGTTACTAAAGGCTAGTGTTTTATTCAATTTTACAGATTTACCGAATCAATTCTCACAGGAAGGCTTGCCGTAGCGTAATTTATTATTTCCTAGTACATAGTGCCTAAAACCTGTCATTTTCTCTCTTGAAATATTACATAAAAAAAGTCATTGATACTGCGAAGAAAACGTGGAGAATAAAAGGCTTTTAAAACGGCTGTCTGCTTGTCGACTCGCAAGAACAAAAAACCAGCCAACTCCGCTGTCTCGTTCAGCAACTGCATGACGTGTAGAGGACCGGTTTTGTCTCCGCAGTCGCGTTCCTTTTCATTCTCTTTCTCTCGGACCGGCATCGCGCGACGAACCCATTTCCGTTGGAGCAGAAACCTGATAAGGGCGAGAGCCAACTGAATTGAACGCTCGATCCCTATATAATCTTTTACGTCCAACTTTGCAATGTTACACACTAAAGAACGGCACAAAAGTCAAGGATCACAACTTTCGCAAGAGACATAAAAGGTAATGTCATACACCCAGGAACAGGAATTTCAGGATGAGATAGAAAAAAGTACAGGTTATTTTTTGCTACGAGTTTGAGATCTACAAAAACGATTGTTTTCCACAATGACTATTCGAAGTTAAATTCATATAACAAATATTGTTAATTATACTAGTAGAAAATTGCTGACATAACGGAACTAAGAAAAATAAAGGATTAAAATATATATTTCATTGGAATAAATGTGCTCACTCTGCAATTGCAACTAATTCTCTTTTCAATTTATTCAAAAAACCGTTCAAAAAGCTGTTAAATGTTAATGTTTAAAAAAAGCTCAGAAGGCGGCTGTTCTATGAAAATCACTTTGGGAAGATGTTAAAAAAGAATTGAAAGGAAACCAGGATTCTGAGGCTGACTTGAAGCAATTCTCTCGCCAAAAGCCGAACCACTTCCTAGAACGACTTCCTACGCTGGCACGCAGAGGCTCTTCCTGCTAAGCGATGGGTAGCGTCGCGGCGCTGGACTCCGAATGCGGTGCGGCCGCTCGCCCACCTGCGCCCACGCCCCGCCGCCTCACTGTGCTCTGGGTTGGGGCAAACACACCTCTCTTCCCAACAACGAAATTCAAGCACGCATTGTACGTTCGGGTCCCGATAGTACATATAGCATCGGTGGATCCAAGCCACAGCCTGCTTGAGAATCCCATTGGCCGCCTGCTCTCGCATCTTTCCGCTTCCGGAGTCTTCTCGATCAATTTCTACTTGACGAAACGCGCGCGATCCACGTTCAATGTTAATTGGAAGCAACGTGGCTGGGGAGTTCGAAAAGAAACCTTTTCTAACATATTCCCAAGTCCTTTTCCTTAAACTAAAGAAAAAAATCGATGTAACGTTATTCCTAGCAGGCTTCACTTGAAAAAAAATGATTACTGATTTGAAACTAATAAATATAATAACAAATACAATTTCAAAGTAATGTGTAACGAGAAAAAATACAAACTTCCGGCTTGTCAGAAATTCCTCGTGTTTGCGAGCTTTGTACACAACATTGTAGAAACAATTCAAAATGCAATATGGAAGACATGGATTGGCTAGTTGTGAGGAAAGCGCAGCTGCGGAGCGGCGCCGTATGCGAAACATGTGGAGCGTGTCGCTGAGGCAACGCCCGCTCGTGCCCACAACGCAAGCGCCAGCCACGCGCCGCAGGGCTTCCAACCCCCAACCGACGAGACGTGCCACTCAGGACTTCCGCGGCCCCAATCCATGCCAAAAGCATCACAGTTACAAGCCATTCAAACAGAAACAGGTAAGTACTTTTGGAAATATTACATCTTCTATTGCAATTACCCTTTTATCATGTTATTTTTGGTCGGTCACCGTTGAAAGTTGTGCTTTCATGCCACTTGAAAAATGTTTATCAACACTTCTTGCATTCCATGAAACATGGCTGGTCTCGCTTTTCAAACGAAGTGGTCAAATGGTTCGTGGCGGAAACTGGTGCTTTGCAGAACTTAGCAGAACGAGAAAAAATCGGTGCACCGGAGGAGCCCACCTGTCTCATTCCACCATGGGAATATCGGGAGGGAAACGATATCGTCAACGTGCGAACGGAAGTGGCTGCTCCCACATAGCTGCGATCATTTACACACACTTGAGGCACACGCTAGTTACTTGGCGAAAAACGTTAAACACGCATTTTTAAATAGAAATATTGAAAAAAGAAACAAATTTTGAGTAATTGTTGATAAACAAATGCGTGATCCCAGTTATTGAAGAAAGGGACAATGATTAATATACCTAAATCTGAGTCAATTTTATTTATATTAGAAATAAAAGATAAATCTAAAAGCAAAAGGAATTTCATAATTTTATTTCAATGATATAAATACTTTCCACATAAAACAAACATTTGTCAGCAAAAAGTTCCAAATCATTCTGGTAAGCAAGACCTTCCAATAATTTTAATATAAACTGTTTAAACTTTGGTGAAACAAGTTTTTCCATTCACATTTTGGCGCGAATTTCAAATGTTTAAACTACAAAAACTGGTTTTAAGTATTATATATATATATATATATATATATATATATATATAATTTTTAAATAAATCATTAAAATTATATACTTTGAACTATAAAATTTTATAATTGGTGTCACTGCTAAAATGGTGTCACCTGGGGCGTACCGCCCCCTGCCCCCTAGCTACGCCACTGCTATCATAAGCAGACATCAAAATGTTTTACGACTAATGATATAACTAAAAAAATAAATGCATATTTATGATGAAGTTAGGTGGCCTGCTTTCGCTTCTTTCCTGAACCACAAAATTCTGTGCTTTAGGTAAAGCATGGCTTCATCATACGGAAGTATTCTCTTTTACACTATACAATCACCTTGTTCTTGAACTCCATTTTAATCATAATATACTGCAAAGGTTCCCAGCTCAGACCGTGGAAGAAGAGTAACCATCAATGAACGCACCGTGATGCTACATGCGAAAGCACTGCAAACACAAAGGTACCAACAAAAATTGTAGATTACTCGCATGTAACCAAGTGATAATTTGGCATATGTAAGCATGCTTTCACTAATATTACGTGTATACCTGCCTCATGGTGCATGACATTGCGCCTCCAAGTGCTTTACTTTAATAAAACGAGATAAAGCGGAGTTGCATCACGGCAATGTCATTTTTATCGACATTTCGATCGATCGTTTCTCTCGAGCAAAAGCGATTTATCTCTGAGGCCATTGGTGTCATTTTATCCTGGAGGCCAGAGATGAAATTCCTTGGGTTGAGAAACCCCCATTTTCTCATTCCAGATGTCGGAGTTATTTTTGGGGGAATTTCTCATGACTAGGGATCGGATTCTTATGCAGTTGCATATTTCTTCTCCTTAGCCGAAAGAGTCCGGAGTTGGGTTTTCTATCCGAATTGGAGTCCCTAGATTCTTTTTTCTATTGATGAAAATATGGTAATAGAGAATACGTTAATCAGATGACTTCTGTAAATTAATTTACTTTTCTTCTTTTATTTCCCTAAATTCTCTGAGTTGCAAAGGAACAATTGCAAAGATCAATTTACAATTAGAATTGAGTAACGATAGCCTTAAATGATATTCTTCCAACATAGATTTTGTAGAATCATATGTTACTTATCTACTACTCTCTACCGCCATCTACGCAATCGGAACAGGCCGTTTTCCATTCCTATTCTTTGTATGGAAATTATCCTGCGGTTCTCTAGTCTGCAATGACGTATAATTAGGAATTATACAGATTCTCATTCCAGCTGTTTTAAACGCTCAAAATGAAAATGAAAATTTACAGGCATTCAACTGTCCAAAAGCGTATGTGTAATTTTAACTCACGGCTTTACCATGATCAGTAAAATAATCGGGAAACTGACGTCATAGCGTCGAGTTAATTCTAGAAGTAAACTAAAGGAAATTGACGAAATTAGAAACGTTCATAGAGTACTTGAAATTATGACACACTACGAGAGAGAATCAACCCAGTCTTATATGAAAACATTTATGAACAGAACGACAAGTAAAAGCCTAGAGAATTTGAAACTCTCGTCACAGGGGACCGACGGGGTGGAGGGCGGCCAGACAAGAAGCTGAGGCCCCGAGGCGGGCTAGAGACCGTCATGGGGGCAAGTACTCGTACGTGCTCTATGATCGAGAGTATGGAGACGTTCGGAAACCGAGAGACTGAGATGGAGAGAAGGGGCAGGGCAAAGAGTTAGATGTAGGCGATGAAGACGAGAGGGCTGACAGTGAACAAACAGCAGAAGAGACCTTACAGGGTGGTGGATTGATTCAGATAAAGTACTCACTCAGCCACTCAACGAGTCAATCGTTCAGTCAGGTTAGTGAGTCAGCCAGCCGACTATTCTGTCGGGTTAATAGGGATAATCTAGTCATTGAGAGAGTGTGGCAGGCAAGTTGACTAGACAAAGCCTAGGCCGATACCACGACATCCGGGTAAAGATGTCCCGCCAGGCGTGCAATGTCGCAGGTAGGCTGACAGATGGCCACCGCGCTGCGCGGGCGGTGAGGCGCGGACGGCAGGCGCCAACGGGAGCGGAAAGGCCGGCGGGCATGCTGCGGCGAACGGGGCGCAGGGAGGCCGCGACAACGGCGACGAGCGGCGGCTCCGAGAGAGAGCGAGCGAGAGAGCGCCCCGCCCGGCGAAGAGGGTCAGCGATGGGTACGAGGCGAGGTGAGGTGAGGTGGGTTGTGGGCGGGGGAGGGGCGGAGCGAACGCCAGCGTCAATGTTGCATGGCGGAGGCTGCAGCGGTGGCGGAGACGACGGGAGCAATAAACCGAGCGGCGCATAGGGAATGCGCTGGCGGCGGCGGCAACGCTGAGGGTTCGAAGCCCGAGGACTACGCTCGCCGCCGTTAAGCCGTTCCAAGCGATGACTCACAGCCGCCCGCCGCCGCATGGAAGATTCCCGGCTGCAATGCACGCGCAGCGACAGCCCAGCATACCATACAGTTTCAACGAAACGTCGCATCAATACTTAATAATCGCGGTATTGGACTGTTCACGATGCACTTCATTTTTAATAGCAAGACACTTCTTTCCACGCCCTCTTGTGGAAGAAAGAAAAAGCTACTTCGTTCCAAACGCATTTACGCGGCTCCTTCAACGTCAAGCCCAAGCCCAAGTAACATCTTCGGTTATTTCCTGAAGACGATTATCGCCCTCACAATATGACTTTCACCGCTAGAGAACGTTCTGGCTACCGGTCTGCCCATTATGTAGACACCAGCACTTCCAAAGAAATGAAATCAAATATGGAAAAAAGCCTGTGTGCGTAATGATTCTCTCATGTCACCTCGCTTAAGTGTGCGTCCGTATGTTCAGTCAAGTAATTTCCAGGAATATTGGCACAGTCTGATACTGACTGAGGATAAATGTGTTACACTTAACAGCGCATGCATCTGGCAGATAGACAATATCTGGTTGCGTGTCATGAAATGTGACTACCGAGCTACCATATCACGCAAGAAAAGAAAAAAAATTACTATCACGTTACACTGAAATTCTGAGACTCTTCAGTAATACGAATCCAGGCTTCAGTAATACGAAACATGGCACCAGCAACAGTACATAAACCCATGGAATCACAGCTTAACCCACGGAATCGCTTTAATCACAGCTTGGCGAACAGAACTGTACAGCAACATCGAAATTTCGCGCATGCGCAGTTTGAGTTGCACAAGCGCAGATGTTAAAAAGTGCTGTATTATAGCTGTTATTGCTGTGCGCTGCGCCGTGCTTAAAGTCCCTAATGAAAACTGCATCACAAGACTACGACGCAATACGGAAATCGATTTCGTGCATTGATTTAGTATACCCCAAGGACGCCTCTCCCTGCCTCATATCGAGCTGTTGGCTCGGTTCACATTCCCTTTCGACAAGCCTGAACATTTTCTATACTTTTGACAATTAAATGGGATATGCATATTACACAAACTTCATTCACGTTTGAGCAAAGTAATTGTAAACAAGCAAATTGCTCATTTAATTTCCAAAGAAAGTGCGTGAAGTGCGGAAGAGAGCGGAAGAAGAAAGAAAGAAAAGAAAGAAAGGAAAGAGAGGAAAGAAAGAAAAGAATGAAAGAAAAGCCAACAACAACACTGCAATGACACAATGTTCGAATTTTCGCCTAAGCCGAGAAGGCACAAATGCGTTATCAGTAACATGGTTAAAATAGCTCGACATTAACGTAACAGTTGCGAAAAAGGTGAAACATTAATAATGAAGAATTATGATACGTAAGAAACCAAGAATACACGTATAAAAAGACGGACGAAGGATGAATGTATCGCGCCGCAGCAAAGCTACTCAAAAATTAACGAACGTGCACGCACCAAGCCAACAGCCACGAAAATAACGGGTACCCCGCGAAGTTGCTGAAATACATTTAACACGATAATCAATCATCCACTGAGATCGTAGGAAGATCTGCTGGGAATCACATTAATGTTTCTACAGACAAAGCTCTGAATATGGCACAATCTGAAGCGCATTGTGTACAGCCCTTGGGCATGAACGTGAAGTGATCGCCCTGGACCCTTCACATCTCAATAAAAAACGTTTTAGTTGTGTCGCAACCGTCACGTAATCTCGCTTAGGACTCCAAGCTATGACGCAGCAAACACAGACATTCGGCAAGGGCCTTGAAACGCTTCACTCGCGTAACAGAACGAGATTCGGTGCAGTCGTTGCCAAGTGGTAAGGAGCGGGCGCAAGGCATCATCACAAGGAGGGGCGGATTTTAATTTTTTTTCCACTTTAAAACAATGCCGTTTAATATAGAAATTCATTTTAAGTTATGACAAAGGAAATGACCCATTTTTATAGGTCTTTATTTTTTTTCATTTTTTTTTCATTTTTCGTCGACTTCGACTAATAAGTCATTTTTTATCCTTTTCCGTCATTTCTAATGTATTTTTCGCTGATTTCGTAATTTTAATATAATTTTAATGGTACTTGCTTCAAACAAAATTTACGAGATGCAACAAATGTTCACCAGTGAATTCCTGAGTAGCTTGTTCGATTTCTTCGCTCATATTTTGTTATGTCAGCCGTTGTATGATTTCATCCAAGGTTCCTGTGACGCCTATCAGCACCTTTGTTATTTCGGCAGATTTCGAGATAGCTAAAGACAGAGACTTCCTAGTAAAGAACAGTCTCCTAACTAAACGTTTGAAATCTGAATGCACTTGAACGAATAGAAGAAGCCTCGATTACTTCAGGAACATATGCAACAGCTTAAGTTGTTTGTGCGAACTGGTTTTGATAAACATTTTTACATCATTTTTCTGTGCTTTTAGGGCATTTTAAAGCATTTTATTGATCATTTTTGACAATGTTTGAGGTCATCAAAATCCGCCCCTAATCATAAGAACGATCGACGTTTTCAAAGCAATACTTAATCGTGATTTTCTCCGTTATAACCCCCACGTGGGCATTTGCTGGTGAAGTGGAGGCTGCTCGCGGGACCCACTGACCTGACGCGACGTCCAAGCACCAGGGGCGCTCAAGCGCCACAAATACCGCTGGCTGTTTGTTTCTCTTGCGCGGGGGATGTGGGTGAACTGGGCCTGGCTTAGGCTGCTCGCAGATCGCATTCACTGGCGGGGGTTCAGACGATTCGTTTGGAGTAATAAGCCCACAGCCCTCGTGCCAAACGTTGGTAAATCGTGAGCAAAAGGAGTTCTGGTTCCTGGTTTTTATTCCCCTTCCTTTATACTCTGCACTCTCCAAATCCTGAGATCCAGTTTTCAGGTTTCAAATATACTTCCATTAAATACTTCGTTATGAATGTTCCTGAATGCACGTCCTTTCACAACGGTAGAAACGACTAATAAGTGCTTACTCTGATTGTCTACCAGAAGAGAAATATCAGCATCCATATGAGTGGAAAAAATTCATTAAAGCTTCACAATATCTATTTGGCTCAAAAATTTCAAATACAAAACAAAATGCAGTACAAAAATAATGAAACAAATAACTAGTGGTGTACAGAATGACACAGACTTTCTCGTACAAGTTAGTTTCCTATTCTAATTAGTCTGGACTAGCATTTGGCCTTTGCTCCGTCTTTTTCCAGCTCGTGCCTATCGTCGCCTAAAAACATTTTCTCACATATACTGAATGTTTCGATTCCCTAATAAAATATGACTTAACGAATTTAATAGAAGAGCGAAACCCGGTCCGAGATGCAAATTTCGATTGAAAAATTTGGAGCGTCTATGAGACGTCATTCGAGCGTTTCTGAAAAAGAGCAATTTTGAGCTTGTTTTCATCAACAAAATTTACATCACGAAAAACTTCATCAGACATTCTTTGAAGCACTTGTACTCGCAAATCCAATAATGTTTAAAGAAAGTCTGCACAAGACACATTAACGACGTGAGAGATATCTTAAAAAATCCTGTCATTTGTGGAAAATCAAAAGAATACGTCACAATGGAGTTTTGTCGTGCCATTCGGTGGATATACCTCTACCTGCACAAAACGTTCAATAAAAAATTGTTTATTTATTTAGTCAAAAAGTCAAAAAACTGTATGTGACGTAAGGGGGAGAAAATCATCTGCGCACGCTTTCTTGAGTTTGAGTCCCTTCCCAACAATTTAACTATTAACTGAAAGATGAAAAAATAAAAGCAATAATAATAATAATAATAATAATAATAATAATAATAATAATAATAATAATAATAATAATAAATTTTAAAAAGCGAGAGATTAACATTTCAAAAACTAGTTTTTAATTTTCGTTGCCGAATTGTAGAAAATTTATTTTTAACGGTGAACGAACAGAATTGATTTTTCTGTATTGTTAACAAAATAGAAACTCACCCTTAGCTCTACTACCACTACAAGCAAAAGGAAAGCTCAACAAAACGTGCGCATAATGAAGCTACATTTACGTCCAGAAGCAAATAAAGGGGCCATCTCAGCATTTGCTCAATGGATCAGGGAAACTGAACAAAAACCCGATCGAGATGGGGGTCATTGACCCGGAAGCTGAAGTACATTACTTATTACAGGCATTTAAGTTTTTTTTTTAAATTATACAATGCAAATGTAAACTAATTCATTATACTATATCTTGGTTTTGTTAAAGTAAACGTTTTTTTTTTCTTTTTGACGATCAGTATAGTCTCTAATTGTATAGAAACAGTTTTGCAGCAGAAAAGATTTTACTTTTAACTTAAATTTGTGTACCAATTTTAATTGTTTAATTTCATCTGGCAATGCGTTGTAAAGTAACGTACATGTATTGTATGTGTATTTCTTGTAGTGAGCTGTTGATACTGACACTTGATGAACATGATTTCTACGTCGAGTGTTGTAACTATAAATATCAGTATTACATGAAAATAAGTTCCGATATCAGTCCTCATTCATAGTTCCACAAAACCTTAAGACGAGCACAGACAACCAACCGTGCTGGGACGACTCTTCAATGTCTAGCTCGAGCAATGGCGGATTTGAATTCTGGTTCCTCACGTTAAAAGTGGTAAATTCCAAGAAAGGATCTATTTTAACAAAGGATATTTCAACGGTCTGTTCCACATTCAAAAAAGTGTCTGCTTGCATACGCTGAGCGGAGATGCGACGGACGTCAACCCTGGAGCCAAGGCGCACAATCGGTCGCTTTCCCTACAGCCCTCTCCGTTTCCTCGGAACGGAACGGCCCCGCCCCGGACGCCACTCGCGAATCGACTCCCTTCCGCACAAAGCATCCCAGCGGAAGGACTCGACCGACGTTAACGGAAAACATCATGGAAGGCGAGAGTCTTAATGCAACATCTCGAGATATCATTCACAATCGCGCAGGTCAAGAGTCAACGAACAAGATACAACCATGACTCATAAATGCGCGTATTATTCAGGACATTGAATGTTTTTCCTCACAACAGAGATACTGTTTTCTCTTTCTCTGGATTGAACTGTCAATTCCAGCTGCCAGATGCTATATTTTACAACTTCAAAACACAGGAAAAGTACATTGCAAGAGACAACAAATCTTTGATATACTAATACTCAACTTACAACTACCTGAAACTAACGGGAAACTAGACTCTTCTGAAGCTAGTCTGTTGTGGGAAGCTGCGGCTGTTTCACGCGTTTTTTCTTACAAAGAGCATCGCACGCGCTGTGCACGGTAGGCCAATGTTTCCAAGTGGCGCTCTGCCTTCTGAGCGCAGGGAGAACACGCGGCTCCAAGAGCCTGCGTGATCTCGTCCTCGGAGCGCCATTGCGCCGAGGCCACTCCCCCTCGTCTTATCAACAACTGGGTCCAACTCTTTCCAACTCCAGCCACGAACGGTGGAAGAAGTGCTCGCGTTGTACGGCGCATCCGATGTGAAAAACATGGGTACAGTAAGTCAAAGAGTCTGCCACCCCCTGGCGTACGCCTTTGGCCATGAACAAAATTAAAGAAAAGTGAAAGCAAAGAAGCGAGTGGAGGAAGCCCATCGGTCGAAAAGGGTCGTGGCCGCGGTCCACATCTGATATCTTTGTCAGCCGACGTTCGCACATCGATTTGAGGGCGCGCCCTTTGCGGGCTTTACTCTCTCTCCCGCGGAGACGGAGAGGGAGAGGGAGAGGGCGAGGGCGAGGGGAGAGAGTAGGCACGTCCACGCGATCGTCTGTGCCCCACCCCGCCCTGCCCGCCGCCGCCACCAAGGGTTTCTGGGTCACCGGTGCTCCCCGTCTCCCCTTTCGTGGGGCCCTTTTATGTGTCCGTGACTCGTGCCGCTCCAACACCGAATTCGCACACAGGGCCACGCCCGCTCGGGAAAGAGCAGCTTCTGCCCCTCCTCACTCACTAACCTCACACCGCTCACCCGCACGCACAAATGGCTCGCCGTCTTCGATGAGAAACACTCGTAAATGAATTTTAAACCTCACTTTTTCGGATATCCTGTGGGTGAGGAGTAGGACCATTAATTTTCAAATGATCTAAATGTTATAAAATTGGAAGCTCCTGTCTCAAAATAAAATAATACAAAGCTACGTAATGTTAGACGATTTATTAGAAAAGTATACCATACACCGCATTGTAAAATGTCAGCCCACTCGCTTCCTAGAAACTAGAATGTTTAGACAGTAACTATTTGTGCCCCTGGACTTCAATCACTTCGCAGGTAATTCTATGTCATCGTTTTCGGGCAACCACAAATTGCCACAAAATCTTCTAAGAGGAAAGCATTGCGTGAATTTTGGAAGCTATTATATACTATTAAATTTTCTGGATCACCACTTGAAGGCAGGTCTAGAACGGAACATTGCGTTATTGGCTGGTGTGCCAGCGGGAAATCAAATCGATGGCGAAACGTCTGAAGACGAAACTCGACGAAACATGGACTGGCATCTGTCCGCCGATAGGTCTGTCTGCGAACATCCCAGGAAGAGTACCGACAACAAACGACTGGCACACGAGTTAACAGAGAATCAAAAATCAAGAAACCTAAAAGCCATGTCATTGCTTCCTACACTCTCATTGTACGTTATCTTTTATTGTTTACGGCGATAACGAAGGATTTTCCATGTGCTATTCTACGTCACATCGAGATAAAGAAATTTTAAAGAAATATTATATTACAACCAACAGTTACGAATATGTAACAGAGGTAAGAGTTAAAAATAGACAGAAAACTGCATCCGATCACACTAAAGTGTCAGACGACAACACGAATTCGGTGAAGTTTATCCAATAACGTTTAGGGTTATGTGAAGTTCACGCAAAAAGTGCTTTTCTCATAGTTCAGTGCTAGTTTTATTTGCGCTTTAGCTTTTAGCACATTTATTTATAAAATATTAAATAACGCTCCCATTATTACATCATTATTATTATTATTATTATTATTATTATTATTATTATTATTAAGTATAAGGAATATTTGTCTCATTTTAATTTTTGCACAGTTCCACAAGAGATTTCGCGTACACTACTATATTTGTTGAATTCCATGGTGGAATGAGGCTATTTTACAGTTTCCAAACCGTAACTGTTTTTCAAGAGGAGGGGTGGTTGGATGGCGAGGGCGCGCAGAGGGCGCGGGGCCGCTGACCGGGCGCCCGGGCCCAAGGCGCGCGCACGTGCCGCACAAGGGGGCGGGGCGGGGGCGCAGGTGGGCTACCACACTTCGGCGCCGACAAACGGGTGGAGCTGCTTCACTTCCGGCCGACGACTTCCATTCTTTGCTTTTTCCCAACTTTTATCCCAGTTTTGCTAAAACGGACAACGATTGAATCCGATTTTATATGCCAATTAACCATTTTCATGCCTCGAATATCCAACCTAATGGGAGATGAAGACTGGGAAAGCCGAGAAAACTCTCGATGGAAGAATATAAATATTTCCTTTCCTATTCCAACCCTTGTCGTTATCGAGATTTATTCACTAACATAATACGTATTTGATTCCGTATACTTTATTTTACTTGTTTAGATAAAATAAAAGCAGCATTTCTTTAGATTGTGGCAAAACTACATAACAAGCCCTATTCTAAATTTCCAGAATAAAAAGAAAAAAACACGATTGACATAGTGACATGACTGGAATAATAATCATTTAAAAATTATTAGTGTAAATTTTTCGATACTGATACTGCAGTTGAGTTAACGATACAACATTATCGATGGTACTGAAACATACCACAAGAATATCAAAATCAATACATCGATACTGTAAGAATCGAAAGTATTGCAACGTCCGTAGGGCGAAGGGGGTGGAAAAGTTCTGCAACAAAAGCGAGTTGGAAGAGAAAAAGACCACGAAACGCGAAGAGTCGAAGACTCCCAACTGTCAAGCGTCCGCGGGGCGAAATTTCGGCGCTTTCAAGCGTCTCGCGTGACAGTCTCATTCGAGACGTTATTGCTATTTGACAGCTCCTGGGGCACGGATTACAACCTAAGGCTGCAGTGAAGTCCGGTGCGCCCACGGAATAGGTCAGCTGAGAAAGAATCAAGTTGAATTATAGATTAGGTGCTCAACTCGCAACACAGCACGTGTGTCAGCACTCAAACGGCGATGTCAAACACCAATCATGATTTCACGTGAGACTTAGCTGATAGTCATTCTGTGTTTGCATTAAAGTGGTCAAAATGTCTTAATGGCATAATAATGTGTGATTTTATATTCAAGAACAGCATTCCACATTTCCATTTCACAAACATTCCACAAAACGAAATCACGCACGCGATATATTTACAAATGAAAATTATTTTGAAAATGAATAATGAGTATTTTCTCATAATACATCACTGACTTCTTCGCTGGTGATCACCCACTGAAGAAGTTTGATTTAATTCTGTTTCGTTATTATATTCTCTTTCTTTTTCGATTACTTTTAGTTACAATTACTACAACAAAACGAAAAGAAAACCCTTTTAGGAACACGTCAAAATTATTTGCATAAACACCACCATTAAGCGTTTGGAAACAACAAATCACGCAGGGTGTATTTCCATAAAACTAGCTGGTTGACTCTTTTCCAGTTCTAAGTTTTGGAGTTCTACTGCCAATCGCCACAGCCATAACAATCTTTGCAGAAGCCGAGCGAGATAACCCTAGAAGCAATGAGATTTTATGGAATATTTTTCTTTTTCTTCTTTTTTTTTTTTTGTTCAAGCAAAATAGAAACCAAAACCAGAACCGGAACACATTTACTCGTGGAAAGAATCTTAGACGCTACCATTGTTTACGTCGTTGCAAGCAGCAAATGACACTCAACGCATTCAACTCAACGTGGCTCTCGATGGCGTCAACTTCTCTGACCCATTTATTTATATCACTCATTAGTGCTCTACCCTCCAAAACGGAGCTAGCATTATTATCTTCGCAGACGTCCGACTTGTGATAATGTCAACATACACTGAATGGCCAGCCTTCCGCCTTTTTCAGTCTTCCCTTTGCTTTCCGTCTCGCCTCACCTCACCCGAATGCACAAAGCACATTTGGGGCAGGACCAAAATCTCATCTGCAAGGAAACTTCACAGGCAATCCCTTTGGCGAGCAGCAAATCTCGCCCAACACATTCCTGCAAGCGCCAACTTGTCGTTGCATTTTCACCACAAGAGGGTGGTTGCGCCAGGGTGGGTGGGAGGCGGCGCCATCCGTTCCCACTCGATCCATCATGCCCGCGCCGCACAATCGCCCGACAACACACGGCTCGGCGGTGGGGAGAGCGAGCTCCTTCCAGCGATGGCGCCGCTGATAAGGCGCGGCCCCCACTCGCTTTTGGCAGGCCAAAGACATGCAGTAGCAGCGTTTCATCGGCTGCTGCCAGTGCACTTGGCGCGATTACAATTTGCGCATCGAAGTGGCACTCCGCTGCGGTGGTCACCGCTCCATTGCAATCCCGCCAACAGCATCCATGTTTCGCACAGTGCGACTGAAGCGGATTCGCCGTTACTCATTACCCTGAGCCCGGGAAAGCGAAGCCTCTCTAAGCGCTGTCTCTCAATTATTTCACATTGTCAACGATGTCATAATAAGGCTATATTGTGGATGAAACTTCGTAAAAACAAATTTAGATGCAACTTTCTAAAAGCTTTACAAAACGAAACGTACAATGTTGTTGGATAAATTCCAATACTGAGGATGTATCTAATTTCTACAGATTTTACGTTATTCGATTTCAGCATTTCATCTACTTCTATTTGTATATTTAAGTTAGTTTCATTTCATATGTTAATTAAATTTCATTCCACAATTTCCTTCTCTGCAGTACCACTGAAGTAGGGAAAATATTCTCCAAATATGACTGGTTAATTATTTATATTTGTATTAAAAAACCTTATTGTTGTTATCTCTTGGATCCTTAACCATTATGTTTTTGCCGACCTGAAAATTCAAAACGCGTTTCAAGAAAAACAGAAACTCAAATGTTATATCTGCTATAAATAATATCAAATTATTCTACCACGTGTTTATTTTTTATTATAACACAAAAACAAAATTGAAGTACTTTTTCTGAAAATCCGTAGCTTGAAATTGATTAACTCGGAACTCGAACAGCAGCAAGAAGGAATTCAGTTGCATTTACAGCGTTTAGCTTCTAGGCCATCGCTATATCAGCTTTCGGCAGTGGAATCGCCAAACATTAATAGAAACGTTTGTGAAGATGCATTCCAATTCAACCAACAGAAAACGCCTTCCAAGCGCAGACTTCTACTTCGAGTAATAGAGCTAACGGTTGCTAATGAAGTAAAATTACGCTCTCATATGCGGCACCCGTTTTGCGGTTAGTAAATGCGGGATACATTAACTCCCAACGTTAGAGTAAAAGTACCTCGTTCACATTTCATATATCTCCCAAAGATAATGTACTACTACACCTTACAAAATTATTAATTTTAAAACCACTCCCCAAAATATTAGTACTGAGACAACAATTAAAAATAACCATTAAAAGGATTCACTTGCAAAATATATTCCCTAAATAAAAATGAATTTCCTCAAACTGAAGAAGTATCAAACTTCATGAATCCCTGTTGCCTAATCATTGAGAATTGCCTCGAGGATCAGCTGTTTTCTAAAGGCAAATACTGTTATACGGTTCATACTTTTATTAGCTTCTAAAGACAATTATTCACTGGACTCAGAAAACACTGCAGTGAGCGGGGACAAAAGCAGTTGTGGTCCGTGTGACGCCTACTAATTTCAGTGTCTTCCTATTCGCCATCGTATCACAAAGAACCGAATGCCCGGAGACAGGGCCCAGAACGCCTGCTTCCGGATGGACTCGAGGGAGGCGAACGAGGCGGACTTTTAGCGAGCTAACCGAATTTTGGAGTTTACGAGCGCCAAAGGTCTATTGAGCGACAGGTGAGAGAACGAGCGCTCACCAAGCACCAACAGTGCTACTCCTACTGCTCCTCTAAAGTACTGGCATTTTGCAGAACGGTTTTCATATAGATTCTTTTTCTATAAATCGTCTGTTTTGGAACCGTCTTCACGATTTTTTTTTTTTTTTTAGTAAAAGTGTACCATTTCTTCATACAATTAAAAATTTTCAGATGTGTCCTCTCTCTCTTCTTACATCATTTATTCACATTTTATTAGTAGGTCATATTTTTTTTCAGAAAGCTGCATTGCAAGACGAGAAACGAACGACAAAACATGAAAAATGAACCATCACAAAAAGAAGAAATACAAAGTGTAATCCGCGAAGGCTAGCTTGTTACGACGCCTATTTTCGTGTGCAGGCATTGTGAGCCAACGCGGACTTGGCCTAGCCGTGACGACAGCCCGGCCCTCCTCGTGAGCGAGTCGCGCGCCGGTAGACCCGGGGCCGGCCGGGGGGGGGAGGCGCTCGGGTCACGTGAGCGCGGCTATCGACCTGCGGGGGCGGGAGGGGGGCGCGGCCACTCTGGTGGCGGCGCGGGGAGGCCCGCGTGCGCGCCGCCCGGCGCAGCACAGGTGGCAAGGGGAAGGGGAAGGTAACCGTCCAGGACGAGCGGCCGCAGCCGACCCGACGCGCCGCGCCGCGCAACGCACTCGCAACACGGTTCCTAAGTATCAACATCTATTAAACTAGTCTACCAATTCAACAGTCACGCAACAAATGGATCTGCGCCTTGCAAATTCTACTTTCTTTGTATGTGCCAGTATTATTCAACTATTTGATGATCCTTCTTTTTTACACAGTCATATAATGCGTTTGGCCAACATGCTATGTCAACACATCAAGCTATATATGAATACCGTATTATCCACTTCCAGCACTTCAAGGAAGCATAACTTTTCACGCATCGTAGCGCATTGATTTAATTTCTAAAGACTACGCAGTGCAAAATTTTGCATGTACCTTTTGGTAGAGAGGTTGTCTATACTGGCTCGGGAAGATACGTCCTCAGAATGGTTGCTAATGACTCGACCCAAATACGAAGACTATATCGGAGGGAAATGTAGGTCTCCAACAGACTATTAGGCAACGTTGTCTGCGATCCCATTAAATTACGCACGCATCTGGCACTTGCTCAAAACAACAAATCACATTACTTAACGGTCGACTCGTATTTGAGCACAATGACTGGGTGCAGTCACGATAACACGAAGACAATTGACGAGGACCAATCATTTATTTTCATCGAAACGCAGGACACTGCAAGTCTAAAAAACAGAACACGCTTTTGGCACACGCAGTTAATCGACCGAACTACCGAAGAGACAAGATCCCAGGCTTTCGCCTTCACGATTAATGAGTAACATCCTTTGGTCTGCTAGGCATAAAACCGTAAATAATACATTCCGCCACTGCCCTGAAAATTAGGGCAAACCCGCTATGCGATTTAAATGGTATTAATATACCGTGTTTTGATATAGCATTTCATACAAGTTTTACACGGTGAAAAATAGCACGTAAACAAACAGCACAAAGGTTTCCAGAGCGAAAAGCGATAGTATAACTCCTCAAGTCTGCTTTAATGATGGTACAAGTGAAATCTCAGGTTTAAACGGTAGTAATGAGAATGTCTGTGCAATAAAGATCACAATAGTGTTCTACACTTCTAATATGCCACCTATGTGTAATAATAATAATAATAATAATAATAATAATAATAATAATAATAATAATAATATTTGCACTAATAATGTACTATCCCATCCACATTAAAGAGCGTATTTTGCGAGGAGAGTGGTATCCCTGAACCAGCATGTCCATTGGATTCGTTTAATGAGAGCAACAACAGCGAAGGCCACTCGCTCCAGGCGCGTGGCGTGGCGTGGCGTCCCGCCGCCTCCGTTGGGCAGGCGAGGAAGGCTCGTGGGCGGAGCGAGTGCAACGCCCGGCCCGGCCCCAGCGAGCGACCGCCCTCACAGAAGGGCGCCGCGACGCAAGCGCCAGCTGCCACGCTCTGCTTTGGGACTCACGGCGTGAGGACTGGCTTTTCTTTGCCTTCCTTCCTTCCTTTCTTTCTAGTAAGTACCTACTTGTCGATATTCGGCTTCGAAACTGTGAGCTTCTCCAACTGTCATAATGAGTTCCTAGGATCAAACCCAGTCCAAATAGAGGATTTGCAAGGGCCAAGCAATAATTCATACGCCTTCTCTTGGAAGGGGAAGTAAAGTGATTGTCTCATGTCGCAGATTTGTGACCCGTCAGAGAACTTGAATCACAAATAAAGTATCTGAAAAAAACAACGCCGAATATAAATGCACTGTATTGATCCGATATCGGAATGTGGTCCATTGCAAAAACGACTCTACCGTTTTTTAGGCTAGGTTACAATAAACAGGGGTACAAAAGTCAAATCACTGAACTCTACCTTCACAGAGTATGAAATATAACTGTGACAGACGTAAGCTTCAAACTCAATCTAAAAATCCGTTTTCCGTTCAGGAGCAACTGTATAAAATTCTTGAATTTCATTGGGATTTCATTGAGATCGAGTTCCTGTTAAGTTCTGTCTGGTGTGTGCCTGTGTACAACTCGCACATGCGAATTCTGCAGATCGGCTTAGAACTACATTTTCTTATGCTGTTTTTGAACTAAATATTAAAACAGGAAAATTTTAATTTGAGCCACTTCTAGTACGGGAGTGCGATTTCAATATAATAGATTAAAATAATCTCTCAATTAAAACCATAAAAAGTTCCGATGCATTACAATATTTTAAAATCCACTTCCGAAAACAAAACATAGATACACGAACATAGATTTAAAAAAAAGCACTGGTATTCAGGAAAAGCCAAACGCCACCCTGGGCGGGAAGCACTTTGAGTTGCCAAGACCGTCGACGGCGACGAAAAGAGAAACGAACAGAAGGGCGGGCAGGCCCCAAGCAGGTAGCAACGCGCTCCTGATAACAAAACACTCGAGGAATGCGGTCGCTCGGGCTGCGGGGCGATGATATCTGCCAGGGAGTGGAGTGGAGTGGAGTGGTGTGGGTGGCGGGGCGGTGCGCAGCGCCGGGCGCGAGGGAGCGGGTGCAGCCCTTCCCATTTATTCCTTTACGGAGCAACGTGTGCAAGCGCAATACCAAGTTACGCTCTGCAAGGTGCAACAAATAACGGTATCCACTGAGTAAGTACATCAAACGCATAACCGAAAGCCGTAACGTGATACGGCGTAAAGCGTACCGGTAGGTTCGATCGATTAGTGAGTGACTGGTACATTATTCAAACGAGATTTTCAAACGACATCTCGGATACACCTAGACTCTCGAATTACATGTCAAAGCAGTGGCACACACCATTGTTCTACGCGCTTGAACGGTTAAAGCAATATTCAAATAGAGAAAAACATGTCTTACCTAGAGCAGAAACGAAGTAGTGATTTCTACAAGCAGCTATTAATGCAATAAGAGAGCAAGTAGGCGAAGAGATGAATGGTAGCTAAAATATTCAAGCGAAAGAGCTTTGGTTATAGCACACGTACAGATACAGTGAAGCGCATTGGCACCTAGCAGTATTTATGGTTTTAACTTTTCTAACTTGAAAGTTATTTCAATTTTGTTAAGAGCACAAACTGAGACAATCGGTGGCGTATTCTATACTAAAGAACTCTTGAAGAACCTATGATAATGATTCACATAATATTAAAAAAGAGCTGTAACAAATGATAAATACTGAGACTGTAAAGGGTATTCTTGTAGTTACATGATTAAGAGAACAGGTGTGTGATTCAAAGAATTTCCGAACGAGAGCAGTAAAGAGAGAGACGCGGGCAAACGACTACTTGTGTTGTTTTTGCACAAACGTTAGGCGAACGGTCGAAATAATATTCAGAGCTGTGTGTAGAACAGAAATTGACCGAAGAACATTGGAACCCTTCAGATTTCTTGAAAATGCATGTGCGAATCAGAGAATTGTTGCAAATAAACAAATTAGGAACATCTGGGTTAGAACACAGACATGGGATTACGCGCAATTGCGGCAAGCAGTGATCTTGAATATGCGTAAACACGTACTACTAACACGATAGGTTGAAAGAACGCTGAAACATGACAGCACAATGCGTTTTGGCTAGACCACAAATAGAGACACGTGATCGTTCACCTGCACTTTTGTAGAAACGTGAGCGAGTTTTCAAATAACACTCAAACGAAAGAGCTGTGGTAAGAGCACCAAAAAAGATCCAATAATATGTGCGAGAATGTTCTTGTTTATGCACGCGCAAAAAGATGCATTGTTGGCAGCTTACTCAAACGAGAGAAACTGCTGACGCACGTACACTAAGAGCCTATTGGCGGCGCCTACGCAGAATATGTGGATTCTCCACGGAATATTAATGACACGAGCGCTGCGACCGAACGAGACGTAGAGATATATTTAGCCAGACAAGTGGGCGCCTGAGGTATTCTTGCTGATCCATTGGCGAATCGTAGCCACAATAATGAAAGTGAGAACTGTTGTTAGTGCCTGTAGGCGCGTGCGCTCGCTGGCCCACCATTCCCGCGAGAGCCGTGTGTCGTTTGTGCATGTGGTGATCGGGAGGAGAGGGAGGGGAGGCCACTCACCCGCGGTGGCGTTGGCGCGTCCGGCGTTGGCGCTGCCCTTGAGGGCGGCGTTGGCGGTGGCGTTGCCGCCGGCGTTGGCGCCTGCGTTGGCGGCGGCGGGGTCGGCGGGCGGGGGCGGGGGGCGGTGCTGCAGGAAGTCGGACAGCGACAGCGAGCTGGCGATGAGCTGTCGCTTCTCCTCGAAGTTGAGGAAGTCGAGGGAGTTGCTGCGCTGCGGCGGCGCGGCCAGGCCCGCGGCCATCGCCGCCTTGGCCGCCGCCACGGCGCCCACCGGGGGCTGCGTGCCGTCCAGCGGCAGCGACGTGGGCGGCTGCGAGCTCGCGTCCACGCCCCCCACGCCGCCCCCACCGCCCCCACCGCCGGCCGGCGGGGCCACCAGGTACACGCCGCTCACGCGGATGGACATGGCGCGGCCCAGGCTGCGGCGCCGGCACGACGGAGGGCGCGGTCAGTGGGGCGGCAGCGGCTGCGCCTCCCGCTCCCGCTCCTGCCCCTGCTCCTGCCCCGGCTCCGCCTCACGCGCCTCGGGCTGCTCCTGCTGCATCCTGCCCCGGCCCGGCCCCGGCCGCTCCGCTTCCTCTTCGTGCTCTTCCCCTGCACGCACTCACTGGATGCCTTCGACTCCCCCCCACACCACTAGCACTCGGCAGAGCAACGTGCTCCTGCACAACGGAGCGCCCTGGCAGAGAGCGGCGGCGGGCTGCGCGCCGCGCTGTTCCGCTGGCGCTGCTGCGGCGGCGGCGGCTCACAGCATCCGCGGCCTCGGGATCAATGCGCGGTCGCCATGGAGACGCGCGGACGCGCGCCCACCCGCCTCTCGCTCCGCCACCACTCGCGCAGCGCACACTCCCTCTCCCCTCACACGCACACTCGGCAGGCACTGGGCGGGGCGGGGCGGCGCGGGGCGCAGCGCGGGGCGCGGAGCGGCGCGGCGACAGGAGCGGCGCAGAGGACGTGAGTCTCGCGCGGCGAGCAGCGGCCGACTGGCGAGCACCAACCGCCGCCGAGCCGAGCCGCGCCAACCGCCAGGCTGGCCAACCTCCGCGCGCGCGCCCGGCCGGCCTCGGCACGGCACGGCACAGCGCGGCGCGCACGTGCGCCCACTCCCTCCCCTCCACCACTGCACACGGCGACGCCGCACGCGTGTCGCATGGCAAGCTGCTTCATACGACCAAACTCATTTTATAGTTTTATATCTCAACGCGGTAAGCATGCCATTTTCTGTATAAAATACGATACAAATATGCCATATTTCAATTCCGTAAGTAGTGATTAAAGCACATATTTAAAGGAATATTAATTAATTATTCATTTATATTTTAAACATGAAAAATAAATTTTAAACATGAAATATTGAATAATTACCATATTAGTAATTAATACAATTTATTGAAATTATATTAAATTTCGAAATGTTTTTAGGTCTGCGTTAACCTCTCTCGAATTCTTAAATATGTGAAAACAAAATACCAGTTTGAGAATTGTCAGAAGAATTTAAGTGATAGTTGTTTCAAGGCACGCCTAGAACATTTTGAGTTCACTTATATTTTGAAATTCCCACAAGATGTTACCGCAGAACCTATAACTTCCGCCCTCCTGTAGAAGGAGGTACAATACGGGCAAATACAATTGCCTATCCAAAAACTTAAATAGACGTGGGTAATCGCACAGCCACACGGGGCGGGGCGGGGCGGGGTGGAGCGGGGGGAAGCGGGGAGGAGCGGGGCGGAGCGGGGCGGGGCGGGGCGGGGCGGGGCGGGGCGGGGCAGGGACGGGGCGGGGCGGGGCCGCGTGCCAACGCGCACCTGCGTGGCGGGGAGCGTTTCGCGCCGCACGCGCCTTTGGGAGGGCCTGCCAGCACACACCACGCCTGCCCCGGAC
This sequence comes from Teleogryllus occipitalis, assembly GCA_011170035.1. Classification (NCBI taxonomy): domain Eukaryota; kingdom Metazoa; phylum Arthropoda; class Insecta; order Orthoptera; family Gryllidae; genus Teleogryllus; species Teleogryllus occipitalis. The sequence continues at coordinate 329,469 of BLKR01000026.1, forward strand.
TCGTCCGTCACGACGTTCAGCGGAGCTATTTGCGCACTCCTTCCTCAAAAGTTGTTCCTTCAACTCGGTGGGAGTCATGTTCATTCAAATATACTTTGCCCGAATAAGTTCTGGTTTTCACCAATTGGTTTCTACGACACTCTCCAAGATAATAACAAATTGGTCTTGCACTGGAATGCTGCCGTCAACGTAGTATTCGAATTCACGGGAATTGGGAAACAAATCCACAGGTCTTCGCAAAATTTCACAACATTTTGTAATGCAATTTCTGCACAATTAATCCTAACTTACGATTTTAGTATTTACTATAGGTAACATTATTTTATATTCATTTAAGTTTTCAGGAATAAAGTTTCACAGACTGGAAAACCTAACAGGTTCTATTTGGTACCATTCAACTCGTGTCTTATCTGTAACTACTCAAGTACGACTTTTCAAGAGACGATAAAAGAGAGATATCATTTGTTCTCTATTGCGACGGGAAGCAAGATTTAGAATTGTTCTCCAGAAAAGGCAGACCTTGATGTTTTGTTTTCATGAAAATAAGATTCCTTGTCGAGAAATACTCTTATGAATGTCAGCAAGTATCGACTTCACTATTCAGTAAAATGTACCTGAAAAAAGAGACAGTATCAGAAGTAATAACTCTGTCGCAATGTTGTTTCTTCCTCTGAAGTACGTCAGTAGGAGATATTAGAAGTCTGTCCGAAGACAACCCCTAAACAGGTACGTTTTTAAAAACGTTTTTTTCTACTCCCAATGTAGAATGCTGTCATTTGTTGGCTGCAACTAGTTGCATAATGATACTCATTACGATACAGATTTCATTATGATGCAGGTTCTGGACCAATCACAAAGGATTTTACAAACCACGTATTGATACTCAATTAATCATTCTAAAAATGTTTCGTTCGATTGTGAACATTAAAATTTCATTTGATATTATATTATGCTTGTCAGTTTTAATTTCTTTTATTATTAGTATTTTTTCATGGAAATTTATTTAAAATAAATTGGATCGTAATTTCACTTTGATCCTATTTGACTAGCTCAGTACTCTCTCGTAGGCGGACTGGTAATCGAAAGCAACCTGCGGCAGGTAGGATAGCTGTCCGCTAGGTGGCTTTGGCTGAATCCTGCATGTCAACTGCCACGAAACGATTCAATGTAAAAGTTTAACTTATAAAAGTCGTAGAGAAAATACCGTACGAAATTCAATGTAATGGGTATTATTAATACACTAAGTTTACGATACTCGCTCGTACCTCGCTTGTGTCGTACTAATACCGATCATTACATCATCGTTCCATAATGTACTACTTTAAAACACATTCGCTTTACAAGACATGTAATCGAAATATCATTTCACAACAATGCTCAATCTTCCTTCATTTAATGATGTTTTGATTTAGGTACACACAGAGGTAGATTTACACTTGGGGCGCCCCTGGGCACTACAATCCATGCCGCCCTTTTTTATTCTTCAATTTTTTTAATACAGACGATAAAGTTTGAATAATTTTAAAGCCTTTATTGAATTAAAAAAATATACCTACAATTGGATTTATCCACTTTTTCGTTGCCAGCACCCTGCAATATGCGTTTTTCTGCCAACAATTAACCGGCTTTTTGTGCAGCATTGCATAACTTTCTCTGGACCGCAGTAGCGGTAGTGAGTAAGTAAAAATTACCTTTGTGCAATTTTTGAAGAAACGAAAGAATACACCAAAATGAACTTTATGTCATATTAAACAGTGTATTTAGCACTAATTGTTGGAAAACTTTAAAGAAAAAGTTTGAAGCCATTTTTGAGAAAATGGCGTTTGAGCGTTTCTCAAAATGCGGAACATTGAGCTCATTTTCACAGTAAACTTGAGTTTTCGAGAAACTTTATGACATTTTTTAAAGCACACTTACTCGTAAATACAATAATGTGAACAAACTGCGGCTAATGTAAATATTAACGGCGTGAGAGACAAGACAAAAAAAATTTTTGTAATATTTGAAAGAAAAAAAATAGAGTAGTTTGGCGATTATGTTATCTTATAGTGTTTTTAGCTCTATCCCTACGAAAAGTTTAAAGAAAAAATTTGGAGCCAATTTTGGGAAAATTTTGTTTTTGTTTTACTTTTTAATATTGCACATATTGCACGCAATATTGCGTGAAAATTACTAACATTTTCAGAAAAATGGGCATGACCTTAATGAAAGAACTAATTATGTAGAAAAATTTTACTTCACAGAAAAATCTGTATATTGAATTTTGTAGTTGTGGAAAGACTCCGAAAACATTTTGAAAATTCTGGAACCTGCGAAAATTCAGTTTAAACACTGAAAATCGGACCCGTTCCACCTTTATAAGTACATTTCACTCTATTCATACAAGAAATTCAAAAAAAGAATTTGGAGCCATTTTTGGAAAAAAAATGAAAATGTCGCAGTGGCTTCATGTGAACACCACCAAAAATTAATGAATGTTTTTCAAAATCGCAGAGCTTCGAGTGAGGTCAGATCGAAAGAGGTTCATTCAGTTTGATAAAACTCCGATAGTTTCTTTAGGCGCTAGTGTTGCTCACATACACCAGACAGGCACACGGACGGACGTTTTAAAACAACACATTTTCGGGATCAGAGGATCTCAAAACATGTATGTCCGTTGAAATCTCTTAATCCATTTTCCGCATCATTAAATTAACTTTTTCCATGTTACGTATATTACTTCGTATACGAGAAAGTAAAAGAATACGTTTTGTCATGCTGAAAGTTATAGTTATAAAGAAATCGAATTTTCATAATTATGTTTTAAAAAATTCCACGATATCGTTCTTTGCGGGCCATCTGTCCGAGCGAAAGTGCTCTTGTTGAATCAACACGAGCAATTCATCTCAGTAAATAATTTTTAGAATAAAAAAATGGATTAAAGAAAATGTGCCGCCCAGTGGCCAGTGCCCGTAGTGCCCATGCCTCAATCCACCACTGGGTACACAAATGATAAAAGGAAACGAGCATTAATGTATATTGATTATCCGCATGCGCGCAACGCCCTGGGTTTGTAGCTCCACAGCCCTCATTTCGGAACGCATTCTCTGAACACATTATCGCCGCACTATAACGTGCGAGTTCACCGGAAGAAAATAAAAACGCAATCTCGTAAGGGACGAGCGCGCAGATGGCAGAGTGGTCGCCGGGGGAAGCGGGAGGACTCCGCAGAAAGGGAAACGAGAATGAAGGCATTTCTACCCAGCGGAATTACCATCGAACGCAAAAGAACATTCAACTTCCTCGAAGTGCGAAATACAAAAAAAAAAAAAAAAAATAATAATATCAAATAAAGCAAATCCATTTTCACTTTTCTCTCTATACTAATTTTACCACTGAACAATTACGAAACATTATTTGAAAAATCAAGTTCTATTACCCCACTTCCACATTCTCTGATTCTTATATAAGACCAGCGGCAAACTTTTGACCACGCAAACAATGGCCGGAAGGTCGGCATGTCACCTCAGCCGTGGGAATGAATTATAATCTCTCAGAGCTTGGAAACCGATATCGATTTTTCCGATAGAAAAAATAACTAAACTAGATGCTCCCCTGTATGCTGTAGTGCATTCTAGAATGAAATTGTTGGAAAAAAATATTTTTCTTCTCTAAAAAGAGTAAAGAATTATTGAAGATTCTGCATCTTTGAACACAATGCACTCCCTGTACTGTTCATGAAATTAAAACTTAAATTGTGTGGAGATCGGTGCAGTTATCCGGTCCTTTGCAGAGAGGAAAATTCGTTTTGTGAAAATGTATGATTGTAACTGAAATTATCAATTTCCATTTCAATGTATTTCACCTTATCTAGAACTATTTCATTCGCAGAAAGGAATTTCGATTTTCTAACAAATCACAATAATTAAAACGAATTATCAAATATAGTTTGCAGCTAAATTGCACAAAAAGGGGGACGACTCTATAGCCTAGGAGCCTCGGGAGTCCGTTATACATAGGTCGCAATGCTCCATCGTTTAATATTGCTTCACTCAAGTAACTGTTATGTTCGTATGACGCTCCCACATCGTCTGTGCGTAATAACTGAAAAACTAGCCATGCTGCAGCAATACAATACTTTATAATACTTTGTCTTTACTACAAGAGCATTAAAATACTTTTCCTATAGCATTACAAAACTGTATCCTTACTACGTAAGTGCGTAAAGCCGAGAAAGTAACGTCCTTTTTGAGCTAGGCGAAGAAATATTTGAAAATAGATTTTTTTATTAGTAAAAGTTTCGTAAAGAGAGAGCCGATAGAGAGTAAACCATTTCGTTTTTAGCCGGGAAACAAACTGCTCCGCTCTGGTTCAAACTGTTCTCCAGCAAATGGACAATTTTTCATAAGTGCCCCCAACAATGCGACAAGTGACTTGACTACTGGTTCCGCGCGGCCAAACGCATTAGAACACTGCCTGCGTGTGTTGGCGTGGCGTCGCTCCAGAGCCCGAGAGGGCGGCCGCGGCGGTGGCTGGGCGACAGGAGGAGGAAGAGAAACAACAGTTCACAACACACAAATATCACCATTCACCGATATAAAAAAACGGAGAAAAACAACAACGATGAACAACTCCAGGCTATGTTTTTTTAAAATTTTCGCTCTCATTCTCCGCAATTTCAATTACTTATGCACTTAGTATTCTCAGTAAAACTACGATAAATTGCATAATAATGGGGGGAAATATTTTGTCTTAGTGTGGTTTAAATTAATTTTGTATCCACTAAAACGGGAAATCCTATTACTCCATTTATTCTCTCCTACTTCAGGAGCCTTATATGATATGAGTAATATCACTTAGACGCTGTATGTTTACTTTCTGGAATACACAGTTCTAATGAAATTGCTCCAAAAATTGTATCATTAAATTTTCAAGGCACATTAAACAAATTTGGGTGGGAGAGCAATACAATTTCGATTATGCGGATATAACGACCACCCTAGTGTTCGTGACCAGAGAAAACAAAAAACGAAATAAAAGTGTTTTTTTTTCTTTCCAAAACGTCTGCCTCTCATATTTCCTCTACATCCGTCTGACAGCGTGTGCACAATAGCGCTTTTAACATTGAATGAGCTTTCGAAAATGTCCTTTCCTTTGGCGTAAAATGTTTAATCCCGCCCTTAAATGTATATATCCGGCTTTGATTTACATTTATTTTCGACTCTATGCAGATATCGTGGTGAAGTGGCACATCTCAGGGAAAACACGGAGAGCTTCTGCGCTTTACGTTTTTTTTTTTTAATTAACGGAGAGTTGGAGTAGACAATTGAAACAGCGGTCTATGTAACAACAACACTTCGAGTACTGTGTGGTTAATGATAAAAAATATACAGCCAACAATCACCGAAGAAGAAATATTAGCGGACATAAAATCCCAGTTTCAGTCAGTCATCAAAGTAACCAGATTAATGAAAAATAATGTACCAATTCCAGTGGTAGCAATAGATTTTAATGGTAAAGACAAAATAGAATCAATCCTCCAAATCAATAACGTGTGCAACTCAATAGTTAAACCAGAGAAAAGAAAACAATCAAAAGGTCCAATTCAATGCATGAGATACTTATATTTTGGTCATACCCGTAACCACTGTAATTACATAATTTCGTGCGCGTTTTGTGCTGGAGAACACTTCACTGCGCAATGCCCTACCAAAATCAATAATCACCTAAAATGTAAACTCTCTAATGGAGCACATAGGGAGACCTTCGATCTCATGAATGCTCATACTATAGTAAGCTAATAGAATAAAGACAAAATATTTTGTCTAAGAGAATCATAGAAAATCCTTTACCAGTACCATCACCCCCATTAAATCTCACAAACTTCCCTTCATTCCCACAAGTAACAGAAAGCCCAAACTTAACTCAAATAAACTACAACCAAACAGAATCAACTCATCCTAACTCTACCACAAACCAAACATTTAATTCAACCAACAGCAATCACTCTACGAACAACAATAACACCTTCACACCAACTCTACAGAATATAATCCACTCAATCACTAACTGCGTATCAAGTATTATATCCTCAATAATTCCAACAATAATACAAATCATACAGAACTCAATAACCTCGTACTTAAGCAACAACTATGGCCAACCCTCGCCTTAAAAACTTTATCATTCTCAATTGGAACTCAAACAGCATCTCAAACAAAAAAAACTGATCTAATTCATTTCATCCAACAAAAATCAGTTGATATAGCTTCACCTCAATAGTTCAATGAACTTTTCAATCCCAGATGTCAAAATTTACAGATCTGACAGAAAATGATCAAGGGAGAGGAGTCCTAATCTTAGTTAAACAAAACGTTCCACACTATCAGTTCATCCCACCACCCACCCCCAGCCTCGAAACTATAGCAATTAAAATTCCATTAAATAACAACAGTGATCTCAACATAATAACAGCATAAAAATCCAGACATCCTCGACATAGCACTCACTAATTTCACTTCCCAATTAAAGTCGCTTACGTACCATGAATTGGATTCTGATCACATCCCAGTCATTATCTCTACTCGACTCCCTGTTCCCCCTCCAACTCCCACCTCTTCGATATCCCTAAACACACTTAATATAAATTGGAAAACATTTAACAGAAATATCAACCTCTCGATCCCCTAATTTAAAACATTAAAATCTCCAACAGATATTGACGACGCAATATCAATACTCAATAATACAATAATTAATGAAATAAACAAAGTACAAAAAAACAACATTCCAGACCCTTATACTAAACTAAGCAAACCTCTACCTGCTAAAATAATCCAACTAATTAAATTAAAAAAATAAAACCAGAAGACTTTGGGACTCATTAAAAATACCATCTATCAAAAAAGAATACAATCATTTAAATAACACTTGCAAACACGTCTTACAGACAGCAGCAATACTCAACCTTATTACAATCTCTAAACGTAAGAATCAACTCTCTAAGGCAATTAAAAAATAAATTCAATTCCACCTCTACCAATAAACGCAGGCAAAATACACTCTCCTAGCGCAAAAAAAGCAGTAGCATTAGCAGAACATTTCCAAAATACGTTTACGCCCAATAATTCTCCTTTTCACACTAAACACCACGAAATCCTACAAATAGTCTCTTCCCCCATCTTTAATATACCCCACTGAATAAAATACATTTCTCCACGCGAAATAAAACACTAATTCTCAAACTTTCAAATACGAAAGCCCCCGGACACGATAAAATCAGTTCAATAATCTTCAAAAATCTCTCACCGTCAGCCTTAGCCTTCCTAAACAATATTTACAATTCAATTTTAAGAACAGGATACTTACCCCAAACTTGGAAACATCCAATCATCCACCGTATTCCGAAACCCAACAAAAATCATTCCAAAGTAGACAGTTACCGGCCCTACCCGTTTACTACCCGTTATTGCCAAAATATTCGAAAAACTTATCCTTGTCAGATTAAACCAGCTTCTCAAAAACAACATAATTCCCAAACATCAATTCGGTTCCATTGCTCACCACTCAACTGCCCACCAATTACTTAGATTAACAGAACACATCCACTCTGCATTTCAGAAAAAAACACACAATATCTACATTCCTTGACATCACTCAAGCATTTGACAGAATTTGGCACCCAGGACTAATCTACAAACTAATACAAGCTGGAACGCCAACCTACATTATTCACATCATCAAAAGTTTCCTAACAGATCGCACATTCTCAGTAATATTCTACAATCACCACTCCACCCCACACACTATCAAAGCAGCTGTCCCGCAAGGCTCCCCTTTACCTCCAATATTATCCAACATATACATATGATGAATGTTTTTGGACAACAAATTCATAGCAACAAATCATCAACAAATTCAACATAACAAATTCATAGCAACTTCATAGCAAACACATAGCAACATCATCAAATTCTAATATAGCTCAATTCGCTGACGATACAGCCCTATTCGCCTCAGGATACTGACTAAGTAACCTCCGACCACAAATTCAAAATCACTTAAACAACATTGAAACCTGGGCAAACCTCTAGAAATTCAACTCAATCCCGACAAAACAATAGCAAAAATCTTCTCACGTAGAAACTTTACCTCCCCCACTCCGCTAGTAATAAACAACTCCATCACCTGAACCCCACCATTACAACCCATTAAATACTTAGGACTTTATCTGGACAAAAAACTAAGCTGGAAAACCCACATAGATATCAAAATTAAACAAGCAAGAAATAAATTATTCCAACTCCGGCCACTAATCAACAAACACAAATCCCTGCCATACACAAACAGTACAACACTATACAAAACTATAATCAGACTACTGCTTTATGCATGCCCCATATGGACAAACGCAGCCCCCACAAATGTCAATAAAATTCAAGTAATGCAAAATAAATATTTAAGATTAATCACAAATGCCCCCTGGTTCATAAGTAATAAACAACTTTATTCAGAATTAAACATAAATACAATAATAAACCAAATAGCACAAATATTACACAACTTCTACCAAAACTTAACAGACATACCAGCAGCATCCCATTACAAACTACCGAAAAATCCTACCCACACTCGAATAAAAAATAGATTTCCTTTTGAAGCTTTCCTCAAAATTTTAGCCAAGCACGATTCTTAACACCCGAGGTTCTCCCCTAGAGTATTCTCTCCAATGTATAGATGAAGTTAGCTTAGGTATGTTAACTAGAATAAGTCAGAAAACACACCTGTAAAGTAATTGCATTGAACGATGTAAACCTTCCAAGATTAATAAATGTGTTTAATAATAATAATAAAAAAAACCTGTGTGGTTGAGCGGCAAGGGCACGGGGTAGCCGCGCCGCGCGCCACCCATCAACCGGCGCGCCGGCCGAGTGCATACGGCGAGCCCCTACGTTTTGCTCCTCACTACGAGGATTGATTCATGATAATTTATCCACTTCTCTCTGTTTTCAAGAAACATTTTCATGAACTTTTAGAGCATTGCCAATGTTGGAATCCTACGCCTAAACGTTTGTGGAACCAAAACATGAAAATCGCGTATTACGAGCATCCTCTTACCTCGCTTACTTAACACAAAGTTCTCCTGTGTTGGACGTTTTCTCTGGGCCGGTGCGAGAACATCTACATGCGCTACTTCTGGACGCAAAGTTGAACATTTTTACTCCTTCCGAAACATCTCACTAAGCCTTCTCTAGTAACGAAAAGGGGAAGAGGATAAACAAGGGTGAGGGAGACTTGACCGCGGGATGCAGTCGGGCAACGCTCTCCGTCGCGTAGCCTCCCAGGTCGAGACATACGCCAATGAGCCACACCCGGTCTTAGTGCGCCACGCGGCCTGGGCTTTGCCACTGCAATCCACTTGTGAGGGTCGCAGGGCGTTACGCAGAATGAAAAGGGCATGCCATGTGAACGCAAACGTTTTGTGTATTATTCCACTCAAACATTACAAACGATGGGGGCGAACGTTAATAGAAACATTTTACGCAACCAAACGTACGCAAATGTCAAGCTTTCTCTTTTACACTTACTTGCTTTTGGGCAAGAACACGACAGAGTATCGCAGCAACTACCGAACATTGTCTAACGTTTTTGTTTAACACAATCCAATGCCTTTTGAAAGAGCATAAATTACCATGTACCACCATTGCGCATGAAAAGCTATATATAAACAAATCACTTAACGCTCCCGAAACTATTGTGGATATAGAACGATCGCGTCTATTGTATTTAATGTCGTTGAATTGTATAGACAATTTCTTGCAAAGTATTTATGCAACCGATATGATATTATATCGATGACAGGCTGTGTTTACGGTAAGTGCCCTTGAGAAAGCAACAGTCATGTTCAAGTGAGTGAGTCTTGAAGACAGTCGGGGATCAAATATTCCAAACACTAACTGTACATATGACGCGCCGTATGAAAGCGTTGCTAGATTTTCCCCATGTGAAACTTTTCCAATAGCAAATACCTATTGCCTTGAAATCGTAATAACATTAACGACAATCGGTGTATAAAATGGATATATTGTTGTTTTTTTCTTCATGTGAATTTATTGCAATACTTCAGTTTTGTTTTGTAGAGACAGTGATTGAATTTTGTTTGTGATTGATATTAATAGAAATAAACATTTTTGAAACAAATCCGCACATTCTCTCTCCTTTACGATTTTAAACAAAATAATAAATTCCAATGATGGACACGTATGAATATTATGTTACTTCTTTCAATTAGCTAAGAGAGCTACGATTAAAGTGTCTTCTTTGCAAACACAGAGAGCTGTCCCTTCCGGGAAGGAGCGGCAGAAGACGTCTCAGAATGGGAAAGAGATGTGACGTCACCGCCGCCATGCCCATCGCCTACTCTCTCCCCGCTGAGGACTGCAGTCGCACCGCTCAACTCTTCACTTCGCAGGCTTTCCGATTCAGCTCCTCTGTCGCTCCCGACCTCCACACCGCCTACTGCGCTCGCAGGTACCACTACCTGCAACGCAATTGCCTTCGTGTTTTTCGTAGCACTCCTTTACGGACTCTTGAGCAGACGCCGGCACTCCCCAGACTTTCTCCAAGGCTTCCCAAATATAAACATGATGCATCAAAAAGAAGTAAGCAGTCCCCCAAATAGCAATCACCTATGCATGACAACTATTCGAATCACCTCAACAAAATGATCACGAATATCTGTCGTAAAATCATTTCAACTGTAACTTCGCACACAGGTCACGATGAAGGTGTATTAGCGCTGTTTCAAAGACTTAAAATTGGTGGAAGTGGAGAGGAGATACGCGCCACTATTTGTACGTGAAAATCGCTTTGTGCAATGAATGGATGGATTCGTCACGAATACTTGTTACATTAGAAGCTCTTGCGCTGAAACTGAGTAAAAATGCCAGGAGTAACAGCTAATTGTTACGTTCCTGAAGTCGTTACGATATTTTAATGTTTGGGTGTACTTTACATTAAGCACCAGTGACATTTTCTGCAAAATGGCTGAAACGTGTCTTTAAACGAACATGAGCATTTCTAGTATTTAAAAGAGTGTATAAGATCTTACCACGACCTCACAAGGAAAGTGAAATATTTGTCCTTTCTGCTTTTTGCCAAATATGGCTAGGAGTAGGCTTTAAAATAAGCACTGTAGATATAGAGGTCCCATTAAGAGCTGGTCCTTTTCCTGAAAACGACACTTCTTTTGGAGTCTGCAGCTCAACCATCTCCGCTCCCAAGCGCGAATGCCATATTTTATTTGAACCTCTTGCGGCATCGTGATTCGACATAGAGATTCGTCCATTTGCCAAGGCTGACACACTGCCCTCTAGCAAAGAAGACACAAACACTGGCAAAAAACCAACATACCTATGACATAGAAGAATAACGTGAAAAAGTATGTGAGTGAATATTTGACTCAATACTATTTCGAGTCACCTCAAATTGTGGGTGAGGGAGCCTATGCAGTTTGGGTTTTGTTCCTTTTTTTAACGATAACTCTTGCGTGGCATATAGTCATCGCTTTCTATGCGCAACGATCTACGTTTCATTTTATTAATGTTTCTGGTATGTCGCTCAATAGCTGATCAACTTTTGGTGGTACGTGCCACTAGTAATGTTCTACTTCTGCCCAACCTAATTAGTGCGGTGCAACTGCAATGGTTGAGGAGGATGAGACTGAGAAGGCAGTACCGCGCAGTCCTAGCCTCCTCCGGCATACACTCCAGGCAGAGATGAGAGAAACCACTCACACAAGCACTCACAATCCAAATTCGAATGTGGCTGGTGTCCATGTGGATTCATTTGAAGAAATTGTCGGTGCCCTACCACAGCAGAACCTTCGACCGTGAGGCGTTGCCTGGGTCTGGGGCGCGGGGCGGAAACGGCGGCCGTGAAAGGCAAATGCCAGCGGGCGGAGGTCTATTGGAAACGCGGGTAAAAAGCCCGGGGAGCTGTCAAAACACACTTCCCCAACGGAGGCAATTTCACGACGAGCAGGGGAGCCGCTCCCACTGTCTCCCGCCAAGTGGCCTCAGATACTGTCTTGAAAGACGAGGCGGAACAAACAAGACCTTTTCCAAACATACACCTTTTGTCCTCCGTAACGTATTAGGGTCATTAAAAACTATGATTTGAAAGAACATTACCGCTTTAGGAAGCGGAATGAAACAACTCGAGTAAACACATTTCCTTGAGGTGTTTATCTGTAGACTTTTCTAGGTCTATTACCGTGGGTAGTCCTTACACGACATTCTGTAGTTCGCACAGAGGATTCCAGAGGGAGCTACCTCTTTCTCACAGTGATACAAACTTAATAGTTACACACAAAATTTATAATTTATCGACATACGTTGTCTTTAAAAATTGTTTAATTTGGTGATATGTAACCACTTGGCCCAAACCAATTTAGTCAACTTATAGATCTGTAAAAGTAAATAAACAGAGGTTGTCTGGTATCAAGCTTCTATTTCGCTTAAGATCTTTTCGATCGCGTAGCGATCATCGTCAGAGCTGAAAATACATTAAGAGATATAATTATACATTCTACAGATTAATATATAAAAAGAAGTGTGCAGTTGCGTAAGCAAACTGGATCGGTCGTACCTTGTAGCTGCTGGGCGGAAAACGAAGTTCTGCGAATTTTTGAAACAGTGGCTCGCTTAAGTAGGCAGGGCGGCGGTCGGGCAAGTGTGGGGGCGGGGCAGGGGAGGGCGCGGCCGAAGGGTCGAGAGGCGCGGCCGTTGGGCCTGGTGTGAGGAGGGCGCCGGCGGTCGGAGGTGGGTGGACTTAGGGGTGTACACATTGTGCTAATTTTAGCAGAGGTGACGAAAGTTCAGGGATTTGCTGGTTAAGACTGGTATTATTCTTGTTTTTTAGGTTGTTGTGAATGTGAAGTGATTCTAATTTTAATCTGTGCCAGTACCTGTTTTCAATTTCTAGGATATGGAAATTAACGAGTTTGTCAAATGTGTGATTGTTTTGATTTAGGTGATCAGCGAAGTGTGAAACTGTGGTGGTATTGTTTTTCCATGCTTGTTCGTGTTCTTTGATCCTTTGTGTGAATTTACGCCCGGTTTGTCCTACGTATACGGCATTGCAGTTGTTGCAAGTGAGGGCATAGACTCCGCATAAAGAAGTAGGAGGAATTGGATCTTTAGTGTTGGATAGAGTTTTTTGTAATGTGTGAGTGTTGTGGAAAGTAGCTTTGAGTCCGAATTTATTGAGTGTGGTTGCTATTTTTAGAGAAAGGGGTCCTACATAAGGGATGGTGATGTACGTGGCTGTAGTGTTTTTGTTGATAGGTGTGAGAGTGGTGTGTTTGCGGATGTTGAGTGTGTTCGTTTTTTTGATTATTAATTTGTCAATGATATTACAGTCGTATCCATTCACCCTGGCTATATGTTTTATGGTGTTTATTTCTTTTTTCGTGTTTTCTGGAGACATGGGGATTGACATTAATCGATGTACCATAGCATGGAAGGCTGCGTGTTTGTGCGTGGGAGGATGTTGTGAAGTGTTGTGTATGATTGTGTCCGTGTGGGTCGGTTTTCTGAATATATTAAATTCGTGATGGTCCTGAACTAGCGTGATAGTGAGATCAAGGAAGTTTAAGGATTTGTGTTCATTTTCTATTTCAGTGGTGAATCTTATGTTGGGATGCAAGGAGTTGATGTATTGTGTAAAATTGTGAAGTTGTCTTGTGGTGCCTGTCCATAGTGCCAACACGTCGTCTACGTATCTGTACCAATAAAGAAGGTTTTTTAAGAGTGGATGTCCAGAAGCAAATAACATATTTTCCCAGTTGTCCATAAATATTTCGGCTAACAAAGGTGAGAGGGGTGAACCCATGGGTAATCCAGAATCTTGGGTGTAAAATTTGTCATTGAATTTGAAATAGTTGGCATCTATACAACAGGAAATTAAGTTAAACAGTTCAGTTTTGATGGGGACGGCACATTGTGATCTGTCAATTAGGTCTTTAAGTATAATCTTGCAGTCAGATGTTGGCACACTTGGAAATAGGTTTTCCACATCAAAAGAAACGAGTTTGGCGTTCGTGGGGACAGGGAAATCTTTAATCTTGTTGATGAGATCAAGACTGTTGAGTATTGTGTGCTGAGGTGTATAATTGACATGTTGTTTGAAATCTTTGTTCAGTTTGTAAGCAATTCTGTGTGTGAGTGTGTTGGTGTATGATACTACAGGTCTAATGGGAATGGTGGATTTGTGTATTTTTGGTAAACCGTACAATCGTGGAGGGAGTGGATTGAGAGGAAGGAATTTCTGTGGATAAGTGAATAGGGCTTTAGATTCAGCAAGTTCATGTTTTAAAGAGGTGTGGTGTTTGTTGGTGGGGTCGTTTTTTAGGAGTGAGATGCCGTTGTTGCCATTGATAAAATCGTGTACTTTGTTGTTGTAATCTTCTTTGTCAAGAATCACTATGGAGTTGCCTTTGTCTGCTTTCGTAATAATAATGTTATCGTGAGAGATCTTTTCTTTCAGTTTTTTGGTAGTAGATTGTTCTAACGAGATTGGTTGCGTGTGTGTGTTCTGTTGAATGTGTTGTTTGATTGTATGTGTAACTGTGTGCTTGATTTCCGTATGATTTGTGTCATAGGAGAGGACAGTGTCTAGGTGAATGCACATATTTTTGAGAGCATTGGCATTGGGTGGAGAAGGAGGTGAATATTTGAGACCTTTTTGTAAGAGTGTGGTTTCGGTATGGGACAAAGTAGAGGATGAAAGATTTAAGATGCGAGGATGAAAGTTGGGGTGAGCCCTGGAGTCAGATCAGAGTACTTAAGCGAGCCACTGTTTCAAAAATTCGCAGAACTTCGTTTTCCGCCCAGCAGCTACAAGGTACGACCGATCCAGTTTGCTTACGCAACTGCACACTTCTTTTTATATATTAATCTGTAGAATGTATAATTATATCTCTTAATGTATTTTCAGCTCTGACGATGATCGCTACGCGATCGAAAAGATCTTAAGCGAAATAGAAGCTTGATACCAGACAACCTCTGTTTATTTAATTTGAATTAATAAGGTATCTACATTACCAAACCGTCTAATTAATTATAGATCTGTAAAAGTAATAGCAAAAATCGCTAACATTCAGAACCCAAAACATTCATATTTTAAATGAGTAACTAGCTGAAGTACCTGGCATCTCCCTTGTGTTTATTTGTCACAATTCTAACCCGCCCTCCCCTACAATATCGTGTCAAGTATCCAAAGGTTTGATAAACTTTACGTCTATTGGATCTAAAAACTGTAGATAAATCGCTGCTAGAATTGAAAATATATAAATTTTACTGCAAATCCCATACAACACTGAATATTTCAATTGAAAAGTGACCAAGTGAAAGAACAGTGGAGTATGCATAAGGGAGTCATAACAATCATCAAAGATGCTGTTCGTGTTGACCATTCTAGACATTTAGGAAAATATGATTGCTCAGAGGAAAAACCCGCAGAAAAGTTATTTCAAGATGTCTGATAATAATGCTTATAAACTTCAAGAGCATGCAGGGGAGTCAAATATGGCCAATGAATAGGTGGTGGGAGATTTCATAAAACGTTGTGACATATGACATTACCCTTGATGGGCAACCCACCGAGCTTTGGTGTTCGGCAGGTCTCGTTCCAGTGCGAAGCTTTCGTCTACCCGCCACACACCAAAGTATAATAGATTGTCTCGCAATTAGGAAAAAAACGTGTGTAACTCGGTTATATTCGTTACAACCATCACACAAGGGCGAGTGAGAATAGCGGATGTGATCCAAGAGTTGCTTTCATCTTACCTTGCCACCTATTTATAAGCACGCGCTAGTCCGACTTTAAAACATTCAACTACCGCTGGGAAACGAAACGATCATATTACGACCTCCACTTCCGGAAGTGTCGCACGGCTTTGATTCACCCAGTGTGTCTATTTCGATCGAGAGAAGTTTCGTTGGCAAAGTGCTTCCTGCTGCTTAAACAGCCGCCTTGAACGACCTTCGCTTGTGTGTGTAAAACGGTGTACTTGGCCTATTTTGCGTTTGCCAGCGTTGTGCAGCGTCGAGAAAGAAGGGCGGTTTTCGCCCGACCTTGGCGATGTCAGCAAGAGCAGGCGAGGGCGGCGACCACGAGACGGGATCTCCTCTGCGTCGATCATCTGCGCAGCTGCCGCGCGGCCTTCCCCAACGCCTGCCACCGGTTCGCCATCTCGTCGCGTCTCATCAGTGAACTGATCCGCCCCGGATGCTTCGAACGCACACAGCACACGGGTCACGTTCAATGGAGCGAATTGTACATTTAATTTTGATCGAAACAATGATGACATTTCCTCTCGGCCCTTTGTCCCCGCGCATTCGACGAGCCCGGCACCGAGGCTTCCGGCGCAGGCCCCGCAGCGCCCACGACTGCTCGCGCAAGCGCAGACTCGGCGACAGAGCGTGCACACCTTGGGGCTCTCTCTCTCTCTCTCTACTAGTAGTCCATTCTAACAGGAAGATTCGAGTTTACCTCGTCCCTCCCCAATGCAGGTCCAAAAACATTCATCACGTGACTAAATCGAATGCTTTTTACACAGAATTTCGGCGAACAATGAGGGGTATCATCTACACAGAGCCCGCGCCAAAGCGAGTGAACTAAATACGTGAAATGTAGCTAAAAGCGATCGGGCGGGGAGGAGAGGAACGGGAAGCGGGAAACGGCGCGGGGCGAGGAGAGGGCGCAGAAAATTACTTCCGTGTTACACCAGAAAATAAATGTATTCCTTTTCCTATCGAATAGGCGATTGTGATGAATATCCTGGAAACGGCGGGTTCCTTCAGGAAGTGATCCTTTTTAACAAATAATGTAATGGTCACAAAACGCCATGTTCAGTTAGGTTAAAGTGGAAAACTAAACACCAGACTGCTAGTCGGGGTCCACGTGGCGTCATGTGGCCGTGTCTATTGGCTTCACCGCTGCAAGATACGCAATTCTGCCCGTCTCTTTGCATCATTGCATTCACCAGTTTTGCCGTTTGCAGCAATGCCCAGTTGTTCGGGAAGGTGGCAAAATTTCGTTTGGAGTCGTGGGCCGCTCTCGGGAGCGTGGTTTCCAGCGGCGCGAGGGCCGGGCCGGGCGGAGCGGGGCGGGGCGGGGCGGGGCTCGGATGCCCGGGGGCTCGACGGCGCGACGAGGGCTATTCCTGGCGCCGCATGCCGCGCGTTCCGCCGCTCCCGCCCCCGCCCCGTCAGGGGGCGCTCGGGGGTGGCGGCGGCGGCGGCGGCAGAAAGGCTCGTGCCGGAACGGCCGAATACAGAGCGAACACACGCCTACACGCGAAGGCAGAGTTATGGCAGCGCACACCAACAGCGCATGTTTATCCCGAGACAGGAGAGTGGGGACGACCTATTAAAACCAATTTTCAACCTTCTTCATTCGAATCGGAGAGTTAACAACTTCTCCAAATAAGTTCATTAGGATTTTTTTCTTTTTGTTGAGAATTTGCGTCTGAAGTGAAGTGAACGCGTTTGAATATGTACGTATTTTTTTTATTTTATTAATTGAACAAACGCACTACTGAATTAAGTATCAATTTCCGATGAACCCAAATTCAAGAAGTCCATATTACATATTACTGAATATATCTTTATTATTCTTGAAGGTGTACACAAAATATATGTCCACCGCACCTTTTTTCATTAGGGCGAACCAAGAATAACAATCCCGATATCATTTTTGAAGATTGGCCATTCCTACTATGGTTCTATAGAAGCAAGTATATAATAATCAGTAGTGAGACACCATGGCAAATCGATCAAATTTTTGAACACGGATCAAACAGGCGTGGAGTACAGTACTGGGGCGATACGGTTCTTTATCTAGTACCCATCCATACGGACATCCACTGGACAATCGACAAGACAGCTCAACCATATTTTGTAAAATTCATTGAAAGTACAATGTAAAACAGAACAATACGAACAAGACACACAAAAGTTCCGTACTACAGTGCAGGTGTAGTGCATCAGAGAGATGTTGGGTGCACTCGGAGCCCTGACCTTCAACCTCCGGATGCTTCGCTCGTCGCCTTCTGCCGCTGCGGGGCGGGGGCGGGGGCGGGGACGACGTGTTTACGCTAGCGACGCTCCCAGCAGACGGGGTGACGTCACAGCGCCGGGCAGTCGGACCGCGGCGGCCTTTAGACGCGCTCCGCTTCCGGTCCACCCTGGCAGGAGGAGGAGGAGGATGACTGAAGGAAGAAGAGGAGGGGGAACGGAAACCATATCTGCAGGCAAAACACCTGTTTGGTGATATTTGCAAATGGCACATCTGAGACTTGAACTCGATTCAACTGCAATCTACTTATTTCTTTCAATGGCCCATGCAAACACCCACATCACCACCAAAAAATCTTAGACCGCATCTAGCTCCCAATGGCCGATGGAGACAATGGCGGCTGGAGGGGGCTCCCGTGAGACGAGGAGGTGCAGACAACGGCCGAGGCGGCGCGGGGGGGGGATGAGAAAGCGTCGCGTCTTGGGCCCCGAAGTCTCCCCGGAGCCCCAGGGCGGTCGGCGACCGCGAGCGCCACGCAAGCACAGAACGCCCTGCATAAAAGCAAATTAGCGCTCCTACAACAGCGCATAACTTCCCGCATTATTATAACATCATTCAAGCTACAAAAGTATTTCTAATCGTCAAAAATGCTTTTCCCGCTTTGGGATTCGAATAGCACGACGTTCACATTTTCCCTGCACCTCCAGCGTCACAGCTAAAGTCAGTCTTCAAGATACTTTAAGGAAACGTTGAACATTTGCATTCGCAGTTTTTCGGTATTAAGGGTTCACGCACGTGGATTCTGAATACATATGACAGGCGAAGGAATTTACTATATAAAGGAACAAGATTTAAACACTTGTTCGAAATCAGGCCTCATTACAGTAGTTTTTCAGGCGAAAAATCGCCGATTTCAGTACAATAATGTCTCTGTATTACGTATGTACGTAGTAAGGCGAGATAGTACAAGCAACATTTGACAATGAAGTTTGGTACGAAGCGCATACAAAAATGAACCGTTGTATTCACGCTACACACTTTTTATATACAAAATCAGTAAATAATACAAGTAACGGGAAAAAAATCGAAGTCGATGAGCAACTTCTATCATCAAGAAAAAAATTCAAAGTAGCAACGACAAAGAACACATTATTATTTATATCACTTCATTTTAGCTAGTATTAAGTCAGTTCCCGTTGATATATTTAAGTGAACGCCTTTGTTTTATTTGTTGAAGTTGTGGAGCATCATGGTGATGGGGATAAATTGCCGCCTTGACAAAGCTGCAGCTCTGGCGATGGAAGGGGCCGGGACGCGGGGCACGGGGGCAGGGGCGGGGAGACACTGGCGACGAGTAGCCGCTTGCGATCCACGAAGGAATAAAGCGGGCGGGTGGGGTGGAGGTAGAGTAAGAGAAATCGAGAGAAAAAGGATGAGAGCCAGAGAGATAAGGGAAAAGGGAGTGAGAGGGAAAAGAGCGAGAGAGAAAGGAAAGACGACGAGAAACTGGGGAAGTGGGGGGAAGAAGCCTTACAGGGAAGAGGGCGAACAGAATTACAGGGAAGTGGAGACGGATGGAGGGGAGAGAAGCGAGAGAAAATGACAGAGGCTCACAAAGTGAACACTGACTAAATATAACCATTCTGTTTACCTTCTAACGCAGTAAATTAAACATACTAGTTATTTTTGAACTTCTCCTGCTTTTGTTGTATCATCTACTTGGGTCGGCGGAGGAATAATAAGGATGAAGTCGACTTGGAGGCTGTGGAAAAGAGGATTACTGCATTTCAGCCCTTTGAAAAAAAACACGATTTTCGAGACACTGTTCTGTAAAGGCTCTTCAGGAATGTATGAAAGCGCGCAACATACTGAATGTAGTCGTAAATGTAGCATGTTCCCTTCGTTGCTGCCAAAAATCCGTTTGCAAGACAGTCACGTCGACACTCGACACTCCGAATACTTTTTTTTTATGAATCATTCAAGAATATAACCAAACGTTACTCCATTGTTTGTGCTATTTGCACGGACATTTCTTGAACTGCCTATGTTTTGCATTACTAGTATTCAGAGTATACAAACATAATCTGTTTCTCGGCCAGTGTTGGTGCCTAGGGGAGCTGCGCGACACGCAACCGGAAGCCCAACGCGCCCACAGCCCCCGCCTGCCTCCGCGCATTCCCCTATAAGCCCTTGGCGAGCCCTCGCCTCACCTACACCTCCTCCCACCACGCGCCCGGCCCCGCCGCGCCGGGGGCGAAGCCTAGGAAGCACCCCTGCCTGCCCGCCCGCCCGCCGCACCGGGGCTTCCCCCGCCCGCACCGCACCACACCAAATCACGGCCACGCCGACGGGTCTCTCTCACTGGAGGACCACGCAACACTATACTAACGCGCAAATGAATATAACCAACAAACGTTAACTAATCAACTACATTACCATCAATGTTACGGGAACGTCATTTTACAGTTTTTTCTTTTTACTTTCAACGTTAACAATTTTACATTTAACATCTTAAACTCTTATAATCTACAGTAATGAGATTATATTATTAAATGTGTCGCAAAAATAACATTAAATGTTGAGTACATTTTTTGCTACATTGCTAATATTACATATTTAACAATGACCCTTTCTTAATAAACAAATAATTTAATTTACATTAAAATTCATATATAATTTAAGAAACTGCTAAAAAAAATTAAATGGTTTAATGATATTTTAATGTTCATACCGCAATTCAACATTTTTGTTGAATTATTGTTCTCTTAGAAACAAATAATGTAGTAAATATGAATTTTTGGTACTTATAATTCTACGTTCTGTATGTCAAGGTCAGTTACAACAGATAAAAGGCCAAAATTTGCTTTATCTTTTTAAAATTTAAAATCTTCCAAGTTCTGAAAACTTTAAATGTATCATTTCCACACAAACCTGTGTTTTCGCTGTGGTCGCAAAGTAAGTTAATATACTTTTCCCAGAGCAGAAACCTACAGAGTTCGAGCTTGTATGGTTTCGACATCAATCTACTAATCTGTTTTAGCGTATCATTTTTCCTTTCTGTCAGAAATGGAAGAACATGTCAAAACAAAATTAGTTCAGATGAATTCTGGAGGAAAATTCTCGCGATCGGCTGATCTAGTTTTCCATGGTTTCTTTTATCAATACTAGGCTAATCCCGGAGTCGAACGTACCCTCACGAAAGGGGCACGGACCGCGCGCCATATTTCCTTTCTCATCGTTGTTCATCTCCCCTTACACACACAAACAGCCTTACAAGCACTACATTACCACAGATGTCAAGATATCTATCGGGAAATCACAGCTGGGCCAGTGCCCGGTTTGATGAGGTCTGGAAGAGACACCCCCTACCTCGGCGACGTGTATGTCGGCGCTGGAGCCCACTTCGAGCGGGGAGAAACACAGCGAGCTCCAGATAACATAGGAGTCTAATAACCTAAGCAGTCTGACGCATTTACACTTACTTACACCCTGAAAATAAACGCAAGTCAACGGCGGAAAAAATTGAAAGCGTGTGTATTTTATTTCTACCAATGTACTGAGAGTAGCAGCTGACTACTTGGCGGTGACAAATTAGAAAACGCAATAACCGTGAGGGTGGCGTTTGAAAAGAAATGAGAGAAGAGGCGCGAAGTGACCCCGTCGTCCACGAAGGGCCCACGCACGTGTCAGCGTCGCGTCGCGCGCCACGCCATTCCACGCCCAAAGACGGGTTATGCGATTTGCAACTTCAAGAAAGCACACAAGAAATGACGACGCTTTTCGTCACCAAGTGAATGGTGTATTTCAAATACGTACCAATGACGTACCGTCCCTTAATGGTGAAAAAAAATACACCACAAAAAAGAAGAATACGTAATGTTTCTTTACATTCCAACAAAATTACCTTTCACAAGATAATGAAAGTATAATCAATTCGGAATGATCGATCGTTAGTTTCTTATATTTTCCAATGGACTTCCTGAAGCTACTCATTTTAACTGCAACACGTACCTTCATATTATGCACATATAACTTTCATAATTTCATAGACATTCGACCTATAGCGATTTGACAGTCGACAGTCGTGCAAGAGCACGTTCTGTCAACACTTGTCGGCCCGCACTCCAATGGCAAACTTGTGCAGTTCTTTCGACAGCAATACGTATGGGGCGCATTCACGACGAACACGATAACGCGGCCTGAAAACAGTATATTGAAAGTACAACATAATCACGAGCGCATCGTTGTGTTACAGTACTAGTGAAGACGAAGCCCGGCCCTCCGCAGACAGCGGTTGGCAGGCGTGCTCGCGCGCGCCGTCCGGGGGCGGCGGCGGCGGCGGCGGTGGGCGCGGTGGGCGCGGGGCCCGCGGGGGGCGGGGCTCTCTGAATGAGAAGGAATGCGCGTCCGCCCTCCCCTCCCCCTCTCCCGCCCTCAGCCGCCGTACACCGGCCCCTCCTCGCACTGCGCGGCGCGGCGCGGCGCGGCGCGCCGGCACCAACGCCCGGCCCCCGCCGCCGGCGCGCCTGACCTGGCGGCGGCGGCCTTGCGCGCGCGCGCACTCACGCACGGCTCACGCACTCGCGCCCGCACCCCGGCCGCCCCGCCCCGCCCCGCCCCGCCCAATGTTCACGTCTCTTCCACATTGTAATAAAAAGGAATCAATGAAAGTAGATTGGGATTACAAACAAGGAGACACTCAACAAAATGGGCCACCAATTATGGCGATATTTACAATGAATTACAAAGGACATTTCAGCACTGCTACGTATTCTAAGTTAAAATATAAAAAAAAATTATTATACTCTTAGCATTTATTCGTTAACGGAAGATAACGCCTTAAATTTTTGAATATGAATACAAAATAATTAACAAGACATTTGATAAACCTGAAATAAATAACGAAATAGGCCAGCGATATCTTTGAACGTGTTCATTTTGCACTATGAAATGTTTTTGTGCCAATAGCTTCACAGGAAACAGCACCAACTCGCTACCCTGTTATAAAATTGAGGACGAGAATCGTCTTTAAAATTCTAAAAATACGATGACTAGGGCCGAATTCTATGAAACGCAACGCCCCAAGCAGGCGAGTTGCCAAAAAGAAATAGTCGTAAACCTTGACCCGCTGGAAAGAGCGCACGGTGCTTCCCCAAAGGGTTCGGCGTGCAGCTTCCCACAGATAGCGCATGAAATGCATCAGGGCTACACTTAAATGTATTATATTTCCTTGTGGAATTATCTTGTTCCTCATTCATGTCCTGTAATTATTTCTTCGGTCGTAAGGATTTCGATAGTTCAATTACAAGGAAGTGAAGTTGGAAACACTACATCAAAGTTAATATGAAGAATAAAATGAATATAAGAATGAGAGTATTAGTTTTACATGACTATATGAATTACAAATGAATGATTGAAGAAGGTAGGACAAGGGCCAGGAAAGTATACGTCTTGCTTTGTTCCTTTGTAGAAGGCGGCATTCAGAAATTAAAGAATTAGAGGCGTTGTCTTGTCCATTATTATCTGATATAAAGATCAGCTTTCGATGGCTTAGCCATTATCGTCAGTTACCTGGTAAAGAAATATATAATATAAAAAATATTGAGATATGAACAAATAGATACGTAATTGAAAATGTAGGGTCTGACAACTTTTTTCTGTGCAATTTATATTTAATCACAATCAATCTAAGAATTTCGTAGTCAAAGAGAAACTTCCGGAAACCGGCGATCCGTACGGACAACCCGTCAGCATACGACCAGGTAAGCTATAGACCATCGTAAGTCGATGCTCAAGGTAATAAAATATTAAAAGAGAATGTTACTGAAATCATTAATTATAAAATAGAGACGCGTAGTGCAGTGCAACAAACTTCCGAAAGAGTGAACATAAAAATTTAGTATTGGCATCAGATAATCGCGAATACATGACCAGATCAAATTAAATAAATAAACACTCAGAAGGAAATATTAAAGTTATTTTCAATGGCGCCCAACGTAGAACAGATTAAATTGAAAACATAAGAAGTTGTAGGCTATTTTCAATTGCATGTCCAACGTGGGGCAGATCAACTTAATAATATCGAAGAGAAGTTCAGTTTCTTTTGAGTATTTGATATTGACTGTGATGATATCGAAAACGGCAACATGCAGGTGCAATATGAAACGAATGTTTATGGAACCGAAGTAACGTTAAGGCGATATTGCAATGCTTCTGTCAAACACATACGTAAAACAGAGGGCTATGAGCGGAATAAACAAAAACAAAAAAACAAAAAATGATAGAGTTGAAATCGTACCAAATGGAATGGAAGGGAATCGGAAGTGGGGTGTGGGAAGAGGCGCACCGAGAGGGCGGAGCATGGCGTCGCGGGAGCGGAGGGAGAGGGCTGTGGAGCCGGGGCGTCAACAGGGCCGCCGCTGGGCCGCAATAAGGGCGAGCGCAGGGGCCCTCATAAGAAGGCGCTCAGCCGCTTCCGATTGCTCGCGCGCAGGGCGCCTCCCTTCCTGCAACGGCCACGCGCTCCAACGTCCGACTCCCTCTCGCCAACATATTGCATCAAACCCAAAAACAATACACATCAAACACCTCCACATCAGCCACCGCATACTCTCCTGGATGTCGCACATTACAAGGACTGCATACGTCACGCTCCTCGTGACTTGCAGCTTTTCGGCGGGCGCGACCTCTCCGCGCCCGAGCACCGTTGGGGCTGGCGCTATTAGGCGTCGCGGACCGCACATACGAGGACGCGAAACGTTACAATACCTTTGGATCAAATAAACTTGTGCAATGTAATGTTTCACACCCTCAATGTGGGATTTACTTAATACTGCAGAGGCCGAGAGCGTCAAACTACCTAGTTGCGAGCTCCCAACATTTTGTCGATTTGAGGTTTTACATTCCAACCCCACATAAGACACCAGCTCACTTGCTACGTAGGACGTCCCCCTTCCCCCACCGGATGCTCTGATCGGTCTACGACGTGGTTTCTTCCGATCAATTCAGGTGGATGCCGGTACTATACCGTATAGAACAGGCCTGACACGGCAAGCGACCTCCCTTTCCCATCATCACTCCCATAGCTACCAGCCGACGACGGACTCGTCCCCATCTCCATGCGCCACATCTCTCTCTCAACCTGCGAAGACTAGAAAGGTTCGAACTTTTTTTTTTTTTGTATTTGAATTTGGCGTCGTAATCAGCTGACAAAAATACTTTAAAATTTAATTCCCCCGTCTCTCTATTTTTTCTCAGCCTGATACATGAAATAGAAGCTGAGAAAAAATAAAACAGCAAAATCGCGTTTCTCATTGTATCTTTTCAACAGGTTGCCCTAGAAGGTAGACATTTTTGGGAATCTACGGCATTTTTTACACTCTTTCATATGGGCATCGTGATTATTGATTTAGTTTGAGGGCACATTTCACCACCTTATTCCGCTATACTCTTTAATATAAAGGTATCTTATGAAACTTACAACTCCCTACAAACATTTTTTCCCAACAATAAATCCCCTGTACCCTTAATGAAAAAAGTGGAGTCTATTTATTAAAATGCAACAATTGTACTTCAGCTTTTGTGGCACAAACAGGTAGGAAGTTTTCCCGTAGACTTAAGGAACATCTCAGATCGTGGAGTCTGAAACAAGAATGTTCTACATTTGCCAACCACCTAATTCAAGACAATCACTCTTTGGACCCGGATACCAACTTCAAAATTCTGTATTTCGAAAATAAAGGGAACAAATTGAACATTTTGGAAAATTTAGAAATTTTAAAATTATACAATAATCCTAACCTAATATGTCTTAATGACCAATCACAATTAAAATCCATTATAAACTTATTTATTAACTAGCTTTCCCACTCTTTTATTTCCTCCCTCACCTTCCCTCAGTCTGTTTCCGTACCTCATCACAAAATGGCGCCATGATGACCTAACACTATGTTTACTTTATGTGTTTAATCTACGTGACCTGGGTAAGTACTCTTTTTATTATGGATTATGGCACAAAGTTCCCGAAACATGTGTATGGTTGAATTTACTGCACAGTAAATTTATATTGCCTACTAATTGTGGTTGATACCTCTGATATCCTGAAATTTTAAATATAATCTAGACTACGCATCTGCAGAAACTGACGAGCAGGACTTCGACTGCGGGCTTTTATTGCTACCACAAACAACGAAAATAAATTAATCAATTAGGAACTACTTGAAATATTAAAATTTATTGTGAAATTCAAGCTGGAATATACTCTGCCCTATATTACAATAATGCTCCGAATCTTCCTCCCAATTGCTACACGCAGTGCCAGCAGTGAGAGAACCTTTTTCAACATTGAAATTCATAAAAAAATAGTTAAGATGAACAATGAGTTCTTTAAGGCTAAGCTATATTGTCTATTGAACAAGAGGTGTGTGAAACTACAGACATTCTAAGTGCAATATAAGAGTTTGCTCTTAAAAAAAGTAAACGATAAAAGTTTTTGTTAAAGACAGAAGTTTTATTTTTAATTCTAACAATTATATTATTTTTCAATAAAATATAAATACTAACAGTATGGTTCTAGTTCTAATTGAAAGTCGATTTGTGTTTTATTTTCAATAATAACTTAATCTTGTCGATCAAGGTATATCCATAAGTGTTCTATACCTGTCATGTCAATATAAGTGGCATACGTGTAAGGATTTTTGTAATAAATGTGATTATTATATTATAAACCATATGCCGACCTGGATGATCGAGGTGACTAGGGCGTGGTCCGAAGGGTCACGGGTTTGAGTCCCGCCGTGGGCGTGGTTGTTTGTCCCTTGTCATTCTTGTATGTGTGTTGTTGCGGAAGGCCTTGTGAGTCTGCTGACCTCAGACCGAGGAGCCCACATGTGTGTTTAAAGGTTCATATGAGGGACATAGTGGGTACCTGGCGCCGATAGCCGAAATCGGCATCCCCTAAAAGCTGGAAAAAGCCTTCAGAAAGAAAAGAAAATTAAAACATATGCACATCATTTTTTTTATATTGTAACCTATACAATACACAATAATGATGATTGTTCTTGCCGAAAAGTTCTTTATAATTTCTGCACATTTTAGAATTTTAAATTGAAATACCTAAATAAAGGGGCGGCGGAATTCCCCTCCGCCCCGGGCGGCTCACTCCCACGCTACGCTACTGTACACAGATCAAAACACGATTGACTGAAGAGCGTGTTAGTGGCAGCTAAGCTTGATATACAAAGCGGCTCATAGAAGGCCGGGCGAGTACTTGACCAACCTGCTCGTAGCCAGTGTCTTATCCAGTAACGTCAAGGCCACAAGGGTTAGGGGCAAAGGCGTTCTGGCCTCTCCAGAAGCCAGTCTGAGCCAGATGTGAATGTTTTAAGAAGTTGCGTTGGGCAATCAATGCGTTCAACCCAAGACTTCAAAACCTCCCAGTCAAGAAGCAGTGCATGACAGAACCGCTTCGCAAGTATAAACCAACTCGAAACATAGCCCTCTTCTAAGTATTCTTGTAGGCTATCCTCCCTCCCACCCGTCAGAGAACAATGCATAAAATGCACCAGTTAAGGAGCACGCCACTTCTCATGTTTACCAAGTTACTTGAATGCACTGAAGATGGTTAAAATCCTCGAAACACGTCTGCTATGAATTAACAATTGTTTGAATAATAAATATTGATTGTGGAAGATTATTTATTTTCCTCTCGTACTATACAAGAACGGACAAGTGAGTACGCCTGTGGGTTTTGAAACATTATCGAGAATTTAGGTCTATAGCAATGCAGAAACAAGTTGGTACATCGATATTATCAAACTCATCGAGAGACTTTCTCGAATTATATATCAACACATTCATTGTTATTATTCGTATTTATTATCTATAAAGAATATCTTGTATTTAACTCAATGTAATGCATAAGTTTTGCTTTGCATTTACATACTTCTTTACTGCATTTGATATACAGTCGACTAACGAGTCATCCCGGATTTCCTAATCGTATTTCTGATACCTTTTCAACAAGATAAAAAGACATTGCTACCTACCTCTTAAGGCCGACGAAGGCCACACGGAATGTTGTACGCCAACGTATGGCGTACAGGAAGCCATTTCCTTTCCTTATTTGTCACTGGTAGCGCCCATTCATCGTGTTAAAGACAGTCAAAGCCAATTTTCAGTTGCATTTTATTAGGTGGCTAAAGAATACGGCTAGTACTCTCTCCCCATACGAAACCCGGCAGCAGTTATGTAAATATTCTTACATGTCACAACATTATGTACATACACATAAACACTACAGTGCGTTTGATTCGTAACGAGAATGACGATATCAGCTACTAAGTATCTCACCGGACGGTGCCATTGACTGAATGTGAACTCTCGCGTCTTCCGAATGTTTCTCGCGAGCAGTCTGAACCACCTGGCCACGGACGGCGCGCGCTTCTTCCTTGCTCCTCCTGCCCCTCCCCCACTCCCACCATCCAGCCTCACGCCGCCCGTTGCCCACGACTCACAAAGACTCTCGCGGATTCACAAGAATTTGCACGCCAGGCAATGTAGGAATGGGAGTGGACGTACACTTCGCCGATACTTCGCTTTCTAAAATAATCTATATTCAGTACTTTCTTTTCAAGTCTTCAGTTAGTGCTCAGCAGCGAATGTGATTCCCCCCTCCAACAGAGAGCGAACAACTGGAAAATTGGCGATTTTGTGATTATGACATTCGACTCAAAAACTGCCATATTTTTCAATGGAGAACGGTTCCAAGTGAGACTCATCACTGCAGCCGTGGCGCAATGGCGGCCATAGGAACCAAATGAGAGAAACTTCTTCTGCTTCTCCCGAAAAACGTTATTTATGGATTTGTCCCTTTTCTGCTGGAGGAGCATAATTTCAATGAAATCTGTAAATAAATAAAACTCACCTGAGGAGCCTAGCCTCTTTACGTTCAAGAGATGTAATGCAACGTTAAATAACAGTTAATGTTCACAGTCATTAACAATATACACACTCTTCATCAGGGCTATAATTGACTTTTATGTCTCCTGGTGATCGTCGTTTCTCTGCGAGTAGTTTCAAGAAGACCGCACTACAGAGATGCACACACTTCAAACGTCTACAGCATAGGGGACAACCACTAAGAGGTAAACATAACAGGAAACTTCGAAACCAATTCCAAATACATCAATCTTACATAAGTAATTAAAGATTACAAAACGAACTCATGCATCTACTATAATAAAAAAAATTAACGATAGCCCAATTAAACACACAGGAAAACATCCAGGGAGTGCACAAGAGGAAAGCTAGTAGATATCGTGTTCAAAAACGAGATGTAACACGAGCCGTTAGATCACATTGTTTCCCTGTTCGCGGGAGTTCACTCACTGAACCATTCGCTATTTGGGTCGCCCTCTCAGACAGGGAATAACATCAATAAAATTATCGCCTTGGTGCACTTACCGTTAGACGGCGCCGTGGGTTCGCTCTCGGGGGGACACGTACCTACAACAAAAGAGAATCGTTAGGAGTCATTCTTTTTTATCAGGTGATATCAAGACATGCAAATATTTATGTTACATATAAAACTCATGACGTGGTCGAAAAACATGAACACGTGTTTTGGAGTACAACGCACAGTTCATGGAAGCAGAAAGGTGGCCTCGCCAATACACTTAAAATCACAGTAAACGGCGGGGTGGCCCTGCCGCCTCAACTCGACCACGGCCGGCCACTCACTGCGCCACCCCTCCGCGCCTCACCGCACTAACGTCACCCGCCCAACACCAGAAGAAAAGAGGGGCGACGCACAGAGAAAACAAAGCAACTATTTCAACACCAAGCATATTTGCACGAACATTCAAGCCATTCATACAACCTCAAAACGGTCTGAACAAGTGATCCTGCCGAAGGCTATATTAAGATTACGATTTTGTTCAGGTGCTTCGCTAGGCTGGAAATTGCTGCACGATCAGACAACGTGCACAACATAATGTGCTCCGAGTTCAAGAAACGGCTATATTCTTAGGGGGGGGACTTGGGATCATCATAGACTGATATCGTAGAGCTCGCTGGTGTGCTATTACTGCAAAACGAGTGGCGAGGAGAGAAATCAATGCAGCTGGGATAGACATGTCTTTGCACTCGAATATTCGTCCCATAGATTGGATGGCAATGAAGGGCTGAGAGCGCGATGCGCGCCGCGGGGCGCAGAGGGGCTGCGAGGGGCGAGGAAGAGGTGAACAGGGGGGGAGACGGGGCTGGCCACCAGCCGATGCAGTTACGTCTTTTAAAACATTAAGTATTTCGTTTTAAAAGAGCGTCTAAAACAGTCAAAATGTAATCCACTTCACCCAGTCCGCTAAAAACTATCTTCAGTCTCGATCGTACTTCACTAGACAACGGTACGTCCCACTGCCTTTAAACAAAAGCCGATGGCCTGCAGTTGGCTTCTCACGCAGTAATTTACGAAATGAGATCCTTTGGAATCTTATATTGGATTTTTTTACAAATACGTTTAAATAAAATATTTTTCACTTATGTAGAAATGGTAGGAAAAGGGAAGGTCGGGTTATCACATGCGAGAGTTTTTGTATGGATATGCTAGTATTTGAAAATCTCGAAAACAAGGCTTCTTGTCTTTGATAAATTTCTATAACACTAGATTTGAAAGACGTTCGAAATGAAGCAAAAATTCACGATGTGTTGAAAGATTGAAGAAAATCGAATGGAGTATGATTTTACTTTTCCTGTTACCCTCTGCCTTGAAACCGTAGTTCCCACCACTTTTCTGCAAATGCATAAGCGCATTTGCATGCAAAAAGTAATACGGCATTTATCCGTTATTAGGAGCAAACCTGCATTCCTCTGTTTGCTAACAAAAAAAGTGCACTTGTTTCCTGGAGCACATACATCCTCTTTCCCGGATCAGTGACTAAATGCAGCCTGCCATGATGAGTTTTGTGCAGCTGTCGATGATAGCAATTTCCGACATCCCGTTCGAAAACGCTTTCAGCACAGCTACACTATGAAATGGATTAAAAAAACACTGTTTATAAGGCGTTTAACGGTTTTAAATGTCGTATGAGCTCCTTTATGTGTGAATTTTGTTAAAAACAAAGAGGAAATTAAGTTTGTGACGTCACCATGTAAGTAAACTTTCAGAGACACTGCTCCTATTATTTTGTTTTCAGTCATCTGTAAAATGCATGTCAAAAAGGTCACAAGGAGAAGATTCCCATCGTCCACAGAACGAAAATAAACCGAAAAGCAAAGCTGACGAATAACATTTTCGAAGAGGTAGTACTTATTTGCTGCTATGAAATGTCCATAAAACGCGCAAACTCTAAATTTCAAACTTCAGAAAATTGCAGCTTTAAGAACACCCATTGGGAAAGCTAAGGCCAAAAAATTGACGCGAAGCTCTAGAATTGACGTGTTATAAACTTGAAATCTGACTGATGTATTATTTAATTTTAATGGATCGTTTCTTTGCGTTAAAGAGAAAATAGGAATTAATAGAGGTAAATTTGTAAGATGACTGTCCAGTAAATTCACACAAAGACTGTCATGGGCCAGGTATCCAGAGACATACCGCCATTCCGTAGCATTTGTACAAACCTTATCGTTAAATCTTGCGCCAATTTCTCTGGCCGCAGTGCTCGCGACCTCTACGAAGCCAGATACCTTGCCCGCGACCTTAACATGCCTGCTTCAGAGAGCTTTCCCCCTCCAATTTTCTACAATACTTATTTGTGCACCAAGAGCATTGTAAGGGTTCTAATGATCGAGCAGCGACAAACGGAGCCGGAAGATCGTTAGAACCAGTTAACGCCCATCCTACACACATAATTTTATTTTTTACCTAATTTTATTCATTCAAATTTACTTACTAATTAACTCGATGTTAACATGACTCGGTTTGTCTTTTCATACTTCCCTCCCATAATTGCCTCCATAAGAGAACATGTAGCATCATTCAACTGTTTTCTTATTTCCCTCGTCACCACGATCCTTTCGATCCAGGTAAGTCGAGCTACATAACGAAGGCAATAAAAAGCTATAACGTTTCATAAAATATGAATATAAATGAATATATAAACAGCACTTTGCTATTTTCAGTCGGGATTCAGCAATTAGAACTTGGTCATGACGAAGTATTCCATAACTCGATTCCCTCTTCGAAGTAGATACAGATTTTGAGATGTTCAATTCGAAACATCAATATTTCAATCGAGATTACTACATAGAATTAGATGTATCAAGATACAAAGTAGAATTTGGCAACAAGATCGAAACTACAAATCCCTAGAGACAGAGAGAAAGAGAAAGAGAGAGAGAGAGAGAGAGAGAGAGAGAGAGAGAGAAAGAGAGAGAGAGAGAGAGAGAGAGAGAGAGAGAGAGAGAGAGAGAGAGAGAGAGAGAGAGAGCGCTTCTTATGTCGAATTCGAGATGTTTCATTCATGAATCCAGGAAAGTAAGGTTGGAAAACGGAACGCTGAGAAGGAACGCGCACAGGCCCTGCCAGCGCGTGGGCCGCAGCGGGGCGAGAACGTGGCGTCGCCGGGGCTCGAGCGGTGGCCGTGCTAATTCGGGGCGGTGCGCACGCGTGCCACGCCGCTGCCACGCCGCTGCCTCGGCGCTCCGCCTGCCGGTGCGAGGGCGAACCGAACCGAGACCGACTGCCTCTATTCCTCCCGGACTCCAAAATCCTTCCTTCAGAACCAACCATCACACAGAGGGTGTGGCTATCAACAGGCCACAACCTCGGAGACGGCCGCACGGAACGCCACAAACAGCATTGGGGACTCAAAGCACAGAAATTTCCGTTTTTCCGACGAAATACAAAATGCACTTCACCACAATGTCCACAGCTTAACGCTGCAAGATAGCAAAGAATATTATTCCGTCACACTTTTGGAATTATATTCTGTACGAGTTTAATAAAGAATTATAAATAAAAAAGCCATGTGAGGAGACGTTTGGACTGTCCATATCGCAAATACAGTGGCTCGCATAAGTATTCGACCACTGCACTGAAAATTGCGATTAAAATGCGTAGAGTAAGTTGAACATTAATTTATTACAAAATCTTATTTTCAAATATACAAAATAATGTTCTCAAATGATACAACGTTTAAATGTTTAATTGTTTGGTACTGAACATTGGAGCAAAGCAATGTGGAAGAAAAATTACACGGGTAAAGATACATTTCCCAAGACCTGATTTCTCAACATGTTGGAATTACTACTCGTCAAGGATCAGGAACTAAGAGGAGAGTTTATTTATTCTTCGAGACCTCGTGAAGATCGAGATGCGCAATTACTGCGCAATACAATTAAGTACAATCTTCTACGTATCCTGTTCGGTATCCCTGTTATTCTTTAGGATGGCAGTTTCCGAAATCACTTAACTATCACGAAATTCGAATATTGCGTCATACATTCAATGATTCTCTCAGGTGTCTTAATTAGAAACAGTTTCATTGGCAAATAAATAAATACAAATTTGTTTGCAACTGATGGTGCAGTACGAGTTAGATTAAACAATGTTTGTTTCTACGAAATATGTTACCAAACTAAAATTTGGCACATTAAAGAAGCATTCACTCATACTGTCAAATACAACCGCAACCAATTTCAACGAGTTCTGCTAGTCACGAATACAAGATATTCACTCAATACTCCGTCATTATTAAATGATAGTCCACAGCACTTCACAAGAAATGGAATATACATGCATGAAAATTACATTCTAACGAGTACAAAGACATTTAGAAATTATCTAAGCAATTTTTTTAAACAATACTTTGAGTTTGCATGTTTCGAATACGTATTTATGGACATGTGAGTACTAAAGAGGAAATATTATCTCATTTGCAAATTCATCTATTACTAGTAAAGTAAGATTGACTAAACACAGTCTATTATGATCCCACTCATACATGTGTACAAAAGTATGTAACGTAAAAATGTCTCCTCTCGTAAAGCACAGTCTGAAGGGACAAATTGAGTACATGTAAAAGTAATGAGCAGCATATTTTTAGGACCACTCGTTAATTATAAAAATGATAAACTTGGAATGTGAAGGACGAGGTAATGGCCGTTAATGAGAATTTAATAAATGGCGTGTGAAAACTATTTTTGTCAACGAAGCGCACTAATGTGTGTGTTTTCTAGCTTCGTTTACGCCCTTCATGGAATCCTCAACATTGACGTTTCACTTCCTTCATTTTACGTGAGGCGCTAAAAGTAAATCATCGTTAATGGACGATTCCATGAAAATATCGTTACGGCAGAGACGCTTAACATCTGTGTGAAATGTTGCCGCAATGGGCTCTCGACATCGCTCCAGATGATAACGAGGGAATATGAGATTATGTCAAGCACAGTATCAGTACTAGTACTTTATTCACAGCCTAGTCCTACGATAGTACTCCCTCCTTTTTATGAGTATTTTCATTACATCAATATCAAGTGTTGTAGCATTTTGTGCTGGATAAAAATGATACAAATATTAAGTTTAATGCGGACTTTGACATCCAATCACTCTTTATAATTTAAAGAAAAGCATATGCATAATTTTATTTGGAATCAACACATAACAAATAGAGCTATCATATTCAATATTAATTTATTTACTTACAATTTGCATTACAATTTCATTCAAAAACCTATGGGAAGGGAGAAAATCGACAATAAATCATGATAATAGAAAGCAGTGCGTTTACAAACAAAGGGCAACCTAACTACGTACGTCAAACACAACCGTTCCTAACTCCCGTGAATGCGTTGTCACGACTCTGATAGCACGAGCCAGACAGAGCTCCATCGCTGAAAATCCATTACAATCTACAAAATCACAAGGATAAGTAAAACCCGTCTAATTTACGAATAAAGCACATCGACCCAACACAGTTGAGAATGCATTCTTCGAAGGAATTTCTATGAACTAACGTCGATTTTAAAGTTCTCAAATCTCGATTTCTTCTTCGTAGTCGACTATCGTAAGAAACATCGATGGACGAATCGTATGCATTCCGATGCACAAAGAGACGTGTGTTCATTCTGAAGTGTACGACAACTGTACCATGAGCATCTTCGAAAATTTGGGGAGGACATCAAAGGAAGAGTGAAGAGTGGTATTTTTGTTTAAGTATTGATTAACTGAAGTTAGCAAGGCGCAAGCGGTAGAGAAAAAAATGTGACGTTATGTCGTAGCTCTTCATGAATTCAAAAATATACTTTGACAAACTTAGAAAACGACGGCACTACGGAGAGAATGGCGGCAGCGATCAAAGCAGGCGTGGTTGGCAGCATTGCGCTTAAACTGCTTCTATTCATTAGGTATTAGGTATTCATTAGGTAGGCTCGCGGAGATGGCCCTACATCTACCGGCCAGATCGGGCGCATCTTCATAACAGTCTTTGCCCACGCACTTTGCTTTTATGACTAATGAAGCATGGCAAAACCTTTTTATCAACATCATGTCAACATCTCACTATCTGAATGTTACTGACGTAGTTATAAAATACAATTCTGAAAGTCTCTTTATAAAAAAATGAAATAAGAATGAAAGTATTGGATGGGGAAGAAGTGGTGTGCCCCCTTTTCCCGCAAGCGACAAGGACAAACATGTGCCACACGCATCTGCGTAGCGTCTTTAAATGATAAACAAGAAAAACTCCTTTAAAAACAGTAATAATTATACTCCGATACTTTCGAACTTTCAACTGCATTTATTTAAAGTTTCTACGCCCATTTCCACATAATCCAAAGCGTTAGCCTAAGTGTACAGTATATCCGCTCACTTAACAGGTACGCATTCATCTACGGGGTAGAACTGTAAGTCGTTACCAGCCCCTTAATACGATATTGAGGAAACAATATTCATCCTTTAAAACTAACATACTGTGACCAGTGTTTTAAACTAGATTTTCGGGAGTGTGATTCACGACATTCTTCTGGTTCGAGATATTTTCACTAAGATCAGTGATTCAAATTACAGTAATAAGAAATAAAAAAGTGTACCATGTACAGTGATTTGCTACTCTCCACAGCAGAATTTGTTAATGTTTGTGACTATTTTCGCACGTCATGACGTGCTATCTCCGCCACAGTTTGCCACAGAGTTTACACACAGTCTTCACTTGGTTCATGATACTAATAATGATAATGATAATGATAATGATAACAATTCATTATAATGTTTAAAATTTATCCATATAGCCATTTTCAAATTTTCGAACACAAAACGTGGCCAGTCAAGTGTTAAAACCGAGCGGTTATATTCTACCTCAACAGAATAAACTATATACTAGTCTTCACCACACACCATGAGTTTTAGACGAAACAAAGTACGTAGAATATACTAGGTTCTTTTCGAGTAGCCGGTACGCACATGAGCAGTGGTACACCGCAGCCAGTGATTGACACCAGAGAGTAGGAGGTTAAAGGACATTTGCACACCCTTCCGAATTCAACAAGGCGAGACGACCCATTTGTCAAATTTCGATCAAATTACGCTAGGGCTCTGTGAAACATGAACAAGCAGTTATCTGATATCACTTCTGCTTCACAAACATCCGCTCTTCCGAGTACGCGCTTTCCATGACGCAGGGCGGGGGTAAGTTTGAGAATAATTCACGGGGAAGGTCAGGTGGTCACAGAAGCGCAGGAAGTCTTACGTTATAAGACAGAAGATGGCAGTAACATATCTAATTCATTTATGAAATACTTTGTTGTGACATAAAAATACATTAAAATGTAGCGAAATATGAAGTAATAAGTAAAATACGTAAAAAGAATTAATTATACCC
Source organism: Teleogryllus occipitalis (assembly GCA_011170035.1). Lineage (NCBI taxonomy): Eukaryota > Metazoa > Arthropoda > Insecta > Orthoptera > Gryllidae > Teleogryllus > Teleogryllus occipitalis. The sequence goes on from BLKR01000026.1 coordinate 366,347, forward strand.
AAATATGTTACAATATGTAAAATAAAAATGGTTCTAATTCTTTCAGAATATCTTGTAAACTATAAAATATTAATGAATGCAGGCATCTTCTTCCTGTAAAAGTATGTAATTACATGAAAATCTCTCCAATAGAATCAGACATCCATCCAGGTAATGTTATCAGATATAGGTTTAGAAACCATAATTTAAAACTAGAGGTGCTACAGAATGGCACAGTAACGTCTCGTAGTAACGTTTTCTAATTTCCTTGGTGTGGACTGGAACTGTACAATCTTGCCCTTCCTTCGAGCTGCCATCATCTATCGCCCCCCAAAGTACATTTTTGTGAAATTTTCTCAACTTTTCGGTTTCCAAATAGTAGAACCGAAATATTATTTTAAAGATATTAAAGAAGACTAAAACCTTGTCCTAAATAGGAATTTTCATTAAAAGATTTGGAGTCGTTTTTAAGAAAACGGCGTTAGCTACTGTAAATGCGAAATTTGAAGCTCTTTTTCACAGGAATCATTTGAGTTTTCGAAAAACTATTTCAAGTAATTTATTTATTTATTTTACGTCAAAACCGTTAAAACTGCGTATGACGTGCTATGGGGAAAAGTGAATTGTGTGCACATTTTCAAAATTCTGTGATTTCTAAACTAAGTCATATACTACTTAAATTTTGAAAAAAAAATCCTCCCATGTAATAAAATCTATTTTCAAGGATAAATAAGCAATAAATTTGGGCTCTTATTCATGTTGTCCTTCGGAATAATACTTCCTGCCGCGACATGGAAACGATAATTTGAATAATTGTATTTCCCACTGAATTCTAGAAGACGTGCACAGAAAATGAAGTTACATTTATGTCCAGAAGCAAAACAAGGGGCCATCTCAGCATTTGCTCAATGGATCAGGGAAACTGGACGAAAAACATGATCGAGATGGGGGTCATTGATCCGGAAGCTGTGTTACAATAGTTGTTACAGGTTGTTTATACTCATTTATACAGTCCAAATGGTAATTAATGCATTATGTTTCATTGTTAAAATTAATGTTGCTTTTCTTGTGATGCTCAGTATAGTCTCTAATTGTATAGAAACAGTTATGCAGCAGAAACGATTTCACTTGGGATTTAAACTTTTCTATTGAATTTAATCGTTTAATGTCATCTGGCAAAGTGTTGTAAAATAATGTACATGTATTGTATGTGAATTTTTTGTAATGAGCTGTTGATACTGTCACCTGATAAATATGATTTCTACGTCGAGTGTTATAGTAATAGACATATAAAAAAAATAATTCTGAAAATATATTCCCGCCCTTAAGCAAGTCATTTTTGACAAAAACCACTGATTCGTAAATAAACAGACACGGTAATGGTAAAATTCCTAGATTAATGAAGAGAGGCTTACATGAATCACGTGGGTGAATTTGAAGAACTTTTACACACCAAGTCAATCATGTATACAAATCGATGGAAATGTGCATATTAACGGCGTGAAAGATATTTCAAAAATTACATTTGTGTAATTAAAAAAAAGAAAAGAATACACCAAAATGAACTTTACAAAATGTTAAATAGTGCCATTACCACTATCCGTTGTAAAAGTTTGAAGAAGAAATTTGGAGCCATTTTTGAGAAAATGGTGTTTGAGAGGTTTTCAAAATGCGGAATTTTGAGATTTTCACAAAAAACTGTAATTTTCAAGAATATTTATTTGACATTATTAAAACGAATATGTACTCATAAATATACCAACATGAAGAAATCGCCTCTAATGTAAATATTACCGACGTGAGAGATAAGTCAAAAAAATTACATTTTTGTAATTTTTGAAAAAACAAATGAATAGAACAATATGGCGTTAATGTCATCATAAACAGTGCATTTGGCACTATCCATACCAAAAATTTAAAGAAAAAATTGGAGCCGTTTTTGAGGAAATCTTTTTATTTTATTTTAAAATTGCAAATATTGCACGCAATATTGCGCGAAAACTACTAAAATTTTCAAAACGTCTACATGACCTTATAAAAAGAACTGATTATGAGCAACAAATTTTAATGGAAGTAAAATTTTCTATCTTTAATTTCGAAGTTTTATGAAGACGCCGAAAAAAAAATCAAACTTTTGCAATTTTCGAAAATTCAAAGTTAACCGCGAAAATCGGACCTATGTCACCTTTATATGTGAATTTTACTCTATTTTAAAGAAAAAATTTGGAGCCGTTTATGAGAAAAATTATCAAAATGTCCGGGGGGCTTCATGTAAAGTACCCCCAAATTTTAAAGAATGTTTTTCAAAATTTCAAAGCTTCAACTAGAGCCAAATGGACAGGGGTTTCTTCAATTTGTAAAATATCGTACGCGTCGTTTAGGTGCTAGCAGTGTTCACAGATGGACAGACAGGCGGACGGACGTTTTGAAAAGAACCACTTTTTCGGAATCAGGGGACCCCCAAAAGGTGTATTTCTGTTGAAATCTCGAAATCGATTTTCCGCAACATTACATAACTTTCTCTGTACTACGTATATTACTCCCATATTTACGTATATATACGAGAAAGTAATAGGGTTATGAGTTACCAAATCGCCAGAAATTCTCAACACTATGACAATTCAACAATTAATGAGAGTTAGTAATTAATAAAAATATTAATCAGTGATTTAAATGGGCGAATATTAGTCGGTAAAACAATAAATTTGGTGATAGTTATAATAATTATAATAATGCAACAATATACACGTAATGAGTAACTGCACACCAAGACGTGATTCTGATTAGAAACTCTCTGTATGCTTGACCATTAGGGGGTCAAACTTTCTCGAAAAAATTTCTTGTAAGTATGGAATTTTTATAGCACTTTAAGAAATCGTAAAATAATTAATTTTCCTTTTTTGATCTTTCTACATCATACAAACTGCACAGTTCTACGTAAGCGTGCGACGTTTCGCAGTGTTGTTAAAAACGTTCGAGCCTAAACAAATAGATCATTCCGACATTACAGAACACACGATAATCAGAAAATATATCACACGGTGACGGTAAGGTTCAAAGAGGTAAAGCTTAGACATCTGTTGAAGCTGAAAGGGTACGCCTGAGACATCACAAAGAAATCGCGCAACCATTCATGCTTACGTCAGCAAAAATGAATGCGTCGCTCTTCTGGACTGACCATCGACAACACAAAGCACTCCACACAGCCCTGGGTACAGCGGCTATCGATATCAACGTGAAAGAGCTGATTCTGTGGAAGCGACATAAAATATTAGCAACTCATGACTACTCCACGAGTAACAGTGCAACCCGTTTAAAATACAAATACCCTTCATGTTTACTTTTGTTGCGCATACTAACATACAAAAACCAACAACCAATCAATCATACAGTTCTTTAGGGAATAAATATCAAACATGAGAGTGGTTTGAATTTGCACGAGATTAAAACAGACGTTTGTGATTTTCTAGGCTTGTTACTTCTACTAAAGTTTCTTCGTTTCAGAGAATAAAGAATGAGGTGTTCGCTTTGCTTCCTAACATCAATTTCTGGAAATGTGTCCTTGAAGGCGGAAGTGGGGAAAACGCCCGACTAGCCAAAACAGCCCGCTTGGCGAATCCGTGAGCAAAAAATGAAAATCTAAATTCAAAGAAGAATCCTATTAGGCAAGCGCAGGCGGCTGATCGTCGGAAGCGCTTTCGCTTGTAATCCGATTAAGCGATCCACTTTACCGTTCCCCCGAGCGGCGAGTCGGTGGCGGCGGCGGCCGCCGGCGGTGGCGGCGAGGGTGGCGGACACGGCCAGCAGCCCGTCCATGTCTTTGGCAGAGGCGGCGGCGGGGCCTCGGCGGCGGGGCCGCGGGTCCAGGGCGGCGGGGCCGCGGGGGCGGGCTGCGGACGCCGGGGGCGGCGGGGGCGGCGCCCGCCGGGTCGTCTTCGACGGGCAGTCGTCGGTCGTCGTGGTCGCGGGTGGGCGGGCCCAGCGGCGGCGAAGCGGAGGCGCGCGGGGCCGCGGTCGGGGCCGCACTGCGCGCCGCCCGCGCCGCCCGCGCCGCCTCGCGCCGCCTCGCGCCGGTCGAGGGGCTTCGCAGCGCCGAGAGCACGCGCGTATTTTTAGCGCGGGCGGCGGGCGACAGCGGCGGCCGCCAGGGGAGCCGGGCGGTGGGCGAGCGCGCGCTTGTGCCGGGCAGAGCAGGGCAAGGGGCAGGCGTGGAGAGGCTGGAAGGTGCAGGCGAAGGGGAGGGAAAGAGGCGCATCAATGTCACCGCCGCAGCCCCTGGGCGCCGTGAGGCGTAGCGCCGCCGCTGGACACTAAATTTACAAAGGACGCGTGCGCTTCTGCAGCCCACGCAACGCCGCCCTCCTTGCCCTGCTCGCTTCACGCCAGGAAAAAGGCCAGCCGTATTGTACAAATTAAGCTACAACTAATTCACATACTACATTCACGTTTCACAAATACCTACGACATTTCACACAAAGTTAAACACCACAAAAAATATGTTTCCCAAAAGCAGGAAAATAGAAAAATGACTCTGACAACTGACATTTCTGTTGTAGTAATGCTCAGTAGGATTTAAGGCTGCGGATTTAATTCATTTTCTGTTACTGCTTTTTTTCGTCAAAAAAATATTATGTTACCGACGCCACGATCAGCTAACTGCAGCACAGCTGGCATTATGTATCAAAGATTATTTCTTCTTCTTCGGATGCCACGAAACCGGTATGTCTCCGTAGCGACTCAATCAGGAAAGGAAAATCAGACTCGTACACACATAATTTTGTTCAATGACACTAAAACAAAATATATGAAGACGGCATGGTACTATCCGAATTCCAAATAACTCTAATACTATATGTATAAGATATCTAGACCCCGAGCGTGTTGCCAATATAGATGTAAACATTTAGGTAAATTTATAGGAATTTCGTGAATGTGTGATATTCGCGTACGCGTGTCCACTGCATTCTGTGTGACTCGTGGAGGTGAGGATGTGCGTTCATGCACGGGAGATGAAAAACGCACGCCTTAAAATTGTCGTCAGTAGTTCTACTTATTGGTTTCAACATGCCACAAAGGGGTTCAATGATAAAAACGTATAAACGTGAATATTGTAAGGAATGGAACTATTTTTTGAAGGTAAGGAGAAATTTGATATCACACTCCCACCAAACTTATTTGTACTTACTATACCACAAATCAAAGAAACTAAATGTAATGTTTTAAAAGGAACGACACGAAAAAAATCGGGCGAGAAATGAGGGAATGAAGCCTGAGTAACTTGAGAATCCGTGAGCAACATTCTAATCAAACGAATATAATGACTGTAATCAAAACGTAAACATCTATGTACCGTATGAATGCTGAATTTGGGAACTTTAAAGTACAAGCTTCTTCCAAAACTACTTTACCTGAAGCGTTTGGTTATTTTATGAATTCCAATCTAAAGCTAAGCCAATCCTCACGGTTCGTTAACAATATTTGGCTAATAAGGGAAAGCAACTTAAAAATAGTTTAAAGTGATATCGCCGTTATCGCCTAGAGTTTGATTTCCAATGATTCGGCTCGTGCTTAAGTTGTACGGTTGCACAACCCCCACAAATATATTACTCCCGCAAATGGGAACAGCGGTGATGGAACATATTGCTGTTCCCATTTGCGAAAGCAACAAATTTCTTTATATACAAAACGAACATTACATATGTATATATATATATATATATATATATATATATATATATATATATATATATATATATATAACTATAGCCCTGAAGCAGGGCAAATAAATAACCGAAACGCTAGCACTGTAAAAAAACATAAACATAGCTTTATAGAGCAATCCTCACAATTCTCCACACACGAAATTAGTTTGTGATTCTTACACTTTTTGAGCTTTAAAAAAATTGTGTGGAGCTTGAAACAATTTACAGTGCAGAGGAATTCAGGAGATTAATTACCAGGTACTCTGAGAGTGTATCAGTTTCTCAAAGAGTGCAAGTTAGAAGATACATTCAATGAAGTCATCAGACTATTAGAAATCCTAATTCCAATTCCATTGACCACTTTTGTAGCTGAGAGTTTTTTCGACCCTCAAACGTATAAGACCGTTTCCAAAAAACTGCACGCCACAAGCCAGATTGTCGGCATTGGCCATGCTATCAATAGAGAGGAATCTCCTAATGAAAGTTGCTGATCTTAAAGAGGAAGTGATTGAAACGCTCCCACAGCAAGAAGAAAGACGTACAGATTTCCTCTTTGCATAAAAATGAGAAATTAGTTCCAAATATGCTAATACGAATTTCACTTTAAGAGAGACTACATTTATGAAAAATTACATTCTTCCATTATTACAATATATACCAGGTTAGTGTAATTTTCCAAATATAATTATTTCGTTATCACCACTGCCTAGCAGCAGCAGCAATGCCAACTAAGATCATGAAATGAACTGGAGTAAAATGTGTCCAAACAATAGTGCTTGTTGGTAAGTGTTGGAATGCGATCGTCGTATTTTCTAAGTAATATTTCGTAAGTTTTATATGAATTATATTACCGTCAATTGTCTCAATGCAGAATTAATACAAAAATTCTAGTGGCCACTGGAAATCAAAGCCACAACGATGTGCGTGGGAGGTGAACACACCTGACACGGACACTACGCATAAAATTAGTAAAAACTGTCTGAATATATACTTTTATTGAACTGTTTTATTTACTTTAATTTTTTATGTTTTTTTTATAGTTGTGTTCTTAACTGTGGAAATTACAGTTTCGTCTTTCGATGGAGCTGTAACCTCCAGCTTAGTGGTGATGGGGTGGATGATGAAAATGAAAAAGAGAGAGAAAGTGGATCACGGGGACAGAGCGGGGTAGAATAGAGGATGAGGTGGAGTCGGGTATAGCGGCCTGCTATGGTCAAAGATGCAGCCTAACGCAGTGGCATCGTGCAAGGGCGGGGGTAGGGCAGGGAGGGGGGAGCGGGCGCGCGACCCCGATGCATATTTGACGCGGGAGCGCGGAGGCTGGGAGAGCACATGCGGCGGGAATGCCTCGACGCGTCGCGTGCGCGCGCGCACGACCTGGCCCGACGCCAGGCCTCGCGTTCGCAGTGGCAGTGGCACCAGCACAAGCGAGGTGCAGGTGCTTATGATAAGACACAACAGGGGTGACGATGCTCGGAGCGGATGGAGGGTGAGCTCAACCTATTAAAAAATAATTTACCTTACAATTCTGTCAAATCGAGATAGTTTAATGACTTCTCCGTTGCAACGCAGAGCAACGAGTTTTGGGAAAACTGGAAGGTGTGGGGAAAATGGTAATGGCAACCGTAAAAAATGTTTATAAGAACATAGTACATGTAAAGGAGATAACGGGATATAGAAAATTCGGGAATTAAATTACAAAGCGCACAATACGGGTAGCGAGCAAATATGGCAATGGGAAGGTGTAGTATTTAGTGACAAACGATTGGTTCGAAAAAATTCAATCGAAAAAATTATTTCCGCATTGAAATTATGACAAAAAAAGCAACAACTGAGAATGAATGGGAATTCGTCCTCGAAAAAAAGCTTCATTTCAAACTTAACGCCTCACATTTTCAAAGGTTAGTTTCTGAACGACAACGTCAATTTTAAATTCATGGCTCGACATGTACGCACGCTATACTTATTTCTCAATCATTGAGCCTCTGAGGGCACAATTACGCAAAAACCTTGGCTCTGTAGTTTTGCTTCGCCCACCGCGCGCACGGTCTGCATTTTGGGGGACCGGAGCACCGGTACACAAACAGACCCCGTTTGCATCACCTGTCCGTCTCCGAGTTAACGACGGTGCTGTTGGCCTCCATCCAGCATAGGGTCCACCCGCTGAACAGAGTTATCCGTTTTGATTTACTGGCGCGCGCATAAAGCAACTAAACCCTGGAACTTCGCCTCGAACCAATCGTCAGGTTACAACCTTTATTTTCACCTTCGGAACATTGCGCTAGAGATTTGGGGTTGCAGTCGCAAATTATGCAAAGGAAAAGTTTATAGAATTTTAATTTATGGCCAATAAAATTTAAAAGTGACCAAAATGAAAAGGCACAAGTCTTCCAAGCAGGTAACAAAAAGAAGAGTCAAATCGGTCCACTATATTTAAAAATAACACAAAATCTTGAGACCTTTACGACTAATGTCTGATCATGCCCTACATAGTATTCGAGGAACTTCCGAGCGTGCCGATGTGCGGCTCCGTCACTCCCGGCTAGACCACTTCCCGCGCACCCATCGACACATACGAGGTGCGATTCGACGCGTCTTGGTCTCCTCATGGGGAACTAATAATTTGTTTTCGAATCCGACTAGAAGATTCAAACAAATTTCCAAAAACGTGTTTCTGCGTGTTTTAGCGCCACGATCTTAGTGAAAGGGCCGGATATTAAACTAAAGCCACCTAAATAGATCTATATAGGTGGCGTAGATTAAACTCCAGTGTCCAAAAGCATTTTTCGCTCAATACGCCATGATATTCTTTCACGACGCTGGCAACACGGATGACATCTTTAAGTGAACAAGTCAAGTTCATTTGAAGAAGGGAGTGCGTGGCGTATTTCATTTCAGTTTTTGCCGTAAGCCTATTATCGTATTTTAAAAAAATTAATTTGCAAAAACCTACGAACAGTATGGCCTCGGAACTTATTAAATTTGAAGAATTTCAAGTCCATAATAATAAGATACAATATAAGAGAAATAAGAGAAAATAAAGCCACGAGTAATGTTAGAGAACGAATGTTCGTACGCGTTAGACTTCTCTCTTTTACGTTCCTAAATGTTCAAATACCGATTTTCAAATGAATGTGATCCAGAACTTATTATTGTTAAACTTAACTAGCACATCCACATAAACACTCGAAGCAGTCGCCTTTTAATGTTTATATAGATTCCCATAGAAAACGATTAATAGAGCAATTGCAAAGTGGAAGTGAACACAAATCTGTTTGTGGAGTTTTAATCTCTTCTAAAATTAGGGGAGAACAATACGGAAGTGTTAAGCAAATCCGGGAAAGAATGAAATGTATTTGTAGATTTTTCGGAACTACTTGAGAAAGATCTTATATTTGGATTAGAGAATAATTCAGCAAAACACCTTACAGGTGATCTTTGAGCATTATTGTGCATATTAGCAAAACTCGTAAAAAACGTAGCTGTACTAAACTAACTATTCGCACCATCAATACCTACAAGTATTTTTTACGGCGATTATAATTTTTAAATTGCAATATTACCAGTTCATATTCCGTATGGGGTAACAAACAAAGCCATTGGATGTTGGAAATTTTTGAAGGGGAATATAACATTATCAGCTACTATGATTTATTGGTAAGTCCAATGCCAGATACTGTAAGAACATACTTGAACAAAGCTACGCATGAAAGAAATGAAGTATGAAAGACATTTTCAACACATGAAAATACTTTTGAAACAGTTTACAACGTCGGCGACGCCATATTCAACTAGCTTACAGTAATATAATACTACTAGGATTGTCGCGTTTTGACTTATCTTTGGAGCCGAGTAACAATTAAAGCCAGCCGCAATAAAGAATAACGAATGGTGCAATATGGTTGATTGAATTAACATCTTTCGTAAGTACACCCCATTTATAGTGCATACTAATGTAAAATACTAGTATATCTCAAAATAAAAATTGATAATCAAACATCATGAAGTGTTTAAGATGCAACTTCACAAATGATGTTGCAAATAAGCTACAGCTCCATTAATCATAGATAAAGACAAACTAATATTTAGGTATTAGGGCATTTTACACATCCACACATATTAGGAAATTATGATATTCTTAAAAGGCCAATAAAATACCCACTGCAATTAGTTTGAAGATCGCTTAAGACTGGTTTAAAAACTCTCTGCGCCAATTGGGAACTCTGGAACTGAAACTCGAACAAGCGAAAATTACGACCATAAAACCAAATGTAAAAGTTGGCTTTTTTCGTATATATACGTATATACGTAATATATGTAGAATAAAAAAGGTTATGTTGTGCTGAGGAAAATCGATTTCGAGATTTCAACGAAAATACACGTTTCAAGTTTCAGGGTCTTCTGATATCGCAAAAGTGTTGTTTTTATTTTCCTTTCAAAACATCCGTCCGTCAACACGAACCGCACTGCAAATTCGTCTGTTGGTCTCTCAGTCCGTTGGGTGTGAACAACGCTGGCGCCTGAGCTATTCGTATGACTTTACCAAAATGAACATTCCTCGATCTTTCTGGACACGTTCGAAGCCCTGCAATTTTCAAAGGAATTCTTTAAAATTTTGGGGTGCTTTACTCGAAGCCTCTAGGACATTTTCCTTCTTTTTTTACCAAATACGCCTCCAATTTTGTTCTTTAAATTTCTTGTAAAAATGGACTGAATTTCCCCTAAAAATATGGCATGTGGAAAATAATGAAGTAGTTGTATGTTGAAAGGAGTTGTAACAACACTGGTTCATTTATGAGTAAACCACATTCATTCATTAAACGTTATAATTTTAGCGACTAATTTCAGTGACTCATATTTAATTAACACGAGCGGCATGGTCCGGCGAATTTCGCATGAAGTGCTATGTGTCCAGAAGTCGACAACCAAGAGAGGAGAGGAACAAAGAGGCTGCGCCATGCCAAGCGTCGTGCGTGGGCGGCGAGGTGCTGACACCGCCACTGATAACGCTGCCATAAATAACCGCGCCCCTACCGCAAGAGACGTAGCCGCTCGTGCTGACGCGAGCATCTGTTGGCGATCCTAGCCATAGGCAGACGCTTTTCAAAATCGGAAATGAGCATATTGAGACACATTTTGACAAGTTGTCTATGGTTCCCAGTGGGGTCGCTTTAATGTTTTGTGTACCGAGACCCCATCATGTTTTAAACTGTTTAACATATTGAAAGAAAGAAATATATAAAATAAAATTTAAAAAATTAAAAAAAAATCAGTTAAACCACTCAGTATTCATTCTTATATTCCATATTACATTGTGGATTGAAATTGACTAACATTTGTTACGTAAACGTTGACATAAAGATAATTTGCTATGGTTTTCTATTAACATTTACTGTGTTTTTCAATTATCAATGAACGAACAAAAAGTGTAATGCGTTTTTTATTCTAGGGTAGTTTCTTAGGTCGCTTTTCAGCCGTTTATGGCCATATCAGCGATCCCCCGTCCGCGGATTCCCTGGACTTCTTCCAAGGCGAGTCCTCCACACTCCTCAGTCTATGAAGGCGATCACTCGCATCGCCACACCCACTCACCATCATCACTGCCAGTCTCTTTGTGTCCCGCCGCGCCGCCTGCTCGGCGAACGTACCAGGGTAAGGTGGAGGGATGGAAAGAAAAGGGAAGAAACGTGACATGCGGTTGTTGGGAGAGCCCAAATGGAGAGATGCCACAAAATAAAATCATCGATGCCCCAGGCGGGTTTCGATCACGCGATCTTCCTAGCCGAGAAAGTTACGGCGCCCCTGCCTCACGATCAGCCACTACGCAGGTCGGCCTCCTCTATTTTGTTGCGGTGGATCGAGTTTTTTTGTTGTCCTTTTTTGAAATTCTTGAATTATTGACAGTTATGTAGAATACAAATATTTTTTCAATAAATTAAAAAAAGGACTTAATAATTTCGCAGGATCACTTTTAAAACGAACCATTCAGGAAACTTTGATTTTGAGGATACATGAAACATTCAGTCATGAGAGGGGTCCAATCTCCTCAAGGTGTATGATCCTCCGCTCTCAACGAAACGAGAAGAGCTTGGCGCGCAGCCCGCCGGGTTCGTGTCTCGCCGGGCAGCTGCGCCCCGCGTGCGTCATGGGGCAGGCGACGGGCGTGCATTATGCAGCACACGAGGGGCGACGAGAGGCCAAGCCAGTCACACATATTGCGCTGCTATACTCGAAACGATGCACAGCAAGCACACAGATGAACATTTCAATATTATCGTAACGAATGAATTTATGCACAATTTAAAGTACAGGATGCTACTTTCAAATAGTGCTGTTACAACAGCGAGTACATTCTCGGACTTACGAACGAATTCGTAATATAATTCATCGATTTCTGTCCATTTTAAAACATCTCAGACATCAATAGCAAAACTCGTTACAAATCGAAGAACGTTAGGTGCGAAAACTAATTATTTTCAGGCTAAAATATCAACACAAATTAGACCATTAAAACTGCGTTTCTTATAGCTACAACATCTTCCAAAAATGGGAAGGAATTATCAGAATTTCAATTCAAATTATTTTTTTTAGGACAGATTACAATTAACAAAAAATCTTTAACACAGCGAAATTACATTATTGATAAAATGATAATTTTATTTTCTTCGCAATTTTCGATAATACCGAGTTCGCCGAAATAGGGACCAGCACCACTTTCTTTGCCGTTCCTTGCTGCATACGAGACAAAATTGAAAGAAAAAATTGAAGCTGTTTTTGACAAAATAATTGTTTAAAACTTTTTCAATTTGTATTCGAGCGACCTGAGGCCCCCACTCGCTCTCGATGTGCCTATGCTGGGGAAAGAAATTTTTAAAAGAATATCTCGCAGTTCCTGTACGGTGTTAAATGCCCCCGTAGCTTCCACGGAAATCATTGCATAAAAATATTACAATTAACAGAAATGAAAACACTTCGCATTAAGAAATCGAAATCACTTCGTGAAAATTGTCGTGAGTTCAAGAAATTAAGAGTGCATATATCCTTTCATTAACGACTGTGACAATACCGTATAAAAAATCAAGACACACACAAAGGAAATTCAAAAATATTTTGCAGAGGATTAATGCTCGCACCTCTTTCTCGTCATCAATCCACTTCATTGAAGACAATAAGACCGAATAAAACTTGAATACGCACGTTTACGAAATCTGCCCCCAACAACAGAAGCAACGACTCGCAAATTGCGAGAAATGTACGCGACGTAACTCTGGACATCTCACTGAATTACAAACGTCACTCCCAACAATGAGACCAAAGTGGCTCTAGAGAACCATTAGTCAAGCTTCCCGCCGAGACAGCTCCACAGGGCGATGTCATTCATCTTCGCTGAAGGCGATCGATGCAAATGACTCAACGAATAATCCGAGCGTACAGCGGGAGAATGACCTCGTTTGTCAGCACATGGCTCCAGAAATGTGTTTCAGGGTATCTGAAAAATGTAAAACTCATTTTTGCACGAGTTCATTACAAGTTCATCAGGTGTCCTTCGCGCCCGAGGACACTCCCTTTAATATTAATATTCCACATCAACTGACTCCGCAGTTTAATGTCTTTTTACTGCAGCAGCGGTCAAATAACCCCGGTACTGCTTGGCGTCCAATATTTCCCTCCGGCTTTTCGAGAGCACACGTGAGCTTACACGAAGCGAAGGCAAAACACGCGAGGGGCGGGCGAGGGGAGGTTTGAAAGGGAAGAAAAAGGAGCAACGACAGGCCTGCTTGTCTAGGGTGCCTCTTCTCAATCAGGTAATGTCCCCGGGCACGAACAGTACGGATAGCGACCACGGAAAACGATATCAGATATATCGACTTTCCGTCCTAGATTTCTCTGCAGAAATCGAACTGGTGAATTTATAGTATCGTGATATTGGACGAAAACTGTATTAATAATAAAAGCGAAAAAGGCGGCGGTGACTCATGGCATGTAATAAATCGAATATAATCATTCGAACACTGCACGCGCTTTCTCTCGTTCCCTCCCAACATTTCGCACGGCTTTTCTATAGTTCATCAAACGAAAGAAATTGCTACTTATTTCCTGATCTTTACTCCATAGAAGATAATGAAAGTCGTACGGAATCTCTGCAGTCCTGGCTAGTGCAGGGACTACAACTATTGGCTACTTTCAAATACTGAGTCGATGGTGAAATTCTCGATGTTTTAGTTTGAATAATATGGACACACAAACTCCGTCCTAGGCCTCGATACCAAATCCTGTGGGGAGAGCAGGGCGGGAGAGGGCAGGATACGGCCACGCCCAGCGCCGGCCGGGAAGCGCGTCGGCTGTGCCCCGTGTTGACTCGTCCACCGCTCCGACGTGGCGTCGTCGGTCCATCATAATTAAATAACGAGCCCTCCGAGATATTAAACCGCAATTACGTCGCCTCCCCGCCCCGCCCCGCCCCGCCCCCGCCCGGTGGCGCCTGAAGGTCGCGCGCGGGGGCCTTGAGAGGGGCGGGTGGGGTGAGGCAGGAAGAGGAGGAGAGATTGCAGAGACAGGGGCTGAGGTGTGAGTAATTATGTGATGTGAAGCGAGAAAGGACTTGGAGCGGTTGCAGGCCGCACAAATCCATCAGAGAAACCGTTTTACAGTCATCAAGGAGACGTGTACACACCGGAATACCGGATATGCAGCACAAGTAATAGGTAATAAAGAGCAAAAGCTAGAACGAGAAATGGTCGAAGACGTTCACTCAAGTCCCAGAGATGCCGCTACTGCACAAGACGAAACCCACCGTGATGATGGCACAGTGTTGTCAAAGCAAGAACGACTAAGGCCGACCTGGATGGCCGAGGTGGCTAAGAGCGAGTACCGACTCAGCGCTTCTGTCCGAAGGGTCGCGGGTTCGAGTCCCGCCTTGGGCATGGCTGTTTGTCCCTTGACTTTGTGTCTGTGTTGTCGCGGAGGGCCTCGCGTTCTGCTGTCCCCAGATCAGAGGAGCCCGCAAGTGTTTGTCTAGTGTATGGTCGAGTATGCGTCCCTTCGGGACGTAAAGGGCAACCGGCTGTCGGCTGGATAAAAGCCCTAGGAAAAAAAAAGAACGACTAAGAAGACATGCGAGAAGCATGGCAGAGGGTTGGACATCCAACGTAGCAGCGAGGGTCGGGGGTGGAGATGGTTCGTCGAAAGCAGCCAAGGATAGTAGTGGACATACCACCAAATAAGTGATCAGCATAAACTTTTTAAGGTTTTAACATGAAATACTGATGGAAACGCGTGCTAGAGGGAAAAGTCTGACTCCCCTTTAGTAACAAGCAGCGAGCAGTGGCACAGGCGCAGTGGTCAGATTCATTAGCAAACGAGCTCCATGGCGCTCGTCCATTCAAGCGAATGGGAGAGTTGACGATTGGCTTCTCGCCCAGCACGCACAAGGACCACCCGCTTCGTCTCGCCATTACCCACTTTTTTTTTTTTTTTCAAAGGGTTTAAAAAAACTCCTTCCGCTAAAAATATTACATTTTATTCAACTTCTTTCAGGTAACCCACGTAGAAATGTTATCAACAATTTGGGAATATAATACAACAAAGATTGAAATGTGCGTCCTCTACGGGAGGACACATTTCCGAAAGAAAAAGAGTGCACTGTATGAAAAAAACCGCAGAGCAAATCAACCAATTATTGACTAGGTTCTCATGACTATGACAGTACTCCTACTGATATCAATTTTTACTGCAACATGAAACAATCTTTATGCATTTATAAATCGAAGACGATTCAAAATTGTAAACTTCTACTGATTTCTTGCACCAACGTTTATTTACAAATAGGTTAGGGGACATAGGGAATCGTAGATTTTAAGAACACAAGTAAATTAATGTCAATACTCGTACCATGCAAAAATTAACCTATCACCCTAAATTACCCTATCACCACCGTCTGTTACTTTCCCCTAATAATATAAACGAAAATTTTTAGAAAATTGGATTTTTTACAAAGTTGTTAAAACTTTACATCACATTCGTATCGAAGCATCTTGTTTTGTAAATAACTATTTTAACATAATTATTATCTTTTATAGAGGTAGCATTCGTTCAGACCTCTCGCATGCATCATTTCTAAACAACACGAATTTATTTTAAATATAGAGTTTAATAAGTCACCAGTAATGGATGAAAACTTCAAGCTAAGGAATTTGAAATAACAAAATTTATGTTTCTCCCTCTTGAAGCATTCGTACTGCAAAACACACATACACACACACACACACACATACACACACACACAATAATGCATACACGGAACGACAATTAGAATAGAAAGTATTTGGTGGTTCATGTGCATGTTTAACAGGACACAGAGAAATGAAAAGAAACGAATCAATTTGGTTCTGAATGTTTCAAATTCTCTAACAAATCATAAGAAAAAGGCACCAAAAATTATTATGGGTGTCTATGTGTTGTAGTTTTGGCAAGTCTTCGTACAACAACACAAACAAAAGAAGAACGGCGAAGAAAAATACGCGCCGGTTATCACTGGATCTTAACACTTTCAGAGTCCTTTAATCCAACATTGGACTAGCAAAACGCACGCACGACAGTGAACAGAGACAATGAAAGTTAATATTGAATGTTTCAAATTTTCGTTCAACAAAATACTTTTCAAAAAATAGAAACAAGGCAAATTAATATTTGATTAGTGGCCTGCATAAGCAAAAATACTGCTAAACAAAGCCACACAAAATGTTTTTCTAAAAAGTAGAACCCCTATTGATCAAGAACAACAAATAAAATACTCTTATAGTACATCACAATCAATCATTTTGCAGAAAACAGTCTTCGAAAATATAGTGTAGCGCATTCAGATTCACAGTACAACAGTTCTTTGCATACCAACAATATCAACAAATTTTCTGTTCCCTAACATTAGTGAATAGCAAATGTTTAATGGCGGGCGCGCTCTTCCTTGGAGCATTGTTGTCGTATGACATCAGTTGTATCGTAAGTAGTGACGCACCGCGTAAGAGAATTCAGTCAGGGCACGTATTGTGAGAACATGTGGAATTACACAATCAATTACTTGAATTGTTCACTCCAAATCGAAGCTGTTTAATTGTTTTTTGGATTTTCCCAGATTTCACTGGTATCTAACGTGTCCAGAGGCTCCATTTTTGCTATCAACTTCTGTTTGCATCGGAAATTAGAAATATAGATGTTTTTGGAACTAACAAAACGACAGTCAGGTCTCAAAAGGCACGAGATTGCATCGCTTTCTTTCAATTTTTTGGGCGCTTTGAAAATTCGTAATTTTCATATTTTCACCGTTTATCTTGTACTCGTCCAATAAAACACAATCATACTGCGTCAATCATAACGCAAATCCACATCTCACTTTTTCGAACAAATGAACTCCTCGTATATGAACCGCCTTTCGACATCGCTTCCGGTATGGCACGTTAGAATTCAAAGGTTCCTCTCCCGTTTGCGGTTTTTGCTCGGGTTTCAAGTTATCAGGTAACATAAAACGCTCACGAACGAAAGGAAACAAAAGTATTGCACAATAGAACTTCAAGAAGAAAATACACTTTCAAATGAAGATAGAAACTTCGCCAACTATTATTGGATGTTTCACTCGCTTCCTGTATTGAACAAAACTCTCGCACTGCACAGAAAAAACGCAAGTTACAATTGAATAGCAAGTTACAATTGAGAAGCAAAGTAAATTAATATTGGCCGAATACATTGCTTCTTCAGGAGGGAACAGACCGCAAATCCTTTTACGTTTCGTGGAAAGTTACATCTTCGCAGACCTTGCACGCTCCATGCCACACACACGTGAGTGACTGCAAATGAATGTTTCCAGTACTAGTGCACCAAAACAATCTCACGGTAGTGAACGGCAACAATACTAAACTAATTGGAATGTAGTGTTTCAATTTCGTTCTAAAGAAAACACGTACGTGAGGAAAGAAATAAATCAATAGAGGGTGTTTCCGTCGCTTCATGTTCTGGCATTACAGCACTTAAACCTAACGAAACCGACTAAAAATAGCATTACAATAAAAGAGCAATGTAATTAAGCATTAAAGAGCACTTTCTTCTCTTAAATGACATTCTCGGGAAATCACACGGAGAACAGTGAAGGGAAACACCTCACTCAACAAATCACATTTGCACAGCAATCCACAAAATCAACTCAAATCCGCATCCAACGTTTTTGTTTATATCAACTCCTCCAGCAAATGACATGGCTTCCGCCATGGCACGCACGCGTGCCTCATTACAAATCAACGCTTGAAGCACGCGGCCATTAACGTGCACGCGCGTAGCAACGCAAATCCGCAAGCAACGTTTTCTCTGCACTTGTAACGGTTGAGGCGCAGGCGCCGTGAGGGGGCGTGTCCTACCTGCGCGTCCGCGCTCCCTGGCGGCGGCGCCGTGCGTCGTGGGCGGCGGCGGCGGCGGCGTCAGCAGGTAGCACGCGTGGAAGTCCCCGTCGCTGCGGCTGTGGCGCAGCATGACGCACCGCACTCGACTGCGCTTAGGGATGGCAAGAGATACCCCAAACCCAGTCGGCGCTTACGACATACGACATACTCAATATTACTTCATATGTACCGGTTCTTGGACCTGCCTGTTTTTACGAGTGCTGCATAAGGAGATAATGAATAAAACTAAATGACCACTACGTTTTCAGATTATAAAATACACAATACAGCCAGACAGACACGAGGCTGACCCCGAAGTCTCCACATTTAAGAAACAGTAAGAGTTAACAGATACTCAGTCAATACTTTGTCACTTTTATTGACATGTCAAACACGAGTACGACGGGTGGTTTATCCGCTCAGTAACTGATATCAACCTGTAAACCTGGAGACCTGGAGACCAAACTCGGAAACGAAACGTCAATATTTTCTTGGCGAAAACAGAAACGGTTCGATGGCTTCATTGAAAGCTTCGCAGTGGTATTTGGAAGGAGCACACACCGTATCGTTGCCATCCCTACCTGCAGCAGTCGCCCTGCCCTGCCAGAGCCCCGCCCTCGCTCCGCTCCGGGTCGGGCCGCCTCCGGAGGCCGTCGCGCACGCACTAGCGCCGGCCGCCCTTCGCGGCGCCGCCGCCGCCCCCCACCCCCGCCCCCGCCCCCGCCCGCCGGCGCGCGCGCTCCGCTCGGCTATCCTTCTCCCCGGGGCGCCACACTTCCTTCCCACCCCCACCCCCACGAACGGAGCCGCCGCCGCCGCCGCTGCTGGCTTACTCTCACACACGTACACTTCACAACACCACACCTCCAACCCAACAATGTTCCTCTTCGTCACGTTTACCTTCTCCTCAAGTGTCCGTTATTGCCGTTCCTTCAACACTTGCTTCCCTCCATCTTCATGCAGTTCCAACGTTCCTAATTCAGTATTGGTAACACACTGTCTCTGATGCGACAAAACCTAACTTGTATCCTTCTTTTCTTCAATATCGCCTCAGCACTCCTGACAGATCCCTCCTGCATCTATTCTCAACTTCTCCTTTTCTCCATTTTCCTTTCAACGATTGAATAGTCGCTACCTCAACGATTGATACCTTCAACTCAATGTTCTATCCTCAAATTAATCATTCCGTTCTTCCACGAACCACGCAATATTTGCATACAACCTCCCTCACTACCTTCCTCCCTTGAATGTGTGTTTCATCATTTGTCAGTCTGTTTCGTATCCGGCATTGTCTTTTTGTTTCTTACTCTTATTCGTATTCTTATTATGTATTCGAACTCTTAAGTCGTGCGCTATTATTACTTTTCTTTCAACGTTGTCTCCTTCTTGGCCTTCGACATCGTTTGCTGCTAAGAGCCCCACTGTCCTTACACACCCCTACGCTGCAGAAGAGAAATATTCTGACGGACACCATCCTACAGGCCCCCCCTGCGAGGTCGCCGCTGCAAACTTCCCTCCCAACACGCAGACGTACACTGCCAGGGAAAGTCGGGCGATTGCTAGCTCTGCGCCGACAAGCGGCGCGGACCTGCGACGCGAGTAGAAGTAGCGGAAAGCCCTCCTCGAAAATACCTGAGTCATATCAATTTATTGTCCCCGCTATAGCACCGCAGTCAAGCCCTACATCCCTCAACGGTCCCTCCTCACTCAACTTCCCTTCCACACTTCAATACTTTCGTCGATGACAGACTCTCCGTCTCTTTCTCTCTGGCATCAAATTTACAAGCCTACCCGTAAACCGAGCCAGCCTTCGACGCCGTATATCTTCGCATCCCCTCTCCCCTCCTGCTGCCGCCGCCGCCCCACAGCCTCCACCTCCACAGAGCTTACAACGTGGCTCTCCCGAGACTTGACCAAATGAAAAGGCTTCTTTTCCCCAAACAATTCATTGGTTGGCGTATTTGAGCGAGTAAGAGTGATACAGGTGTGACACATCCGCTACTCATCGACACCGTGTCTGGTCAAGCAAGGTTCCAGTGCGTATGCATATCTCTGGCGAAGAACGTCTGTCAGCGCAGGCGCCTCAACAGATAACAGCGCGCACCTGCGCAGGCGTGCTTTGACAAGCAACTTACAACTTTTTCCTCCACACCTCTACAAAGCCATCACAACACCCTTAACACGGTAGGAACATATTTTCATGCAATACTGATGTAATTATAACAAGCGTCACAGAAATCACATCGACAGCTCACTACAAGAAATCCGCGTACATGTGCGTTTGCCAGATGACATTAAACAATTACAAACTATTCGCAAATTTAAGTGGAAAGTAAAATCTTTTCTACGGCATAACTGTTCTATACAACTAGGAACTATACTATCCATTAAAAAGAATAATCATATTTATTTTAAAAATGATTTATTAGACTCGTATAATTTTCAAAAGATTTAATATTCTTGAAACAAGTAATATACGTCAGCGTCTGAGCCAATGACTCCCATCTGAATGAGGTTTTTGACCAGTTTCTCTGATCCATTGAGCACACGCTCAGATGACCCTTCTTTTGCTTCTGGACATGAATGTAGTTTCACTCTCCCCCAACTTTCTTGAGCTTTCCTTTTGCTAGGAGTAGAGCCGAGGAACTGCGTTACTCTTTTCTTAGCAATACTAAAAAATATAGTTCCTAGTAGTTTCTTTAACCATGCAAATAAATTAACTATAACTCCGGAGCGAAAATCTCTAGTTTACAAATATTGTTAGCCTCGCTTTGTTGCAACATTTATTCATCAGTCAACCATTTTATAATGTAACTGACATACCAGAGGGAATAGGCTCAAAAATTTAACTTTGTTGGGACGACAGCCTTATTTATAGAAAGATACAGAGGATAAGTTACAGCACAATTTGCGATGCTTGGAAGAACGGTCGGAAATCAACAGATTGAACATAAATCTAAAAAATGCAAAATACTTCGTTTTACGGGTAGTGAAAATAAAGTGACAGCTAAGTATTTGCTCGAGTGCAAGATAATTCCAAGGTCACCAGTTGTAAATACATAGGGGTGATAATTAATGAACAACTAGGATGGGGGAGCACGTCAATTTGACTGATGGGAAGGCGTGGAAATCTTTGCAGTTTGTAATTGCAGTGTTAAGGAAAGGAAGTAGTAAACTAAGAAAATCAGCATACACGACGATTGTGCGTCAGTATTAGGATACGGAGCAGCGGGTTGGGACCCATAGAGAAAAGGCCAAATAAACTCCATCCAAAGAGTTCAGAAAGTAGCGGCAAAATTTGTTAATAGGGAAATATGTTATTAAATGCTTCCGAAAAAAAGTGTCGACATGCGAATCATGGCGAACCCTAAGGAACAAGAAAGATTGTTTTTTAAAGCATTGCAGAAAGATCTGGCATGGAGGTAAATCCAGGAAAGACTGTCTGAACCCGTTTACCCAGCAGATCACGATCATAATAGAAAAATTCGTCCAAGGAAACGGACAACTGATGTTGGAAAATACTTTTTGGTAAATAGGACAATCGAATCATGCAATAGCCTGCTCGCAGCAGTAATGGAGACTTCTTCCACAAGCATCAAGACTTTTAGGATCAGATGAGATTGTAGCAATAAAGGTGTAAGTGATAACATCAGTACTCTGTGAAGGCCCTCTGCATATAGTAGGCATGCTTAAAATGAAATAAAATTGTGCTGAGTATACTTGGGTTTTTATAAGCTGGCTGATGACAGCTGATCAACTGTTACGGTTTCGTCCAATCGGGAGCTCAAACATCACCACAATGACGTCAGCGTGATGACGTTTTAGCTCTTGATTGGATGACACCGTAACCGCTGATGATCTGTCATTGACCAGGTTAGAAAAACACAAATATAGAAGTGTATGTATTTTAGTGCTCTTTATTTTATTGATGCATAAATGTGAAGAATTTGCTATCGGGCTTAATGCCCAAAGCAAATTAAATAGAGTATCTATCTCTCTATTTATGCTTAAAGGGGGTGGAAGAGATTCTGACGCTCAAGAAAACGCACCCAGATTACACTTTTCGTCCAGACGTCACATACAGTTCTTCGACAAAATAAATCAAATCAAACCTTTATGACCGATTTGAAGTCGTCAGACTAGCGCAGTATGCGGTTGTGGATCATGGATGTGACAGGTTTCGGCTGCAGTAAGCATCCTCTGCTTTTTCAAATTTATATTGCTGCTCGTTGGACACACATAGATCATGCTGCGAACGTGTTCAGTTGAAGTCTGCGCTGCAGACCATACTGCTCCGCTTTAGTGCATTCCACGCCACTTACATGAAAGCAGACAGTCCTCTGTATTGTTACACTACGGCGCTGCGCCAAAAATCTTGCTTCAATTTGGGCAACCCTTTACAACTATTATCCTCACTGCCCTCTCACGGTACGCGCCCTACCCCATTTAACGCACCCAAAATTTGTGATTTCAAAGATCAATCGTTTTTCATTAAAAAATATCAAGTTTTAATTGTTCTGCAGTACTTTGGCATATTGATACTCCAATTTGATTTGGTTGTATTGCCATTTTAATTAAGAGAAATGAAAATCCACTCGAAATTCAGAACACTTATTTAGAACAACTATAAATTATATTTAATGTAAGTCTGGGCCGTTAAATACACTTGTGGAACAACAGATCAAAATGTATTATGAATTAACATATTAATTAGATTTCACTTCCATTTACTTTGAAGCGGACTCTTAATTTATTTTAAACTTTCTGAACGTACCGCAAAGATACGTTGAATCGAAATAGCAAGTTCATTTAAATGTTGATGAAAACATACGAAAATGTGAAATCCTTTGACATGATCACATAAAAACATTGTACTTTTCTTCGAATTAACACATTTAATCTGTCGCTCCGCAACTATACATACATTTTAGAATACAGTAATTTCAATGTTGAGTTAATGTCTTGACTTATTAAGTTTTAAAACTACAAACTTCGAAATGGGATACATGACTCACCAAGAATTTCCCGTGTTTATCGCATCTCGATATCCCAAGAATGGAAGAAACGCAACCAACTTCGCTTCTCAGAAAGTACTATCGCAAATTATGAGGTAGATACGAAATCGAAAAGAAAGACTTGGGATTGTAATTGAAAATTCTTTGTATTACAAGAAATGCGAACACTGACACTTTTAATGCACGTATATGCAGGTTGTTCACTAGAAGTAAAATGTTTATCAAAAGTCTATTTCTTAAAATAGAAACAATACGTCTATATTTGCGCCATACTATTAAAAATTTGCAGTGATCTACATAATAACACAAAATGTGTAGGCATATGCAACTTGCTTATAATCCACACCCAACTCATTACGTATTATCAAATTAACAACTTATGGTTCACAGCTGATGAAGTTTTTTTTTCTTTTACACTTCAAATCCCACACACGAATAACAAACGATACATCGAAATACCGGTATATTTTACATAACAATACTCATACCGGTTTTGGTCCAGCAAAATACTGGAATATCAAATTACCGATATTTCCAAAACTTTCTTCATCATCACCTATCCCATCAATGCCAGCCAGTCTCTCTTTCATCTTCGTCCCACTCTTCCCTCACATGCATGCACTGATGTTTCAGAAATTGCCACGATATCCGCCTCCGTCCCCCTGGCACCCTTTTGCCCACAAAGCTGCATTCGGTGACCCCCACGGCAACCTAAACGGCCTGCCCGCCGCACCGCAGCGCCTCAACCGTCAACCTCCCAACTGGCGCTAACCCGCGCCCGACATGTAGCTCGTCTCCTGCCGCTATAATATTGAAACGCATTGCGTTCTGATCCCAGATACGTTTGAATTGCGCGGTCGCCATGGCTGTGGCGAACGGTGAGCCGATCCGAACGGGTCACCTAGAATAGGGAACGAAACTTCAGTGGCGAGCAGTCCGTCAGGCAGAGAGTGCAGAAGGGACGCTACGTTCGGTGGAGGCAAAGGCGAGTGAGGAGACGGCAGGAAGAAAATCCGAGCTCATCGATGGTAAAACGGTATTGGAACGAGTGAAAACAATAGTAGGACAGTGATGAAGTGATATGCTAGGTGTGGAGTAAAGAAAGAACTACAGAGTAAGTGAAAACGACAGACAGTGGAGGGAGAGAGAGAGAAGGAGAGAGGAGGGAGAGAGGGGGGAGAGAAAATATCCAGACCACATCAACAAACCAACAATCTGTGGAGTAAAGAACTAAATATACCGTCTAAAAAACCACAAAAAATATCTTATTCATATCTTGGAAATAGGGAGCAAATAACATCAGCCTTAAATCGGATTGGAATTGACTTGTGCCTCATGCGCCCTAACATCAGGAACTGAGACATGTTTTCAAGTACGCAAGTGCCATTCTACACACATATCTGAAACAAGTACAGGCTTTCTTTTCATGTGATGTTCCTTTGAAATGCGGTCGGAGACGCAATTCGATACAATATACTTAATACAGGAATCGGAGCCTTTGAAGACGCATTTGGTCAGGAAGATTAACTATTGGGAATAGCAAGAGGAAGACGTTGATATTCTCCTGAAATTGCCCACTTCGTGTATTGCTGTACTGCTGTTGCCTCTGCTCCCCCGCTACTTCCGACTTCTCCCCCTCAAACGGGAGATCACCGCTTGCGACACCGTTTCTCCCTTTCCGGGGCTCTCGTCGCCGCGCCGCTCCAACATTACGAACTCCGTCCCGCCCCCGGCCCCGCCCCCGGCCCCGCGCCCATCCCCTCTGGCGCTGACGCAGCCCCCGCCCTCACGGTCAATGTCCTCGCGTGCTCCCCTCCGCGCACCCTCGTCGCGTCCGCCCCAGCCACCACCCCGCCGGCGCCCGGAACATCGAACCGGAATTATTTTACGCGCCGTTTCCGCCCTCCTGCCTCCCCGACTTCAACTCGCGTTCCAGGAACGGTTCCTTTCAATTCCATCTAGGGACATGTCATTTATACCGTACTGGAAAGGGGGATTTTTTTAGTAATACGCAATATGTTACTCATGAAATAAATTCGTTACAATAGAATATGATAGGTTGGAGCGAATGAAAACTGTAGAAAATATTTCGGAAAGTTTGTACAAATTCGTGACAACGACAAAACTAGGCACTACAACAGCACGTACTTTCTTGCATTATTTGTAACGGTTACGTAATAATCCTACCAGAACAAACTAAAATTGGACGTGCGCCTTTTTCATAAGCGTACTTTGTGTAGCGTCCGCTACTGAAACGCACGCGGCGGCGTGGTGCACAGATGGTATCGTGGACACTCAAGAGTCGACGCATGTAGAATGCATCACAATGGGGGGAAGCGAGGGAGGCCGAGCCCAGGGTGCAGTTCGAGAGGGCACGCGTCACACTTGTGCCAATGTGTCGCCAGACTAGGCGGGCAGTGTCATCCGCCGGGTAGTGGCACCCGGCGAGCGGCGACGCAGCCTCAGCGAGGCTACGCGGGCCGGCCCTGAAAAGGGCACCTTTGTTCCTCAAACGTTTGTGGCGAGACCATCGCGAGACGCCAGTGTGCGTGGAAGGCCGCAAGCTTGCAGGTATGAGCGCCAGGCTCATGTAAACGTACATTCGGTAGTTAGCAGATGCTAACGGGGAGCAAATGCTCCTGTAGTAAATGGTACGGTAGTTATGTTTATATATGTAAATAAACTGTATATATACCAAAGCCATCTTTTCTGTGATTTGTTCAACCGACGACGTCACATTCGCTTTATCTGAGAAAAAGCAAAGAAAAATATGAAGCCATTTTTAAGAAAATTTTGAAAACGATGATGAGGCTTCACGTACAATACTCTCAAAAAACAAAATATACCTTTCAAATTTAAGGGGCGACTACATTTGTCAGATCGATTGGGGAATATGAAATGTCGTGAAAATCCAGCCTATCCCGTTTAGCCGCTAGTATACTGCCCTGTTGAGGCGTTAGAGGAAGCCATCTATATATTTAAAAAAATAAGGTATTCTGCCATGGCTTCGTTTAGAGCTTCTACTGAACCGATTGTTGTATTTTTTCTTTTAAATGAAAGAATATGATACCTAGATGTGTTATCAGATATTGTTTGTGTTGATTCACCAACATTTACGGTATAAATTAAATAATTAAATCATTCTTTAATAGTACGCTTATCAATAGTCAATTGTTTTCTTTCAAAGGGTGGCAGTTTCAAAATCGATATACACGAGTCCATGTTGCATGATATTTTGTTTTGATTGTTGAAATTTGTTTACAATACGTCACGGTTTTGTTTCAGTGTAATAATTGCATTGTGGTGTTGACAGTTTGCATGTATTTGCTTCTGTGGTGTATGTTGTAGAGAACATTCGCACTGTGGGTTTTGCTCGGTTGCTTAGTGAAGTTGTTTACAGGTTATGTCAAATTCCGAATCGTTGTCCACGCGCCCCAAAAGACTCAAACGTACATTGACTGGGAGCAGGGAAAGAGAAAGTCAGCGTATGTGTCGTGATAGTGAGGTCATTTCGTTTTCTGTTGGGTTATTGTCTATGAAATGTCAGTTTTGTTCTACTTTGTACTTCCCATGTCAGAGAAATTCTGTAAACGAGTTTACTGTGTGTTGCTTACATGGGAAAATAAGTTTACCTTCGAGCAATATGCCAGAAGAAATAAAACAGTTGTTTATAGGAGATTATGACACATCAAAAAACTTAAGAAATATTATCCGTCAGTATAATAGTGGTCTTTCTTTTGTGTAATTTGGTGCCGATATTGCATTGCCACCTGGTCATGGGCCATACGTGTTCAACATTTTGTGAACTCCACATCACAGAATATCTTCGTTATACCGTGAAGATTCAAACAATGCAACATATTGTGAACATTAGTCTGGGCACAGTATTTTACATTTATCTTAGATCACACCGTCATATTTTGACGGGTTCTCACTAGTTTACTATAAAAAGCAATAAGAATTATTCACTTTTTCAGTGTTAGGGACCAAAAATCTGATTTTTCTGCTGAAAAATCGCATTTTTTTGCCGAAGTGTTACATAACTTTATTTACTACTTAGAAAATAAAATTTGTGAGTTGAATGCCCACTGAATCAAGGACCCCAGGCATACAATGATAAAATACTACGGAAAAATAATTTGCGCCCAGTGCTGTACAATGTACCAATGTCTTAAGCACACCACCATTTCCTACCACGAAATTATACATGTGCATTATGGCTGTTATGTGAATTGCTAGGTAAAAGAACAAAAATCCTTCTCCGAGTGTAAAACGATGTTTCTGTTTCAGTAGCAATTTACTCTTACTTTTGCCGGAGATACCATCTGCGTGGGAAGTAGTATATATTCGGTTTTAGATAACTGTTCGCTTCTGATGCGATTTCCTTTAGCTTCACCCCTGCCTTACCACAGGCCGAACTGTGCCTCCGTTACTGGATCCGTAGTCATACACGTCGACCTTAGTCGTCCCCGTCGCCAAGCGAAAGCCCTGAGGCTTCACCGTGCCGCCCGTACCGAAGCCTTAGCGCAGTCCTTCGGTCGTCCCCTCCCGTTTTCTATGAGGGAGCTCGCAGGGCAGGAAATCAATCCCTGTGGAACGCAAAGTGGAAAAACCAATGCCCAACTCTAATGTTTTCAGGCAAAGTTAATTTTCATCACAGATATAGATTTATCTACACTTCGCCGATACAACAAACGATAGTGAGAAAAGTTTTCCGTACGGCACTGATCCCACGAGGTACTGGAAATATCATCTTTATGATCTGGTAACTCATTCTGAATTTTCTGAACGATAGGTTGCTAATATTTCAAAAGTAGTTACCAAGTCCTCTGATTTTATTTACTGAAAATACCATACGCAAAATTGTATAATTTTGTGTGTTATTTTAATTGTTGACGTTATTGTAATTACTCACATTATACGAGCGAATAGAGTATTATTTCAATTCATAATACGAGTATTTCTTTTAATACGCCGCGAAATACGATTCATCTTTTTTTTTTTTTTTTTTTTTTTTTTTTTTTTTTTTTTTTTTTTTTTTTTTTTTGCGTGCGAAACTCCTAATTTTTTATTTTAACTAATCGTCTGCGAAACATTCCACCGCGAGCGTGAAACATCGCGAAGCATGCGCGAACGTCTTTCGCACACAGCGTGTAAACAATAGTATAGGCAACACGTGCGCGAAGTCATTCGCGCAATTGTTACGTACTATTGAAGTACATGGAATATTTTACAAAAAGATTTTCAGATGATTTTTTAACATCGCGATCTTTCTATTTTTGAGAATTGCACTACAGAGCCTTTCGTTGAATTAGTATTTGAAGTGACGGAACTATCCAATGGGAACGAGCGTGGTTTCCGTTCAAAGCTGTGCGTGAATTTTGTTGGAAGATAACTTGATAGAACAGAAACAAATAACAAAAACTTTCTGTGCAGTGTCATGAGTTTAAGTGTCTTCGGAGAAGAGGTAAACAGAGTGGACCATTCAATTAATTTCTATCCTCTGTTTTATTTCTATTGTTGGACGAGTACCTGAACTCTCCAATTGATTGGCACGCGAGTAAGCTTCTTTAGTTGAATGCTCGAAGCGATGGAATACTGTCGTTTGTGTTCACTGCCATGATTGAGAGTTGTGTGAAGCCTCCCATGCTGACGTGCTGCACCCTGGGCCATGGCTCTGGCGCCCGCCCTGCGCCGAGACGCACGGGGCTCGTTCGTCCTTTACGGCCGGCCCTTCCTCGGCCAGCGCCCTCGCCCTCTCCCGCACCTCCAGCCCTAAACTGAATTTTTAATAAACGCCCGCCCGCCCTGCCCTGCCCTGCCCTGCCCTGCCCTGCCCTGCCCTGCCCTGCCCTGCCCCGCCCCGCCCCGCCCCGTCGCGCCCGTTTTTAACGTCGGCAATCGCGTCTTGGAGCGATAAACCTCGCTTCACACGGCGTTCACGCGCTGGCTGCGACCTCGCGAAGGTGACGGCGTTCAGCGGTTCAACAGAAAGGCTTTCGACATACGTTCCGATTGAATAAACAAGATCACCGCGCAACTGAGATAAACATAAACCGATTGCTCTAAAAATGTTTATCAACGACGCTGAGAGAGATATGACTTATAGGCCTATTGTTACAAGCTCTTCTGCACCGCAAATTCTTTATAATATCCTTTTTCGTAGATAAAATAAACAGGTGTTTTAAACAACGAGTTTTTTCTCCTCAACGTGTTTTCTACCTTACGGATCTATGAAAAAGGGAGGACGGAAAGGGCGTTAAGGAAAAGGAAGAAAATAGAATCTTCTATATCTGATGATGGATCTCGGGGATGAAGTCGGTGCTAAAGATGACAAGATGTAGACCGCCGTCATAATCTAAAGATTACTTACATCATTTACTTAGAGCCATCTTTTTAGTAATTAAACAGATAAATTGGGAACTAACGTGGCTTCGAAATACTATACTCTCCTGGCGCTCAGCCGTCGGGAAAATTAAATCAATCTCAGACGTCATGATCATCATCATCATCATCATCATAACTAGTTGCCTGATCAATTTTGAGAAACACACATTCCCTTCCCTTATTGCTTTCACTTCCAATTCGTGACAATATAATGTGCTCCAAAATATTTCATTCATTTATAGATCGCAAAGCTATTTTTACCAAAATGGTTCTCTTCTATCAAGACTCAAAGGGCTACTTTCCAAGTGACAATTTTGAAATATCTCCACCCCCACCGTTATTTTTCTTTATTAGAAAGAGCCAAGTTTGGTTAGCAAGTCATGTGAGTCGAGAGAGTAGTCTCCCTTCAGGGGCCATGACGTGGTGGGAACACACAGGCGGCGACGGCTTCCCGTGAGGGCGTTGAGCCGGGGACGAGTCAGCGGCTGGCCTCTGCACGCACGCGAACGCTCCCCGCCACTCCGATGCCTAATCCAAGATATTGCACGGAAACTGTTCGAGGACATACATACACGGCGTCACACAATTACCAAGTTTGCGGTTTTGCCCCACCGTCTTCTCAACTGTCATCTATGAGCGCCTAAAAGAAATGTTTTCACATATCCTATCTTCTAATGGTACAAGTGAAAAACGACTTCAGGAACAATACAGAAGAGTAAACTCTGGTCCAATATGAAAAGTATGGTTTAAAGATTTGGAGTCGTTTTGAGAAAATGTCGTTTGAAAGTCTCTGAAAATGCGCAATTCTGAGCTCATTGTCACAGAGAACTTTGAGTTTTCGATACATTAGGAATCATTTGAAGCACTTATACTCATAAAAGCAACAATGTACAAAAAACGACCGTAATATAAACATAAACAACATAAGATTTATGTAAAAGAATACGTTTGTGTAAGTTCGAAAAAATCAAAAAGACCAATTGGAAACCCTTTCCTTAAGTAAAAATCAATGACTAAGACAATTCATGATATGGAAATCCTAGAAACCGAAATAATTGTGGTAATGGTGTGGTCTAAGGACTTATTTTATACATTTTTAGTGGAGCCGAAGTGATGGTTAGAAGCCAGCACCGAAGACGTCACGGGGATAAATGAAACCATCATCCTGGTGATTCACGCAGACAGATAAGAGTTTGCTCTTATCCGATAACGCGTTACGTGTGCTTCAAGAAGGCAGAAACACATTTCCTGGAGTCGAACGCGAGCGCGACTCCAAGTAACTGGGCGTACGTAACAATCACGTGTCTTTGCAAAATAAATGTAATCAGGTGAAATCTTTCGATCATATATGACACATGACGCAAAAGCATTCAAGTTTATTTTCGCCGGATTTCTTACAGCTTCTCGATTCTTCGAGCAAGAGCTTATTTTAACTGGCTCCATTTTCGAGGGTAGCAACACACGCAAGACAAAAATGACTTAACTATTAAAAATGTTCATGCTATGCTATTTATTACACATATCTGCAAAACATATCCGACTTTGTTAATTTTATAGAAACAATAATACAGATAGTTTCTAAAAGTAAGACTCAAGTTATTTTAAGTACCAATGTTAGGTTTACATGCATACTTATGATATTCAAAGGTTTAAAGAAGGTAGTAAATTTGAATTTAAAAAGTGTATTTAACAAGAAATTAATAAGTGTCAAATTTATGACCTTTTTAGTCTAATTTATTGTACAGAAAACATGGTTCACAATTTCTTTGGCCGAGTTACTTTAACACTGCAATCATTGCGAAAATGGATGTTGGTATATAGAAGAGCGGTTAACTCTGACACCGTGGGACCGATCTCCATGAAAGTTGGCACATCAACGTGTTTTTTCACGCAGAAGGTTTATGTGCTGTTAATTTTGTTGTAGCTCCACTAGATGGCGCTGTACAACAAAACCAAATATTCATGTCAAATGCAACCCGCAACACTCGGCAGCATTTAAAAAATCTATATCGTTTAGTAACTCCAAAACGAAGCGTTCTAGGGCATTATAAAACTAAAATTTTGAGGCCAAAGTTTTCAAAGAAACTTCTCTCACATCGTAATCTACAGAACGAGATCTTCTTGAACATTCTATTTCATTTTTGCTGGTCCGACACTTTTCAATATTACCCCACCTGCTAAGAGACGTGCAGAATCTGCAACTAAAAGTGAATGAGAGGGACAGACAGCCACAGAAACACAGAGAGCCAGACTGAGAGAGATAGACAGAGACGGAGAGGGAAGGACAAACAGGGAGACAAAGAGCAGACCAACATCTGTCGGGTTACGCTAAGAGTAAGGTATATTCTTAAATTAAGTACGTGCGCGCACTCCTCCAGAGGGTGAGGGGACAATAAGGGACAAACTGGTGTTTCTCGGACAATGATTTCGCTGCAGAAAAGGGAGTCTCATGCAAATCGCATACACACGTAAGTAAGACGCTGCTAAAGCTAGAAAAGAGCTGGTGGAGAATTTTGAAGACGGCCGAAAACGACCGACAATGAAAGCCGAAATCTGTCTAGGGCTGCGGAGGCAGGTTGAAAACGACTGACAAAGCTGAAGACTCTCTAGTTCTGCGGAGGGGGCGGCGTATGCTGTGTGTGTGGGGGGGGGGCAGAGGGGAAGGGGCGAAGCAAAGGATGTATTGAGAACGGAGGACGGCGAAGTGCGTGGGAAGGAGAGGCGGAGCCAAATTCCTGGCTCCCCGTGCGGAGGCTGGGCTGAGCTGAGCTGTGGGCGTGACTCGAATCCCGGGCACCCCATTGGCGCCAGGAGCGAGAGGAGAGGGAGAAGGGGGCAGCGCGGGAGAAAATTCGCAACTGAGCGCCGCGAACAGAGAGCCACTTTACCTCGTTTACCTCACGAATGTTAATTTTGGGCTTGAGTTTTGTTTCTTTCTTTGGACGTCTTCCATCCCACTACGATTACTCATTACACCCCAAAAGGGTATATCCGAACATCACACACGTTAACACAGCCGCGGGATTATCGGATCTAGGACCATCAGACCGAAGAGCACTTCGCAACAAAACACTAGTGAAAACAATAAACTTCAAGCTCACGGTATTATTCTAATACATTACGCCGAAACTGCAGGACCTAATAACATCGACCCTCGGCAGGGGAAGGGGTGCAGCTCGTGCTTCGGCCAAGTTCTGGTGGAGAACTGGCAAAGTGCACCTGGTTTCCTAGTTTCTCGGCGATAACCACGTCGTTAGTGTCAGAAAGGGATGGAATACCAGGCGTATGCAATTGGAACACATGGCGTGTGATAATGGCTCAAAGAAAAATGGGCGCTAAGAGAGTGCCGTAAAGCGCGAGAAAGGGCCACAATAAGTGGAGCGGCGAAGAGCGTTGCCATGGTGACAGTGGCGACGAGCACGAGAATCTCTGGTTGAATCGGGCCTAAAACCTGGCCATAATGGCAACATTCAAAGGGCGCGTTCGGAATTCTGTCTTATAAAATCTCCTTCGGAAGACATTGGACCACAGTACTTCAGATCCAGAAAGTTATTTCAATCAATTTTGTCGTCCTCACGGTCTCGTAAAGTTAGCGTTGCTCGAAACACTCGAATTCATTGATTCTTGTCAACGATATTTGCGAAATAAAAAAATAATATTTTTTGAACGTTTATGTATCTCCGAATAGAAGACACTTTTGACTATAAGTTAGGTATATTTTAAAGAAAAAGTGTCAAATAATTCTATGTATAATACGGCAGAATTCGGTATACTACGGCTTAATGTATAGAGCGTAACAATGTTAGTCACGTATATCGTGAATTATATTTTTTGTCCTGCGTATTCCTGCCTCAATCATTTTTTATTTATCAAGTACAATGTCCTTAAACAGAATATCCTGAACATTTTTTCGATTTCTCTTCGATATTTTTTATGCATTTTTGTTTGTTTTTAAAGGAGTAGATACGCCATTTTGAATTTTGAAACAAGCGCTATATTTATTGAAACCTTTGATTGTGAAAAATTACACCAAAGTATTCACGGCCTATTTGTATATATCCTTTCTTCTCAGGGATAAATAGAAACTTTGCAAAAAGAGAATATATTTATTTTCGCATCAAAACCACTAAAAAGGGGAAAAATAAAATTCAATTAAAAATATAAAACCGTCTTCGAAGTACAAAACCGCACTTAGAAGTAAAATATCATTTAGAACACACATCTAGACTTTCGATTACGGAATTACTTTCTTTAATAAAAAAATGAGGATAAATCATTAACGAATCAAAGGAGAAAATGTTCAGAACTTTGATTTAGTTTCTTACTGTAAGTGCTTTTATGTATTTAAAGTCGGTTTCATATCCTTTAAATTAAATTTTTAACATCATTACTAGTTTTTTCGTCTTACTTTCAAAATACAGTCGACTCCGGTTACAGTGATCACGGATATAGTAATCCCTCAGTTATAGTGAACTTAAGTCATTGGTCCCGTTTCACTAACATTACAAATAAACATAAGAATCTGTTATAGTGAACCTGAACTTCGGCTATAGTGAACATAAGAAATACAATATCCTGGAAATTTCCTCCAGAAAATAATAGATCGTTTCAGTGCTGCCAGGCAGTTTGGAAAAAACATCGTCCTTCAAAGGTCGTCGTGGAAGAAGAATCCCCCGAGGAGAAGGCAGCGAACCTGGAAGGGGAACCTTACTGATGCCCTTAGGCCACTCAGTTTCACTGCAGAAACGAAGGCCGTGTCCTGCGTGGGAGCGCTACAACTGGAGGCGGCGACGCGCGATTGCTTGCTTCAGTTTCCAGCTGGGTGTTCTATTCCGCGGGCCAAAGCGCGTGCGACTGCCACAGCCCCACTGCCTGGCGACATCCCCGCGCCGCGCGGGGAAGCGATCAGTTCCATTAGCCGCTACCGAAAGGATCTCGTATGTTATTAGGCAAGTACAGGCGCCTCCGGAGAGTGAGACTTGTTCCGACAGTGGAAAAGACATTGAAGTAGCGTAGTGTCAAGACTGCATAATCATACTTAGAGACAGTGGACTTCTCGTCTAGTACGTACGGATAGAATACCAATTCTGGAGAAGCATCTACAGAAATTACTAATCAAAAATGTAGCAAACAACTGAAAAGTAATTGATTTTTAAGGACAAATAAAGATACAGAATTTTTCTTTTAGTGCTGATAATGTACTTTGCTGTGTCTCTACATCAATAAAATCAATACATTTGGAGAAATTCTATTTAATTTATCGGATATAGTGAACCTCTGATATAGTGAACCAAGACTGTTAGTCTCCAGAAATTCACTATAACCAGAGTCGACTATGGTTTTTCACGTAACTAAACATTTTTTTAAGTTTAAGCTTCCAGAAGTTCGTAATCTTATAAAACATTCACGTGTTTTTTAAGATTTTTGAGGCAATTATCAAGTCTAATAACAGAGTTAAATGCTAAAAAGCTGTCCAAAATAGTATTTTTTCGTTAAACCAACGATCGTTTAATCGGAGAATTTACTGACTCTTAGAGGGGCGCCACGAACAAAAGTGAGCTTGATGCCCGATCACATGTGCGAAAGACCACTGGATAATCGTGATTAGTTTTGGAAACAAAAGAAACAACTAATTCCTGAATTTCTTCTTCAAATAAATAATGAACCAAAAACTTACAATTTTCTTCAGACTTAAATAGTCTTGAAACTCCTCTGCCCTTCTCGTACAGGCAGGATAGTTTAAACTAGTACAGGAAGCCCGACATTAGTCCGCTTACTTCCATAAACTCTTTCTTCTCATTTACTACTGACGTAGTATAGAGAAAGAATTTAATACTCCGGCAAAAACGTTTTTTCGACTGAAAAATTCGTATTGTGGAGCGCTGATACCGTAAAAGTGGATAAATCTTGTTGACTTTCCAATCCAGTTCATTTCAGCATTATTGAAATGCGGTAAAAGTGCTGTCAATTCATAGATGAATTATGTTTCTTAAACACGTGACACTTCTTATGTTTACACAAATTATGAAAGAATACTAACCGGTACATCAGTTAATGTGTAAGTCAACAAGAAACGTCAGAATTTTGTCGACAGTACTATCACATTCACGGATAATTTCATTAGTTCAAAGCAAACCTACAACTGTATGAGCCTGGATGACAAATGAGTTAGCTATCTTATCTGATTCCATACAAACACTACCCGACGGCACAAAAGACCGGGGAATTGACAGACACCGACGCAACCGAAGGATCAGACTGCCATAGGAAAACGCTGATATCTCGTCTCCACAGATAAGCAAAGAATCCGAAGATTCCTTATAACATAGGTTTTACACAGCTTTTAACAATATACGCGATAACACACATTACACACTTTATATATATGCATCCCCCAGTTCACATGCTTGAATTGGAAATAAATAAAAACGGAAGCTTGGCCTTGTTTCGTGATGCAACTATTTGGGAAGATATTAAAGCAGGACAGGGTTCCCTCATGCGAACTGCGAATCGAATATGACATGACTGCAGAAATCTCACTAAGTAACAGTTTACTTTAAAATATCTGTTTGTATTTGCTGTCTTCTTATGTTACCTCCGGTATCCTGTCGGATCCAGACATATCCTTCTGGAGGGCGTAACAACAATTCGAGTACTGGCCCATTCCATTTTACAAACACTCCTCTCCCTCTCCCCTCTCTCTGTAGAACTCTGGATTCTTTTGAATCTGTCCCTATACCCAAACCAATTGTAGACAGATTTAGGCCTCTTTTATCTATTTGATCATTTTAATTTTAACACAGAAAGAAATAAAATTAACTCTTATCCTTTTATAAGAAACGTTGGAATATTTTATGTATTGAGAAAACATATTAGATTAGCTTTAGAATAGACTACTCACAAAATAATGAATTATCTTTGCATTTTCATACTTCTCCGCATACTGAAACGCACAAGAAATGCATTCAGCAGAATGTTTTGAATTGAAGATAATGCCATTCGTGAAAATAATTGGACTCTCTCCATTTTCGGAATGTTAAGAAACAATGAATGTTGTCTACCTTCGGCATCAGTAATTATGAGAACCAATTAACCATGGGATCATGAATTACTGCAATGCAGACACGTGTCTGCTCCAAGCACCAGTTCAAGGTTGAAAGAAAACAAACGATAATGCACTATCTAGCCATCCAAGAAAGTATACACCTATCACGATATGAATAGCTACCTAGCAATAAAATATACGACGATATAGAATCTAAATAGGACTCTGAAGATACTACAATTTCATAAGGGTGCTATTCACACTTTTATCCTAATAAAATATTATGTTGTTGAGTACGAAAGTATTTTTCAACATACCACACACAAAAATAGAACAGTTTTGACTGAGTGAAATGGAATGTTAGACGGATACGTTAGACCAAATATCGACATTGCGTGTACTTTTTTCACGTTAGTAACATCAACACATTGTAAGGTTCATCATACGGCACACGACCGCTGAAGAAGCCACGTCGTAAGTCACGTGAACATGAATGACATCGAAATTCGAAGTGCATTTTTTCGCACTTCATTCGCAGAATAGTATGACATTACTGAAGATGCATGCAATTTTACTTGTTCAAATAATCGCGCTTCACCTCAGATGTTAATGTAAGACATTTACCACAAAGTTTCAGTGGCCAGAACACTCGCAAAAAAAATTCATGAAATTACGTTTAAGGTCTTTGTAGCATAAACATATTTTCTTTCTAATTTGCTTCTACGTGAAAATTAAGGGAAAAGTTACGATACATTATTTAAAGCTCACTCGAAATATTCCAAAATATACGAAAATTACAAAAAATACGCTTTATTCCCGCATGGCTCGTTTCCACCTTCTTTAATCTCCTTCAAACCAGAAGGCAAATTTCCCTTGAGATGATCATAGCTCATTCAATCTCCTTATTCTAGGTTTTCCCCAACTCAAAACTCGTGAATTCTAACTTTTCAGTGAATGCGTCCAAGGCACAAGGTTAGAAAACGCCCGGCCAGCATTGGAGCTCCAACTGTCACCAGCACGTCGCGTAGCTTCGTATTCCGGGATACCTAGAGCATTCATTTATCTTCACGTTGAACGGGCAATATCATATAAGCGATGTCTAGGGCACTCACTGTCCAGTAGGTGGGAGGGTCCGGGCACGGGCTCGGCCAGCGACACGTCGTGGAAGGAGGCGTGGTCGCGCACGTGCGGCGGCGCGGAGGCCGTGCGCCCGCGGCTCAGGTGCAGGCTGGAGCTCCGGCGGAGGCTGAGGGCGCGGCTGGCGGCCCCGCCCCCGCTGCGCCGCACGCTCGGGGCGCGCACCACCACCGCGTCGGCGGCGTCGCCCCCGCGGCCACGGCGCCGCAGCGTCGGCCAGCAGCCCCACGACGACGACATGGCCGGCTGCCTACTACTACTGGCCGGCCGCGCGCGCCTTCGTCTGATAAGCGCACGGCTGCGACGCGGAGCGAGGCGCGCTGATAATGGAGCGTCCACCGAGGACTCAATGGGGCAATCTTTTAATATTCAAATTATACTTTCGACGGAGACACACGAGTATGCCTTAACGCCTGAGTGCTCGCAGTAAAAGCGCCTTGTATTCCTGCTGTTCTTCTTCTTCTTCATATTATTATTAATTTATGATCCTATCCAAACACTTCAAAATTGCATCTAGAGTGGAGCACGTCAGTACCTGCTCCACTAATTGAAATAAATTACATTTCCTTATAATTAAATGAAAAAATCCATTACACAATAACATACAGAAGCATGAAAATCATGTTCTACGCGATTCACGCAACATAACCTATTAAAAGGGCACTTAAATCTACTAAATGTGTAAAAAGTAAGGATATATCATAAAATTTACATTAGCCTGAAATGTGACAAAAAGACGCCCAAACAAAATTAAATAATAATAATAATAATAATAATAATAATAATAATAATAATAATAATAATAATAAAAGATGTAATGAAAACTCTTATAATACCAGAGGATCAAACAAATAGATTAATTATTTTTTCGAGGCGGTACGATCGTATAATTAGATGCCGCGATAAAGATGCAGACTAGAAAAATTGGGACCAAACTTCACATCGGAAACAAAACAAACCTTTGGTTGTTCAATACGAAATGAAAGGAACAGTCAATTACAAACATTAAATGGCATCGAGCTTGGCAACCGGACGGTATCTCGCGGTCTCCGTCCCTGTGCTGTCTGTTTGTGAAAGGTTTATTTATCCTGTGCCGCGAGTTGAAATCTGTCAGTGATTAGAACTATTTTAAGACAACTCCGTGCATTAACCCAGCTGCTCCCGCAGCTGTTAAGATGGCGTTATGAGTTCTTCTGAGTACAGGCGAAACATAACCCCAGTTTCTTCGAATGTTCAACCTGAATCTGATGGAAAGATGTCTTACGCCAACGTTACATCTAACGATGTCTTCCCCAGCAAAGAACAAGCTGTTGTGTTGGAGTCCCAAGATGGATTAACTCTCAAAGACTACATCACTAAACTTGCAACTATTATAAACGCCAGTGACATAAGGTTTGTTTCACGAATATCTAACAGTAGAATATGTGTGTTTTTAAGTAGTACACAAGTGGCAGAAAACCTAACAGCAAATCACAGTACGGTAAACATTAAAGATCGCATAGTAAGCATAAGACCCCTTATTAATAAACTCAAAAGGGTTATCATCTCAAATGTCTGCCCCATAATACCACATGATGTAATTGCAAAGGAACTCTCCAAAAGAAACATAGAAATTCAATCAAAAATTTCGTTCCTTAAAGCTGGAATACCTGACCCTGGCTTTTCCCATATCATGAGCTTTAGGAGACAAGTATTTATAGCCCCTGAAGATGTAAACAAACTCCCTGAAACAACAACAGTATTCCATGAAGGTACTAATTACAGAATCTTTCTCTCAACTGATGATATGACTTGCTTCCTGTGCAAATCAACCGGGCATCTTGCCAGACAGTGCCCTACTTCACCTCAGTTAACTGAAGAACATGCTCCTAATGAAGTAAACAAATGTCCTATAACCCAATCACCACATCACCCATCTGAATCTGTCGAGATGCCTAACATATCCGAAGAACCTATTATTAACAGAAACAATTTCCCTACTTTACAAAAAAGACCATTACCTTCAGATTCTTCATCACAATTAGAAACAGAAAATGACAAAAATCAAACTTGTAAAAATGAATCCACAAAATCTAAATCAAAGAAGAAAAAGAAACAAGACAAAAGTGATGACAACTCCATGCATGAAAATTCTCATATCAAGAAAGTAGAAGAGCTTATTGCACCCATTAAAAATACTATCTCTAATAATCCTCAAAAGTTCCCTCTTACCTATGAACAGCTGGAAAACTTTCTTGAAAATTCTTTTGGTTCTAACAACCCCATCGTTATAGCTAAAGATTATACTGATGATATTCAATCCATCATTGAAATGCTAAATGAAATTTACCCCCTACTAAATGAAAGATCAATCAAAAACAGAATCACAAGAATAATTAATAAATTGAAGAAACATAACCAATTACCAGAAGAGTCAGGATCTGATATGTCTGAATAAAATGATACATTTTCCATAAATTTTATGAATATTCTACAATGGAATGTCAACGGATTCTATTGCAGATTAGAAAGACTACAATTATTATGCATAAACCATCAACCTGAAATCATTTGCATTCAAGAAACCAACTTTAAAGCCAACCATGTAGGTATTATAAAAGGATATAAACCTTTTCATAAAAATCGATCCACATCCCGCATAGCAAGTGGAGGTGTTGCTACTTATGTTAAAGAGTTCTTAACAGTTAAACAACTTGACATCCAATCTAACATCGAGGTTGTAGCTGTAATAATTCAAGATCATAACCCAGTGTGTTTCTGTAACATTTACCTACCTAACAGCCACAACTTTGAAATTAATGAAATCAAAGATATAATCAAACAACTCCCCAAACCTTTTGTCCTACTCGGAGATTTTAATTGCCATAACACCTTATGGGGTTCAAAAACAAATGATTCCAGGGGCAATTCCATTGAAGCACTCATTGAAGAGCTTGATCTAACACTATTAAATAATGGGCAACCAACTCACTTTAATGTGAGCAATGGTAGCCTCAGTGCTATTGATCTCACCTTATGCTCCACTACAATTGCACCAAGATGTAACTGGTACGCCATAGATGATCCGCACGACAGTGATCATTTTCCCATCTTTATTGACATCAGTAGCCCTCTTCGCATACCAATTCTAACTATGAATCCCCATAAATTGAATTACAACAAAGCTAACTGGTTGAAATACCAAGATCTAATATCCAGGCGGTTGAATGATACTGACATCTTTGAAGGTAATGATGTAAATATTGACAGCATTATCCATAATTTCTCAGAAATAATTTTAAAATCTGCTAATGACTCAATAGAGTCTTGTAAATCTTCAAAAAGGACAAAATCGGTCCCATGGTGGAATGAAAAATGCAGAGAAGCAATAAAACGATCCAAGCATGCTTTTAATAGATACAAAAAACATGGTACTGTAGAAAATAAAATTGAATACAAAAAAATGAGAGCTGCTGCAAGAAGAACAGTCAAAGAAAGTAAAATCTCATCCTGGGTCAACTTTGTCTCCAAAATTACCAAAGATCATGATATCAAAACATCATGGAAAAAAATTAATGCAATCAAAGGTATAAAAAGATCCAATCAAATTAATTTTCTTCAGTCTACAGATAACCTGTTTATTACTGATCCTGATGCTATTGTTAACGAGTTAGCTAACAACTTTGCCAATAATTCGAGCACTCTAAATTATTCTGAAGCCTTCCAAATTTTTAAGAATGAGAAAGAAAATGAACCTTTAACTGACTACGAAGATCTGTGCTCTCAATACAACATCAATGATCCCATTACATTAAATGAACTAAGGGCTACATTCAAAGTCCTCAAAGACTCTACACCTGGCCCTGATAACATCCCCTATATTCTTCTCAAGAAACTACCAATTAATGGTCTTGAAACTCTCCTCAAAATTTACAACTTTATTTGGGAAAATAATGTTTTCCCCAAAATATGGACCTCCGCAATTGTCATTCCAATTCAAAAGCCAGGGAAAGATCCATCAAGAAGTACTAACTATAGACCGATTGCCCTGACTTGCAACATGTGTAAAATCATGGAAAAAATTATAAACTATAGACTACAGTGGTATTTGGAGTTCAAGAAGATTATATCAGACAACCAATTTGGTTTCAGGCGTCATCACTCAACTTTATCACATCTAGTAAGCATTGATTCTTACATAAAAGAAGCTTTTTCCAATAAGCAACATGCATTAGTAGTCAACCTTGACATAGAAAAAGCATATGACATGGTATGGGTGCATCGCATCATACTTAAGTTGCAAGAAGTAGGTGTCGGCGGAAATTTGTTGCAACTCATCAAAAACTTTACCAAAAATCGTGTCATTCAAGTAAGGTCCAATGGGAAGCTCTCTGATAAGAAGAACATCGAAAATGGAGTGCCTCAAGGATCCATACTCAGCGTAACTCTTTTTCTATTGGCCATCAATGATGCTGACATGGAAATTACCCCCCAGTCACCGTGAGAAAATATGCAGATGATATCACCATTTTGTGCAAAGGACGAAGCATAGATTCAAGTGAAAAATTAATGCAATCTGCCTTAAATAAAATATACGAATGGTCTCTTAAATCCGGCTTCAAATTCTCTGCTCAGAAAAGTGTCAGCACATTATTCTCAAAACAAAATGTAAGCAGAGTTCC
The DNA here is from genome assembly GCA_011170035.1 of Teleogryllus occipitalis. Taxonomy (NCBI): domain Eukaryota; kingdom Metazoa; phylum Arthropoda; class Insecta; order Orthoptera; family Gryllidae; genus Teleogryllus; species Teleogryllus occipitalis. The sequence continues at coordinate 408,698 of BLKR01000026.1, forward strand.
TAGACTTAAGCTTAACAACTGCAGTATCAAATTTGATAATACCACCAAAATTTTAGGACTGATTTTCGATTCCAAACTGAACTGGAAGAAACATATACAACACATAGTTGATGATTGTAAAAAAAGAATAAACATCCTGAAATGCATTTCTTACAACAATTGGGGGGCTGATAAGAGCCTTCTGATGTTAACATATAAAGCATTAATCCGATCGAAAATCGACTATGGATCTATTATATATGCTTCAGCAAGCAAAAAGGACAACTTGAAACTGGAAGTTATACATAACAAATGTCTTAGAATATGTACCGGATGTTACCATAGCAGTCCCATCGGAAGTGTACTCATTGAAGCCAGAGAACCTAACCTTTCACATCGCAGAGAATATTTAACATTAAAATATGCTCTCAAAGCTGCTTCGTCGACGAACCCTATTATCTACCAAGGCTACAACCCTAAATTTCCTCAATGTGATTACCATCCTCGCTACATACCTTTGCATGCGAAAGTAAGGAACATTTTTGAGGAGTTGCAAGTACACCAACCTCCCATTGAAAAGAAAAGGAACTACAACATTCCACCCTGGACGCTCTCGGTTATACAATTTGATATCAACAACTCCGATAATGAAAGTTACCACATATTCACCAGTGGTTTTAAAAACAGCAGTGAAGTACATGCCTCCGTTGTTACCCAAGATACTACAATTAAACTACAGCTACTTCCCTACGCCAGCCTTACTAGTGCAGAAATCTGTTCTCTCATGACAGCCTTCAAATTGATCAAACAGTTGAACTATAAAAAAATTATCATTTTCTGTAGCTCTATTCCAGCCATCCAGAGCATCAACAATAATATTCATAACCTCGAAATGGTAATCATCATACATGAATTGCACCACCATATTGTCAAAGCAGGAAAGTCTGTTGTGATCAAATTCGTTCCTGAAGACAATGAAGTCCTAGGAAGTGAAACTGCAAATCTTGGGACTGAATCGGCGACCGAAGAAAACAGCAACGGAATTATTAAAACCTCCTGTACATTCAATGATATCTGGAAACATGTTGAAATCTTAATGAAAGACAGATGGAACAGCAAGTGGTCCATGCTCAAAGCCAGTGAACTCCATAAACAAATAGGAAATTTCTTCAATTTAAAAACAAGTGCTGAATTAAATAGAAAGGAACAAGTAGCAATATCTAGAATCCGAACTGGACACTGCAAATTGAGTCATATCCACTTATTTAACAAAAGCCCTCCTCCCACCTGCAACCACTGTGACAACTCCACTCTTCTTAATTTAAACCATATAATTAACCACTGTCCTCATTACAACACTCTTAAACAACAAATTCTGCAGGATGACTCATTTGCCTTAATTTTGGAATCCCCTAAATACCAAGGAAAAATTCTTAATTTTTGCAAAAAAATTCAAATATTTTCAGATATATAATAGGTATTAACTATTGTCAATAATTTAGAAACCATGTCAATTTCTGTTAACATAGTTGTTATTATTGTAATTACAACCAAATGTATTATTTAATTGTCGCTAATGACCATCGCTGTTGATGCGACAATAAATAAACTAAAAAAAAAACAACATTAAATGATTAACCTCTGTGAACACGGTCGATATTATTGAAGTACACCAATAATTGGAAAAACAATATATTAGAAAGAAAGAAATTGTATGCACCTAGATCTCGCACAATACAACGCACCCGGCTTTAGTGTTTATATTCACATCTATTCAACAACCACATTCATACATTAACGCTGTCCAAATATGAAAAGATGTACTACCCATATCAACCTCATTGCTATTTAATACAGGGTACCGTACAACAACAACAACAACAACACCAACAAACTAGTGGTGCTACAGAATGGCACAGACTTTCTCGTAGTAACGTTTTCTAATTTCTTTGGTGTGGACTGCCTTTACGGACTTGCCCATCCTGTTGCCAGCCACCAGCTATCGCCGCCCCAAAGTACATTTTATTGAAATTATCTCGAATTTTCGGTTACCTAATAGTAGAACCGATATATTACTTTAAAAATATTAAAGAAGAGTAAAACCTCGTCCTAAATGGCAATTTTCACTGAAAATTTGGAGCCATTTCTCAGAAAATTGCATTTAACCGTTACTGAAAATGCAAAATTTGAAGCTCTTTTTATAGGAATCTGTTGAGTTTGTGAAAATCTTCATTTGAAGTATTTCCACTCACAAATGCAGTAATGTAAATTGCTGGAAATGTGCATGTTAACGGCGTGAGAGATATTTAAAAAAAGTTACGTCAGTGTAATTTTTGAAAAACCAAAAAATACACCAAAAGAAACTTTGGGTCGTATTAAACAGTGCAATTAGCACTACCCGTTGGAAAATTAGAAGAAAAAATTTAGAACAGTTTTTGAGAAAAATTACGTGTGAGCTTTTCTGAAAATGCGGAATTTTCAGCTCATTTTCACAAAAAACTGATGATTTTTTTCAGAAACATTCAATGACATTATTTAAAGCACATGTACTCATAAATACAATAACGAAAACAAATCGACGGTAATGTAAATATTAACGACGTGACAGACGAGTCAAAAACATTACATTTTTGTAAATTTTGAAAAAACAAAAGAGTAGACGAATATGGCGTTTATATAATCTTATAGAGTAAACATAGAACTATTCCTTGTTTTTGTTATTTTTTGAAATTGTATATGTACCCAATATTGCGCGAAAACTACTAACATTTTCAAAAAATTAGCATGACCTTAATGAAAGATGTAATTATGGACAACAAATTTCATTTGAAGGAAAAATCTTCATCTTCAATTTCGTAGTTGTAGGACGACACCGAAGAAAATTCAAATGTTTGCAATTTTCGAAAACTCAGAGTTAACCATGAAAATCGGACGTACGCCACCTTTACAAATGTATTTTACTCTATTCTTACAAGACATTTTAAGAAAAAATTTGGAGCCGCTTTTGAGAAAATTTGGTAAATATCCGGGTGGCTTCATGTAAAGTACCCCAAATTTTAAAGAATGTTTTTCAAAATTTGAAAGCTTCAACTACACCCAGACGAACAGGTGTTTCTTCAATTAAAAAATAAACTACGCATGATTTAGACGCTAGCAGTGTTCACAGGTGGACAGTCAGACAGTCAAACAGACAGACGGACGAACGTTTTGCTTTAAATTGGTTTTTCGGCATCAATGATCCACAAAACAGGGATTCTGGCGACACCACGTGTAAGAGGATTTTTTCTCCTAATGTAGCAACTGGATTTATCCACTTTTCTGTTATCAGGGACTGGCAATGACTTTTTTTGCCGAAAATCCGCCGTTTTTTTCGCGCATTACACAACTTTCTCAATATTACAAATATTACTCCGTATGTACGTGTACAAGAAAGTTAAAAAAAATGGACTTTAAACAAAACACACCTCACAATATTGTTTTCATAATGAGTATCAACTGGATATGTAGTGCAATCACACAGTAATTCAACGAAGGGCACACCTACTCGCTATGTCATATATACAGTTAACAATGACGCAATTTGCAGGATGGCCTCTGAGTTGAAACAGGCCTTTAGTGGGTTACCAAGAACAGAAGACGACAATCACACTATTTCAATACGGGTCCCATAAATGAAATCTCAAAACAGGATTTTTTTTTTCATAATAGACTTGTAGAGAAAATTTTAATTCTGTTAAGGGCACATATTAGGATACAATGGTCAAATTATCAGTGCTTTCAACCAACAGATAATGTGATGAATCCATTTCATTCAAACACAGGCTGCTCACACTCATTCAAGAGCGAAAATCAACGGGCATCAATATTTTCCTTCAAGGGTCACTTAACACTCGCACAACAACCATGAGAATTACTAATCTCATAACTAATGAAGTTTACTGGCGTTGTGCACACATTTCTAATAAGTCCTCCTACATCTTCTTAAAAGTAAACTACCACTATTCCACACATCGGATTCTTCAGACGCCTCACCATCCATGGACATGCCTTCATGAGCATCCCTCTAACGACTTCATACGGAAGTAAAGAGCACATTCGGTTAGAAACAGATTAATAACGCGTAAGTTTTTAATACAAAGATAGAGAATGCTTTTCACTTCCAAAGAAAAGAGTTGACTGACGAGACGGCGGATGAGAGTACGCAAGCAGGCGAGTCCTTCCCTGTTGAGTTGGCGTTGGCGTTGGCGGAGTGACAGTGATGCGGGGCGGGGCGGGGAGAAAACAACGGAATAACGAACTGGGAACCGCTCCAACATCGGAACACGTCTGGAGAAAATGAAAAAAAGAAGCCAATTTGGCGCCAAGTGCGCAGCCATGAGCCACGAACGCTTTGGGGGAGACGCAGAGCAAACGACGGCCTCGCACACCAAGTGTTGTTTCCGGGAAAGAATAAACACCAGCAATTTCTCAACTTGACTGAGCTTCTATTGATTGATTGATTGATTGACTGATTTTCTCATGTTTCCTGGTACGTCAACTGCTTTGGTAATTAGTCCCGTTAGTGTAGTGTATGTTTTTCTCGGGAGATGGCGGTGATCTTCCTCCACTGAATGGCGAGATCCAGCACCGACCTACCGTCGGCTAGTGGGGTTTTCCCCTAACCAGGACTCTCCCACCAACGGGGCATCGCCCCAGCCGAGACAAGCTCTAAGCTCCCGACCGGTCTCCGGAATATGTGGTAGTGTAGTGCATGTTAGTGTAAGTGTGTGTGAAAAAGGGAGAGGATAGGACAAGGAAGAGGAAGGAAAGATCGGGCGCGGTCCGTGACCCGTTTGGTAGGGTGCTAAGCTGAAAAGCTAGAGTCGAAAATCCTGCCGCCGTGGTGAGTGGGAACCTAGGACTTCCCGGTCAGAGGCGCTGCAGTGACATCAGTTGACGCACTGACTGAGCTTCGAGAAGTCACCCTGCACTTACCTGTTTTCTTGAGTTAAGCAATGTCTATCTCCTCTTTTTTAACGTGCAGAACTGGATTACAAATACTCGTTAAAGTTGGCAACAGATTTTTGTTGGCAACATTTGATGAAATTTTTGCTCACGCGTGATAGGAAGCAATATTTCATCGGCAACCGAGCAACATTTCGTTTTCCAGTAGTTAACTGTACTGTAGGATCCCCCAGTATCAGAAGGTAACTCCTCTTGCCTTTAGCAAAGTTAGAGCTCAAGAAACCTTGTACTTGTACGGATTCCATAGCACTCCAGTGTTGGCTTGACATCCGCATACGAGTGTTCTAGGGGGCTGACCACTTCGTGACGAAAATCAGCCCAAAGTCCAGTCCTAAGAAAGGGTTGTGAGGACAGAACGAAGGGATAGAGCGCGGACACGGTGGTATTTAAGGTACCGCTCCCACATCTGCCTGAAATCGATTGGAAAATGAATGACTGAGTAGCACAGCCAGCCTCCAAATTTCTCATCCATCATAACAATCCGAGCCGGTTATTTTAACTGGCATTGAAAATTTGTCACATACGCAAATATAAACCAAGAAATCTCTTCGGTAGCGCTCCAGTGGACTTGCAGACGATTTTGAGACTTTCGGTTTTCGTGTCTGTACTCTTTGCGAGACTGGATTCTGATTCCATATTCGTTACCTAGAATCTTCAGTTCGTCAGTCCACGACTCTCTGGGTGCGATGTTTCTACCTGAGAGCACGGATCCTCATTACGACGAGAACAGCTGATGGTTTAAATTCCACGTGACTTTCTCCAAGTATGCGTCACATGTGTGACGTGCCCAAACGTTCCCAACATAACAATGAACTGACATGCGATGCAGTTAAGAATACACTTGATCGAATTCGTACAACTCTCGTTCCAAACTGCTTGAAACCGGAAGATATTGCCAGCTCAAAAAGCAGAGCAGACAAATTCCTCGATTGCAATCTGGTACGCGGTTTTATCGTATTGGGGCAGCCGATAAAATATATCTGCTGTAAGCAAACAAGATAACGTCACGCGCTTTCTAAAGAACAAGGTCAGAAGAAAACGTTTGTTTGGGAGTGATATTTCGTACACCACACTATCGAAGTGACACCACTCATCAGCTCTGTGGCAAGTAATGACTGCAATGAGACCACTAACGGAAGTGTGTCATGGAGGAAATTGGTAGCCTATAGTCACCAGTAACGTGTATTAAGTTATTCAAATCGATGTTACATGAGATTTTTCATCAAATATCCCGACTTATGAAGGGTAAAAAAAACTTTTCCGGTAGCAACCAACGATTTTTAATATTTGACGGTGGCTCACGTTCGCATTTTTGAAGATTTGAAGAAAATGTTCATAATCACTCCACAAGGTGATGTAAAAGAAAAAAATCACTAGGCTATATTACGGCAACTATTGCTAAAAGCTTCATCGATTTTAAGTCATTTAGGCATACGTATTAAATTTAAGACAAGTACATATTCATAATTCCCCGCTAAGTCGATTAGTCTCCAACAAACACTTTGTTGATGCAATTAAACATGAACAAAAAAAATCCTCAAATTGTCGAAATTTATTGGGTCTTATACCTTCATAAAAATATGTTACCACTTGTCTTATTCGACTCTGCCTCGTGGTTTGCCCAGGCTACAAATGTAAGTATTGATTATTAGCACCACTACACAAGTCACAAAAGGTTTCAGTCTCAAAAACTTCTCTTTGACTACGCGTGCCCTCCAATGCTCTTTTTGCACAGATATCTCAACGCCAATAAAATCAATTTGCGAAGATCGAGGAATTGTTCTTTTCACAGAGAAGCCAAGGAATAATTGTGGAATCTCTTACGGGGTTTGAATATTCTGTCAGTCCCTTCGGTTCTGCCTCCATGGGTTTACGCAGAAAAAAGCCGGGGGGAAGAGAATGAAAATGCGACAGAAGAGGGTAGCATATTGGAAGAAACGTGTGTGTGTGTCTATCTCTATACACACACACACAATATATATATATATATATATATATATATATATATATATATATATATATATATATATATATATATATAGAGAGAGAGAGAGAGAGAGAGAGAGAGAGAGATAGAGAGAGAGAGTGACATACCAAAAATGATGGACATTTTATTTAGGCAAATAAAGATCAAAATGTTGTAGATATTGCAAAAGACGTGGGTTTCTATGGTGCAGATACGCAGATGACACCGTCGCAACGCGACACAACGAGTTCGTTTGGAAGCAGGCGCATCGTAGCAACGCGAAGAAAACAATAGAGACAAAAACACAGGGAGCTTTGAAGGGTGGACCAGATTGGGAATTAGGGCATTCCGATTCCTGTCGTGGTGGTGAGCGAATCGCTTGTGCGTTTTTTCTTGAGGTTAATTATCAAATCGGGACTTGTGATATTTCGTGAGTGAACACTGAACGTGAACTTAGAATATTTCCACATTATGTGTGCAACGGGATCTTGTAAAATTTACGTGTTGTACCATTGCAAACTCGGACTTATAATATTTTCATGAGTGAACTGGAAAGTGAACTCAGAATATTTTCGCGGTGACGTTACAAGACCTGACTTAGAAATTTTATCAGCGAATTGTGAATTGCCAGGTTAGGTGATAGAAAAAAATATTAAAAGGATATTATTCCGACTTGGAAAAAGTAATGTTTGAAATAGGTGCCCACCTGAGGCGCAAGACGAAGAGTATAGGCAATGCTTGTGAAGTGGTTTTAGGAAGATTCGACTTAGGCGCTGATCATCGTGGACTTCAACAAGGAAGATTGGTCTACCCTACGTGGCGACATCGAGCGACGTGCGCGCGAAGAGACAAGTATAAAAGGTTCTATAAAGCGGTTATTGCAATAACGAGAAAAATGGTCATGACCTAACGATAAATTGTAATAACCAATGATAGTTGATAACTTTGGCATGCATAATAAATTATAATTCATAGTTTGAAAGAAAGCTGATTCTCATTTGCCATTACGTGCAATCCTAGATATGACATTTTAGAATTATTTTCAGATTCCTCGCCACTCCGTATGGATAGCAGATTGAGTAATTGGTTGCGGAGTAAGTAGCAACAATTATTTCATAAGAACCCGTCAACCAAGCTAGCGGGATTTACATTTATTTGTAATATATCCGAAGACAGTAATAGATAATCAGGAATTCAAACGTAACCTTTTCCAGGCGCCAAAATTATTTATAAATTCGGAAATTTGTTAGATTGACATTTATTAGTAGTAATAACACGTTTCAATATATATGAGAGAGAGAGCGCTAGTGAGAATGCGAATGACGATCTCCGTCGCAGGACCCGTGAACGTGACGGCTGCTCTGGAGCGGCGGCGCTCTTGCTTCGCACGAGTCACCAGTGAGTAACAGCCTGCACAAGTCGCGTCGTCCGCCGCACTCCACGGTGTAAGATGTATCTTATACTGTGCCGCACACCTAAGTGCAGCCAATAAAACACGATGCTGAGAAATCGATATGGCTCAACCCTTTTTGGATTGAAGAGCAACAAAGCCACGTCGCATTAATGCATTTAAGGCCGTCCTCTTCAACAGATGGTCCACATCTTCTTTTGAAAGGAGGCAAAGGATTTGTAACACAATATTGTAATTATACATCACTGTTCAGTGTACTCAATGTATATGTCTTAGCGTAGAGTAAACAAAGCATCGTTAAACCGTAGTACCAGTTATTTGTCAATTCTTTACATTAACATTATCACGGGGTACGTACCATTTATATTAGGTATCAACATGATTCAAAAGTTATAATTATCTAGTCTCAATGACAGGTCTTTTTATAGCTTCCAAATGATCCTTGCAATTTGATTCGATTTATTTGGTCAAAGAACAGTAAAAACTGCATATGGCATATGGGGGAAAATACAATCTGCGCACGTTTCATGGTTGAATGATGAATAGAAGTTACAAAAAAGCGAGGTTAACTACATCTGAAAACTAGGTCTTCGCTTCGAAAAAAGTGGAGGTATTTTTCAAAAATGTTGAAAACGTCCTTGGGGCTTCATGTAAAGTACCCCCAAAAATTAAAACGTCCGTTTCAAGCCCAGATGGCCTCGAGATGGCCTGACGAACAAAGAGAGGTTTTGTCGTCAATCGACGGTATCAAGGACCCACAAAACATGGATTCTGACCACACAATGTGCTATACTTAGGAACACGAATTACCCAAGTTTTCGTTACCAGAGCTCGGCTGTAAGAGTTTCTCCAGCGAAAATTCCCAGTTTTCCAGAGCACGATTATTAGAGACCGGAAAAATATGTAATATGAAACGTCGAAATATGTACGTAAATATGTATTGAAAACAGTAAGAATATATAATAAATATGTAAAATCTGATGAAATATGTAATATCAAAATTCACTAATTATAAAACACATGTACATAATACGAAATTACATTTATAAAAAATTTCCTAAACAAATTTTAAAAATGATACCGTAGGCTTCCGCGAACAGTGTCATGATCTGGGCTGTCCGGGTGACGCCGCGTCGAAGGCTGGGGCAACCCAGCCTTCGACGCGGCGTCACCCGGACAGCCCAGATCAAATTTTAAAAATAATACAAACGTCTTAAAAATCATTTCGAGAGCATAAGCTGATGCAAATTTTGCACTACACAACTTTCCTATTAGTAAAAGCTTCATCTATTGCTATTCAGGACTGTAGTTTTACCGCCAGACTAGACGCAATAGAAGACATCGTACAAACTTACGATATCTACGACCGGCAAACATCACTGCAACGTGAAGCACTCTCACTGAATGTTACCCTTGGTGATCGCCAATGTTTTTCCAAAATTAAGGTTAAAAGTCACGATCCGCGACGTCAGTGATACTTTTCACACCTAAAGGTGTAAATAATCTTAGTCGCTACTGAGATAACTAAAGCAGAGGCGCCGGAGTGTGAGAACATCACGCGTCTTCTCGTGGGGTACCTGAAGGAGACAGCACGCACTAATAATTTAGGAAAAATGCAGATTTTTTAAAAACATATTTCGTGAAAATACCAATATATGTAAAATATGTAATATATTACCAAATATATAAAAATATGTAACGAAAAAATCGAATATTGTGTTAGGACGAGGCCGATTCGCCAAGATTACAAATTTGAGAACGGTAAGTAGAAAGAAAAAATATGTAATTATATAAAAATTCGGTCTCTAACGATTACAATACTCCTCTTACGACGGGCATAAAAGCAAACGCGTACATGACCTTGGTTTTTTGAAAAAGGACTCCATTTAACAAAATACTTTTACAATAAACGTTACATTTTTGCAATGTTATTTTCTTCGCAATTTTCGAAAATACAGGGAGATCGCCGATAATCGGACCAGCACCACTTCTTCAGCTTATTTAGCTAAATACGACGAAAAAATTTAAAGAAAAACGTTGAAGCCGGTTTTGCAAAAAATATTGTTTAAACTTAATTAAAAATTAGTTATATTTCACGCAAAACTACACTTATATACGAAAAATTGAACATGGTTTTATTTCAAGATATATTTTTGATGTCAAATTTCATTAAGAAACTAGAGGTGCTACAGAATGGCACAGACTTTCTCGTAGTAAAGTTTTCTAATTTCCTTGGTGTGTACTGGTACTGTACACTATTGTCCCTCCTTGCCAGTTTCCATCTATTGCGGCCAAAATAATTTTTTTATTAATTTTTGCAACTTTTCGATTTCTAAATAGAACCTAAATTATATTTACATTTACATATGTATTAAAGAAGTCTATAACGTCGTCTAAATAACTATTTTCATTAAAAAATTGAAGCCGTTTTTAAGAAAATGGTGATTAAGCATTACTGTAAATGCGAAATTTGAAGCTCCTTTTTATAGGAATCTATTGAGTTTTCGAAAAACTTCATTTGAAGTACTTCCACTAACAAATGCAATAATGAGCACAAATGGATGGAAATGCGCATATTAATGGCGTGAAAGATATTTCAAAACATTACATTTGGGTAATTTTTGAAAAAACAAAAGAATACAGCAAAATTAACTTTACTCATATTAAACAGTGTAATTAGCACTATCAATTGAAAAATTTTGAACAAAAAATTTAGAGCCATTTTCGAGAAAATGGTGTCTGAGCGTTTCTGAAAACGCGCAATTTAGAGCTCATTTTTACAGAAAACTGACGAGTTTTCAAGAAACATTATTTGAGATTATGTAAAGCACATGTAATCATAAATCTAAGAAAGTGAAGAAATCGCCTCTAGTGTAAATATTTCCGACGTGAGAGAAGTCAAAAAATTACATTTTTGTAATTTTTGAAAAAAATGAACAGAGCAATATGGTGTTTATGTCATCGGATAGGGTGAATTTGGTACTATCCCTACCATACATTTTAAAAAATTTAAATTTTCCGTGAAATGTACGCAATTTTTCAAAAATTGTTTTCTCGAAAACGGCACCAATTTTTTTCTATCATATTTTTCTCGGACAAGGCTAATTACGGTTTTAAAAAATGGCGTAGGCTCCATTTTCGGTAAACTCTTCACATTTTCGATATCCGTAAAAAATAATATTGCAAAACTATTCTTCATAATTATAACTTACAATGAAGTCCTGTTTTATGTGTGTTTTTTTTTAGTAGGAGTAGTTTCGTGTAAGTTTCACGGGACACTGATCGCAATGTGACCACGGAAAAGCCGCGAAAGCCACAGCAATTTTAAAATTCAGAGAATCCTCATCGTTGGACGATAATATTTCTCGCTGTTTGCAGGTTTGATTATTGGTTTTGTGATTATGAATTTGCTTTAAAAGAACTAGTTTCGTACAAACGTTTCTATTGTTTTCCAGATTTACTTAAATGATAAAAGGCAACCTTAATTTCATACATTTATAAGGTGATATACTGGATGAACAGCTCTGGAATTTATAGACTTCTTTCACTTTTAAAAGGGACTGATCAATGATAATGATATAATCATTCAAAAATTGGAAGCTCACTTCCCTGCTTGGGTGAAATTATCGTAGTCTGCATGTGTAACGAATGCTGCGAATACTGTGTTTGTTTCTTTTGCAGAACTAAGAAATTAATACCATCCTTCGCTATGGAAGTGGTAATTATAGATTTGAACCGCAAACACTTCGTGTGAATTATATTTGACTTTTCAAGTGATGGCCGAAGTATAAGGCAGAAATATAAAGATTACAATACTATGTAACCGTTCCGAATATTGCAAAGAAGCTCTTGTAGCACCAGCAGTTCTGTGGCGAAATGTGCGCCAATAAACCGGGGGATGCAGCTCCATCGAATGACGCAAATGTAATTTCCAAAATTCAAAACACTAATATATAGTAGAAAGTAAGGAATTCATGTAAATTAATTAAAACTAAGTTTATTGGAAATCTAGTTTACAACACTAGTTACATCGATTTATGCATAGTGTTAGTATCATTAGGTATGTTCACCTCCTGTACACAGGATTCTGGCTTTCTTCTATATTTCCAGTGGGTACTAGCGTTTTCGTATTAGTTCTGCACTGAGACATTTGTCAGTAACACAATTCATACAAAAAGTAACTTGGTTTCGAAAATACGGAGGTCGCACTCCAGCATTTGGCAAAAGCACTATTGTTTGAATACGTTTTACCTAGTTCATTTCATGATCTTAGTTGTTATTGCTGTTAATACAGACGATAATAGTTATTTGTGCACTAAGAGCGTTATAAGAGTTCTAATAAACGAGTGGCGACAAAATACCCGAGATCATTAAATAGCGTGGTACATACATCATTTTATTTTTAACCAACTTTTATTGATTCGGATTTACTTATTTACAAATTAAATACATGCTCACTTGACTCGGTTTGTCTTTTCATATTTTCCTCCCATAATTTTCTCGATAAAGATCTTCATTTAAAAATGGGAGAGGTAGCAATAAGAAGAGTCTTTTTGACTAGAATCCTTGGTCTTATTTTTTACTGTAAGGATACTTGGAAAGTGCACATTAAAGATCTCATTTCTGATGTCAAAAGGAGAACAAATTTACTAAAATGCATGAATTATAACAACTGGGACGCAAACAAACATACCTTGCTCCTCACTTACAAAGCTATCATCCGTAGCAAAATCGACTATGAGTGTATAATATATAACAAAACCAAAAACCACCTACTCAAAAAATTGGATCCTGTACATAATAGAGCGCGTAGGATATGTACTGAATGTTTCTACACAACGCCAACAGGTTGCATCTTCATCGAAGCTTCGGAACCAAACCTGCAATTTGGAAGGGATTATCTGACCATCAATTATATATGCAAAGCCTCCTCATCCAACAATAATATTATACTTAACAATATTAGCCTACCAATCAAATCTGCTCCCAACCACTTACAATCATATCCAAAAACCTTTTACAAAAGCACCAAAGACATATCAATGGGAAGATGTAGAACACCTAAATATCCCCCCTGGGTCATACCTAAATTTACTGTCGATTCCTTTCCCAAGAATCTCTCCAATTCTAACTTTAATGACTCCGACGCTGACTTCATCCTCAATAAATATAAACATCACCGTTATCCACATCCAAGGCACAATGGAAACTGACAGAATGAGCTTATACATTCAATCTCCATGGCTGCAGGCGCGCCCGGCAGTTCACAATTAATTACTCGGAAGTTTGAAGAGCAATTTATTTAATTTTTGCGTAATTAATTAGCAATTAAATCGCTCTATAAGATGGCATATTTGGTTTTGTGGTAACTAATTGTGGTAGATCCAGCGTAATCTTCCGCTAGCTCACCATTACGCACAAATTTGAAGAGCAAAAAAATTAATTTTTGTATAATTAATTAGCAATAAAATCGCTCAAGATGGCGTATGTGGTTTTGTGGTAACCGTTTTCGGTAGTGCCAGCGGAAACAGGAAGTGCTAGTTTTTAATCAATTACTCGAAAGTTTGAAGAGCAATTAAATTATTTTTTGCGTAATTAATTAATTAGCAATTAAATAGTTCTAAATGGTGGCGTATGTGGTTTTGTGGCAACCGAATTTTGGTAGTGCCAGCATAAGAGAAGTCTTAAAATCTGCAAAGAGACAACTGACATGTTTATTCAACCTGTGGTGATCCATATTACACGGAATATAGAAGCAAGAACCCCGATTAGCACATCACCTGCACCTACGTTGCTTATTGACTTTGAAGAAAAAGTAAACAACAAAATGTCTTATGCAATTGAGGACTACACGAAGTTTACGGACAACGCCATTAAGATGTGGTCAAACCAATAGAATAATCTCAAAGCAAGCACAACTCATAATTTGTCCTCAAAACGTATGAAAACCTCACACGTCGTAAAGAAATAACTCTTTTACGCATTAGATCAGGCCATACCAAATTTTCCCATAGCCATATACTAGAGAAAAAACCTATCCCGTAATGCACCTCTTGCAACAGCCCACTGAACGTTAATCACGTCCTTCAGGAAAGTCCCCAGTACAATTCTGTCAGACCTCCATTTGTTTGGTAAGGAAAGCCTTAGTTCCATTCTAACTGATATTACTTACCAAAATCAGGTAATAAATTTTGTATTGAAATATGTGTTTTGTAAAATATTTAACCGTATTAGAATAATATAATCTCATATTCCCTTCTGTAGTAATTATCACTGATATAATTTTCATGTTTATGTTTTTGTATCCATAATCATCATTGTAACGCAACCTCAATACAGAAAAAATTTAATATTGTCAATGTAAAATGTAATATATTGTATGCATTTAGTCGCTAATGGCCTAGATTTTGATGCGACTTCAAATAAATTTAAAAACATTTCTCCATAAGAGAACATATAATGTCATTCAACTGTTTTCATATTTCCCTCGTAACCACGATATTTTCGATCCGGGTAAGTTATGCAGTGAATTTTGAGCTCCGTATCGAAGCCAATAACAGCTATCACGTATCAGTAAAAAATAAAATAAATAATTTTATTTCGAAAATTTCACTTCCGTGGTATATATTGCAATATAATGATAGATCTTCCACACACACTCGTATTCACAACGACGCTCGCAGACTACGTATCTGCCACGGCTGCTGGGAAGATCATTACATACACTGAAGGACAGAAAGGGACTTTCTTCTAGAACGGCCACTTTTACATAAAGGACACAGCAAATACAGTTGACTCCGGTTATAGTGAACTTCTGGGGACTCACACGTTTGGTTCACTATATCCGATGTAGAAATTAAATAGAATTTCTACACAATGATTGATTTTATTAATGTAGAGTTACAGCAAAATGCATTAACAGCACGAACTGAAAATTTTAGTATCTGCATTTGTCTTTAAAAAATAAATTATTTGCAATTGCCTGGGTCGTACATTTTTCATTTTTCATTTCCCCTGGGATGGCTCATGGGCAGCTTATTAGCTTCCCGTGCTGTGGTCCCTGGGTTCGATTCCCGGTCGAAGCAAATATATAGTCGTAGCTTTCTTTAAAAATAGTCCCAGTTTCTATAGCTTTGTGACGAAGAAAAGCTCAAGCAGGCGGATCTTGCTCGTGAGTTACGGTGAAGAGATGTTGTACGTCATGTTCACCTAATGTCGCTCTTACCCTCAAGCATGGGAATTTAACTAGGCCCAGGCAAGGGGAACACCGGTAGCTGGCCGTCGAAGTCGGACTACCGACCCAAAACGCCAAATACATACATACATTTTTCATTTGTTATTTCTCTAGATCCTTCCCTAGCCAGAGTTCGTGCTCTCTCCATACTTGATTCTGCATTGTCCTGTTTGTAAGTAGCGTAATGCAGTCTTGACGCCTTTCAATGCCTCTTCCTCTGTTGGAACACCGTCCCACTCTTCGAAGGCTCTTTTATTCGCCTAATAACATTTTTCCAATTAACTTCCAGGACGTTGTATTTCGTACGTTCACTATAGCCGAAGTTCAGGTTCATTATAACCGAATCTTCTTATGCTTCTTTGTAATGTAAGTGAAACGGGACCAGTGACTTAAGTTCACTATATCCGAGCTCACTATAAGCGGAGTCGACTGCATACATTTTGAATCAACAAACTAACATCAAATAGAAATAAATTACTCAAACATCAGAAATAACGCATTCAATGCCATCAAGAATTACCTGAAATTGTGTACTTTCAATAACACGCGAAATTCATAAAATCAAGTTGCAGCTAGTTTCAGGCGAAGACAGAAAATTGGTATTCCCCTCGGACGCCGCGCTGTGCTCTGCGGCCAGATCCCCCCCCCCCTCAGAGCTGTAAGCCGGTGGCAAGAACGCGCGTTATCTTGACTTCCATTGTAGCTTGAGCTGTTGTCACAACGCACATCGCCAAAAGCGCTCGTGTTCAGTTTCGCATAAAATACAGTGTTAATTTACGACACGCGTTAAGTGACTCGTGTGTGAAGGCATCGACACAGCTGAAGTCATCGCGTTAGATGGCATACGAGCGTCAAAGTAACGCTCGTGTGGCACAGCCCTTAAGAGCGTAACATGGTGCACTACTTGCGGCAAGCCGTGGGAGAGCACCACATGTCCGAGAAGGCGCTCATTGATTTAAAAATGATTTAAGATACATTGACATTGCTGCAATATATTAAATACTGAATGTCATTAAAAGGAAAAGGTTTATGCCTAACACATTATAAGAATGTTTTCGATTATCCAGAGGTTGTGCAACCTAAGCACGTACCACGGTTAAGCTACGCCTTAGCGTAAGGTAAACACTAATATAAAAATAACAACGCATATACGGAGTTACGTAATGCGCAATACTGCAGAAAATCCATTTGGAGATTGCAACGAAAATAAAAGTTTTGGGGTTCCCAGAAATCGAGAAGTGTTTTTTTACCCTTTCTTTTCATCTCCCAAAAACGTTCGTCCGTTTGTGAACAACACTAGCACCTAAACTAATAGAAATATTTTTACCAAAAAGAAAAGAACATTCCCCGGTCGATCTGGCTCAGGTCGATTATTGAGATTTTGAAACATTCTTAATATTTTTGGACAGGGGACGTCTTTACATGAAGCCCCTGCGATATTTTCAAAATTTTCTCAAAAATATCTCCAAACGTTTTCTTTAAAAATTTCTTGTACACTTGATAGCAAATGTCCGATTTTCATTGTTAACTGGAATTTCGGAAATTGCAAAAGTTTGAATTTTTTCGGCGTCTTTCTACAACTACATTATTAAAGATAAAAGGTTTTATCTACAAATGCAATTTGTTCTCTATAATTCCTTCATTAAAGTCATGTACATTTTTTGAAAATTGCAATAGTTTTCGGGCAATTTTGTGTAAAATATGGGCAAAATATCAAAAACAAGATTTTTCTCAAAAATTCTCCAATTTTTTTCTTTAAAATTTTGGATGAGATAGTGCAAAATGTGTAAGATGACGAACATCGTTTTGAAAAAATGTAATTTTATGAGTATTTTTAAAAAAAATGTAATTTTTCAATCTCACGACGTTAATATTTACATTACCGGCAATTAATACACAAAATTTAAGAGTATATGAGCTTCAAATGATGTCTTATAAAGTTTCTCGAAAACTCAAACGTTTACTGTGTTAGCTCTCTCGCTCAAATGCCATTCTCTCGAAAACGCCTAATTTTTTTTAACGGATAGTGCTAAATGAACTAAATAGCATGATATAAATGGATTTTGATGTGTTCATTCGTTCTAAAAAAATTACACAAATTTATTGATTTTTTAAAAATCTCTCTCACGCCGTTAATATGTACATTACCAGCGATTTGTATATATTATTGTATTTATGAGGACATGTGTTCACATGATTTCTAATGAAGTTTCTCCATAACTCAGAAGTGCTTCATTTACAGAATCGCTTGAACGGTATTTTCTGGAGAGAAAAAAAACGGCTTCAAATTGTTCAACGAAAATTGCCGCATAGGACGAGATTTTAATCATCTATAATATTCTCAAAGTGCATATTAGAGTTCCATTATTAGGGTCCACAAAATTGAGAAATGTGATAAAATGTATTTTGGGTGGCGATAGATGGCGGCTGGAAAACGAGTGGGGCAAAATCGAAAAGCTAGCCAAGACCAAAGAAATTGGAAAACTAACTAGCACAAGAAATGCTGTGCCATTCTGTGGCGCCGCTAGTTTTATATATGTGACTTTTCTTGTATGCCGACGATTTGCTTACGTCTGCACAGTTTTGAGGCAGAGCGCCCGAGACCCAGCGCACGCTTGGCAAGAGGGCGCGCCACACGCCGCCAAAGGCGAAGCGCGAGCGGCTCCCTCCCGCGACCTCGCTCTTTACGTACCACTGATGAACATTATTCAACGTATTTAAATGTCGGTAGATTTGCGCAAACATTCTAAAAAAATTATTTCAAACAAGTTATGATTTTCGATATGCATATTATATTTAAATAAAACAAATCGTGTATTTAAATGCAAAATCTGCAGACTAGTGCTCACTTTTCAGGAATATGATCTCTCTTCAAGGATAACCGACAGAACGTTATGCAGATGCCCAGCAAGTTGGTAAATTATTAAAATCCAAATATCTTGGGTTTGTGAAACTAACTTTTGATACCTACTGAATGGAATGAAATTATTGAATCAAGGAATCAAAATGTGAGAATCAGGAGTTCAAAAAATACCAAGCAAAGAACATTCACAAATGGTGTCTCAATTTGGATAATTCATTTAAAAATCATTAATAATGGATTTTTTAAAATTTTATTTCTTTAAGGCATATTTAAAAACAAAACATCAGCCAAAATTGTACTGATTTTACTGTCATAACATTTTTACTTCATGTAAGAAAAATCAAAATCGGGCTTGAAAGGCCCCATTTCTGCATTGATGGTATCTAATCCAAGACTTACTAGCGGCATCAATAGGTTAATAAAAAACTGGAATAATGGCAGCAATTAAATTAATAACCCTGAACTACTTCAAAAAGTAAATGACATTGGACACCTCAGAGCATTTGGTCATTCTCATTTTCAGGCAAACTTTTCATAGTTTCTTTAAATTAGGCAGTAGATCATTACTCACCATCCACACCACCATTGCAAAGTGCAGGTTCTGAAGCAGCTGGTACATTAGTATCACCACTTTCTGCAATAACAAGGGTAAGTAATGAGGAATTCCAGTAAGAATAAGGCATGAAATTGCCCTTATACTTTCTATTTCGGTTACACCATGTCATCATTACATTTAAATGGCAGAAAGCAATAAAAAGTTAGTTATTTGCATAAATTTGCAGTTGCATTATTAATTGTATATTGTAATGTATGGCAGATAAGTATCAATTCAGTATTAAGGCCAAATTTTTCTACCAAACATTTCCTTGCATCTACCGGAGTTGAACTTTTGGGCAACTTATAACCATCACCAAAATTGTAAAGGAAAAGGAAGAAGAAATTCAGAACTGATCATGTAAGGTTACTTTTATTCATTTTATTCACACAAATATTTACATATTTCATTCATCACTCTCCAGCTCAGACCAGAAAGGAGATCCACATCCACCACCAAGCAGCAAAGAAGCATAAACTGATGTCAAATTCAGCAATGAAGGTTGTTTGCAGCTATTGCGGTTCAAGACTGGCAAAGTTGACTAGTGCAATCCTGAACAGTTTTTCTGATTAAAAGAGCTACATCAAACTCATGACTATGAAATGCCCTTGACATGCACAAACTTGAATTGAACATGCAGTGTATATAATTCCAAAAAGAAAATTTAAAAAACAACCTGTCAACACATACAAGTATAATTTATGAGATAAAATAGAGTTGTACAGATCTCTATAAAATTATTATTCAATCACTTATAACTCACCCATTCCTCAGTAAAGCAAACTGAAAAATGACATGTATAAATAAATAATTTTCCAAAATCATACCCAAATGACAAAGACAGTAGCTTTGCCTGCTATCTATCGGTCACGCCGCTAACTAGCACATCAACAACAAGCTTACGGCACTTCGAAATGTCTCATGCTGGAAGTTACTCACTTCTTAAATAGACTGATACAGTCAGATTTCCATATGCGATGCCCGTACAACATTGTCACCAAATGAAACAGATATTAACCTCCGACTGTCACAGTTCCCCCTACTCAATTAACGGATTTTTTCTCATGACATCAGTTATTAAGGACCCAAATTTCACATCAAGATTATAACGTTCTTTGACCAACATGCATCATTTTGACTGAATATGTTATTGTTTTACTCACCCTTTTCAACATTTGTCTCATCACAAGTTAATGTAACGCCAGAATTACTCTTCTGTTGTTGAAGAGTTGTCACACTAACCACCATAGTCTCACTGGTTTCAGCCATTTTTAGTTTATACGAAAATTTCCTTTTATGGGGTAAAACTTCGGTTGGTGAGCGAAGATGCACGAAGTCACAAAGCTTCATCTTGCGCTACCTGTGGAGAAAGAAATGAATTAACAATGTTTCTAATATCTCGACCTCTCGCTTAGGGAGGAGTCTACAGAATCGACTATTCTGAAGTTCAGTGGAATACTGGAACGAGGAAGACTCCGTGCCGTGCTCCGTGGGCTCGGACACGGCCAGGACACGGTGTTCTCGGGCTTTGTGGACAGTTGCTTTTTAAAAATGACAGTTCGGCTACTCAGTGCTACGAAGAATACAATGTTAGTGTGTACAATTCAAGTGTAGTTTCGGGAAAACCGAACTTTATGTTTTTAAATTCAAGGTGTCATAATGTGGGTGAAACCTCAAGAAGTTCTGCTGGCAAACGCACTCTGGCAAGTAGTATAATTAGTTTACATCGTCAGCTGATTGACATTTCCAAGGATGTAAATATTTACATCCTATGTGGGTGTTATTTTCCTTTGTATACATGTAACGCCTTGGTTGCGTCGCCAATGATTTTGGTAACTGGCATTTGTTTGTGATGTAGATAACGGCCTGTCAGTGAGATATGCCAATTCGCTTATTGCGTAAAGTGTTCAAAATTTATTTTGTCGGAATAATTCCCAATTCTCTTTGCTTGTGTGTGTCATTTATTTACCAAGACTGTCAGATCGGCTAACTGAAAAAAAAATTAATATTGTTTACATGAATATTTTTTCCGCGTTTATCATTGACGTCTTTTTTCAGGGTCACCGAACAGGCAAATTTGTATTTTGTACTTCAAAGAAGAAAAGGACATGGTAAAACAAAAGGTCTTTCTTCTATACTTGTCGGAACACTCGACAGTGTATTTGACACAAAACCACCACCGTTCCGTATTCTTCACCAAACACCCACGTCCGAAGTTTATTATCGTAAGTACCTATTTTTGTATGCAAATTTGTGAGTTTTTATAAAAAGGAAAAAAAATAACTTGCCCTCTAATTTAACCGTCTGCAAATTGATATGAACTCTCTTAGAAGACCAGATGCTCTGAACCATGGCATCCTTCCTTAGATTCTTACATCACTGCTCACTTTCCTTTATTGTTCCACTGTGATCATCAGAGCATGTCCACAACAGTGTTATGAAATAATATATTTCTGGGTGGTATAAAAGTAAGTCGTTATTTTTTTAGTTATAGCCTGCTCGTTAACGTTCTCTGAAATCGAAAAAGATTGGATCTGGCTGCAAAAGAATTTGTCAGATACATTGACATCTTTTGACACAGAGGAAGATGTCACAGAATTTGTGTGCTGCAAAATTCAATCTGTTATTGCTAACTGTGTACCTGACAACCTTGATGGTAAGTGACAAAAAATGAAATTTACTATCATCTTCAAATTTGTTACCTAATAAAGATCTTAAAAGTGTTTACAATTTCTATAATTGGAAGTAAGTTGAGAAAGAAATCCTGAAACTTTTTACAGATGAAGACACTCAATCTTTTAAATCTGTCACTTTCAAGTTCCGAAGGCTATTTAACATGCCACCTGAAGAAAAGTTGGTTAATTATTACTCCTGCAGGTGCGTTTGTCATTTATATTAGCAAAAGTTTAATTTCAATTAAAAACTGAATTTTAAAATGCAATGCAAAAAGTTGAGCTGATGAAAATCACTGATATGGTTTTTGTTTTGGAATTTGTTAAGTTTCTGGAAGAGTCGAATGCCACGCCAGGGTTGGATGTACCTTTCAGTTGGCCATTTGTGTTTTTATGCCTATATTTTGGGCAGGGAAACAAAATTGGCTATTCGGTGGTCTGACATCACAGAATTGGAGAAAACCAGTAGCTTACTTTTTCCAGATTCCATACGCATAGCCACCCGTGAGAAGGAGGCAAGTATTGAAAATAATGTTTTAAGATCTTTTGTCATTTTGGTAAAGATTTTGATTTTATTGAAATGTGATGTTAGGATGAGGTCACGGACTCATGGTTATGGAGTAACTCATAAATGAATGTAATTTTGATCAAAGATAGTATGTTATACAGATAAGTGCAATGTAAAAACATGGCCAATTATCATGTTCTACCTTAGTTTGATTAATATAAATATCTATTTCATAACTGAAGCTTATCTGCTCTCCTTGATAATGAAATATTGCAATCTCTCTACAAAATAAAGAAAATTCTTCTGCTTTATACCTTTTCTTTCCCAAGGAACCTTTCTAAAGCGTGGCTCCTTGCTTATATGAACAATTACCAATTAACCTAATTTTTTCTATTGTAATTTTCAAATTACATTAAAATTGATTTTTACATTAAGTACATTGCAGTATATTTCATTTTGTTTGCTTTTTAGTCATGTTGACTTATTGACATGAAGCAGTTTCTTGACTGCAAGAAAATCAAAAACCATCTGTTCTTCTTATTATTGATGGTCTTTTATGGAAAAAATGCAAAACATAGCATCTATCAATTATAGTTTCACCACTACTGTTTCTGTGCAAGTCTTCAGCACTAATGCTCGAGTAGTTTTTATTTCCTCAAGTTTATCAAAGCAAAGTATAGTAGTTAGACCAACAAAAGATATTTTTAACTTCAGATTGATAATAATGAAGCTTTATTTAATTGCAGTTGCAATTAGCTCTAAATAATGATATTGTTAGTTGTTCAGATGCAATTGTGCATAAACATTTGACATTCAAATGATTTTTGAAATTGATAATCTTTAGAAGTGCTTAGTAAGATACAAAATAGAATTGCTGCTCCGCAAAGGAAAGGCATTTGTGAGAAAAATTTATTTTCTCAGTTCTGAAAGCAAGTTATTCCATTAAGTCTAATATATATGGTTGAAACAAAGATACTGGGAGCTATAGCTCAGTGCATAAACTAATGTCACTGCAGCGCCTCTCACCAGGAGGTCCTAGGTTCGAGTCCTGATGGCGGCAGGATTTTCGACACTAGCTTTTCAGCTAGATCGAATTCAGTCGCTGTCTGGATGAGAATTCTAGTGGCCGGCTGCTCTGATCGGTAGTTTTCTGTGGTTTCTCCGATCAACACCAGGCGAATGTCGGAGCAGTACCCTACCAAATGGGCCATGGACTGTGCGCGATCTTTCATTCATCTTCCTAGTCCTATCCTCTCCCCTTACACACACACTCACTTACACTAACATGCTCTACACTACCACATATTCCGGGAGACCGGTCGGGAGCGTAAAGCTTGTCCCGGCTGACGCGGTGCCCTGCTGGTGGGAGAGTCCTGGTTAGGAGGGAACCCCACTAGTCCATGGTAGGTTGGCGCTGGATCTCACGATGCAGTGGGGGAAGATCACCACCATCTATCTAGGGGGGGAAACATGCCCTACACTTATGGGACTAATGACCAAAGCAGTTGACGTGCCTGAAAACTCGAAAAAATCAATCAATCAATCAATTGAAGCAAAGATAATAATTGAAATAAAACAGTAAGTTTGCAATTGCAGAAAACATTACAAAAATTGATTTTATTTATATTTTGTCTTCAAATCTATTTCAAGCCATTGGGAATTGGCAATGGACAAATGCAATTTGTAACTACAAGCAAATTCTTGAATCTCTTCAGTACTATTTGCTGCGGAGTTCTTTTGAATAAGTAAATAACTAAATATTACTTGCTGCTCTTTTCTTTCAGTATCATTTCTCAATGTTCCTGCACAAGGGCGAAACTTTTACACTCATGGAGCAGCTAGTCAATATGGCAATGAAACAGTGAGTCTCTTCCCATCTTTCTCTTTTCATTGTCTCTTTCTTTTTGTCTTTTTCCTTATTATTAGAACTCCTTTTTTATTCAGGCTCATCGATGACAAGGGTGGTTTCAGTGAAGATAAGGATCTACTGAATAAACTAAGGTATGCCATTTTTTTATTTTCTTATTAATATTCTTCTCTAGAGTTTCTTGTACATGTTGTCTTGGTTGAAAGAAAAAGAGTGTTTGGAAGACAGAACAAGTTAATCATACTATCCACGAAAGTTTTACTAATAGATTACTATAAGTAGTTTAGCTTTAATTGAGAAAAGGAAGGAGAACTTTTAGTAGTAGTTCCTCAAGAGGCAATTAATCTACTGCAGGGTGTTAGCTATCTATTTGAGAAGTATAGGTACTTCTTTTTAATTTGTTTGTAAAATGTGAAAACAAATTGGTATATGTTTAGAAATAAAACACCTGAAGTTCAGCATTAGCATAAACTTGTAAATGGTACTCTCTTATTGCAGTAAGAACGTGCCAAAGAAGAACTCCTTCCTTATTCGTGACCTGAATGCAAGAGCCCACTCAGAGGCCTATAGACTTCTCTTTAGATTGCCTGCCTGTGAGAAACTTGATGGACGGACTGAAGCAACCCTTTGGACACCTTACAACAAGCGCAATGTTTGGGGATGCATGTATCTGTCACAGAACTATCTGTGCTTCACGAGTAGGGTGTGTTCACTACATTTCTGTTTGTTGTTTGAAATGGATCGCAGCTCCCTGTACTTATCCTATATTCTTAAATAGATGCCTCCTTCACAGGTGAAGAACTTGGTGAGTGTAGTTATTCCATTGCGTGATGTAATGTTGGTAGAACGTGCTGAAAATCAGGCATCTAATCCTTCTGTGGAAAAATCGCTGCTGATCACCACAAATCGGCGTGTGAGCTTCCTCTTTGCCCAGATCTTGGATAGGGATTTTGTGGTCCAGAAGATCTCTGAACTACTGTCCAGGATACGAACTCTGAGTTTGTAAGTTGAATTTATGCATAACATCTAACCACTTAAATAAATAAATTAATAAATAAATACATATAATGTTCCTTTATAAAATGTTTTCCTCTATACAGTGTTCAGAAATCATGGTTCCTTAAAAAAAACGTTATATAGAGGTTTCACTGTATATACACAGGGTGCTGGAAGAAACATCAAAACTTCAAAAATAAGCTCTTAAGACAATTTTAAGCATATTTTGTCGAATAAACTAAATGGATATTCAGAATGGCTGAGCCGCAATAAGCACTCATAAGTTGGTTTGAAAATATGATTCTAGGCCAAAATTTGCATTGTAGAAGCATATAAACATTTGAGAAACATGTAAATTGTTTATTATTAACAAAATAAACTAATATATTAGTTCAGAAAGAAAAATTAACTGAGAAAAAAAGCAGTCGAACTGTGTAAATTGAGTGCTTTTTTATTTCTGAGTTAATTTTTCTTTCTGATCAAATACTGTAAAACCCCACTTTTATGTTCCTGCAATTTATTTTCTTGGCAGTTACAACATTTCTTGTTGGTCCCATCAGTTTTCGTATATTCATAACGTTATAAGTACCCCGCTTTTATGATGGTATAATTTCAATTTTCCCGCAATTTACTGCAATGCGCTTGCCACAACAGCAGTTATACAATTTATTACAGCAGAAATACAATTTCCCTCCTTTCATCCAACAATGAGTACAATGTTGCACCATTAATGGCTACCAGAAGTGAATTGTGGGTACTCATGGAAGTGTCGTTGTGACATTTAAAGTTCTCTATGCTTCGGTGTTAATACGCCTTCGATTTCCAATGTAAAATTTGGTCTGACCTTGTAATATTGTTTATTATGTATCTAATACTGCATATTAAACAATATTATGGTCCTTATTGATTGTATGTATCTAAATACATTATACTGTACTCATACTTTAAATGAAAAAAATCATTTCCTCTCGTTTACACTTCCCGCAATTTACACCATTTTCCCTTCTGTTGCAAATCCCAGTAATGTACTGGAAGGTTAAAATGTGTAATATAACAATAAATACCAAAAACAACTGCGTGCTCTCAGGATCTAAGATCAATATCCTATTTATAGAAATGTGTCATTTTTAATATTCACAAATTATGCAAAGAAATAATTTTAAAACATACTTATTATGCTAGATAGAAGTGTAAATATTTAAGTGTAGTATTCAGTGTATTAATTTAAGAAACATCCAAACATGCATTATGCATGTATTTCTCCAAAAACTAACAAAACATGCAAACATGCACAGAAAAAGTATGCATTTTTTAAACGAGTTTTTCATGAAACATTTAGTTACATACATAGTTTGAAATCTTTACAAAGCTTAAATAAAAACATGCATTTGCGTGGAAATCCTGTCTCTACTTATGACAATAAAATTTGTGGGAAATTATTGTAGGGGACCCAGAGAAAATGGATGAGACTGGTGGATAAACACAAACATTTAGTAAAGAAGAAGATGCTATCACCTGGTCAGAGAAAGTCTAATAATTCATTGCCTAACTGAAAGTGTATTTGTTTCTTTTGAATATGTTTACTATGCCTTTTGGACAAATCCACGTTCAGTAAAAGCTCTCTATAATGGACATGCTCAGAACTAGAAAAAGTCCTCCCAAGGAAGGGGTCCACTATAAAGAGGTTCTAAAGAAACGAAAGCTTTTGTTCCAGACCTACAAAATTGTACTCTATGAAAAAGTGTCTGCTCACAGGAAATGTATATTCAGAGAGGTTTCACTGTGTACGTTTAAGCCATAACAATGACTTCTGAGTAGAACGTATTGTGTTTATCAATGTGTTAAAATTAACATAACATTTTTATTTGTTCCAGACCACCTCCAATTGCTCCAGATCCGTTAATTGGAAAGAATTCTCCTCCTTTGGGTAATAAATTTGGAGAAGGAGATGTTCCTCAAAACTGTAAGTTCATCACCAAAGGACATTTCTATCTCATTGTTAGTCTGTATTGTATTGAAAATTTTACTTTGATTTCCAGTGTCAAGCTGGAAGTCCCAGCCACCACTTATGACATTGTTTAAGCTTCCTAATGCTGCTCAAACACGAGTAACTCAAGAAACAAAAGAGAAGATGTGGGAGATGCATTTCACAGATTATGGAAGGGGCATTACAATGTATCGTACTACTGAGGTGGCGAAGTTGGTACTTCAGGGTATTCCTGACCAACTTCGGCGAGAAGTGTGGATGACTTTCTCGGGTTAGTTGCTAACAATAGTTTCTAGTCATCATCATCATTATGTACAGATTGATATAAGACTTTCAGCTGTTCTTTTAAAATTTTCCAATATTCCCTTAACCACTTCCAAGATGCTCCCGGTCTTCCTAGTTCTTTTGATCTGCCTTGGTCTCTTCTTCCTCTTGGCTTGTATTTGAGTTCTTTTCTTGGGGAAACAATTCTTGGGATATGTTCATTCTTTTTATATTTTCTTTCCATTTTGGTATTTCTCAATTTCTAAAACAATTTTTTGCAAGACTGATGCACTATATACTGTATTTAGAGAGCAATGCGATTAAATTGCACAGATGAATGAATGCACTCAAATTCCTGAGCTGAAACGACCTTACCAGCAATGTTACCTTTACTTCAATTTTCATGAATGCAGGAGTCAATATGCATAGTTTTGCATCGGTCATATAAAACTATTTCTGTAAATAGGAACCATTATGTGGAAAATGGGAAAACAAGTTAATCAGAAGCAAAAGAATGCTGTGAAAATTCAGTTTACAATTCAGAATCCCTGCATACCCTGAAAAACATAACTCAGGTCATGAGCTCTCTAAATAATCAATTTTCTTCCAATATTCTCTTACTTAAACTTTTATAATTGAGACACACATCAAAGAGAACATTGAAAAATTTAGATTGTGTGTTCCAATTGTGCCTCTTTCTTTTTAACTAGTGTATGAATTCAAACTATCTAGCAAGTACCCTTTTACATTTGATTTATGTAAATTTCATTGCAGGAGCAATTAACGAAATGGCAACCAACCCTGGTGTCTACCGCAGTTTGGTAGAGCAAAGCTTGGGGAAGCCTTGCCAAGCCAATGATGAAATTGAAAGAGATCTTCATCGCTCATTACCAGAGCATCCAGCCTTCCAATCTGAAATAGGCATCAATGCCTTGCGACGCGTGCTCTCTGCATATGCATGGCGCAACCCTCAGATAGGTTGGTCTCAAGTTCAACAGAGTATATTTTTATTAGTAATGAATAGAGCTGTGAAGTTCATGCAATTGTATGTTTTTTGTTAATGGTCATATCTTCCTGAAGCTTCATTAATGTGTATTGCATGGGAAAAAATTGAAAATAAAGTAAGAAATAATTTTTCATATAATGCATATTTTACATATTTAGAGCTTTTTGGCTTGTAAATGAATATTTTTGCATACTTTTCAACTTTTTGTCTAAAATAACACTAAAACAATAATTTTCAAGTAAAAAATTCGTTATTTTCTGGTGCACGATTATGTAAATTTCTCTTCTTATAAAGAACTTCATAAGGTGAGAAAGTAAAAAAATTATTAATGCCAACCATGAACTTTCTTGTTGCTTCAAATTCGTTAGTGCAGTAAGTTTCAGATTACTGATGGTTAATGCAGCCAAAGTTTGATTTTGTTGTCATTAAAAAATTTCTTGTAGTCAATTATTTAGTAAATCTGTCAAATTTAATTTGAATGGTGTAAGACTGCATATTTTTACACATTTCCTTTTGATGAAGACTTCAGAGTTTTTGTGAACACTCTTGTCCAGTGTGGCTTCTGTTCAGGGGTTCATGAATCATTTGTCAAAAGGAAACGTGTAAATCTGGTTGTAGTAAATATTTGTAAATTCATAAACAATAACACTGAATGTATACACAAATTAACTGAATTGTAAAGTTAGCAATAACTTACTTCTAGGTTACTGTCAGGCCATGAATATCGTGGCATCTGTTCTTCTTATATATTGCTCTGAAGAAGAAGCATTTTGGCAGCTGGCAACTCTGTGTGAGAATTTGTTGCCAGATTACTACAACACCAGAGTAGTGGGAGCACTTGTGGACCAAAGTGTCCTTGATGATTTGACTTCAGAACATCTTCCAGATCTCCATGCACGTCTAGATGAATTAGGAATGATTCGTATGATCTCATTATCTTGGTTCCTTACAATTTTTCTCAGGTATTTTCATAAAATATTCTACTACTCTGAAACACATCTGTTCCTCCAGGGTGGCCACTTTCTGGAAAAGCGATCAGAAAATTTCATATCTCAGGAAAAGTCAGAAATAAATTCGGGAATTTGAAGAAGAATCATTAGAAGCCAGGGAGAATTTTGAGACGATTATAATAACTAGATATTATTCCTTAAACAAATTGATCCAGCCAAAAATAGTGTGCAATATTCTACAAATGTTCTCAGTGAATCTGGAAAACTGGGAATACTCTGGGATATTTTTTCACAAAATGAGTAGCCACCCTGTCTTCACCTTAAATAAAGATTATTATTTGTCTGCTGCCCTAAATCAGATTAATTTCTGATAATATGCAGGTATATTCAAAATTAATATTTTTTGTTTCAGTGTTATGCCATATGAAAGTGCTGTCAATATCATTGATTGTTTTTTTTATGATGGAGCAAAAGTAATTTTTCAGGTATTTATGCCAATTTAAATACTTGTTTTTCTTTAGGGCAGAAGTAATTCCAAAAATGTCCACAATTTGTTGTACCAGATATTGAAAAGAATATACTTTTGAATATACTTTTGTATAATGCCATTCTCAGCTGTTCATGCTGTTATTTTCAGGTGGCTTTGGCTGTTCTTGAGGCTAATCAGGAACGACTACTCAACTGTCGAGATGATGGTGAAGCAATGCAGTTACTTGCAGATTACCTTGAAGGAGTTTATAATGAGGAGACCAAGGATTGTGTGCTGCACAATAAAGATGGAGAAACAGTTACCAAGGTGAGTGTGCAGTAATATATTGCAAGGCACACAAGGAAACTTTACAAAGCTCCAAACATTTCAGGTTTTGTAATTTACAGTGCTCGAGCACGAGGTATGGGTTCTCAGTTTCTTGTTCTTGTTTTTGTTTTACTTCTTTCTTCTTGTTTAATTTTCTTCTTTTACGTTTGGGGATTTTTGGAGAAGCACAAACCATTTTCATTATATTTGTCATTCTAAAGATGAGCTGAGAAGTGGGGTTTCCAAACTTTTTGCCCAAGGTACTTTTTTTGTTGAGTTCATAGAAATCGATTCCTTTTGAAATATACAAAATACTTTTCAACCACTTTGTATAAGTACATTAATTCAATTGCTTTAACAATATTGTGAAATTGTGGTTTCCATTGCATTTGCTTTGTAATTTTATAAAAAATTAAATGGATTAGGATGAGGTTAATTTATTTTCTATATCCACCCTATAAGGGTGTACTGTTCATGTTAGTATTAAACCTTCAAAATGTCTTTTCCCGTCTACCTCTTGCATTTACTTATTCTGAAATCCAATTTTGATTATTATTGTCTGAAAATTTGTGACAGTAATTGGAGATTGATTTTGTACTATTTTAAATTTATACTCTAATCCCTTTTTAGTGCCAAGAAAGAACTCAACATTTAACTGTGTTAGAGAAAAACAAATATTTAATGGTAGTTTGTGCTTTTTCACATAAGTGGGGTTTGGTTCACACATGTTTATTAATGTATCAAGAGCCACATTAAATATGCCACTGGTGTGACAGCAGAACCGGGGTGTCCCGCAGAGTGTGTCGGTGCAACGACTAATCTATGATGCCTACACCCATTATGAAGCACTGACTGCTAGCACCATTGAGCGCTTGCGGCTCAAGTATCGACTCCGTGTGGTTCAACAATTGGAAGATGGTGCAGGCCGCAATGTTGTGCGAAGTATTGTCGGTGATGGATATTTCTCTCAAGACGAGTTGCAGGTAAGAATGAATAAAGGTAAAATAAATACATTCCATAATGGTATTGGTGGAGTAATAATTAAAATTAAATTGAGAGAGAAAATTGATATTTGTTCTGGAGTATTAATTTTAAATTATCTTAGAGTTGTTGTTTCTTGTCGTTAATGTTAATGCATCAATAATTTTTAAACATGATCTTAATTTAATTATACTTTTTCCTGATTTTTGATGTTAGTTTTTTTAATAAAATAAATGCTTTTGGAAAGATATTTCCTTTGCTAATGCTTTTGTCAATGCATAAAACAGAATTAATTTATTACTCCAAAACGGTATATTATGCCACTATATTACAGTGTTATGCTGTATTGCATATGTACAGGTTTTGAAAATGAGCAATGCTAGGAGTGAATTTTCCAATTTAAATGAATGCAATTAAACATTATAAATGAGTTGCAGATCCAATTTTTTTGTATACTATCATTATAAATGTATAAAATAAACAAGGTTAATTCTGGAAACAAATTTCAAAATGAGTTTTTGAGTAGGTGACATAAGCTGTTGGTATCATGTCATTGAGCCAACAGCAGGGGGATGGGGAGGAGGAGCTCTGAGGGCGGGCTGTGCCAGAAAATTCTTGCAATGGAAAAGGTCATTTATAATGCTGGTATACAAAAAAATTTAATTTACGTTTTCATTCTTGAAACCTAAGTTATATATTATTTATCCTCCAATATTTATCTATTATTTTAATTGAGAATTTCTTTATTTTATTTTATTTTTTTTTCAGGATCTTCTTACCTTGGTGCGTGAGGAGTTACTTGGTCAACGTCGTCCCCCAGTGGATCGGTTTGACCCGACTCAGCCCCCATATGAGGCTTACAAAATAGATTTTGATTTGTTCCGTCTGCTGTTTGTCAGCCTCTCTCCCTGGGGACATGGATCTCAGGCAGAGTCTCTAGCTGCTAGACTTTTTAGGGTAAACTTTTTAAAAAAATTTTAAATTTGTGATAATGTTTTTCATTGCATTCACAATAGTGTTGCAAACTACCTGATGTAGACTGAAAAGTCTTCAAGTAATGAAAATGTCAAGTTTAAGGAACTCAAAGAGTAATGTGAAACTTATTTCAGCTTGTTGGACAAGTACAGTAAAATCTGTCTAAACCGGAATCGATCAGGACAAAAAATTATTCCGGTTTAGGGAAGTTTCCGTTTTGACACTTGTTATATTGATGTTTCTGTCCTGAAACTAATAAATTACTTTACTATAATTATAAAATATATTAACATAACATTTATGGAACAAATCACTGATAAATTAATATTAAACATTTTTCTGACATTTAAAAAGAAGAACTCCATGACTTGTGCACTAAAATAATAATATGTTTCCAATATTCATCTACGTTTTGGTTTCCCCAGTTACTAACACCTTTTCAATTATGTTTTCTGAAGTTGAAAAATTTTAATATTTAGTTTTGACTAATGCAGTTCTGGCTGAACGGTTATGATTGTCAATGTGGGGTTGGGAGATGCGTGAGGAGATTCCCTTACAGTCTAAGCCTTGAGAGACAATCAACCCCATCCTATTCTAGGGTTTAATTCTACACTAACAGCTGAAGCCCCTTTCTTTCATTGTGTGGCTGCCATGACAAGCTCATATCACATGGACAGAGACATTAAAACAGACTTTTGGATGCATTGATTCCATTAAGAGTATCTGGTGTCTCTCTGCCAAAAAAATTGACTGAATGCATTAAATTCACAAATTCCATTTTATAAGGTTTTTCCCCTGCAGGACATGAAAAACCATTCCATTTTCACATTGGACAGATTCAGTTTTATGCAATATAAATGTCATTGAACTTCCCAGGTCAGAGAAAGTTTCTGGTTAAGGTAGGCTTGTACAGGTTCTAGTTTAGATAGATATTACTGCATTAAGATATGTGAAGCTATATATGAAACACTATGGAGGAAAATCTGGTGATAAAGGTGTATCTCTCACTCTCATTTCTTTTGGTGGCTTCATCCTACACATGTCTACATAATTCTTTCCAAAAATTACTGCTAATCATAACCAGTGCAGTTGCAGAAATGACATAAGACTTATTTTATGGTACACATAGTTTCTGTAGCAAAAGATGTCAATTTAATGGAATGTCTAGTAATAAAATTTAGTTTTTAGGACTCCACTGAATCAATGTTCTTGTTGCTGTTGCGGGTGTTGGAATGCTGGCATATGTCACATACGTTAAAGCAATATATCAAAATATTGCTTTAAAACATAATGGTTACTCTTTCCCATAATCCTGTAAAATTCCTCTTCTTTTCCTTTCTCTTTCTTTTTTTCTTTAAAGATGCTTGCTCCTCAAGTCCTCTTAGTGCTATATACTTTATTTATAAGAAAATTGTTACAGCTAATGGATCATAATGCTGATGGGCTTCTTAATTTCCGGGAGTTGGCTGCAGCT
Organism: Teleogryllus occipitalis; assembly: GCA_011170035.1. Lineage (NCBI taxonomy): Eukaryota > Metazoa > Arthropoda > Insecta > Orthoptera > Gryllidae > Teleogryllus > Teleogryllus occipitalis. The sequence goes on from BLKR01000026.1 coordinate 442,226, forward strand.
TTAGGGATGACTTGTACAGCTGATCTAACTCAACGTCTTAAGCTGCTTTACACTTTGCATTTGCCACCACTTCTCACAGCTGCTGAGCTGGAATCACCAACCAGTTCAGGTGAGCGTGTTCTAACAATTGCTCGGTCATCCAAAGCATCAAAATGAGATCGTTACTGTTAAATAGTGTTTCAGGAGTGAGACTGGAACTTGCAATTTTTTTTTTTATGTTAACATTAATTACACTGGATTCATGTTTCCCAGTATAAAGTACAGATGCTTTAGGTTTAGGGTATGATAAAGGTACTTCTAAAAGCTTTTCACTGTTTTAATTCATGCTTCAGACAGAAAAAAAGCTATTTCTTCCTAATTCTTAAAAACTTATGCCCAAGAATTCCTTTAAAAAATTGAACAAATTTTGGTCACACATCTTGCTAATATTTATTTCAAACCAAGTCATCAAAAAACACCTGTTTGAATGAAAAGCAGAAAAATGATTGGGAACAGTTTCAGAGCCAGAACCGGAATCAGAGTTTCTTTATCAAAAAACAGAAATTGCCATAAAACCTAAATATTTGAAAAACTGGAATGTTATTTGAATTAATTTGATGTCTTGCCAGTCTCATACTTGAAATGGTTTTTACGTTACTGTTAGTGCTTGAAAGAGAAAAGTGATGTTAATTCAAAATTACTTTCTCCTTTCTTCTCAATCAGTGGTCTTCAACTCTGCTGCCTGGGGGCTGTATCCAGCCCATGGTATGTTTTGACAGCCAGCTAACAAACACTGCTTTTAACTAAAAGTTAAAATTGTATTGTAATATAATTATGATATTTGTATCACATATGTTATTTTGTAATTAATGAATCAGTGTGGTCTGCTAGCCCAAAAGAAAAATGGCTCTTTAGTTTTAAAAAAAAAAAAGTTGAAGACCACTATTCTAAACAATCAAAGAAAATGCTCTTATGAAAATATCTTCAGGTTCTGTGAATTCCTTTCTGTTACAAATTCATATCCAAATACATACTAAAGCATCCCACCACAGAGAGGTAAGTACTGTGTATATGTGAAAGTGTCAAGGAACATTGATCATTTTTTTTTAGAGGGAATTTATTATATAAAATTGCATATCCATATTTTTCCACAAGATCAACATCAAGGAGTAATATTTCTGAAATAGGGGGGGGGGGGGGAGAAAATCTTTAGCGTTCATGACATTTTATATAACATCCTCAATACATAAACAAATAATCAGCTGAACACATACAGTGAAACCTGTGTTAAGTGGCTTCAAATAGTTCTGGTAAAAAATTTATGTAAGACATTGTCACTTTATCAAGGTTGTGGGAGGGTACTATTTATTACTTTCAGATTTTTTATAATTTCATTAAACTTGTCCTTCCACACTTAAAAATGCCAGAAAAATGTCTAGCTGTTATCCCTTTGTTTTGTTGGACAACTAGCCTTCTCTTGACCAATGCCCAACATGCCCATCAACTTGCCTCTTATTCTCATATTGAAGCTCTCTTTCCATCCTCACTGAACACTGAACCTAATTCACAACCAGACTAGACAATAAGAAGGAATTCACCACCTGTGGAATTTTCAGAACAGTGCTTTAGAGATGAGTTTGCAAATGACCTTCCAATAGAATTTGCACATGCACATTCTACAGGTTGTTGACAAGACCATAGAGTGGAAGTGGTTCACAAACATAATGAAAATGCTGTGGTTTGGGTGATGGGGAAAAAACGTGTATCTTTTGTAAATAATTTGATTAAAATCCTCAGTTATCTGATCCTCGCGAAAGGTAACTGACTGTGGATTTTACTTGTGTAAGTAATATAAAAATTCATTGTGTAAAAGGATGAATATTCTTTTAAAGTACAAAATCACTAGAGGTGTCTTCTTAGTACAGTTCTGTCTGAGACCTGTACCTGGCTGCTTAGAGGGTATATTTACACATGTTGTATGGAAAAATCAATTTGGATTCATGGGTAAATGGTCATTAATGGCAGATTACTTCTTAAGCAAGATGGCCATTTGAACAGGATTCACTGTAGGTGTTGATTTGCAATTCCTCACACAGCTGCTGACATAAAAGAAAAAAATGCATGATTGGGCTGCCATTGAGACAATTTTGTATCTTGACCCATCCATGCGATTGCTGTTTCTTCAACATAACACACATAGTAATGGAATAACCTATACTTATCTTTCAGCAAAACATAATGCACAAAAGAAAAAGATGGCTCCAGAATCTCAGAAACAAGGTATTACAAATGCTATTGCAGCATATTCTTGTGTATCCCCTACTGTGTGCTAATCATGGTGAGCGGCATCTTTATATTTATATGTGAAGAATTACTTGAAATAAAAAGGAAATGTCTCAATTTGCATGTTCATGAGCAATTAATCTAATTTCTGGTAGTTGATGTGGAATATTTCATTAATCATACTCCAATTATTGCAGTTTGCAAAATTCCCAGTATTTGAATTGAACTGAAAAAAATGTGTGTTCCTTGAACATTTTAATTTACTTAACTTTGCTTAATTTTCTATTTCAAAATGTTGGTTATAAATAAGTTGCTAATGCCAAGAGCTCTAGTTGTCATATTAAACCTGGTACTCATAGTACTAATTACTAGATTTCTTGGTTGACCAGACTTTTATTTTTCAGTGAAGTTTTTCCTCCCAATTGTGTGAAGATCCAGGTTTTACAGTAAAGCAGCTTATTCAATAGCTGAATCACTTCCATGTCTGTTTAGGAAAGACACCTATTTGCTGAAGAGAAACTTCCTTCTTTGGTGTTTTTAATTCCTTTACCCTTAATAATGTGATTTTGATACATACTAACAAACACTCTCTTTGCAGGTGCAACACGTAATGTACAGTTCAAACAGTCTTTAGTATTGTTTCACAAAGCATGTCCTTGTTTCTTTCTGTTCTTTAGAATATGAACTCAAAATTGCATGGGTTATATACAAAGCATGCACTGATCCAGATCTGCTTCATCATAGATTAGAGCAAAGACTGTTTTTACATCAGAACCCTTTGATGGGGGAAATCATAACATGGTGTTTACTTAATGTGGAGCACAAGATTACAAGTTGTTTGTTTTGGGTGATCTCATTAATGGCTTCCCTGCAGAGACTGGTGCAGAGGTAGCTGCTGAAGCTACAGATTTCTTCGAGAGTATGGAGCAGAGCGTCACATCCCTTGAGTCCATGTCAAGCCACACAGAAGACTCTGGCCGCGAACCAGAAGAGCGGCCAGGCAGCGTGGCAAGCCAGCACAACTACTTGCGTATGTGTTCACCCAACCACCTCCTCCACACATGGTTGTACACATCTTCCCATGCATGTTGAAACTTTCCCATCTGCAGCTCTTCAGCTGCTAATGTGACAGTAACAAACTTCCTTCTTCCCTGGTTGGGAACGTCAGTGGATCAGAACTCCGGTGACGCGACTGACTTGGGAGACTAGCACTGCCAATAGGAGAATACATGTAAGCTGATAGATCAATGCTCTAAAGTCATGTGTGTTTGTGCAGGTGAACAGTCTTGGGAAGTTCGGAGTACCAGCAGTTTAAGATCACTAGTTGAAGCTCGGGACAGTCGACCTGATTTGAAGACTGTGCCTCGAATGTCGCAACCGCATTTCATTATGCTATGGAAAACGCTTTATGACATGTTCCAGACACAACCGGAGGATCAGGAATTGTTTCATTCCATTGCTACTGTTGGTAGGTTTCTTTTTCTAAATTTATCTTTTGAAATATTCTTTTCACTCAAATAACTTGTTCATTGCTCACACCCATTTTATAGATCTGATACAAACATCTACCTCAAGTTACTTTAAATTCCACAGCTTCTTCACTTACTGAGCAAAAGACAGTGTTTCATTATGTTTGCTTTCTCCTTTTCTCATCGTGCACTGCTTAATTGGTCAGAGTGTCAAATCCAAACAATGGTTATTCGGGCCAAGATTCTCCATGAAATAATATCACTGTCTATTTTGTATCAAACATAGCCTTAGAACAGCCATCTATTAGGACTTGGATGCTCTTAGGATCCACTCACATTATTCTCATTTGTAGATTCATGTGCATCGTCAGAAAACAGTCTTATAATCAAGGTCATCAGATTCTAATTCTCCCATGTTGAAACATCCAGATCTTGTCAAAGCTTACTTTCACCCGCTTCTTCAAAACCACCTTCAAAATTACCATTCATTTTTTCTCAGAATCACACATAAGGAGTTGAAGGTTTACATTTTGTATGCATTTAAATTTTGAAAAATTATATCTGGGGGTAAATATGAAGCTCCAAAATTTATATTTTAATTAAAATATAAAACTGGTTAAATTATTCACAACCATTCTGTGAACATGTTACTTATTTGGAGATATCTTAGTTTGCAGTCAGCTTGTTTATCATCAGCATAAGCAAGTCATTTGTTGCCAGAAAGTCAGATTTTAAAAAAATGTATTGTTCATTCTGTGCTGCAGGTACATTGCTACTTCAGTTAGGGGATGTGGGCAAAAAGTTCTATATGGAGAAAGAAGAATCTGCAGACAGTTTGGTAGATGCGGCTGCTGCTCACCTGCCAAGCAAACAGAGTACACCCACAGAACAGGTATCCACCTCAATCAAATCTTGTTCAAGTTGAATAATTAAGCATAATATTTAGAGAAGAGAAAAATACTTTGTGAAGCATCAAAACTAATTTTTGAAACAGAAACATCACCATTAACTTTCAGAAGGACCATTTTGAACAGTAGATTATTGCTTCTGGGGAGTCCTGACCCTGTAAAGGTTTTCATCTTCCACTAATTCTTGAAAGAGTCTTGGCTGAGAGGCTGTGTTGTGATTCACAAGGCTCTTTATATCATTACTGAAATTTCTTCCCCTTCAGACATTTTGCCAACATTTCTTATGACAGAAAATGCAAATTTCTGCCTAGTGATATGGAACATCTAACTTAATAATTTATTAATAGCAAATAGTTAAGTATGAACCGTCTTGTACCACATAAAGTAAAACAAAGCTGGCACATGAGAAGTGCATTGCTATGTCTACATGTTTAGAGCTAGTTGTTTAGTTTTCGAGGTTGTTGAAATCTGCTACAACTTCGAAATCAAAACGATTAGTTACAATCATGTAAGGTAAACATACTTCTAAGTTGGTCAGTTGTAAATATGGTCCTCTTCAGGGAGTGCAAAATATGTGAAAAATCTAAAAATTCTGCATTTTACTCTTATTAAGCCTTCTAGAAATCTGGCAGGTCCTGTCTGGTGTTAATTTATTGCTGTTAATACTGTGTTTCTGGGTTTCCAGGCTGCAGATAAAAATGGAAACCCAGGAGGTGGACCAGATCCCCATTGGGCTATAACAGTAGAACAGTTTCTGGCCACAGTTTTAACCGGGGGCCCAATTGTTGAATTTTTTAGTCGCCCTACGTCTCTTTCTGAAGGTATTTCAAGATTACGTGGTCGGCGTTTCACTCGTCTGCAGTCTCTCACAGACTCATCGTTCATCAAAGTATGAAGAGGGTTATATGTTTTCCATTGAAATTAATATTCAATGTGTGAATCGCTATTCCATAATCAGTGTATAATTCTAGCTGTTGTTACTGCTAAGTACAGATTTGCTCTGTTCCCAAACATTTGGGATTATAGATCTGCTGAAATTAAGCCTAAACACACTGTTCTGTGTGTCATCTATAAAATGTGCCTCTTGCATTTCTTTTATTATGCAAGGCAGTGCATTGTTGTTCTTTATACAAGCCAGTATTTCTGCCAAAAGACTGTTTGTTTTCTTAGAAATTCCTTCCATGACTTATGATCATGTTCACTGCTGTACATATTATAAAAATTGTTTGCTAATAGTACATTTTTAATTGAATAATATTTTAGTTATTTTTACAAGAATAATTCTTAACTAAAACTTTGGTAAACTTATTGGCTTGGATGTGTACAAATATGTATCTTTGGCATGGGTCCAAAAGTGTAAAAAATAAACTGTATATTAATATAAACTGATATTTTAAATTTTTTTAAAATTTTTAATCCTCCGAGGCTATGTAATTGATTATTTGGTAGGCAAACAGAAAACCCTTCCATTAGCTTTTTAAAATTTCTTTTCTTCTTCTTCTCCACCCCCCGAACTTTATCTCCGTTATCATTCATTGAAGGCCTTGACTCGATTGTATTCTGCGCAGATGGTGATGTGTTGCCATGGAGACTTGTTTACAATTGTCATTAGTCTGACTTTGTTTAAATTGTGTACATGTAGTGAGTTTAAATGCTAGTGTTTCTTTCAACCATGGTAGACTATTCTTTTCGTGAGCAGGCAGATATGATTTTATGTATGTCCGTGAGAATGGTAATGAACACGAGGCTGCGTGGCAAAGACTATTGATCAAGGAAGAAAAAGAGTTGTGCATACCTGACCACAGAGAACAAATTCTACAATTCATCAAAGACGATCCAGGGTCTGTTACAAGACAAGTGACTGTGGCATATATTACATCTTAAAGTATAGCATGAAGATACTTCATGAGCAGCACATGCATCTGAATCATCTTCAGCATGTGCAGGGCTTTTTGTCTACTGATCACCCACAGGACTTTTAAACACAGAACTTTTGCTGATTGTTTCTAGCACAAACAGTCAATCCATTGTTTTGTTTGCAGATGAGGCAAAGTTTGGAAGAGATAGAATTACAAATTTCAACAACCAACATGTATGGGCAGATCATATTCCTCATGCTATAGTTCAGGATTAATGTTTGGGCTGGAATTGAAGGCGACTGATAGGTCCGTCCATACATTCTCCCAGCACAGGTACTGTCTACAGAGATATTATTCCGAATACTCTCCCAGACTTTCTACACTAAAATGAGCCCCTGCAAATAAGATGTTGTTTATGCATGATGGAGCTCCAGCACATTTTAGTCTTGTTTGAGATGCTTTGACATATCTACCATAACAGATGGGATAGGTAGAGGAGGACCAGTTCCATGGCCTGCATGGTCTCCCGAATTCAATCTTTTGGATTTTTATCTCTGCAGTGTACCTTGAACAATTGATTTATGCAGGAAATGCCTCAGATGAAACTCTTCATCTACATATCATAGAAGTCTACGAAACCATTCAACACCATCTGTGAGTATTTGAAAAGGTGTGACAGTCCATGATTGGACGAGTTGTTATGAATATTCATTAATCAGTCAATAACGAGAAAACAAAGGATTGTAAGACACATAATCATATGAAATTAGTCTTCTTTCTGTGATAGGAACCCCCATGTCTGAAAGTTTGTAAAAGGTTTTTTGAATCACCTGTATACTGGGTTTGTTTCCTCTACCTCGTGCAAATTTTCGTATTGCATGCTTACCTTTATTAACATTGGAGCTCTTCCAAAGATGTCTTCAATTGCTTCATTTTTGTCTAATACATCTGTATTATAAGCTAGTAACATGGTTTACGTAGTTTTTAATTTGTTAGGCTTCAAATAAGTAGTGAGGGTTCAGAAAGTCTGCACAATTCATATCATTCTCCAGAACAGCAAATTCCTATTTTATTTAACTTCTATCTGCATTTCTCCTCATTCATATTACAGAGGTCTACGATTGATGTTTTGCTAGTATGTATAATATGCTTCATTCTGACAATGCTATTTCAAACGTGATTTTTTTTCTATTTTCTTAAATATTCTCAGTATGTTAAATAGAATATACCAAAAGAGGTAGTCCAATGCTAGATCATTATTATGCTAAAAAATATTTCCAACAAATCTGTTTAGTCTAATGATAGGACCCTTAAGCCCAGAATGAAATGAAAATGAGTTTTCTAGTATAATATTAGAAGAAATTTATAGTAACATTGAGCACATCAAACTTCATTTTTATTTTCTTTCAGATAATCTTTGTGTGTTGGTAACACAAAAATATACAAGTCAATTTATAAGTCACACATTCCATTTCACTAGTTTCAAATATGCATATTTAATATGCAATTCTGAAAGACTGTTCAAAATCAGTTTTATATTCATTAATTTTGGTCTAAGAAAGCAATTCTAAGTACCACCACTAGATAACATCTGAATTAAGTGTAAGTAGCCCATCCCAAGAAAAAATAAAGAAGAAACATTTATATAAGTAATGCACCTTACTTTGTAGGTGTGTAGTATTATGAAAGATGCTGAATATCTGAACCAATTTTTTAAAACTTCAAACCAATTTTCTAAGTTGTCCACATTTTTTACGTGATAGTACTAAAGACTGTTCTTTGCAAAGCAGGTAGGTAATTAATGTTCTAATATTGGAAGGCTTTATCCATATCATTTTTATGATTTAGAGAGGTATGTGAGGTATCACTGAGGAATGCTAGTTATACTGACAGCTTTACCCAACTCCTCAAGAGAGATGAAAATCTCCTAAGAGATTAAGGTTATCTACTATTCTGTAGTTCACATTAAATGCTTTTTATACTAGCTTTCAGAAGTATTTAAGAATAGATTTTAAATATATTTGCTGGGCTTTACATTTTAACATAAAGGAGAAAGATGTGAAAGAGTTGCCATGATTTACAAGTAATTTGATAAATCCCAACAGAACAAAGTTTAATTACCTTGAAGGGGAAAATACCGATAAAAGAAGACAATAATGAAAATGCAATTTTTGAAAATATTGAAGTAATTTCTAAGAAATCTGAAATTTCTGTTCATGTTGTTTTCATAAGAACACTTCAAACTACATTTAACCAATTATATCCATATAACTAGAGTTTAGCATCATAAGAAAAAATTACAAAGAGAAAAGAAACATATCTCATCTATACTCTCAAAGTTGGCAATACATAACAAATGTAGATTTTCATACCAAGGAATATCTTTTCATAACACTGAGAAGTCAGATATGCCCAAAGCAAATCAGTTCATAATACTTGCAAATTTTAAATTTTCAAAATTCATTGGCATCCATGAAAAGAAAACAAGTTACTCCAAAATTAACTATTGCAGCAATTCTTAATATGAGACATACTCCCAAGAAAGAGAATGTTACCAACACCAATAATGAGAAATGATTATTTAAGAGAAGTCGGAAAAACGATGCACACAACAGAATCCAAAGCATATTTGTGCAGATATCAAAACACAGAAGGTAACAACAGTGCATAGGAAATGGAACAAAACATCTAAATTTATTCTTTGAAGATGTCTTGGTTCAAAAAAGTTGGGAGTAAATTGCTTTCATTAAACAAGTTTTTATTGTTCCTCTCAATTGACTTACAAATTTCTTTGTGCAAGAACAAATATTGGTGTACCAAGTATTAGTCCACCAACTAACTGCACTTCAGGTTAACTAATGGTGTATAAATGTGGAAACAATGGAAAAAATCTAATGTAATATTTACAAATGTAATTATTTTTATCTCTCCACACTTTCTAAAGAAATTATGTAAATTTTTCAGGGAGAGGTGAGGAAATAAATAATTTACAATAAAGGAATTTTAATAACAATTAAAATTATAAATCCCACATATTATGGAAGAAATTATATTTTTGCTTCCAAATTTCAAAACTTACAGGGTTTGTAATAATTTGTAAATAAAATTTCCTAATTTAAATCAATTATCAGCAGCTGGCGGTAGTGGACACTGTTCAAAAATTTGATTTCTAAATGTCAAGTTAAAAGCAAAAGAAACACTAAGAAATAATTATTTTCTTTATTATTGTCTAATTCTTGTGTGATTCAAGAGTAAGGGAGCGCTGTAAGCTTTAAGAGTATGTACAAGTTGATCAGTGCCCGCTAATGTCCAGAGCAAAATTGCAGCACATTCACTATACACAGGGGCCAAAACACAGACAGACTAGAGGGTCACAACACACGAGTGAGACCAGGTCCCTCGCCTGCTTGCAATCCTGTAGAAGCTTCAGTCTACTTAAGACTGCAAGGCAGAAAGTTGCGTATTTTTAAGTAACTCTCAACAGCACACTTGATAGCTACTCAGGACAGTTCTGTACTACTTTGACCCACATACGAGCATTCAAATAGTTAAAATCTGTCACAAACAACAATTAGCCCAACAATAATAGCCAGCCCAACAAAAATTACACATTTCAGACAAAGCAAATTTGCTCTTCCTTTTCAGACACATATCATAGGGTCTTGCTCCCAACACCATCATTATCTCATTTGTGAACAATACCCCAGATAATATTACAAATTTGAATTGTGCACTGAGATCAGGGCAATAGTACGTACAACTATACTATGCTCTTGCTCTTCTGCACAGTAAGATCATAAGCACCTGGCTCTAACCACCACATTAAAGTGCTGTAAAAAGAAGAGGCCTACCTTACAAAACACTTAGTTCTTTCAACTTGCTGTTATGGAGCACCATGCCTTAATAAATGCACCATTATAAATAATCTATAAAAGGTTATTTGTGCTGATTCTGTAATTATTTTAAAGAACATCCATATACAATCACATTATTTCACTCCCATAATCATCTGTAATGAACAGTCTTAACAATAAAAAATCAAACCAGACATCTTTCTAATCATATTTTTTTATTCTGCTGAATATGTCATACTGCTTCTCAAATGAATTCAAACGAATGATTATGGGAGATGTTATATTGCCATCTTTGTACAGTTGAAGAAACACCTGAATATGAGAAACAAAGTATGCCATGCAAATTCCAGTTTACAGGCAGAAAAACACTCATATCTTACTATTATCTATTATACAACACTGAGAAGTTCTAAAATGTTCTACTGACTTTCATTATAACTGCAATGCAAGTTTAATATTAATCTCACTTTTGTAAGTCACAGTACCACTTTGGTACTTGTGAATGAGGATAAGATGGACATGGGAGAATTGACATGAACATGTAACCTTCTGAAGTACTATAGCTAAGCTAAATACCAGAGGTCATCAATGCCATTAAGATCTGAAGATACTACAGACAATGCAACTGTAATAGAGTTCATGCTCAAAATACTGATACCAATTACACCTGCCTCTCATAAGAAATATTATCATTAAAACTAAGTTATTTTTCTTTAAAAAAAATATGTCTATGAAAACCAGTATATTTGTTCCCAACCCACAGATTCTGTTATATAAAACTAGTTACACCTTCACATAGAACACCATATTTGAAGTGCTTCTCAAAAGCTTTTAAAATTGAATCTGTGCAGAACTGTGGTTAACCAGAAAGTGCACAGGTAAATGGGGAAACTGGACAGTTTGTCAAACCCTTTTATATGGCAATGTCTTGAAAAAGATTGCAACAGAGCGCTACTCTATTGATATGAACAATATACAATTTGGGGACCAATCAAGCACATCTCAAGACCAGGGACTGCTGACCCCAAGTAGCAAGTAGAGTAATCTACACATCTGTAGAATGCAAAGAAACCCCACTGCAAAGAAAAGGACTCATAATGGCCACAATACTTCCGATCTTCACTTTTAAACGACTCGGAATGATGGAACAACCCAGAATGGGGGACAGGATAACAAAGTGGTTCAAATACTGCAAATATTGCAGAATTTTAATGGCATTATGAATGGCAAAATTTTATACAAAGGATCTGGCTATGGAAATTCTGTTATAAGTAACACTATCACAAGTGCCTTAGAATAATCTAAGAAATTCCAAAGCACAAGTATTATTTACACAATTTCATAAACAGGAGACAACAGAAGAAGAAGAAATATCTGGAGAAGAACGAAAGAGGAGAAGAAAAATATCAAGAAGGAGGAGAAAAAGAGATCTAGAAGAAAAAGAGATCTAGAAGAAGAAAGAGAAAAAGAGATCTAGAAGAAGAAAGAGAGAAAGAGATCTAGAAGAAGAAAGAGAAAAAGAGATCGAGAAGAAGAAAGAGAAAAAGAGATCGAGAAGAAGAAAGAGAAAAAGAGATCAGTTTTCATAAAGAGTCAGCAAAATTATAGTTTAAGTAGTAAAATTGTTGTCTTTGTAAACAAAATAGAAGAAATAATTATAACTTTTGAGGAGGTGATGATTAAAAAGGGATAGATAGATAGTGAATAGATAGTTCACCTCCCAATTGATTTCTGTAGTCCAAATTATTGCCTACTTTTGGATAACAATTCATAATTGGTATACTCTGGAACACCATAACATTACTGATAATTAGGGCCCGGATTTTTATGATTTTATAAATGTCATTTTTTAGGCTTTTTGAAAAGTTGATTTATCTCATTTTATGTTTCATCATTTTTTCTAATCATATTAGTTTTAGAATGAACAATAATTGTAATAAATAACATTACATTATTTATTCATTCAATGTTTTTGCTTCTGAACTTGAGTTAAGTTCTTAAAAAAGCAGACAAAATTTAAGAACATAGTTTCATCTTCTTAAATATTCCCTTAGAAATAAGTATCCAAACTAAAAATTAACTTTAAGGTATGGTGCTGCAATGAACAACCGCATAATCCTAAAATATATAATGTAAAGGATTTTCTATTGTCCCTCAACTTGTACTTGAAACAAAATAAGGCTCATGCAACGCATCATGAAATAAATGCTACTTCCTAGATGCCACTTCTCTCGATCTGCAAGATAATTCTCCAGATTCCTTCTTCTACAAGAAATCTTACATCATTATATTGAATTTTCAAGCTTTGAAAAGAACACATCACAGTCCCTGGAACTTCCTTCCATGTAACAGCTTAAATGATGTTTATTGCTTCACTTCACGCAGAAGATTTTGATTTTTTTTTATCAGGAAATCGGTATTAATGTAATTAGTAGTAATAAAGTGAACATCACTAGATGCTAAGTCCAGGCCACCATAGAATTCCAATCAACAAAAAAATAACCCTTTGACTACAAGAAACCAAGTGTGTTTTTAAGAAGTTCCGATATAGCCTTTTTTAGGTTCATAACTCATTTGAACCACTTTTAGGATCTGTAGAATTCACGGTTTTGGGCTCAGAAATGATGGACATGGAGAAGTGTATTAAAAAATTTACGATAAGAAGCAAGGAAAATAGGTTGGAAAGACTCTGACCATACTTATAATACTACCTGTGAAGTAAATTGAACACCTACCCTCTTACTTGTTAAGGAAAAACGAACATGAAAATTATTACTCTAAAATGGCAAACCTACTAATAAGGTGCATTTTGCACTCTGATAATCATAACCGTAATCTACAAATTATCTGTGTTATAAGTGTTGGTCAATTATCACAACACACATCAAATGCAAAATATTATGTTCTTGAAATACAACAAACAAAATAGTATACAATTAATGAGAGTCAATTAACATTATTCTTATCCCATTCTAATATTTACACCAGAAAGTTAACTTGCAGCTACAGTGAGTAGAAGGGTTCTTTTCCATTATTATTTTTACATGGTCACAAATCACCCTCATATTTAATTTTTATTTCCTTAGGGAAAAAAGAAAGAAAGGGGGGGAGGAAAGAATAAAACAGAAACTAACATTTCAGCAAGTTCCTGGAATTTATCTACAATGCTTGTAATAAGTTACTGCCTCCATCATCTTGGCCACAATCCTCTAAATGAACACAGGGAAAATAGCAGATAACCTCTACTTGAAAACAGCAGTCCCAATTCATAAAAGAAACACAATTTTCAACATTTAGAAAGGTCTGCATTTGATCTACTACACATCTCGGAAGCACTACTTATTCAATCCCTCTGTTGATCAGTTAACTCCCAGACAGTGAATTTATCACTCATTCGATCGCCCCTTGAAAAGGGGTTAACAACCTCACTCTCAGTAACTTACAGAACAGTGTTGAGTACATACATAATGCTAGGTATTGGCTATGAAGCAGCCAATATCCATCTAGCTGTGGAAAACTTTGAACACACCAATAAAGGATGAAAATTGAAAAATTGAATGCTCCCAAATAGACAGTGCCAACACCCAGTGCTTTAAACTCCTCAGCTACTAGCACAAAAAATGCTTTTGCAATCTCCCAAACAACTCTCAGAATAAATATCCCTCAACAAGCAATATATTTGTATTCTTTAACCTCGTGTGAACTTCAATATATATTTCAATAGACTGCATGCAAGCTCTCAAAGACTTTGCAATAACATTATGCTTTTAGCAATAAAACATGGAAACATCTTTTAAAAATTTTGCATATTAGATGACAACAATCCTTGGCAAAGAATTTAAGCACCGACTGCACACACCACATGGAAGACACAAGCTTATGACATAGACTTTGAGAACTGGATATAAGTTTCTAGTTCCCAGAGCATGGACACGCACACACACACAGTGAGAGGAGTGTTGAATCCAGGAGAGGGGCAAAACATCAACCCCAGAAATGCATACTCCTGGTACTATCAGCACATCACAAGAACAAGCATTTATTTCCTCCCTCACCAAATATTTGCTCCCCACTGTTACAAGGACAGATCATATAGTTTATTCCATTATTTTAATTGAGTGAAAAAATATGCACAAAAATACATAGATAGATTTGTTATTAAACTGGGACATTCCTGGCACTGACAGTTGAAAAATTAGTCCCAATAATCTATATTATAGAAAAGTAAAGTGATCTCTTGAACACCTGACTAAACATTCTACCATAGGAAAAATCATCTTCAAGTGCCCAATTTACAAAAAGTGATACCTTACAAGAGATTAATCTCTTGTTGTGTTCTTGATTTCCCCTAGTCTGGATTCAACACAAGAGACAACAAGTGATAATTACATTTTAAATGATCCTAGACATGGGAATTGTGTACATCATTTGTAATACTATTTGAGATTCTGACAAAATGCACCTCAGCCACCAGGTAGCCTTGGTACCCTTAAAATCACACTTTGAAGAAGGTCAGAGGTTGATTACTTCCATACATTTAAATATACAACAAAAATATCAGAGATTACCAGTACTTCATTCTCTGAGGTTCAGTCAACACCAGACATAAGTAAGGCATTGGCTGGGCATATTACACCAAAATCTCTGGTGTACTAAATTCTTAACTAGTACTTTGGAACATACTCAAACCAACACCTTTGTAGCTATAGCTAATCAATACCCCAAGACATAGGAATGCGCACACAGGGGCCAGATGATCCATTACCTCCTGAAAAGTTTTGAAGGGGGTCTGTAGCCTTACATAATAAAGCATTTTATTTCTGAAAACATGTTGAATCCCTGATTTTCTCCTTTCTTTAAACTGACAATTTTTGAAATAGTTATTACATCTGGGGAAGAGGCTCTTCAAACCATCTGGCAACCCTGTATACCTTCACAAAAAACAAAACAATTATCTTTATTAATTGTATCTTAAAGTTCATTCTTATAGTACAATGATTTCTTCATTGACTTATGAAATATGCCATATGTAAATAAGAAAGTTCAATGAAAAAGGGGAGCCAGAAATATAGCTAGCCTCCCTCTTTTTAGGCTGTGCATGCCTATGGCTAAAGGTAAAATAGATACCAATCTTAAAATAAAATTGTAATATTCTGTAAATTAATACACTAGCTTCCTAGTATGAAATATTTTGAATAATTTTTCCAGGCATATAACATTTTTAAAAACTTCCATTAACTTCTTTTATATAAAGTTTTTAAAAATTTCAAAACAAAATCTATCATGTGTACAGTTATTGACATCCTCAAAATACACTTCAAACTTGCAACAAAGTATTTCTTAAGTACTGAGAAAAACAGTACAACATCTGAAGAATATTTTAGGAACACAGAAACCCAAATTTTGTTTTATGTTTACACTCAAGTTACATACAGTGATAGAATAACACTGAACTACATAAAGGAAGAAAGAACAATAGCTTCGGCAGGATTGTACACACCAGCCTAAAACAGTCATTGCAATAGCAAGAGGAGTAGAAGCATTGGTAGTAGTAGTAGTAGTAGTAGTAAAAGTAGTAGTAGTAGTAAAAGTAGTAGTAGTAGTAGTAGTAGTAAAAGTAGTAGTAAAAGTAGTAGTAAAAGTAGTAGTAGTAGTAGTAAAAGTAGTAGTAGTAGTAGTAAAAGTAGTAGTAGTAGTAGTAGTAGTAGTAAAAGTAGTAGTAGTAGTAGTAGTAGTAAAAGTAGTAGTAGTAGTAGTAGTAGTAAAAGTAGTAGTAGTAGTAGTAGTAGTAAAAGTAGTAGTAGTAGTAGTAAAAGTAGTAGTAGTGGTAGTAGTAGTAGTGGTAGTAGTAGTAGTGGTAGTAGTAGTAGTGGTAGTAGTAGTAGTAAAAGTAGTAGTAGTAAAAGTAGTAGTAGTAAAAGTAGTAGTAGTAAAAGTAGTAGTAGTAAAAGTAGTAGTAGTAAAAGTAGTAGTAGTAAAAGTAGTAGTAGTAAAAGTAGTAGTAGTAGTAGTAGTAAAAGTAGTAGTAGTAGTAGTAGTAAAAGTAGTAAAAGTAGTAAAAGTAGTAAAAGTAGTAAAAGTAGTAAAAGTAGTAAAAGTAGTAGTAGTAAAAGTAGTAGTAGTAAAAGTAGTAGTAGTAAAAGTAGTAGTAGTAAAAGTAGTAGTAGTAGTAGTAGTAGTAGTAGTAGTAGTAGTAGTAGTAGTAGTAGTAGTAGTAGTAGTAGTAGTAGTAGCAGCAATAGTAGTAATTGAAGTAATAGCAGCTGTGGCTAAAGTAGTTGTAGGCTCACAAACAAATCGTTGAAATTTTCAAGTAGTTTGTAAACATTAGGCCAAAGATGATCTTTCAACAGGCAAATGATTGTGCATCTGTTCATCTCTTTGATTCTAGAATATATAATTACAAAACTTTAATTCCTAAATTAATTTTTTTTCTTTTCATTGCTAATTGTAGAAACTCTGTGCTGTTGTAAGGATTTGAATAATTTCAGTTTTGGGTTTATTCTACAAAATGGGAAAGCCAATTTCTTTCTTACAAAACATACTTGAAATTCAAAAGAAGATTATGCTTTTTCATTTGAAAACTTATACAAAAGTCAATAGACTCAATTTTCACTATTTTTGCCATTCAAAAAAACAACAACACACATTTAATGGCTATTAGATTTTTTTCTATGCATCTCAACACTTAGTTTTATGAACACCCACACTCTCTAGAGTATATGAACAATTTCTGCCAAAGAGGCAGGATGAGAACACATTGTACACATCAAGAGAGAGAAGCCAAGAAGAACTTGTAACAACACTTTTCTCCCCAATTAAAAAAGAAAGAAATTTAAATGCTATACACATACCTACAAGATTACGACCGTACATCTTGTTCAAATAATCTATCGGCATTTATTTATGACACTGACAATTATTACACAACTCTCTCTCTCTAAATATATAGGATAATTTTTAATGTAAAATTAAAATTAATCTGTTACTACTATCGCATATTAAAGTAAAAACAACAAAGAAACACCCTCAAATTTCCAAGATTATTGCTACAGTAAATTGGTTAGCTCACCCAAGCTTCTTGACAATCATTTTCAAAAGAAACTCCTAGCTGAGAGAAGGAACAAGTAGCCTACACGAAAATTACTGAATACATTGGCATTGGTTTTCATATTCTGTAATACTTGTTAATAACAACCAAGATACAATACCAGTCACTGAAGTCACTATCAGAGAACTCTGTGCACAGATAACAATTAATATTGCATTATGCTTTGAAAATAAAACATTGATGCAAACATCATAATATGCCCACTGTAGACATGGAGGGGCTGTTTTATGTCTTCATATTGACAAATGCTACATTTTAACATAACATCACATCTGAAGGCAGTTCCCATCACAGGGAATGACTAGTAAATATTCTATTCTCTTCAACAATTAATTATAATTTACTTCCTTAATAAATGAAAGTAATTCTTGTCAATGTAAAAAGAATTTTTACAATATGTACAAGAAAATCCTAAATATACATGTTTATGGCAGAGAAACCTTTCAATAAATGGTGAATCATCACATTGCCCAACATACACTTCAATATTTGTCAACAATTCTCATGGCACAACATGTAAGTTCAAAATATTGAACTTTGATAAAGAATTAATGATATACCTTAAAACGTATTAAATTATATTCTAAAGAGATATATTGAATTGATAAAATGAAACATCCTTGCAATTTGTGTTTTGGAATTTCCAAACAACTGGAATACAACAGAATGCTACACCCACTTGCCTGTGCAACCTCCCCTCAGCCAGGAAGTACCGACACCTCTCCATGGGTACCCCAAGAAGTGTTTGCTACTTCAAAATAAGTAAACAACAGGACAATTGGAAAACCAACAAAATTAAAATATAATGGTTATGTTCTCAAACAATGCAAAATGGAATTGTCTTCCATGTTGTTGATGACTTCTCAAACTGGGCAGACCACAGCTCATTTCTTGATCTGAAACAGTAGTAACGCTAGCTATTATACTCTTGATAGAGGAAACCTCCCAAACAAATGACTCAAATATCCATTATATCTGTCAAAAAGATTATCCATGAAACCATGAAAAATACAGTAGTCTTGAACAAATCATTTTTATCATGAAGGAAAAGGTAGTAAGAAGAATAGATTTTTTGGATGAAGTAAAATGTATTCCATCTAAGATAAGAGAAATGAAACAACTTCTGGAGGCATGAACAAGTCAAGAGCTAAAAGCTAGCACAAACACAAGCTCTGAAGCGTAAGTATGTTGGCAGATTTGAGAATTCATATTTCACGCACAATCTTTATTAACACTTTTATTTTGGAAATATATTTTATTTTCAATACACACTCCTTGCCAAATACACAACTGCTTGTTTATACTCTTTCACAGAAACACCCAAAGATTAACCGCATAAATACTGTTGAAGATAGTGAGACGAGCTGAAGTATTCAATTTTTCTAGTCACAAAAACCATTGTGAAATTGTATGTTTTGTTTTGACAAGAAGACCTACAATATTACGATGCTTTTTGTGATAAAAAAACAACTGAAGGGCACTGGCGCAATTCTGGCTCTGGATTCACATTAAGCTAGTTGAAATACTTAGAGAAACAGATGTCAAGTCTTTGGATCAGACACCTAGTTTTGTGTGCCTGTGTAATTAAAACTCCGCCAGCTTTAAGCTGCACCAGCAGATAACTAACCAGCCAACTAACTGCGCCAGCAGATAGTTTAGTATTTATTTAGTGGGGGGGAAAAAAACAAAAAAAACTGTATGTAACGTATGGGGGAGAAGATCATCTGCACATGTCTTCTCGAGTTCCAGAATACCTTCCCAATGTTTTAACTAAAAATAGTTGAAAGATGAGAAAAAAGATAAAAATAAATAATAATAATAATAATAATAATAATAATAATAATAATAATAATAATAATAATAATAATAATAATAATAATAATAATAATAATAATAATAATAAAGCCTGAGTTAAGCAACATTTGAAAAAATAGACATTTTTGATCTTGAATTACAGAAAACTTCTTTGCAACGGTAAACAAAATGCAGATTTGATTTTTCTGCATTTCTAACAAAATAGTAACTCACCCTCAACTCTACTGCCACTAAAAGCAAAAGGAGAGCTCAAGAAAATGTGCGAATAATGAAGCTACATTTATGTCCAGAAGCAAATCCCAAAGGCCATCTCAGCATTTGCTCAATGAATCAGGGAAACTGGACAAAAACCTGATCAAGATGGGAAGTCATTGACCTAGTAGCTGAAGTACGTTACTTGTTACAGGCATGCAAGTCTTTTTTAAAAATTATACAATACAAATGTAAACTAATTCATCGTACTATATCATTGTTACGTTACAATGAACATTATTTTTCTTTTTGATGATCAGTATAGTTTCTAATTGTATAGAAATAGTTATGCAGGAGAAAGGATTTTACTTTTAACTTAAATTTGTCCACCGATATATATATATATATATATATATATATATATATATATATATATATATATATATATATATATATATATATATATATATATATATATATGCTACTCTGACAATTCTCTCGCCACGAGCTGTGGTACGTCATGTGACCTGCTCTGAAGAAATCAGCTTGCGAGGATTTGTTTACTTTCTCACAGCCAGCGTTCCGTGTTGCCGCTCATGTGACTCACACGATGTCGCGGAGGCGATAAGGTTCGGCCGTGATGAAGGTAATTAATATGATAACTAGATTGATTGATTTTTTCGTGTTTCCGGGCGCGTCAACTACTGTGTTCATTAGTCCCGTTAGTGTAGTGCATGTTTTTTTCGGGAGATGGCGGTGATCTTCCCCCACTGGATGGCGAGATCCGGCGCCGACCTACCGTCGGCTAGTGGGGTTTCCCCCTAACCAGGACTCTCCCACCAGCGGGGCATTGCCCCAGCCGGGACAAGCTCTAAGCCCCCGACCGGTCTCCCGGAATATGTGGTAGTGTAGTGCATGTTAGTGTCAGTGTGTGTGTGTGTGTGTGTGTGTGTGTGTGTAAGGGGAGAGGATAGGACAAGGAAGAGGAAGGACAGATCGCGCGCGGCCCGAGGCCCGTTTGGTAAGGTACTGCTCCGGCATTCGCCTGGTGTTGATCGGAGAAACCACGGAAAACATGATATC
The DNA here is from genome assembly GCA_011170035.1 of Teleogryllus occipitalis. Lineage (NCBI taxonomy): Eukaryota > Metazoa > Arthropoda > Insecta > Orthoptera > Gryllidae > Teleogryllus > Teleogryllus occipitalis. The sequence continues at coordinate 462,779 of BLKR01000026.1, forward strand.
TAGACATGTCGTCGCCAGTCAATAAGTGATAATGTTTTGACATTTGATTATCTGTCATACAGGTGGTGCATTGAGCGTAGTAATGTACGACAAGAGCGCATACGACTGTCAGAGTCGCTTACACGCTGCCAGTATTAAAAAAATCCAAAACCCCAAAAATACAGTTTTTCAAATATACAAGTATTTAAATACTGCCCAACGCCACACCACAAGAAAGAGGGCCGCTAACCCCAGATCCTCACTGTACAAAGTATTCTCTAACTGGGAGGGGCACTTGGACGTCCCCTGAAAACCCAGAAGTCGCGAACGCAGGGGTGAAGACGAAAAGCAAGCCAACCCACAATCGTGAGCAGCAAGAAAAAGTGTTGACGGAATTAAACCAAACCCCGAAGAACGGTGACGAGGGAACCCGGCCCGATACGCCTTCCTTAGTAACATTAGGAAGCGAGATCTAGAGGCAAGAGGTCGATCGAAAAAAGTAGAAAAAGCGTTCGAAAACTCGAAAAAAGCCATCAAAGCCAGATGCCTTGGCAATAATAAAAAGATAATAGCTAAGTATTTGCGGACATATTAAGAACTAATGGCGCTACAACAGCACATGCTTTCTCGCGTTCTTTCTAACGTTTGCAATTTTCGAAAATTCAGAGACTTCAACGAAACAGGACTTGTGCCATTCTTTTAAGCATTCCTTGTCCCTTTTGAAACTTTTTTTAAAAATTTGCAATGGCTTCAAACATAAATTGCGCGAAAACAAATAGTCTTTTGAAAAAAAATTGTACATACCTTTTTCAAAAATATAATTTTTTGAAGAGATTTTAAGACAAATCTCTATCTTCAAATTCATAGTTTTGCAAAGTTACATTTTTGCAATTTTCGAAAAGAGTTCGCCGGAAATGGGACTAGCGCCACTTCTTTTACCGTTCTTCGATACATTCCAGGGTAAAATGTAAAGAAAAAATTTGAAGCCGTTCTCTCAAAAACTATTGTATAAAAACTGCTTATATTTCACGCAAAATTGCGCGAAAACTGCTGTTTTCGAAAAATTGTACATTATCTTATTTCAAGATCTGTCTTTCAACAATATATTTTATAAAAAAGAATCTCTATCCTCAATATTGAAGTATTAGGAAGACGCCGAAAATAGTTTGAATGTATGCAATTTTCGAGAAAGCAGGGATTTCAACGAAAAAGAGTCTTCACAGATCTCTACGATTCATATCTGAGAAGGGATATTTCCTCAAAGATGGAAGAACAAACACTTCTTCCATAGGGGAAAAACCTGAAGAGCCGACGTCTTACAGGTCGCTGTGTATTATCGATACTGCGGGGAAGGTATTCGAGAAAACGATTAGCTCAAGAAAGGAAGCTGCAGTAGAAAAAGGAGGATTTTCAGAAAACCACAATGCCTTCCGTAAGACTCGTTCAAGAGTCGACGCTCTTCAGCTTATCGGTGACACTGCCCGACAAGCCTTTACAGGGAGCAGATGGAAAAGAGATCAATGTAGTGTGCGGCGGTAACATTGGTCAATAAGAAGGCCTTCAACTGGCAAGGTGGAGTGACATTCATAAGGTACTCCGCCGAATAAATGTGCCTAAGTACTTGAGGATCGTGTCTGAATACCTCAATCGCAGAATTCTAGAGCACAATACGAATGCAGGTACACAATATCGCCGGCAGCATCCCACAAAGTTCGATGCTGGGTCCACTGCTGTGGAACATCGTGCAAAATGAGGTCCTTATGCTCAAACTCCCAGAAGGAACCAAGATCATAGGCTTCGCACTAAAAATTGCTATCATCGTCGGAAAATTTATAGAGGAGAATGATGCTTGTAACTAGCAGGGAAGAAAAGAATCCATCACTCTCAAAGCAGTCATCAAAAAATTTTATCGCGACCTACGATAAAATACCTCGACATCATCATGACACAAGCTTGTTCTTTAGAGACCATTTGGACTCTGCCAGAAAAAAAAATACAGCGGTGTTGAGTGCTGCGTTTACTACGTTAATGCCGAATTTTGGAGGGTCTAATCACGAAAAGAAAAAGGATGCTAGCTCGGGTTGATTAAGGTTTAGAGGGTGCTTCAACTATTGAGGTCATTGGCGCCCGATCACAGTATTTAAAAAAAAATTAAATACATTTAATAAACGGAATATTGTACATGCAACTTACCCGTTGATTAAAAGAGTGTACATAAAACTAAAAAAGAGGGCTTGAATTCTGCAAAAATTATACAAGTAGACATCAAAAAGTCAAGTCGATAAAACGAACACGGAATATTTACAACAAACGTAAAGGGGCCAAGAAACAAATACAAAATCTTTATCATTCAAATAAAATTATATATTCCGCTTTCTTTCTCTCCCCCTTCTGGGACAGCTCCTTCGACTGCATTTCAGCGACACTCCATTCACCACCACCCCTTCCTGTGGCGTGGGTTACACCAGCTCAAAACAAAACAGGCCGCGTCTTAATTCTTAGTTTCCTTCTTTCACTAACTTACGATGCGCCTCAGCGTAGAGGAACGCGGTTTTGTGGTGGAAGAGTAATTCCGAACGCAATCTTTCAAGGAGTGCCGGGCAACTTTCAGAGAAAAATTTTCATCTGAGGCTATTTCGAACAAGAGTACCATATTTCGGTTAGTGAAGTGCTATCGTGAGACAGGTGTGTTTGATCGGAAATGCAGCCGCCGAATTACAGTGCTCACGCGGCGAAAGCTAGAGGACGTTCCAGATGTTCTTTTAACTTCCCCGAAAACATCATAAAGGAAACTTCAGCAGCAATGTAATCTTTCTTATGGAAGTGCGCACTGTGCCACTACAAAATTGAAAATGCGCTCGTTCAAACTGCGGACATCTCTCAGGAGCTTAAAATTCCTGATCGGGCTGCTCGCATGAATTATTGTAATTAGCTACGTTGATTCGTTAGCGAAGGTCTTGAGGCACTTGATAACGTATTTTTTAGCAAAGAGGCTTGGTTTCATCTGCATGGATATGTTAACTAACAAAACAGTAGACTCAGGTTACTGAGAGACCACTGAATTCGAAAAAAAATTGGAGTATAGTGTGCGTTTTCTCGTCGCAGAATAATTGGTCCGTTGTTTTTCAAAGAAACTGTAACGGCGGATACACATCAGAATATACAGAGGCATTTTGTATCCCTTTCAGGAAAGGATGAGAGATATTGTTGGTTTCAACAGGATGGGGCGACATCACATACTTCCAAGTCGACAATGCAATTTCTGAGATTGTTTGGGAACATAATTTCTCGGAGTTTGTGGCCCCCTCGTTCGCCTGATTTGTCACAACCAGATTTTTATCTTTGGGGATGCCTCAAAAGTAACGCTTATACAAACAAACCTGGTAATCTCGAAGAGCTCCAAAGAAACATCGAGGAAGCGATTCGCATGATTGATGAACAAACTTTACATCGGGTTGCAGCAAATGTTCTCAAGCAAGTTAATGCTTGTTTGTTAGCAAATGGAGGACATTTTGAACATTTTTTGTGAGGTTTGTTTGTTTCCGACACCAATGTATAATTCATAATTTCCTTTTCACCTTTACCGATTGCCTAACTACCTTTATTATTTTTTTCCGGGAATTCCAAAACCTTTATGTTAAGATTAAATAATGGGGATGAAGGGCAAGGCTGTGATGTATCATTAAGCAGTGACTATCTTACACTGATAATTTCACCAGTGATTATTAACCACTGACTACTCATCCTGCAATTTCAAAACTACTTTTATTTGAAAAGTAATATCATTTCAATAATAATTATTATTCATAACACTAGTAATAATAAATTTGTTCTGCAGATCTGAAATTAATAATTTTAAATGTATATTTAAAACAAAAGTATAAAACATCTGTACATTTCTGGAGCACATTTGTTGTCACCAAACTACAGTGCTCACGCAGCGAAAACTAGAGGAAGTTCGGGATGTTCTTTCAACTTCGCCGAGAAAATGATTAAGGAAGTTCCAGCAGCAATCTAATCTCTCGTATGGAAATGCACACTGTGCCACAAAAAAATGAAGATGTGCGCATTCAAACAGCGGACTTCTCAAGAGCTTAAGGTTTCCGATCGGGCTGCTCGCATGAATTACTGTAATTGGCTGCGGCGAATTGTTAGTCTTGATGCACTTGATGAAGTGATTTTAGTGACTGATACGTATCAAAAATTAATTTCTCAATTTATTCTATATTTTAATTAGTTCATTATTTTAAAAGTAACCTTATTCAGCAATAATAATAATAATAATAATAATAATAATAATACTTTTCTGCGAATCTGAATGTATAATTTATTAATATTTATTTAAAACAGAAAAGTATAAAACATACATTTCTGGAGCATGTCCCGGGACGTATGTATTTTGTTATCAAACTAAAACAAGAAAAGTTTACTATTAAATTTATCTCAATGTATATTGTACATGGCAAGTTTATTTCACTTTTAAACAATATAGCAAGGAATCGTCGTTCTTGACAATTCAGTTTTCTTTCGACGCCAAACAAGCAGGCGCGTGCCTTTCTCTTTGAACTCGGCGTTCAATTGCTCTTCTCTTCAGAGTGGCGTTAGTGGGAGAGGGGATTAAGCATACTTTCCGCCAGTTTACCTGCTTGAAACCACCAGCCGCTATCCGACCCGCTCAAATATGGTTGCTAGTGCATTTCGCTCTGCCTGCTGTGGGTTGCGTTTTATACTGATCACCCGGAGGCCTGATATTCAGGATCAAAGTTATTTGGCGAGAAGGATGGTTAAAAATTCCTGATACTTCAGCACCATAAGACACAAATAGCACCGTATTCGCCTTCTTTTTTACGATGACTCCCCAGCCTCAGGGGGATACCAGCCGAATACGACCATGGCGTATGCTATTGGTGGGCCGACGAGTGAAGAGAGTTGCAGATCCGTAAACTATACTACCGTTACCCAAACCAAAGCGGATGAGTGTTCTATGAAGCCGCGAAAGGGTAACGCGGTAGGCTCCCGTGATGAACCACTCAACATACAAAGAAGATCAAGGAGGAGACACATTTGATTTGTAATATACAGCTATGAGTACGCCATGTGAGAGACTTGTGAAGCGTGAGCCCCAATAACCTGGCAGAGTCAGAAGGGAAACCGACTTCCTGGATTGCTATGCACGAATATCTCCTGTGCGAATCGTGATTTACACAGTGCGTATCTAGAACGTTTCACGACTCAACCGCGCTGGTCGGGCTGCCCTGCGACACGCCAGGCGTCCAGGGTTCCCGTCGCCAGGCGCTTCGCCCCACCAGAGAAGACAGCGCACCAACAACTTCAAGACAAACTTTGTTAACAGAATTATCACCCTCCCGGAGCCACCGCCTGCTATTCCAACTTCGCGGACACAAGTAGAGCACTGCTACACGTGAGGGGGGATCAACATCGGATAATTTTGCGCCATGTGAGGCAATCAAAATATCTCGCCTTCGGCTCAGAGATGGTTCCAGCCTCGGCCAAGAGGCATTCGATGCGATTCGTGCGGTAGGCACCTATACTAATCATTATACCAGTATTGTGTATGGTATTTAGTGGCCGGAGGGTTGATGGAGACGCTGACCCATACACTATGCATCCGTAATCCAAAATAGGGCGGATAAGTGCTCTATACAAGCGCAAGAGACACGCACGGTCTGCGCCCCAAGAGCTACCAGTAAGAGTGGGAAGGAGATTTAGAGTGATACACATCGGCCCTGTAATTTACGGATGCTTTTTCGCCAGGTTAAGCTCTTGTCGAATCTGAGCCCAAGGAAGGTTGCGGATTCAACGAATGGAAGTTGCTATCCCCTAAGAAAAAGGTCGGGATGATTACGGAGGTGATGAATTTTGCAGACGTGCATGCAGTTGGTTTTCGAGGTGGAGAACTTAAATTCTGTTTCATCGCTCCATTCCCGCAGTTTGTTGAGCTCAAGTTGTAACTGCCTCTCAATGACTTGCATGCTCTTGGAGCAAAAAATGGCAAAGTCGTCAACGAACAGTGATGCCTTCACAGGCTCCCGGATTACTGATGCAATATTATTGATAGCAATGGCAAAGAGAGTGACGCTCGGAATCGATCTCTGGGGGACACCGTTTTCTAACTGGTGACTAGAGGAGAATGTGCCACCAAGGCGGACGCGGAAAGATCTTGACGAAAGAAAACCTACTAGAAACAGAGGGAGCCGTCCCCTAAGGCCCCAAGTGTACATGGTGCGAAGAATACCTCCAGATGGTGTCATAAGCTTTCTCTATATCGAAGAAAATTGTTACTGTGCTGACGTAGCACGAAAGAAGTGGAAATCTCTGTGTGGCAAGGGTGACTAAGTGGTCCATGGTTGACCTGTGCTTCCTGAAGCCACATTGAAGAGGTGTAAATAAGTTATTTTGTTCCAGGAGCCAGACCACCCGTGTATTTACCATTCGCTCTAAAAGCTTGCACACACAGCTTGTGAGCGAGATTGGGTGGTAACTTGAGGGAGTTGTTCTGTCCTTTCTTTCTTTCGGCATTCGAAGGACAATTGTTTCACGTCAAATCCTTGGTACGGCATGTTCAACCCAAATCTTGTTGAAATGCTGAGGAGAAAGGAACGAGCGTTTCCAGGTAGGTGTTTCAACATTTGATAATGTATTTGGTCTGGTCCTGGAGCAGAATCTTTCGCACAAACGAGGGACAGGAGAATTCGTCCATGGAGAAAAGGACATTGTAGTCTTCCTCCACGCGACTCGAGAAGTCTAATTTGCAGTTTTCCATTTTTCTTTTCGTTTTTTTAAAGCCATAAGGATAGTGTACAGAGCTGGAGATGTGCTCATAGTGAGAAGTCATTTCTTCACCAATATTTTCAGGAGAGGTACGGAAATTGCATTTACCATAAGCCCTGAGACAGACGGCGAAGGGAGTCTTCCACCCATCAGTCGGACCTTTCGCCACACTACTTTAGGGGGGTGTACGGCAAGAGTGGTGAGATATAAGCTCTCCAAGACACAGCCTTACTTTTCCGTATGGTCAATCTAGCTCTGGCTCGATCTTTTATAATTTATTAGGTTATCCATGGTCGGGAACCTACTAAGTTTTGCCAATGCCCGCTTCCGATCAAGCACCGCGGTGGCAAAGTCAGCATTTCACCATGGTACAGGATGTCATGGGTGACCCGACGACTTCGGGATGGCAAATGAGGCCGCATGAAGGACGGCGTTAGTAAAATGGGGAACCATAGCATCGATATCGTTTGAGCAGTTTTCCAATATCCGTACTTCTTTCCTGAATGTTTCCCACTCAGCTCGGTGGATTAGCCAGCGAGGAGGGCGGGCAACGTTCAGGTCGGGAATTTCGAGGTTGGCCAGAATGAGGAAGTGGTCACTGCCATGCAGGTCGCCAAGGACAGTCCACTCGAAGACTTGTAGAAACAGAGGGACTACAGAGCTAGATCTACGGACGAGAAAGTGTTTGAAGCTACGGAAAAGTGTGTGCTTTCACCAGTATTTAGGATAATTAAGTTTTGATTATTAAAGATATTTTCAAGTATATTGCCTCTCGGGCACGACCTTGTGCCACCCCAGGCAGGGTTGTGGGCGTTGAAGTCCCCCACAATAAGAAAAGGTGCAGGCAACTGTGAAACATCTTCAGTTCTTTCTGTGACACGACTTGTCCAGGTGGGATATAGATGTTACAAATAGTAATAGAAATAGGGCGGAAATTAACACGAACGCAAGGTATCTGGAGAGTGGTTCGTATGTCTATTTCTTTAGATACCAGGGAGCCTATGACTAAAGTGGCGACTCCGGCATGGGCGCGGAGGCCATCATCGTCTTGCCTGTAGCAACAAAAAGCTGTGTAGAGAGAGGGAGAGCTCAGAACGGAGATGTGTTTCCTGCAGGCAGATAACCACGGGTCTATGCATAGACATTATTAGCTTTAACTCGTCCAAACGGTTACGAAAGCCAAGTACCATTAAAGGAGAGCCATAGTTTCTAATCTTTAGGTTCCTGTTGGAGAGTAATAGACTGGTTCTTGCGGAGTTCCTCGTTCCCAGCAGAGTCTTCTTGACTACTGCTAGAGAAAGTCGCATGTGTTGGGAGACCACGGTCCCTTGATACAGGCGAAATAGGGCCTGTCGGCCTCGATTTCTCTCGATGCGTTTGAGTGTTTGTCGAAATATTTACGCTTTTGTTTTCCTTTTGTTTCAGATCGGACAAAATAATTGGGAGCTGCATCACCGCTGATGTCATCAAAGGACACCTGACAGGCAGCATCGCGCACAGAGGAAGCTTTAGGTGTCTGGGTTTCAAAATTTAATTTCTTCTGTTGGCCTACGTTGTCAGCGAAACTTCGGGCTCTTCGCAAGGGGTTGGTTTTGTGCTCCACAGAATAGAAGCGGTTTCGTATTCGTGTTCCTCACCCACCATGGAGTACAACAAGGGGGCACTGGAGTGCTAGAAGTAGATGTAGAAGGGAAATGACACATCGCTGCCCCGCCGTGGACCCCTCCTCCCGGCTCACCCTCGAGTTCAGTACAAGACCTAATCTGGGCCGATTGATCGGGAATGGGTTAGCTCTCGACTGCACGTCTAGAATCCGCATTGAAACCTACAAGGAATGTTCCCAAAATACATAAACGTATCCCTACGTGCAAAGCAGAACGTAGCACAAGGAGAGTAGTTGGGTAAACTAACAGACCACTCAACCGCCAGAACACACATTCCCTCCGACACGGATCGCCACGCACGGCAAACACATGGGTGCGCGTTCAGCATACGGGGAGGGGCAGTGAAATAGAAGGGAAAGAAAAGAGACAAGATGTCATAAAAGAACGAGAATGATGGGGAGAGGGAAGATTAGTGAAAAGAATACTTGAGAGCCTCCCTGCAGCCACCTCAACGGGTGGGTCGTCACATTGGCTCTGCTCTGTGGATTCCCAGTTTGGGCCACCTCTATAGATACGAAGAGCTAGATAACGGGAGTGGTGTCAATACGCCATCTGCGCTCAGGGTACCATGTGCGATCCGCGTAGTCTCAAAAGGACGCAGTGTGTCACAGGCGGGATGACTCGTGAACGGTAAAGGCGTTTTGGCAAAGGAAACTGGTTGCAAAACTGCTTGGAACCTCTAGCAGAACGGTAGCAAAGCTCGGGCACTTCCTCCAAGAAGGTTAACCTACCGGCTGATTCCTGCGGTTAAATCGAGGGTCAGTCGAAAGCATGGTGTGAATTATCTAACGCAACTTCTGACGGGCCATGGATGCATCAGAGCCTACCTTCAAAGGTTCAAACTGGATAATACCTCATACTGTTCTGTGTGCGAACCTGCTGACGAGGACGCCGAATACGTTGTTTTTTTAGTAGGTACCCGTTTCGACCCTCGACGCCGAATCACTGCGATTCCTGGGATAGGCCAAATGACTCCTGTAAAAGCATAATTGCGTATACGCTTGCTTCTGAAAGCGGACGGAGGTCGGTGTGATTTTGCACAAGTACACAGTATGATGGACTTACGTCTGGAAAAAGGAGGAAAATCTTTGCCGAGCATCCGATACTCTGCACCAGGGGGAAGGGACGCGGGCTAGTTTTGCGTAGAACGGCAATGGCGCCTCACGGGCAGTGGGCCACAATGAGGCGATGAGTATATAAGAAGATGTGGGCATGGAAAAACGGGACAGTTTATGCTAAAACATGGAAATATTACGCTTCAAATAACAATAAAAATTATACAGTGATTGAAACATTTAAATAGCAATACACATTTTCTAAAGCTTTATTTTATCATTCTGGATAAATTGCCATAATGACGTGTTGCTGCTCAAACGAAAGAGTAAAGATATCTTTCCGGTTCCACTTAATTATTATAAACGTTTATAAATTAAATTAAAACAATGCACTACTGAACATTTGTGCAAGTTAATTGCAGTGCGTAACCTAAAATTCCGTTACAATTGCCAATGGTATTAAGTTTTTACGAAGATCAATAATAATACTATTTTTTTGTAATTCCACTTCACTTTTCACCGTTACTAGTTTTACAATATTTCAAAAACAAAAACGTGTCACCTATGAAAGAAATGAAGTTTGCAAAAACATCTGAAGATGTAATGTTTTTCTTGTTTTCCCGCGGAGAAAAAGAGATTCGTTTACATACAAACTTCTTAAATCTGAAGAAAGTCTTTGTGATTTCACAAACAATGTGTGAAGATCTTCCTCTTATCCTTATTCCTTTTCAGATTTATTGTGTTATGGCGCCATCTCCAGGCGAATGTAAGTTTCCATAATCCTCTTATTTGCTCTTGAAGCCACGGCTCACTGTAAAGGCGACCGCTCACATTGCGCTCCCGGACCCTCCCCTATCAACGCCTTGCGTACGCTGACGCTCCAATCGCCGCCGCCGCGAGCGAGCACAGCATGTTTGAGAACATGATACTCGAGGCTGAAATGCTCGAGCGAGTAGCTCTTGCTGATCTTTAGAATGGATACGTCAAGTGACTGAGCCGCGATGTAATGCCTATTGGTGGTTCCGCGAGGACGATGAAGGGAGGGTTCTTTAATAAAGAATATAAAACAAGTTGCTGTTCCTCAATCTAACACGCAGAGGCGTATCTAGGTTTTCAGGCGCCACTGTCAGGATACTTCAAATTAGGGTGGTTGTTTTAGCGGTCATACTATAAAGAGTGCCCCTTGTGAGGGACGCCCATAGCACGTGCCATGTCTGCCATTCCGTGCATACGCCCCCCGGCAACACGTGAATAGCAAATATTTAATGAAGAGAGGCCTCTTCCTTAAAGCCTTATTGTCATACGGCGTCAGCTGTGATGATGAGAATTCAGTCGGTATGCGCAGTACTAGAACAGCACAATAAAATATTTGCATTTTTCGAAGTCGAAGCTGTTTCATTGTTTTCCGATTTTTCTCGTTCTCAGGAAACTAACGAAACCACACACACCTACACATGGCCGGCGTCTGCATAGTTTTTTTTTTTTTTTTCAATCTCTGCACAATTATCTAGATATCTAAAATTAAAAAAAATCAATGTTTGCATTCAATATGGTGTGTTCCTACGATTCGAATAAAAATTTGTCAACTAATTGCTTGCACTTGCGCGAAGAATATGGGCATAGCACAATGAGCGTGTACCTATGTCTGTCGCACATAGACGCAAAATGGAGTTTTCTGCGTTTGACTCAAGCGCCCCTGAACAAACGTTTTACGCAACCCGCCGCACCCTCAAGTATTAAGCGCGTCTTCCCTGCATATTCTGCCCCTGCGATTGTGAAATATGGGCCGAAATTAAGCCATCTAAAGCTAGCAGCGCCCAAAATCCAATCTCAACCAAACTATTTCTATAATTATAGGCTAATTAAGTGCTCTATTCCCGAATTTTAGGGTCTTTTGGATTTCCCAAAATCATGGGCGTTGCTGGCTTTAGACTAAAGCTAGCAGCGCCCACTCAGAAAATCCATCTAAAAATCAATTAAAAAAATCTGAAACTCTACCCAAAATTTAAGAATAACTATGGGCTCTAGGAAAAAATTACTCCCGCATTTATATTCCAAAATTCAGGGCTGTACAAAGAGAAACATTTAACATTGGTTCTTACGGGCGAATAAACACAAAAATCAAAAAACCTCAGAAAAATCTGAAACCCTACCCAAAATGTAAGAATAATTATGGGCTATAGGAAAAATATTACTCCCGCATTTTTATTCCGAAATTCAGGGGTGTATATATACTAATGAAAATAATTCCAAATTATTCCAATCTTCAATATTTGCGTCTTCTTAAAGCCTAAACTACACGCCATTCTCTTCCAGCAATGAAATATAGTCTAAAGCACATTCAAGGGAGTTCGACAATGCCGAAAAATAATTTTGGGCGCCTCTCCTTTGTTTCCAAAAAACAGAAAATTCCCGTGCAAACAATATAACCTTTTAACCATTTCCCTATTACTCAGTAAATTAACTCAAAATTACTGAATGCATAGAAATACAGAATTTATGGTAAATTGTACACATACTGGAAAATAAAATGCGGTCCTCAAATAATTTTGGGCTAGTTTCGTACAATTTGAGAAACATATAAACTAATAAAAATTGTCCCAAAGATTTTCCGATTTTCAATATTTGCGTTGTTATAAACCTTAAATTACACGACTTTCTATTCCAGCAATCGACAATTGTCTAAAACACATACAAAGGTGTTCCAAAATGCCCAAAAATAATTTTGGGCTTCCCTCCTTTCTTTCCAAAAAAAGGGAAATTCTCGTACGAACCATGATATACATTTGGGCTACTTTATCTTTACATCGGCAAGACAACTCAAACACACAGAACGCATGGAAATAAGTTCTTAATTGGAAAATGTACACATGTTGAAAAATGACATCCTACCCTAAATAATTTTGGGCTGCTATCATTCTTATTAAAAAAAATATATACACTAATCAAACCGTACCAATGTTTTTCGGATTTTTAATATTTGTGTTGTTATAAAAACTAAACTACAAGTGTTTCTCTTATAGCAATCAACTATTGTCTAAAACATATACAAAGAATTTGCACAATGCACAAAAATAATTTTGGGCTTCTCTTCTTTCTTTCCAAAATATGGAAAATTCTCTTGCGAACGATATTAGACTTTTTGACCACTATATCCTTCCAAAGTATGTAATCTCAAAAATACGGAACGTATAGAAATAAGAAATTAATTGTATACATGTTGACAAACGAAATCCTACCTTCAAATAATTTTGAGCTAGTATCATTCAGGTTTTTTTCCAAAAATTACTAATCAAACCGTACCGTTTTTCCCGATTTTCAATATTTGCGTTGTTAAAAAACCTTAAGTACAAGACTCTCTCTTTCAACAATTCGATATTGTCTAAAAAACATACAAAGGGTTTTTCACAATGTCAAAAAATAATTTTAGACATATGATCTTATTTTGGAAAAAAAAAAAAAAAAAAAAAAAAAGAGGGAGATTCTAGAAAACTCAAAAACATAAAACGTATGGAAATTGTACACATGTTGACGAGGGAAATGCTATTCTCAAATCATTTTGGGTAGGTATCATTCTTATTAAAAAATATATACTAATGAAATCGTACCAATTTTTTTTTTCTTTTCTTCAATATTCGAGTTGTAATAAAACCTTAACTACACGACTTTATCCTCCAGCAATCGAATATTGTCTAAAACACATACAAAGGAGTTCGACAATGCCAAAAAATAATTTTGGGCGTCCCTCCTTTCCGTCCAGAAATTGGAAAATTCACATGCGAACGATATTTAACTTTTCACCACTCTCTCATAATTCAGTAAAAAAATGAAAATTACTGATCGAATAGAAATAAATTTATTGTATATTGTCAACATGTTAGTAAATGAAATGCAATTTTCAAATAATTTTAGGCTACTCTCATTCTTATTGGAAAAAATATATATTAATGAAAATTACTCCATTTTTTTTCTTCTTTTGAACTTCAATTTTGTTGTTGTGATAAATCCTAAACTAAATGAAATTCTCATCCAACAATCGAATATAATATAAAATACATGCAAGGGAATATGATAGTGACTAATAATTTTGGGCTCTTCTTTTTCTTTCCCAAAAATTGGAAATTCCACTACGAACAATATTAGACTTTTTGACCACTTTATCATTACGCAGTAAGTAAACTAAAAAATACAGAATGTAGGAAAATAAAGTCTTTATTGATAATTGTACACATGCTGGCAAATGATATGCGACCCTCAAATAATTTAGGGCTAGTTTCGATCTTTTTAAAAATAATATACTGTATTTGAACCATCCCAAACTTCTTTCTTTTTTTTCTTTTCTTTCTTTCTTTCTTTCTTGAAAAAGCAGAGAGATTTTCTGTGCGAATGATATTAGACCTTTTGATCACTTTTTATTGCAAAATACGTATATTAAAAAATACTGGACGTTTGAAAATAAGGCATTTATTAGCAATTGTACACATATTGGCAGAAATGGGCCCTGAAATAATTTTGGTCTAGTCTTGAATTTATGAAAAGAAATGTACACTAATGGAAAGAATTCCCATTTTTTCCCGATCTTCAATATTAGTGTGAAGATAAAAGCTAAACTTCATGACTTTTTCTTTCAGTAAGCGAATTCTGTTTGAACCACATATAATGGTGTTCGGCATTGCTCAAAATAATTTTTGTCTATTCGTTCCAAAAAATGGAAGATTCTCGCGTGAACGATATTTAGACTTTTTGACCACTTTCGCACATCTCCGTAAATAAACTCGAAAGTACAGAATGTATGGAAATAAGGAATTTATTGGCAATTGTAATCATATTGGCAAATAAAATGCGACCTGTAAATAATTGTTGAGGGAGTGTTGTGATGTAATTAGTCTAGAATTATGGAAATAGTTTGGTTGAGATTGGTTTTGGGGTGCTGCTAGCTTTAGATGGCTCCGAAATTATTACTTAACGTTATCTTGGACAAGTAAATCAAATTTCTCCAAGACAGTGTCATAGCGAAGACATGCCCAACCTTGAGAGAAAATATTTTAATAAGATTCTTGAGAATCATGTCCAAACCAGGACATAAAACAAACCCATATTTGCAAGAAAGTCCTCTATTGAAATTATTGCAGAGCGTAGCGTAAAATGCGATTAACAATCACGTGACCAGTAGCGTGCTAAGTGTAATACATCAACAATAGTGAAGCATTACTGAGTCCTCTAGTTTACATATAAAAACTGAATTTCTTTTGTTGTAGCACAGGGTTGTCGAACTGGCAGTCCGCGGTGCCCCCATGTATCGCGGCCCGTGAAAGGTTATTAGTCAAAAGTGAAAGCCCCTCGCATCCAAATTGGACGAGAATTCTGCACGCCTACTGCAGGCACCTTATCACAATCAACACCCCTTTAAAGTAAAACTAGGTTAAGTTTAGATTTAAGAATTATGAAATTATTAAATTCAGAAATTCAAAATCATCCCAATATTTCCCAGCTTTATGCATGATTTGGCCTGATATCGTGGTTCCATCTCCCCCCCTGTTCAAGAACAGTTGGGCGAACTGCAGAGATCAACAATATGGGGTAGTCGGGTGTTGATCGCCCAAGTAATGTAAATATGGCACTTAACCATATTGAAGGTTTTAGTTGTGGCCTTTGAGGCCTTGCAAGTTGGACACCCGTTCTAGCACAATCATGCTACAATGGCACAAGGCACAACAGATACATAAGATGTTGAAAATTCTGAATTTAATGACTGTAATTAATAAACAAACAGATAAAACAAATTAAAGAGTTATTGTCCATTAAATATTTTTTTCTTTTACATTACCCATAACTTTCTGATTATTCAAGGGTCATATTGTTGTAATTTGCTATCTTTTTTCTAATTTCCTCTTTCCTCCAGGATTTCTCCAAATGCCTGACATAATCTGTTTTAGACTATACAAATGTTGAGTTGTTTTCTGAAATTTTCTTATCAAATTCATAGAAATACAAAATTATTGGATTGATATTCAGGGATTTACTCAAGATGTTAGCCATTTCCTGCTTAATTAGTTGATTTTTTGTTAATCATTCTTGCTAATACGGTACAGAAGAACGCAACTGAAATATAACCAATGAAGTTGAAGACTAGTGATTTTTAACATAAAACCCCTACACCCACACATGTTAATCCTGTTCAGAAATCTTAACTTTGCTTCAGCCATCAGCTCTGCTGCTTCTCAAAGGCAAAAAACATCCTGGGTTGGTAAAGTATCAGAGCATAAACAGTAGTTCTTGTACGAAGATGTCAATGATTCTAAATGCAGCAGGATCACAGCCAACTCAGCCAGATTGAAGAATAAGCAAAATTGCACAACCGAGGAAAGTTAAATTTATTTAATTTTTAGGTCTTTTACTTTTCATTTTATACGAGATTCAGGAAACTGAAGGCATGATGAAAATCAATTAACACATTATGACCTGTTTACTTACACTTTTTGATTGGAAATAGTGAGACAGAAAATCCCGCAAGTTCAAAGAATCTCCCGTCGTACTCCAAATACAATTGTGCTATAATCTGTTCTCTCCCACCAAGAATCAAAGCAAAGATTTGGCCTTGAATGCTTGGAATGCAGAGGGAAAATTATTATGTGCAATTAATCAATAATTTGGGGAACAAAGCAGAAACTTACATTAAGCTCTTCAGAAGCCAAAGTAACTGCCAATAGTGGCAGCAAGGATGACTCCCAGGATGGCCAGGCAAATGATGATCATGATCTTCTTCTGCAAGAGACCCGCACCCACCACATGTTAGTGCAAAGCACAGAAGGAAAATAGAGTTTTAGGTACACAACATCCATCATACATGGGTATGGAGTCAGGCAAACAAACAGAAACACACAGAGAGAAAGACAGAGAGAGGCATGCTTCGGGATGCACAGTAGAAGTCAGGCCTGCCTGCCAGCACCAGCACGGAGGGGGCACAGCCAGCAAGGGCAGGAGCTGCTGCTCACTACAGTCCCGCTCGCCTGCCGCCTGTCAGCCTACAAGTCACAAGGCACAATGAACCAATAGAAAGCAATTTGTGAATTCATGGTCGCACTTCAGTACTCTTTTGCCTTAACAATTAAATAAATAGCCCATTTTGAGAATACAATCAACATCTTCACACTAAACATTATTAGTAATAGATGAGACAATTAATCAGGGTCGCACACATCACTTAAAAGTCTCTATAGTATGCGAGAGGAACACTTAGTTGTTAAGTACACCAAACCAGTAGTTATGATTACATTGGATTTTATTGTCCTTACTATACAGTGATACACAATCAAAATGTAAATTACAAAACACCCAAATTTGCATAAACTCAAACTCTAGGTGTCAATTCTCTTTCCATCATCACATTCTCTGTAGTCATGAATTTCAAATATTTCATTTATTACATCATTACACAGTATGCAATTTAAAAAACAATCAACAACAATAAGAATGGATAGCATAATGTTTGCAATTGTCCAAAAAAATTGAAGACTTTAATCATCATGGGATGGTTGACCTGTTGGTTCATTCAGAGCTACCACTGGTCGCAAAGACAACAACTAAGAAACTACTATAGGTGCTCAACTTCTAAAATGCTACTACTCACAGGGTTAAATTACACATTAAAATGATTTGTAACATTGTATTTGAATAGGGTTCAGACAAAATTTAATTACGTCACGAAAATCACTTCAGTGCCAACTTAATGGAGAAGTTAATTTTAATGGTTGCATTTATTCTCTTTGACAAAGTTTCTAACCTCAAAACTAATGGCAAATTAAAATTCTATCAATTCAGTAAGTTATTCCTGCTTGGTCTCCAACAAACAAACAAATTGATATTTTTGCATTATATTTATTAGGTTGTTGGATAATAAAAAAATTTAATTACGTCACGAAAATCACTTCAGTGCCAACTTAATGGAGAAGTTAATTTTAATGGTTGCATTTATTCTCTTTGACAAAGTTTCTAACCTCAAAACTAATGGCAAATTAAAATTCTATCAATTCAGTAAGTTATTCCTGCTTGGTCTCCAACAAACAAACAAATTGATATTTTTGCATTATATTTATTAGGTTGTGGGATAATAAAATCAAAGCCAAAAGAATATCAGTGATAGAAAAAGTCAATACTAAGGTACAATGATGTACACAAAATTTTCAGCAGTGAGCTAAATACAGCTACAGTCCAATCTCCAGTACTTTATGAAAGAGCAGTAGGTATATTCGTGAATACAAATATTTCAATATTCACAAGGACTAGCAGCTAATTCTTTGAACCTAATCTGCATTTGGACGTCTGTACCTAATGATTTGAAATTTCTAAACAATTGAAATATTTACTCAAAATCACTAAATCATGCACCTGTTCGTAGATATTTTCTGCAATTTCACCTTTGAATGCAAAGAACAACAAAGCTGTAAAGCGAGAGAACCCTTTATTGTAACTGTAATCTCTAGCATATTTTTGGGTTTTTTCTACAATTAGAAATTATGATAAGGAATTACAGAATGAAAATAAAAATCGTTGGCAGATATGCAGCCAACAAATCCTCTCTCACACATACTATCCAGCTAACAAGAATTTAACAACTATCACTGATGTCCACGACCTTGTTTGTGGAAAATATGAATGTACACTTGTATTATCAATCTGAACTACTTATTTTATTTTAAGGCTAGGTGTACAATGCGCTGGAACAAAGAATATTGAAATGTGACCATGACGCCACTAATTTTCTTCTATTGCATCACCATGTGCTCACCTAATCTTCCAACCATCTAACTGTCTTCCAGCCCCAAGGCGTACCGCGTAGTAGGGTGAGGGAAGGGTAGGTCTGGGCTGGCAGGGGGAGGGCCAGTTGGCAACACCGGCCTTGCCGCCTGCGTGTTACACATCAAAAGCTATCTCCAGGCAGAGCTACACCACAGAGGTGCAAGGACAGACACTGCAACACTGGACACATCACTACACATTACTAACATTATGGCCAAAACACAGTACAACATATTTGTAACTGATCAGCACCCAGCCAGGGGAGCAGAGCCACATGCATACAAATCAGGGAGTGGCTCAAGAAACCCTTGCCTGAGTAACGTAATCCACCAATACACTCAGTACATCCCTTGTGTCCTTTGTCATTTTCTGCTTTCACTTTCTTTCTCCTGTTACACAATCTACCAGAAATTACAGCAATTACCATTGATAACTACACAAGTCAACTCTGAAGTATCTCTCTGATGATTAAGTTTTACTGCTAGAGAGAAGTACCAAAAATAAAAAAGAATAAAAGGAAAATAAATTTATTGACATAATTAAATACATTTTAAATAATATAACAACTATACATCAAAAAAGGAAACAATAAAACAAAAGAGCAAACTATGTAAGTTACAGAGGAAAGAGATAGCTTTAACACATACACACCCACAAACATTCAGCTGTACACATACTCCTGGAGTAACTACAAGTACTTACAGTGCCTTTGAGCATGGCCATCTGGCAACAAAACTCAGCTCTGCAGTATATACACATTTCATGCCCACTGCCTGGTCTCTTCACATATCCATCGATGATCATTATCTTCAAATTTCACACATAGTTGGCATGAAGCAGTTAACTATCCTAAATAATGACTAACCACTACATTTCATATTGAAAAATATACAATGCCTTAAAAATGTAGTAGTAATAGCACAATGCAGCTACTTTTCAGAACAGTTGTTTCATGTGACTAAAAGTAAATACAAAGTACTACATGTCATTCAAAGCCTGCCAGAGAAAATATGTACAAGTAAAGCATTTTGTCTCTCTCACAAAAACAACAAACACTATGATAAAGTGGACATTTTTAGAAAATTAAATAATACATTCAGGTGAAAGTGTAAAAAACCTTAACTGATACAATAAATGAATGTAATTTTAGAGGACTGATAAGATAAGCAGACAGATTAGAAAAATTTAATATTGTGTCAATAAAACATGATCTTTCTTTGAACATACTGCTAAAATAAATGCTAATGATAAAATACACACAAAACTGTTCAAGAGCGGTGAACCTTTTTAGATTGGATATTCAGGAAAAAAGAAGAAAAAATCCATTGTTGTTTAATAATTTGAAGGGAAAGTTTACTTACAGATATAAATTATTAAAAATAAGCACAGCTTCTCAGAAATAAGCAAGGCTAACATTGTATACAAATACTGATCTATTAAAAAACAAAAACAGAAAAAAAAAAAATACTATTTTCCCCTTTTCCATCACCAAGTGAAATTATCAAATGAAAATAAACCAAAATTATTAAAACTTCAATGGATTACTAAATTGATTCTAAAATGTCCCTTCTTTCAAGTGCATTCTTCTTAATGAATGTCTTCTCCTTTAGAAAAACAATAAAAGCCATTACTGAGATAATTGTATCACATAATTCAAGTCCTTAGTGCATTAAGGATAAGCTGGCAGGCCATGAGCAGGATACATACTAATCTACAGAAAATTGTGCAAAAAACTGCTATAAAAGTAGCTGAAAGTGCAGTTGCCAAGCTTTACAATTAATTTTCCTTGCATTATTTTGTAGTATCAACTACTTCTCATAGAATTCTGAGTATTGCAAATTAGGTAAATACACAGATTAACCTGTGATGTATTACTGAGATCTTCTCTCATTATTAAGTACATGCACATAGTTCAAGGGCCAATGGCTCTTTCCGAACAGCCATTTGCGCTGGGAAGTCTTATGAATGTGAGTAAGTGCACCGATACATGGAATGTATGAAATACATCCACTCTTGGATATAACTTTGTACAACTATCTTCACACTAATAAATGATATTAATAAATACACTTTCATTCTCATAATAAATAGTAGCTTTTATATACATAGAGGAATTTGCAACAATCATATTAAATATTCCCCTCTCTAAACATTCCTGTAGGCAGCAGGCAATATTACTCAGCTTGCTTTTCAGACAAAACAAAATGAGAAACATAACAATGGTTCATTGAGAGTCACACTCAACTTAAACAAACCATTGTTAGTAGCAAAAATAAAGAAATAAAACAGGAGCTTAAAAATCAATTCTTCTTAAACAGGCTTTCATAATCTCACAAAAACAGTTTGCATTTTTATTTCAGTAATAGTAAATAACGAGTGATAAAAAATAATGCTCAAAATTACAAATTTCCACTGTGCAACATGTGTTGCAGGACACTCATGACAGATCAATATTGTAAATGAAACCTTAGGCATGCCAAGATTCACAAGCATGCATCTAAAGCAAAATGTAATGCACCCCTCTTTATTCTTGTCCCTCTCCAATTATAACATGCTTTCAATAAAACCAAACAGGAGCCTTCTTACATGTCACACAGTTTAACTCATACTGCCTGAATTCAAAATTAGCCACCACAGCAGTATGTGTGTTCTGCTAGGAAGAATACTTCTGCTGTGATGTAAATGAATGCTTCTTTGATCACTTATGAATCTCATTGACAGTACACACTGCATGACTACAGAACAAGGCACTTTTTATCTTAGGTAAACTGAAAATTGTAATTACAATTATGGAAGTACAAATGCTTGGGTAAGTAGTTTTAATTTCATTAACTGTAGGAAAATTAAGATGATGTTCAGAAGTAACCCATTTAAAGAGCTGAAATTACTGTCTTTATTGTAGAGTACATAATTATCCATAAAAAGTTAAATCTCAATCAAAATGGGTTAAAAATACAGATTTTGAGATTTGTGCATTATTTTTTATAGTATAATTGGAGAAGGAATTGTGTCAATAGAGAAATGTTCCCATGCATAGAATAATGGTATTAAGAAAACTGCATAGGAAAACATTTTTATGAGATGTGCATAATACTGATATGAGCTTGCACAAAATCTTCTAAAGAGTTTCTGGTACCAAGCCGGCTGCCATGCGATGCTTCATCTCAATTGACAGGTGAATTACCTCATTCTAACTCTTTAATCACTTAAGTTGTGGAAATACTGCCCTAATAATACAATTGAATAAGTCAAGGGCACTTCCAAACAGACTAGCTCTAAACATCTACTGAGGACTAGCTCGTATATTTGAGACTTGGTGTTTTTGGTACTTAAAATCTGCAGTCTCGTAGAAAAACTAGAACATTTATTTTGAGTGAATACAATACATTTTGATAATATGAATACAACTGGCAATAGTTCTATTACAAGACTAGTCAGATAGCTGTTAGTGTAATATTTTTTTAAAAATTAATAATATTCTCTCATCCAAAGAAAGAGAGAGAGAGAGAGAGAGAGAGAGAGAGAGAGAGAGAGAGAGAGAGAGAGAGAAAGAGAGAAAAAGATGATCACAGGTATAACTACATAACACTGAAGTTAAATTATTTGCAACAAATGAGCTGAATCTCTTTGCAGATCGCTGCATAACGTTTTATATTTCAGCAACTGGCAAGGATAACTGGCCAGGTAGGCAGGTGCATAGCTATGCAAACAACTAGTCTTGTCTTCCAATGGCCAATGCATTTTAACAGGCACGGCAGCCAGCTCAAAAAACTGTTCTTGAAAGACTTCCCAATGCAAATGACACCTGCACAAACCAATTATAACAATGCACTATGCTGCAACAAAATGTGCCTCAACAACTCTCCAGGTTGCTCCCTCGGATCAGAGAGATACCTGGGATAGGCATACAAATCAAGTCTTAGGCAACTGGATCTCCCACAATGACAACCGCTCCCACATCACAAGACGACACACAAAACAATAATTAAAATGAGGATGACTACACTCAGGCAGATCAATATCAGGATCTTTTTCTGTGAACAAAACAGAAGGGGAAATAAAGGTAATTATTGTGGTGACCAGCATTTTATACACAAGACAAAATTTTGATAAAAGTTACATTAGGCAGAAAATTGATCACAACATTAAAAGAATTAACTGAAAAAGGTTTAAAATAAACATAATTCCTGTTTTACATTTCAAAAGGTAAAAGTCACATCCAAACATAAATTGATACTTCAGAGAATTTGCAGTTAAATAAAGAATTTTTCCAACCCATCTAGCTTAAAGCAAGGAATACTTCAATACGATATACAGAAATTCAAATCTAATCAAATCAATCCAATTACAGTAGTTGACATTTGTAGAAAACTCTTGGAAAACCATTAACTAGGACACAAAGCTAATCAATTTAAGCAAAACAAAACAAATAAAGAACAAACTAATAAACAATTTGCTGCCTAATGTTAAAGCGAAAGCTTCACTTTAAAGCTGTTATCAGACCAGAAGCAATTTCATGAAACAAAATCCTGATTTCTTGTTTTCAATGATTTAAACTTAATAATTATTACAAAATTTATAATATGAAAGCTGAGAATGCAGAATTTCTTAGCAGAATGTTCGGTTTATACCAACAAGAATTTTAAAAATTATGGGAATTGTTCTGAATTGAATGATTTTGTTCAAATCATTTTTGATATATAAAGCAATTTTGAAAAATGTTAACAAGAAACCTGACACATGCCAGTAGCTGCTCAATTCTATACAGCAACTAGATAACACATTGCAATTCTTTATATACTATTGGCAATCAACAAGATGCACATAATAAGGATATTCACGATTAACCTAAACATGTAAATTAGCATGCAGCAATGAACATATTCTACAGCATTTCATATATAGATACTTGCAACATTTATTCAGCAAACAAAAAAATCTCTATTAAAAAAATTAACAATAACATCTAGCAGCAACAGCTGTAAAAAAATATTTAGAGTGCACAAATTACTACTTATTAAACACATCAAAATAGGTCTTCAAAAATTTGGTAATCAGCACAATCTGAACAATAAAATAGTGATATGCCTTTTCAGAATCTATATACTTAAAAAAATTAAGGTATTCTGCCATGGCTTCATTTGGAGCTACTACTTAACTGATTATATTTATTTTTCCTTTAAATGAAAGAATGTGATCCCTAGATCAGTTATTGTTTGTGTTGATTCACCAGCATTTACAGTGTAAATTAATTAAATAATTCTTTAATAGTACGCTTATCAGTAGTCAATTGTTTTCTTCCAAAGGCTGTTTCAATACCGATAGGTATGAGTATAGCGATAGATGTACTTCCTCGCTGCTTGATGCGTTAATTGTTTACAATTCGTCTAGGTTGTGCTTCAGTAGCAATATTTGCATTTTGGTGGCGACTGTGTTTGCATCAATTTGTTTTCGTGGTGTACTTCGTAGAGAAATTTGGACAGTGCATTTTATTCGATTTTACTGAAGTAGTGAAGTAATTTCGTTTACTGTTGGATCTTAATCTATGAAAGGTCTGTATTGTTCTGCTGTGTACTTCCTGTGTGAGAGAAATTCTGAAAACCAGATTACTTTGTGTTGCTTAAATGGAAAAATAAGTTTGCCTTCTAGTAACATGTAAGAAGAAATGAAACAGCTGTTTATAGGAGATGATGAGACATCAAAAAACTTCAAAAATAATATCTGTCATTATTCTTCTAGTCTGCCTTCTATGTCATTCGGTACTCATATAACACAGCCACCTGATCACGGGCCATATGTGTTCAAGTGTCTAAGTGTTAATATAAAACAATTGATTTTGTGCTGCATAATATCTAATCATTCTGACCATGGAGGGACTATTTGCAGAGATGAAAAAATTAGTATTCAATAAGAGAAGTTTGCTTTTTCTTCTTCCTTTTTAAGAATTTGCTTTATGAACTTTATATTAGTCTAGGCACAGCTACTACTCGGTTAGTATAGTAAGATTTCAACTGTAATTTAAAAGGTAAGCTTCTGTCAACATATTTTTATTGTAAAATGTATTAAAAATTATGTACTAAAAATTGTTAAAATGTACAATTAAAAAACAGGTCTGAAGATGGCTAAAAGGTGTAGCTGAAACGTCATCAGAAAATACTGTATGTAATAATATACGCTAAATACATTTATTCTTGAATGTCAAAAATCAGTGGAACTGTTTGATTAATAATAACTATCTCTTTAGTCTATGCTGCGGCTGACATTTGATCAGCTGTTACGATGCCATCCAATCGAGACCTTATATGTCACTAGTGACGTTATAACGGTGGCGTTCAACCTTCCTATTGGATGACAACGTAACAGCTGATTTTCTACAAATGCAGTTCTGTAAAAACAGCGGTGTACGTCTAAGATATGATGGTCATAGAGGCCAAGCAGCATTATATTTGATTTGTAAGAAAGATGATTCCATAACAATGCAAACGTGTATCTGAAATGGTCCGTTTCAAGGTATAAATATATAACAATATAACAAAATATGTAGTAGTAAGTAAAATATGTAAAATAAAAATAGTTCCAATTTATTCAGAAAGTCTTGTAAACTCGAAAAAACATTATTGAAAGCAGGAATCTAGTTCCTGTAAAAACATGTAATTACATGGAAATCCATTCCCTAATTATAAATTTACCCTTCCTATTCACGACATGACATGTTCAAGAAAAATTGTCAATCATTTGATAACATTAAATGTAGAAACACAAAATAAGTGAAAGGAGTTATTCAAATGCAGAGAAAATGGTATGCTCACTAAGGAAATATAAATACTTAATTTCTTACATAAACTTACGTTCATAATTTTGCATCTTCCAGAATAGCAATAACTAAACTTGACATTGAACAATATTTTATTTTACTTTAGATTAAAAATTCTAAACTGAACCTTACTCCACAAAGCATGTAAATAATAATAATAATAATAATAATATAATAATAATAATAATAATAATAATAATAATAATAATAATAATAATAATAATAATAATTTATAATTTGACAGCTCCTGCTGGCTAACCATTTGAACTGCCAATTCAGTTAACTCTTCAGTCTTAAGGAGATAAGAACCCTTGAACACCCTAATATAATACATCGCACCACTTGGTCACAGTTGAAGTTTAACAATTACTTGGGAATAGGTTTCTTGTTTCGCAATTGTCAACTACCGCTGCTTTATGTGTGTGTGTGTGTGTGTGTGTATAATAAAAAATTACATAACTATGCAAATACTTCCTATACTTTCTTTTGCAGAAGAAAGTACAAAGCTTATCCTACTGTAATTTTAATTACAGTTAGCCTCTATTCAGAAAGATATTTACAATCGCAAAATAAACTGACGCACATGCAATTTACTCGTTTGTTTCAAGAATTCAGAAGAACTAGCTTCCATTATTTGCAGTCTCTCATTTGTATCATCACAACATTATATTTCCTTCCTTTTTAAAATAACATTTCAGTTTATCATTGAGCAGTGAAAAGGCATATCATGTTCTAATATAACATGCTGGCAGGCCAAATTTTTCAGACAATTAGTTCTCACATTTTACTTACTATCTACAGGTAAAGGTGAAGATGGTATTTCAGCACGCTGAAGAAGAAATTTAATACTGTATGAAGAATATAAACCACCAGAACGGTAAGAACAAGAGAGAAGAGAAATGAATTAAGCACAAAGAAAGGAAAATAATATTGTTGAAATAGTATCTTCACAAATTTCTTTGAAGAAAATTCTCATTTCACACAGTCATGTTTCATTTAATTTCAATTGTTATTTCAAATTCCCATAAAGACTGATATTTTTTATGTTTATAAATATTTTTTAAGCTTTTTGTCTAAATATAGTATAAATTGATATCAATTAATGGCCAATTTTACAATGAACCAAGTTGTGGTGTCAGTACATAATGGATGTAGCGGTTAGTAAGCATTAGAAATAAATAATTCATCTATAGATACTTAGTGAAGCTAAACTTAATTCATCTAAAAAAATGAATGAAGTTTGTTGCAAAAGCTATACAATTATAGAAAACTCAAAGCAAGAAATTTAATTGCAATCCCTTATTGGCAAAAAATTCAAATTTCATACAACTTCTTTAGTTCTTTATAATTTTAAAAAAGCTGAAGTGAAAACTAATTCAAAGAGGCACCATCTACAAATAGAATAATAAAAGGAATAAGTTTGATCAAATAGGAAACATTATCTGACATCTCAACTTGGACCCTTGTGAAAGCACTGCAGTGTCTCCATGAACCTTTGGTTTTGAAAATTGAAAACTCCGATGATTTTTTTTTTTTTTTAATACCCCTTATAAAATGATTTTGAAGTAATCTTGCTTTACTTTTGTGAAGAATGGGAAGAGAAGAACAAGAAAAATTGTTGTGAATGTTACAAGAATGAAAGTGAAAAAGTAAAGAAAAGACAGATACATTACCTTCCGAGCACTGGTTTGGTACTGAATGGCTTTCCCGACTTGTTCCTTGGCCTCATCAACCATCTCCTTAGCTTGCGACACATGATACTCTACATTGTCCACAAGCTCGCCCTAGGGCCCGAGTGCAGGAGAGAAGGAAGGGAAGAGGTGGGACATGGATTTGGATCCAATCCGCGTTAGTACGACCAAGTGCAGGATTAGATGAAGCACAGTACAAGGCCCACACACACATTCCAAGAAAGAAGTAGTCCAAATCAGCGTTAGCAACAATTACACAGTTATACAATCATAGGAGCCATAGATTAATAACCAACAATGAGAGCAATACACACCAGCACAGAAAATGACAGAGGCACAACCACCACAGGCATATCACCCACAGAGAAGGCGACATATTAATCCAAGTACGAGATGTATTAAGTAAGCATTGGTATGAGCACAAACATGTTAGGAGAGAAGCCATTATTTTTACACAATAGCACAACCATTTGCAAACATTAAAATACAGTACAAATAGTGCAAAGGTATTTGACAGTTTATACATGTGAAGGAAAACATGTAATAGAACAAAGAATCAAACAATGTGCCACAGAGAAAATCCATTGTCCAGGTTAAAGGATTTAGGTATCAGAATGTTAAGGTTCAAAATAAAATGGAAGGGGGGGAAAAACAAAAGAGAAAAAAAGATTAGATACACATAATGGGTACACCATTGCACCAAACTTACCCGCCTAGCTTTGCTCTGATACTTGAGAGCTTTCTTGGTATCTTGAGTTGCGGTTTGCACATAGTCTACCGCATGTTCTACGTGATACTCGATACGATCTATCATCTCACCCTGTATGGGGCAGCATCAGAGCAGACATAACAGGTTAAAACAAAATATGAGCATAATTCCTTGGGTCAGGCACTCAAGTGCAATCAAAATTCTATCACTGGACTAATGAACACCTAAGGGGAGTCTTATGAACTGCTTAGTACAAGCCTGCACACTTCCCAGATTCATGCCACAAACAATAACAACAACCTTTACATTTACACCCTAACAATACCACAACCTTCATACAATTTTTTCCTTACATATCCCGCATCTTTCTTTTCCCAAAACAACAATTCCTTTTGAAATCATGCTTGAAATGAATATTTAAAAACAACACAGTCTCCCTGAAAATTCCCATTCAGTAAATCACAATTGGGTTATGTATTATAATTCATTTTTTGACAATAGATCCTTAAGCTCCAAAAATGATTGTGACTTAAAATCACAATCAAAACGCTCAAATATTTATTATGGAAAAGGCATTTTATCCATAAAAAGAAATCAGGTAACTTGGATGTCTGTCTGCCACTCAGAGACAGACTCCTTTTGGTTCTTTGTTTGATAGCAGCGAGCTGTCATTTCACTTGGCTTAGTCTGCTGGTGGGAAACTGGCAATTTGTTTCATATTCTTTGTGATGATGATGTAAACAATGGAAAGAAATTATTTTGACCCCTTCTGGTCCACTGTTTGGGGAAAACACGATGTCATTCAAGGCAACTTAGTCTGCTGGTAGAGACCTGCCCATTTTTTTATCCTATTCTAATAAAATACTAAAATTAATAACTATAAAAATACTTTTAAAACTGATCAAAGCGTTGGAGATGCCACCCTCAGCTAGTGCATAAATATTTATTAAGAAAGGGATAAAATAGCTAATATAAAATTCAAGCAAACTAAGGGAAATAAACTTACATTATACATTAATAAATATATCTTAACAATTTCTCCTCACTTATAGTTGGTTTTTCATTTTAAATCCTGCACTTATTTATGAATGAATGACATAATTATTTGGCACAGATAATAATTACTATTTGTTATGAGCTCCTCCTCATAAAACCACTTGAATTTGAGCAGATAAAAAATCTAAGAAGGGATAGAAAAATAATTTGTTGGAACAGAAACTCTTTTTCTCTCTGACCTCGTGAGAAAGAAGAAAAAAGAATGGGAAAAGAAAAGAAATAAAGAAGAAAAGAGAAAGAAAGAAAGAAAAACAAATTTTTTTAAGCCTCTAAAGTTGCTTTCAATGAGTTTTAAAGCTGACCAAACAAAAACAAAACTAACAGGGCTACAAACGCACATACTTTCTGGGGTTCTTATCACTCTTGTAATGAAAAGGAGACCAGCGCCATTATTTCAGGCATCCTTTGCTCTATAAGAGGAAAAAGTTTAATAAAACTTTTTCTGAGAAAATTCTGAAAATGGTGAAGCTTTATGTCTTCTACCCCCAAATGTCCATTCACAAACTCACGGGGCCTCAAGTTTGGCCACAACTTTTCAAGAAAATTGTCTGAGCAGTTTAGGCCCTAGCATTGACAAGTAATAGGACATATAGACAGACAGATGTTTCCAAGTCAACCAATTTTTTGGTATTACAGACCCACAAAAAAACAGATTCTAATTACAGAACATGTTAGATAAAGTAATTTATTACATGTAAGAAAATTTTTCTATATTTTCAATATCAGGCTTTACAATAGGAATTTTTCTGAAACAAAATTGCCACTTTCTGCACGAGCATTTCTTCTCTTTACCACACAAGTACAAAGAATGGAAAATTTGAGAAAATAAAAATCAAGTTTTAAGTGGTTAGGCCTCCTGGCCTGAACCTTGTACAAATACAGTACTTGTTTAACTACTTTATTTCATCAAATATCTAGTTCCAATACTGTAGGAGATAAATAAATTTTTACACTTAAGAATCCAGGGTCAACACAAAACCCAGCCTTTTCACACATTCGTCCCCAGGTAATCATGCACTATACAATAAAACTCTGCAAAGCATACAAAAATAATGAAACGTGCACATTTACAAATACACCAGCCTGAACTAGCAGTTCATATACAATCTACAATCATTATTGAAAACTTTTGTCAAAAATCTCTGGCACAATACATTTGATACCTGAGGAATTCCTTGCAGCTTAACTGTTGAAACAATCAACATACATGCTATTTCAGACCAATTTTAGAAGAAAGTTCTTTTACAAACTTCTTACCCCCTCACAAAATAAAGTGATGCTCCCTTCATTTCTTAACAAGAAGGTAAATGAAATATCTAATTCTGGACCTAGTTATGATCAACTTTTGATGTGGTAATAAGACATGATATTTCCAAAATATTACATACCTCAGCATCTAAACTGCTAATCTTAATAACTCATACAAATGTTTGACTAAATTTTGTGGTATTAATGATTATCATATCTGAATACTGAATTTGGTACTAGTTTATTTTTATATTTTTTTTAATGTTATTATTTTATTATTATTATAATAGTCAGACCTCCCAAACCGAAATTCTCTATAAATCAAATTATTTTCTGGTTCCTTGAAAATTCCATTTAAGAACATTTCTATACATTGAAATAATTGTCTGACTTGCCTATTTTGCTAAGAAATAAAAACCCACAGTACATACTACTAATTACGTTTCTAACAAATAGTATTTTTAATTTGGGAGCAGAGTGTTACTATCACATAAAATATAAGCTCCTTCTTGATGTTTATGTAATTGAATAAATGTTTATGAAACACCAACACGTTTTCTGCATTCAGTTCCCAGCTTTGAAGGTAACTCCTTGAAATCCTCCTTTACTTCCCCAGGGGAACTTGTTAATCATGGGAACACATCTGCCAAAGGAATCTTAAGGTCAATCACATGCCCCTTTGCCTAATCTAATGATTCTCCCTATGATGTTAGTTTGTCAATACAGTGCAGGTTCAGTTCACTTTTCACATTTTTTGCAAGTAAGAAGAGTGTCCAAAATGTCAAAACGAAAATCCCTTGACGCTGCAGAAAAAGTGAACATGATCAAAGATGTGGACAGTGGTGTGCACACAAACACAACTTTCTATATATCAAAGTTTCTATGTATCGAATATTATCCAAGGAACTGTAAGATTCAATATATGGAGGTCCGACTACATTTTCAGATAATTGAATAAACATACCGGTCAGATGTGACACCAATAGCTGGTATTATTTATTTACAATCTCTCAAAATATTTGAATTATTTCTCATTCAACGTTAACAGCGCAATGTTACTAACCAGTATTTCATGTTTTTGAAGAAAAACAGATTCATAGAGGGTGCTGCTAAAGTACAATGCATACACACAAACTTTCATTACTCTTTAAAGAGCCAGGCTTGGAAACAATTACGTTTCTCTATTAACACTAAATAACCGTATGTACCTGAATATAAGTCGACTCTGAATATAAGACATCCCCCTCATTTTGAACAATTCTCTTGAGAATTTTTAAAAGTTTTACTAAGTCTTACTATTTAGTCAAAATAAAATTCCAAATTGTCTTATTTGAAGAATCTTTATTAATTCTTAATAATCTGAATTATCTTTAGAAAATTGCCTTGATGAGAATGTTAAGACTTATTGCTGAACTATAATTTTCTTCTTCCTTAAAATCATCATAATCATGGTTTTTGTCACTACCCTCATTATCTTAACATGTATCAATGTTTCTTTCCATTTGGCCCTCCATGCTGCGACATCTGTCTTTTTAGGCCCCTCTGAAAGTTTTGCGCATTGAATTTGCGTTCCAAGTCTTTCATCAGACACCACCTAACAACATTCCCTTCTGTGTCACCAGATTTTCTGTCTGTCTGTCTGTCTGTCCGTTCCACACTCGCCGGGCGATTGCGCGCGGCCTCGACCAACGCGCATCGTAAAAAAATCTCGCATTCATTTTCACGTTACGGTGCATTTGATACTACGCCCTTTGTTTGAGATTCTCTCATTATAGACTCATTGAAAAAATATCGGTCTGAATACTCCGCCAATTCGCGGTGGATGACGAGAATAAGAACTCTAATGTAATATTGCGAACTGAAGACACGCGCGATATTTCTACCGTCTTCGCAGTTTATTTTTGCGTTAACATTTACGAATTTCGTGACGGAATGGCAATGTAAAAACTAAAATCCTAACCGACTAGACTTAATCTGCGAATATAAGACCCCATTTTTCGATTGAGATATTTAGGAAAAACCCTCGTCTTATATTCGGGTACGTACGGTAATTACTAGTCGTTCTGGTTGAAACCCAGAAATGCCATTTCCAAATTCTTGAAAGTTGACTCTCCAGTAAATGACAAATCTAATAATAATAATAATAATAATAATAATAATAATAATAATAATAATAATAATAATAATAATAATAATAATAATAATAATAAATTCCTCCATTATTTATTTGAAAAATCACTATACAGTTGGTAGACTAATGAAAGTTAAACTCTTCAAATCTTTGTTTATACCCAGGTAACACAATTACATTTTATTATTCCATTTCATTGTCTTCTACTTCATCCCTCTTTATTTTCTATTTGTAGCAGAATTCAAAAGGACTTCGAATTGTTTTCACTATTATGCTAACCAACAAAAAGATCACAAGTTATATATTGCAAGAACTCTACTGAAGATATTATTTTATGCTTTTAATGTAATACTGAATATCTTTATCACAAATGTATTTTTAAAATTGAAATGAAATGAATATTTTGAAAGTTCCATACTTAATTGTTCCAAACCTTTATAAGAAATCCTCTTAATACATACCTGGCTCTCAACTAACATAGCCATATCCATAAACATGTCATGGAGCTCTCGGATTGAAGTTTCCAACTTTATGATATCTGCATGCCTAGCTTCGATGTCTGCTAATGTCTGCTTAGCCTGCTGAGTTTCCATGATGATCTACAAACGAACAAAGGCAATAAAATAAGTAGAAATACAACTTTTTCAGTATTGAAGAAATACTATCACCTCTACAGTTGAAGAGAGTACTACAATTGAATGCAATAAGAACATTTATTTTCATCCAAGAGAAGGGAGATGGTTTTAAAATGCTTTGGAGAAGAGTAATAATTGTAAATAGGCATTTAACACCAAAAGAGACAAATTAAACTTAGTGAATATGTTGTATTTTTCATAACTCATTTTTGTAGAGAGATCAAAAAGAGAGGGAGCAAGGGGAGACGAGAGAGAGAGAGAGAGAGAGAGAGGGGAGAAGACGAGAGAGAGAGAGTTGAAGAGAGAGAGATTGAATGGAGGGGAGACGAGAGAGAGAGGGGGAGGGAGACGAGAGAGAGAGAGTAATAATTGGTAGGGGAGACGAGGAGAGAGAGGGGGAGGGGTTGACGAACTCATTTTTGTAGGGGAGACGAGATCTATATATATATATATAGGGAAGGGGATATTTAGGGGGACACCATATATATTTAGAGAGGGGGAAGGGAGATATATATTTATGTTAAGGGGAGATATATATATATATATGTGGAGACGATAGAGAGATGTGACGAGAGGAGATAATTCATATATATATATTTATAGGGGAAGGGGAGACGATATATATATATATATAGGGAGACGATAGAGACTATATATATATATATATTTATAACACTATATATAGGGGAGACGATAGAGAGAGGGGAAGGGGAGACGAGAGAGAGAGGGGGAAGGGGAGACGAGAAAGAGGGGAGAAGGGGAGACGAGGATAGAGAGAGGGGGAAGGAGACGAGAGAGAGAGGGAGGGGAGAGAGGGGGGAGAGACGAGAGAGGAGAGGGGAAGGGGAGACGAGAGAGAGAGAGGGGGAAGGGGAGACGAGGAGAGAGAGGGGGGGAAGGGGAGACGAGAGAGAGAGGGGGGGAAGGGGAGACGAGAGAGAGAGAGGGGGAGGGGAGAGAGAGAGAGAGAGAGGGTATTTACACTATATATATATATTAAATGTACACTACACTATATAATATATATGTAATGCACACTACACCATATATATGCATTTACACTGATAATCTATATATATATGTAAAATGCATATCTATATATATATATATATATGTAAAATGCACATCTATATATATATAAGAGAGAGGGGGAAGGGGAGACGAGAGAGAGAGAGAGGGGGAAGGGGAGACGAGAGAGAGAGAGAGAGGGAAGGGGAGATGAGAGAGAGAGAGAGAGAGGGAAGGAGACGAGAGAGAGAGGGAAGGGAGACGAGAGAGAGAGGAGGGAGGGAAGAGAGATGGAGGAGGAGGGAAGAGAGATGAGTGGAGGGGGAGGGAAGAGAGATGAGGGAGGGAGGGGAGGGAAGAGAGATGAGGGAGGGGAGGGAGGGAAGAGAGATGAGAGGGAGGGAGGGGAGGGAAGAGAGATGAGGGAGGGAGGGGAGGGAAGAGAGATGAGGGAGGGAGGGGAGGGAAGAGAGATGAGGAGGGGAGGGGAGGGCAAGATGAGGGAGGGAGGAGGGAAGAGAGATGAGGGAGGGGAGAGGGAAGAGAGATGAGGAGGGAGGGAGGGAAGAGAGATGAGGGAGGGGTGGAGGGAAGAGAGATGGGGGAGGGGAGGAAGAGAGAGGGGAGGGGAGGGAAGAGAGAGGGAGGAGAGGAGGGAGGGAGGAGGGGTGGAGAGGGAGGGAAGAGAGGGGGAGGGGAGGGCAGAGAGGGAGGGAGGGAGGGAAGAGAGATGAGGGAGGGGAGGGGAGGGAAGAGAGATGAGGGGAGGGGAGGGAGGAGGGAAGAGAGATGAGGGAGGGAGGGGAGGGAGGGAAGAGATGAGGGAGGGAGGAGGGAAGAGAGATGAGTGGTGAGGAGGGAAGAGAGACGAGGGAGGAGGGAAGAGAGATGAGGGAGGGGGAGGGAGGGGAGGGGAGGGAAGAGAGATGAGGGGAGGGGAGGGGAGGGAAGAGAGGAGGGGGAGGAGGGAAGAGAGATGAGGGAGGGAGGGGAGGGAAGAGAGAGAGGAGGGAAGAGGGAGGGGAGGGAGGGAAGAGAGATGGGGAGGAGGGAGGGAGGGAAGAGAGAGAGGGAGGGGGAGGAGGGAAGAGAGATGAGGGGCGGAGGGGAGGGAAGAGAGGGAGGGGGGAAGGAGGGAGGGAAGAGAGACGAGGGGAGGGAGGGAAGAGAGATGAGGGAGGGGAGGGAAGAGAGATGAGGGGAGGGGAGGAAGGGAAGAGAGATGAGGGGAGGGAGAGAGATGAGGGAGGGGGAGGGAAGAGAGATGAGGGAGGGGAGGGGGAAGAGAGAGATGAGGGGAGGGGAGGGAGGGAAGAGAGATGGGAGGGGGGGGAGGGAAGGAGGTGAGGGAGGGAGGAGGGAAGAGAGATGAGGAGAGGGGAGGGAGGGAAGGAGATGAGGAGAGGGGGGGAGGGGGGAAGAGAGAGATGAGGGGAGGGGAGGGAGGGGAGGGAGAGGGAAGAGAGAGATGGGAGGGGAGGGAGGGAAGAGAGATGAGGAGAGGGGGGGAGAGGAGGGAGAGATGAGAGAGAGGAGGAGGGAGGGGAGGGAAGAGAGAGAGGAGGGGAGGGGAGGGAAGAGAGAGAGGAGGGAGGGGGGAAGAGAGAGAGGAGGGGAGGGGAGGGAAGAGAGAGGGAGGAGAGAGAGAGGAGGGGAGGAGAGAGGGGAAGAGAGAGGAGGGAGAGAGAGAGGAGGGAGGGGAGGGAAGAGAGAGAGGGGAGGGGAGGGAAGAGAGAGAGGAGGGGAGGGAGGGAGGGAAGAGAGAGAGGAGGGGAGGGGAGGGAAGGAGAGAGGGGAGGGGGAGGGGAGGAGGAAGAGAGAGGAGGGGAGGGGAGGAGGGGAAGAGAGAGAGGGAGGAGGGATTGAAGAGAGGGGGAGGAGGGGAGGGAGGAGAGAGGAGGGAGGGGGGAAAGAGGAGGGAGGGGGAGGGAGGAGGGGAGGGGGGAGAGAGGAGGGAGGGGAGAGGAGGAGGGGAGGGAGGGGAGGGAGAGGGAGGGAAGGGAGAGGAGGGAGGAGGGAAGAGAGAGAGGAGGGAAAAGAGGAGGGAGGAGGGGAGGGAAAAGAGAGGAGGGGAGGGAAAAGAGAGGAGGGAGGAGGGGAGGGAAAAGTGATGGGAGGAGGGGAGGGAAAAGAGAGGAGGGGGAGGAAAAGAGAGGAGGGTGGATTCCCCTATTACGCGATCACCCCTCTAAAAGACCATTTCATGGATCGAATGGTAGTCACTTAATACAGGTTTCACTATACACAAGTCTTCCTTCACTGTTTCGTTAATGAATGTTCTTTGGGATACCTTACTATACAAGGGACTATCTGCATCAAACAGTTCCACAATCTCAAACCAGAAAATGCCTAATTAATGGAGTGATATTTCCTTTCAAATTTACATTATGTTGGGATGTGTATCGGAGATCAAAAATGTATAGTATAACATTCTAATGAAGCTACGAAGACGTACGGGCAGGACGGACGGGAAGTCACGGTAGCACACACGGAGGCAGGTACACGAAGGGGGCTTGGTTTCGAATTCCACATGAGGCATGGGCGAACTCTTGAGTTTGCGGTATGATAGCCATTTGACAGCTCCGTGTACGGACTGCAATACACTTATAATACACAATACCTTTCCGACGTAGAGGTAGAGAAATATGTAGCAGATTCAGGTCTCTGAGATTCCTCAGAGCAATACAACATGAGCTAAACTGACAAGGTATGGCCTGAGGGTAACCTTAATACGAAGGTATGTCTGGACGGAGTTGCACAGAGACGGATGGGGTTAAGATTTTAAAGAAACAACTAATGTTTCTGGGGGAATCGTGATGAGAACAAAGGGATGCTAGTAGGGAGTCGCTCAGGCTTCAAAGGCGTGAAGCTTAAATAAATGGCTTATTGAAGAAACAAGGTAAGTCAGGGAACAGTCCGTTACCCCCTGGGTGAAGACTGCTGGGTTCCCCTGCTCCAACATGTCTTCCAATTCTTCGTTGGTGGTCGTCCGTCCCGCTGAAAAATTTAAGCAGAACTGAGTTAATAAGATCTAAGCTAAGTCATCATCATTATTATTATTATTATTATTATTATTATTATTATTATTATTATTAATTAACAGTTACTACAATTACATTAAGACACTCAATTTTTCTTTCCTTGTCAGGAAATCTGTATGTAACATGTAACTACAAAAAAAAAAAAAAAAACATCATCCAATCCACTTACTAATTTCTAGTTGGCGTTGTATTCTTCCTTTACAACGTTCCCTATAGTCAGTCTGCGTGCGGTTGTATTCTGTCATAACCTCCACAAACTTCCGCGATAATGTAGAGTGTTGTGTTTTTCGTATCCGCAGATCTGCTGAAGATTTCTTATTGTGTTCTTCTTGTTCGATGTTGTGCTCTATGGCTGCAGACAACAATTATCAGCATTTAATGAATACATGGGTTTTAAAAAGAAAGAAAAAAGAAAAAAAAACACTGAAAAAATTTGTAGCTTCGATAAGTCTACAACAGCGAGCTTGCTTTGGAAATTTATAAACTGAAAAAGTAAATGACGGAAGTACACTGACGAAAAAGCAAACTTGAATAACCAATGAAAAAAGAAAAAATGGGTAAAATGAATACAAACAAAAAATATATATTAAAAAACTCACTCTTTAACTTGGTGCGAACTTTGTTGGCCATCTTCTTGATGTCGGACATGAGGTCTTCCAACCCTTGTTTGACTTCTGAAACAACGAGTCAGGTTTATAGTTATGTGTACAGGTGCTCTCGCACATCATACTTATTTGATATAAGATATCGCCGGTTAGCTGTTATAAAATCAACAAATCTGATTAAGGTTTTGAATATTTAAAACGAATGAATTTGAAGAATAATTTATTGTGCTTTCCTTAAAGACGAGTCATATTTTTAATTAAAAAAGCACACAATTAAACATCTACTTATTTCCTTACTTTACGACAAAAACCATTAAAAACTGTGTGACGTGGTACGGTGAGAAATGAATTCTGTGATCGGTGGAAAAAGGGTGTGGAGTTAACACTTGCATCATAGAAATGGATTTGAGGCGTTGTTTTGTCGTAAGTTTTTTTTCTTAAAACAACATCTCAATTCCATTTCTACAATTCTGTGATCTCTACCCTAAGCCATATACTACTTGAATTTTGAATAATGATTTTGCTTTTTACAAGGATTGTTAACAAACTATTCGCTCCAAAGTAATAACATTTATTTTCAAGGATAAATCAGGAATACATTTGGGGTCTTATCCCTCATCATGTCCTTCGTAAAGCAATAATACTTCCTGCTGCGACAACATGGAGAACGGTAAGTTGAATATACTTGGGTTTTCGTAACGTGGCGAATGACATTAGGTCATTACCTCCCGCCTTATAAAATGAATCTTTTTAATTAATTCGCGAACGTCCTTCTCAACGGAGCTCATGGCCTCAAACATGTGCAAACATGTGCGTATCACTGTTATAAAGATTCATTTTATAAGGCAGAAGGTGTAAAAATGACCTAATGTCATCAGCCACGTTACGAAAACACAAGTAGACCTATATTTCTCACAGAATTCTAGAAGACTCCCACAGATAATGAAGGTACATTTATGTCCAGAAGCAAAACAAGGGGCCATCACAGTCTATGTTCAAAGGATCAGGGAAACTGGACGAAAAACCTGATCGAGATGGGGGTCATTGATCCAGAGGCTACGGTACAACACTTGTTACAGGTTGTTTAGAATTACACAGTCCAAATGGTAAATAATACATTAAATATCACTGTTAAAATTAATGTTACTTTCCTTTTGATGCTCAGTACAGTCTCTAATTGTTAGAAACTGTTATGCTGCAGAAACGATTTTACTTGGGATTGAAACTTTTCTATCGCATTTTAATCGTTTAATGTCATCTGGCAAAGTGTTGTAAAATAAAGTACATGTATTGTATGTGATTTTTTTGTAATGAGCTGTTGATACTGTCGCCTGATGAATATGATTACTACGTCGAGTGTTATAGTTATAGACATCGGCAATTCCTGAAAATATGTTCCCGCCCGTAAGAAATTTTTCACAAAAAACACTGATTTGTAAATCAACAAACAATGTAATGGTAAAATTCCTAGATTAATAAAGAGAGACTTACAAGAATCACGTGGGTGGGATTTGCTTATTATTCGTACAATTCTTTTCTGCGATCTAAAGCCTGGCAGCTATATTTCTCAAGAATATTATGCCATATCTCAGGCGGGATTGAGCATTCGCGAAATATACGCAACGAGCAGTATGAGCATATCAAACACCACAGTAGAAAGCTATAGCACTAATTGAACATTTGAAAAACGAATTATTGGTGTTCAATTATATTGGTAAAGTTTTAGCTATAAACGTATTGCTCACGAACATAAATATTCTCATTAATCAATTAAAAAGAATAAACCTCATTGGAAATCATTTGAAGCACTTCTCACAAATGCAATGAATGCAAATAGTTGAACATGCGCATTTTAAAAGCGAGAGAATAAAAAAATATTAAATTTTAAATAAATGTGCAAAACATGCTCCTTTATTAATTCGAATAGGCACCAACAGGAAAAATCGGACAAACTTGAAATGGTGGAATTGTCTGATTGGATCTTGGGTGAAATTTCTTTGGGAGATTTGAAAGTATTGAGATGAAAGAATTCTTCACATTGTTGAAAAGTTCGTTAGTAATTCAATCAAATTCAGAACAAACATTATATAAAGATACATTAATATTGTAAAGGCTTAAGGCCAAAAACACAAACCATAACCTCAGTACGTCAGCGTTTCATTACTATTATTTCAACGTTTGAGTCAACATCTAATTTACGGCTCTCTTCAGGAGAAAACACATAATACTATAGTACGATACTGACAGTAAAATACATGATAAAATGATATGATATATGATACAAAGTAATTTAAATTTAGACACGATATATTAAAATTTAATAACATAAATGTAATGGGACGTCCACCTTTATTGAGGCTGAAAAATAGCTTGTTTTTGGGAGAGCAACAGATGACTCGGGTTGACAAGGTTCATGCCGCCTTTTCCTTCCTTGCCACAAGGGAGAATTATGAAAGCCAATGCTTTAAAAACTATTAGTTTACTTCAGCGTAAGAATAACTGAGTATTGAGGAAGTTGTCAGTATTACCTCGTTGGGGACGGACAGACACAGACAGACGGACGGACAGACACAGACAGACGGACACAGACAGACGGACGGACGGACAGACACAGACAGACGGACGGACAAACTGACGGACGGACAAACTGACGGACGGACAAACTGACGGACGGACAAACTGACGGACGGACAAACTGACGGACGGACAAACTGACGGACGGACAAACTGACGGACGGACAAACTGACGGACGGACAAACTGACGGACGGACAGACACAGACAGACGGACGGACACAGACCGGATTTGACAGACACAGACTGACGGACAGACACAGACTGACGGACAAACGGACGGATTTGACAAACGGACAGATTTGACAAACGGACAGACAGACGGACAAACGGACGGACAAACGGACGGACAAACGGACGGACAAACGGACAGACAGACGGACAAACGGACAGAGACGGACAAACGGACAGACAGACGGACAGACAGACGGACGGACAAACGGACAGACAGACGGACGGACAAACGGACAGACAGACGGACGGACAAACGGACAGACAGACGGACGGACAAACGGACAGACAGACGGACGGACAAACGGACAGACAGACGGACGGACAAACGGACAGACAGACGGACGGACAAACGGACAGACAGACGGACGGACAAACGGACAGACAGACGGACGGACAAACGGACAGACAGACGGACGGACAAACGGACAGACAGACGGACGGACAAACGGACAGACAGACGGACGGACACACGGACAGACAGACGGACGGACAAACGGACAGACAGACGGACGGACAAACGGACAGACAGACGGACGGACAAACGGACAGACAGACGGACGGACAAACGGACAGACAGGTGACGGACGGACAAACGGACAGACAGACTGGACGGACAAACGGACAGACAGACGGACGGACAACCCGGACAGACAGACGGACGGACAAACGGACAGACAGACGGACGGACAAACGGACAGACAGACGGACGGACAAACGGACAGACAGACGGACGGACAAACGGACAGACAGACGGACGGACAAACGGACAGACAGACGGACGGACAAACGGACAGACAGACGGACGGACAAACGGACAGACAGACGGACGGACAAACGGACAGACAGACGGACGGACAAACGGACAGACAGACGGACGGACAAACGGACAGACAGACGGACGGACAAACGGACAGACAGACGGACGGACAAACGGACAGACAGACGGACGGACAAACGGACAGACAGACGGACGGACAAACGGACAGACAGACGGACGGACAAACGGACAGACAGACGGACGGACAAACGGACAGACAGACGGACGGACAAACGGACAGACAGACGGACGGACAAACGGACAGACAGACGGACGGACAAACGGACAGACAGACGGACGGACAAACGGACAGACAGACGGACGGACAAACGGACAGACAGACGGACGGACAAACGGACAGACAGACGGACGGACAAACGGACAGACAGACGGACGGACAAACGGACAGACAGACGGACGGACACGCTAGACTCGGGTTGCGTTTCTGTACGTGTCTTCCTTTTTTTCTCTACCGGGATGTCTCCGTTTCTTTGAAATTAAGTTTTTAGGTGAGATAAACTACTCTTACAAGCTATTGTATCTTTGAACGGTTGTTTTTTGAATGGACAGTTTTTATTCCAAAATTGAATAAGCCGGAAACCTGTACAAGACGGTAATTCGCGCGTGGCAATGGAGGCGGCGCCGGCCGTCGCGCAGGTGGGCTAGCTCGCTCACGAGTGCTATCGATCCGGCGCCTCCCCCGCCTCCGCCCCCGCAAGCGACACGCGACGGGCGCCGCCAGCAGCGCGACGCAGCCAGGGGCCGGAGGCGCTCGTTCTGACGTTTTGGCGAATTAACACAGATACACTCGCGCAATGTGAAAGCAATATTTTGTAGACATTCTACATAAGAAAACCCCAAGAGGCTTGAGCATGTCTCGTTAAGCTATCAAATAGCTTAACAAGCACAATTAAGAGTGAAAATGCAAATGCACTTTGTTAATATTTTATGATTATTTTGTACTCTTGTGTTTTTGCAGCCTTTGTACGAAGGAACAATTCACAAATTTTCCTAATTTATTGAGGCACATTCATCAGTTTGTACGAAAAAACTTGTCTCAATGTAGAATATAACATTTTGTCCCAATATGTAGTAGAAGTAAATGCCAAAAAGAAAATCAGACCAGTTTCAGATCTGTTTCCCCACCACAAGTACGTTTTTTCACATATTTAAAGAATTTCAACTCAAAATCTAAATTTAATTCCGTAATTTATCTTTATCCGTCGCAGCCGCATATTTAATAACTAAATCTAAACACATTATCACAACCTCAAGAATTGTTGAAGATTTCATTAAGTAGACTTGCTGTTTCTAGTTTCTGAAATGATACCAATTAGGTCCTACAGTGTTGCTCTTAATGCTTTCACCTTGCAGTACTCGTGTCCCATTTCGTAACGCAAGTAACCGATCGATCGGACTACGTATGCAACCCTGAAGCTAAAATTATATATTTTAGCCATTATGTGTTTCCAACAAAAAAAAAGTGTTTTTTGTCTGTCTGTCAACAACAGTAGCGCTTACACTTTTCGTAGAAGTTTTCCATAATTGATTTCCCCGGTCGATCTGGCCCAACTCGAAATTCTGCGATTCAGCTATTTTGAGAAACGCACGCGATTTTGAGAAACATTCATTAAATTTTGATGGTACTTTGCTTGAAGGACAGACGGGCGAACGTAAAAAAAAAAAAACATTCAGTTTCAGGGGCCCCTAAAATGTGCATTTCCGTTAAAATCTCAAAATTGATTTCCAGAAGCATTACATTACCTTCTCTTTACTGCGTAAATACTCCGTATATACGTACGTATACGAGAAAGTAGAATTGCTTTCAATATTTGTGTTAACATTTTGCCTGCCAGTATACGGAATAGTATCACATAAGGACCACTATTTTAGAAATACACCTAACATCAGCAAGTATTACATACATTAGCATTTAATCGCTTTTTAATTACTATATTAGGAACTCAAAAATACTACATTAAAGAGGTCATTAGAAATTTGGGACAACTTCGGAATAAAAAGCCAAATTCAGTGTAATTACAAGTTTTTAACAATCACATAACTTCAAAAACGTTTTGGGACACAATGTGTCCCATCATGTATAAACTGCAATATATAAAAATTCACTTAAAATGACGAAAGGGTAGATAGAAAATTTTTAGATTTTAGAATTTACGAATTATTGAATTAGATTTTAGAACAAGTTTTTGTGATGAAATATGTTGAATGACATCTCATAATGGGGGGCACAAACACACAATCATTAATTCAATCAAACTCTTAATTCAGAACACACATTCACAATAAAATGTGCATTTAAATATTTGTCATAATACAATGGATTGTTAATTACAAATCAAAAAAATGGCATTTTTTTTAAAATGCCCGAGGGGCTTTAAATATTGTATCCCCAAAAATAAAAATACCGATTTTAAATTCCAGGTGCTGCGATTAGTCGGATCCATTGGGGAATATTAA
Organism: Teleogryllus occipitalis; assembly: GCA_011170035.1. Lineage (NCBI taxonomy): Eukaryota > Metazoa > Arthropoda > Insecta > Orthoptera > Gryllidae > Teleogryllus > Teleogryllus occipitalis. The sequence continues at coordinate 506,108 of BLKR01000026.1, forward strand.
TTTTCGAAAAAAATGGCTGAACAGTTCAGGCGTTGACCAGTCGGACACACACGTTTTGCCCTGAATTGATTTTGGCTATCAGGGACCCACAAAACATGGATTCTGGCTGCACCATGTATTAGAGGAATTTTTCTCTAGGTATTTAACAACAGGATTTATCCATTTTACCAGAGCCCGGCAATAAGTTTTTCTGCCGAAAATACGCCGTTTTTCGGCGCACGGTTACATCACTTTTTCTTACGAAGTAGCTTCGTAAGGGGAGAAAGTAAAAAAGAGATGAACAGTTTTGGGGATATAAGCGAAAAATTGTACGAAATGTTCCGTGCTTTTATTCTCTCCATTTTTTTTCTGTGAAACTAGCCTTTTTAGAAGTGGCAAACATACAACTCGAATTCAGCATCCTGTGTAGAGAGAAAGTTATGTAATGATACGGGAAAAAACGGCGAATTTTCGGTAGAAAAAACTGTTGGATTGTATTCGGACATGTGGTTAGAAAAACTGTCGTCCGCCTGCACCAGCCTTTTTTCTTCCGGTAGAATCAGAGCAGGGAGCGCCACTGAGGGGCGTTTGCATCCGGAAGCTTTTAGCGCCTGCGATACGGCTCCTGGGATTGCCCCTCAGCCACCACAGCCGCCGCAACCCATCTCGCTTACAGCCTCCCCTCCCCTCCCCGTACGCGCCACTCAACGCGCGGCGCTTCCAGGCTGGGGAGGCGACGCGCGGCATCGGCACACCGTTTCTCGTGTTTCCCTGCTTGATTATCTTCCACGAAAACAATGCGACAAACAGGCTCCAATGGATCAACGTAGAAGGTGAAATAAATGGAAATACAAAAAAAGTTGCTGTGAATTTTCACTTTCTCGCGTACAGCTATCGCAGTATTGATTAAGAATTGTAATGCTGCGGGAAAAACAGCGATTTTTCGAGAAGAAAAGGAAAAACTATTATCGGCCGCGGTAACGAAAAAGTGGATAAATCTTGTTCCTACGTATATGTAGTAAATTACTTCCCCTAACACACTGTGTAGTCTGAATTCACGTTTGGTGGGTCCTTGATACCGAAAAATTTGTATATGGTAAAACGTCTATCCCTCCGTTTATGAACAACGCTAGCGACTAAACCATAAAGCAGGATTATCACGAAAATTGATATTTCTCAATCGATCTGATGTCACCTCCCCTTGAATTAAAAAGGTTATTTTTGATTGTGGAGGGTACTTTACATGAGGCTTCAGCATTTTCAAAATTTTCTCGAAAAATGGCTCCATTTATGTTTCTTTGATCCCTCCCCCTTCTGATAGAGCAAAATACGCTTAACGAAAAAAAGTAGGTTGCATTTGCATGGAACTCTGAATTTTCGAAAATTGCAAAAGTTCATTACTGTAGCTATTGAAAGTAGTTTCTCTATAAGTACAATAATGAAGATAAAAAGTGTTTCCTTGACGAAATATATTCGTCAAAAACAGATCTCGAAAGAAGGTCATCTACAATTTTTCGAAAATGTGAGTGGCAGTAAGAGATTTTCTGTATAAAAAGCGCAGTTCGGCGCAAGATTACAATACTTTCTCTTCCGACGAAGTAAGACAAGTAAAAATTAAATGTATGAATATTTTAGAAAATGTGAAGTATGTGTAAGGTATGGACTGCGTGGTGGCCAACGGTGGTGCTGGCGGCCCACTTAGGACGACCAGAAGGACGAAACCCCGGGGATTTTTCCTCTAATTCGCGTGTTGCAAAGTGCATTATTACGTACGAAAAAAGGTTCTGTGAGTGCAATATACAATTAAGCTCCAAAATCAACGTAGTAGTTTCGTAAGTTCATCTCAGTATTTTGGCGGATGATGTGGAAATATACTGGGGAAGAAAGATGTGTGTGTGTGTGTGTGGAAGAAAATACTTCCTGGGTTCGGGTCAGTTTTCTTTCGGACTCCACCACTTGCTGTGTCGTAAAGTTACGTATACAGCAGTGCGGGCGGTTTGTGGGGTGGCGTGAGAGAGAAGTCTGCGGAGACAAGCTTCCGTCTGTGCGGATGTCTGTCTACCGCGGTCTATCGATCTTTGCCGTTCCCCCCTCCCGCCCACGTCCGTCGCTACGAAACTATCCTCCTCTCGCCCCGCCCACCCTCGACGCCTCGCATCACTCCACGTCGCCCCTTCCCGCTTCTTTCGGTCCCCTGGGCAGTCAAATCCGCCCTGGTACACGCACGCGCCTCGCAGCATCCCCAAAACCGGGTCGGGCCGAGTAAGCCATCTAAACCTAGCAACGCCCAAAACTCAATCTCAACCACACTATATCCACAATTATAGGCTAATTTTGGGCTACTTAAGTGGTCTATTCCTGAATGTTAGGATCTTTCGGATTTCCCAAAATCGTGGGTGCCAAAAGCAGCGCCCAGTCAGAAAATCCATCTCAAAATCATTTCAAAACATGAAACACCCAAAATTTAAGGATTATTTATTTATTTTACGTCAAAAACAGTTAAAAACTGTGTGACGTGATATGGGGAGAAGTGAATTTATGCACGTTCTCAAAATTCTGTGATCCCATTCCTACGCCATATACTAATAGAATTTTGAATACAGAAAAAATGAGCGTTTTTTGCAAGGATTGTGAACAAAAGTATTCGTTCCTATGTAAAGTCTATATTCACGGGCAAATCAACAATACATTTGGGCTCTTTTCCCTCATGTCCTTTGTCGAGGAATACTTACTGCCGCGACATTGAGAACGATAAGTTGAATAACTATACTATTTCCCACTGAATTGTACAATACGTGCACAGATAATGAAGTTACATTTATGTCCAAAAGCAAAACAAGGGGCCATCTTAGCATTTACTCAATGGATCAGGGAAACTGGACGAAAAACCTGATCGAGATGGGGGTCATTGATCCAGAGGCTACGGTACAACACTTGTTACAGGTTGTTTAGAATTACACAGTCCAAATGGTAAATAATACATTAAATATCACTGTTAAAATTAATGTTACTTTCCTTTTGATGCTCAGTACAGTCTCTAATTGTATAGAAACAGTTATGCTGCAGAAACGATTTTACTTGGGATTGAAACTTTTCTATCGCATTTAATCGTTTAATGTCATCTGGCAAAGTGTTGTAAAATGAAGTACATGTATTGTATGTGATTTTTTTGTAATGAGCTGTTGATACTGTCGCCTGATGAATATGATTACTACGTCGAGTGTTATAGTTATAGACATCGGCAATTCCTGAAAATGTTCCCGCCCGTAAGTAATTTTTCACAAAAAACACTGATTTGTAAATCAACAAACAATGTAATGGTAAAATTCCTAGATTAATAAAGAGAGACTTACAAGAATCACGTGGGTGGGATTTGCTTATTATTCGTACAATTCTTTTTTTGCGATCTAAAAGTCTGGGAGCTATAAGATGTATTTCCCCAGAATAGTATGTCATATCTCAGGCGGGAATGAATATTCGCGAAATACACACAACAAGCATTGACTGAATTTGAAAGCATTCTGAAAGCGTAGCATAATGAACTTAATGTTGTGTTCAATTCATTTAAATGGACGTTGTTATTCGTTTAAATGGATGTTGAATTTTGTGGCTGAAGGCCCTTAATGAGATCGGCAGCAATTCTCGAAAAGGATTGGTAAAAGAGACTAGCCACTGTTGCCGAATAGTTCACATTTCTACCGCTATATTTTAAAACAACATTCTCAACAAGGAATCTAGTTGATTTGATCGTATTTTTTATTATATTCCACCTTGCTTTTGTTTTGTTATTTGAGCTCAAAATATCGTGTGATATGATATTAGCCTGCTTTGTGACTTTTCTTTACAATGATATGTATTTTTTAAAGTTGAAAGGGAAAGGCGAAAAGGAAGCCCCACCACCGCAAAGCCCTCTTAGTTTATTAGCGCCAACTGTGATTTTCTTCACTAAATTCGCCGTTCCCCCCGCAGCATTTTATAACTTTCTCTATACTGCATAAGTAGTAGCTAGAAAGTAAGAAGTATCAAGTCATTAACAACAAGTGATGTTTTATGAGGGTGGATTTGACGTGAAACGACTCGTTGACAAGATCAAGTCACTGATTCTATATCGAAATAGAATCTTAATAAAATCGTCTTGTTTAACAAAAGAATATCATGAGATCTTGGGCGTGACTGAGTGACTTTTACACGTTGTACAAACGCTGCATACGATTCATTATATTTTCGTATTTAGAAATTAGGGAATTGCATTTCTGCTGTTAGATGAAGCTGCATTTCTCATGCTTTTTGGACATCAGACATTAAAACGTTTAAGAAACTAAATTACACAATCGTACTTTATAACATCGTTACAGAAAAGTTCGAAATATTAACTATTATGTTTCAAGTACATTGCTAAAAATAGCAATGGGAGATTGGTGCACGCTGCCGTCAACTTATCGTAGCTAAAGGCAAGAGCTCTCCGGTTAGGTTTCAGAAAAGAGTTTGAAAGTAATTCGCATAATAAATTGATTTTTCTATCATTAAGTCAAATACTTATGGCATATCATGTCTGAACTACGTATGCGGAGTAATTAATGTGTTTTAATGTGCAGCCTAGCGCATTTTCTTGGCACTTCCACAGCGAATGTTAACTGCTAGTACGAACCAATTCCTTGTTGTGGAGAAATACTTGGACAAAATAATTCATAGTGGAAGTTGCAAAAGAGAGAAAGGAAAGGAAAGGGCGCGGGCTGCGGGCGCAGAGCCTTCGCCGCGAGGCCAAGGGCGCACCAAATGCGCGAGGTCAAGAGCGAGGCCGCCACCGCCCCTCGCGAGGTCGCGCCACGTCGCCGCCCACCTCCTGCACCCACGCTTTGCGGGGCTGGATTTGGAGGCTGTCGCACCGAGTCTAGCACTCAGCTCTACACGGCACACAATTACGGCTCCTTACTTTACTAGGGCACTTCTACTCCAACGTTTCTATTATTTACTACTAAGGGGTCCCATTTCCTAAAAATTACACGTTTGGATTTAGTATCTCCATGATCTGATCTCTGGGCGTTCTCTTTAAGATCTATTTCGGCAATGTACGGCAGGTGTCAAAACATTGTTAGTTCCTTATTCCGCCGTCAGCAAAAGCAAAATACTATTTCTTATCGTTTGCAGGACCGGTTCGTTTTACTATGCACCGCGTTCAAAGAATTTCTCGTGTGTGAAAACATATCGATGAGCTGAGAAATCGTTAGAGTTGAATGTCCGAGTCGTACGGGTGTAAACGACTAGTGCATACGGAAATGTCCCGTTTCGTAACGTAATATCGACAGAAAAGAAGAAGAAAGGGACAATTATCTTTAAAATTTGTGCTAAACGATTCAGGCATGCACGTTCATTCAAAAGATGCATAAAACTAAAAAAATATTTACTACGTTAAGGAAAAGTAACCGAGCGTATTATACGACTTCGACGTCATTTTGGCTAAAATCTTTAAGGATAAAATCGTATCAAACTATTTAAAATATTGTTTTCCTAATAATATACATAAATGGGTTTTGCCAGAAACGAGTAAAGGATTCTTACTAAAAAATGTAAAGATAAGTAATCGTTTAGATACCCGAGTCTATGACATGTGAATGAATAATGTTTGCATCTTGCATTTCGGATTAAATAGACACAGTTTTATTTTAAAAAATTCAACACTATCAGCAACTGGGCCAAAGTATGCTATGGAAGAGACTTAACAAAAAGTACTTAAAAATACATATTGATATAATATGAATAATTCAATTCAATGCTCTCAAGGTTAACTTTATTAACACAAATTCATTACTTTCGTGTATCGCAAAACGTCTGAATAATGTTCAGTCAATACGCAGTTCAATAATTATGTTGTAATATCGGTTATTAATACAGGAATAATTATTTGTTTTGCATATCTGATAATCTGTCCCGCAGGAGAAACCTGTGACGACATATTTTAGATTGTAAGTACAACAATATTTATTTTGGCTTTTCAATCTACGTGACTTAGAATCCACCTTGTCGTGACATTGCGAAAATAACAAAAGAAAACAAAAAAAAATGATAGTACACATTGAAATACGATTCATCCACATCATTTCCGTTTATATGCTTCCTCCTACGTGTACACCAGGAACCAAATTGGTCACGAAGTACATACGCGTTACGTAACACAAAACATCAATAGTGCCCAGGTCGTAAGGAAATCAATATCTTGCTCCGACTTGAAACATTTTATTCGCTTCGACACTTTACAACAAAGTAGCACCAATACTCGCAAATTAGCACGCTCATATTAGTGCATTAACATTGCATCTAAAACTAACGAAGTGCTCTGAAGAGTTTTCGAAAATTATGCTAGAACAACTTCAAAATGCTACTCTGCTGTACACTGGAGTGTAGCGGGCGCTGAGTCTGAAATCTGACTAGAGAAAACATCTGAATAAGATTAAAATCTGATATTATAACGCCTTGTCTCAACTATATTGCTCTTCCTGAATATATTGAGAACAAGACCTAAAATTCCCTTCTAAATAAGTTATAAGCAGTCAAAATAACATGTCCACTTTCAAAGGGCAAAACGGCACTTTTTCCGGTCGCAAATCCGCCATGTTTTGCCCTGCAGCATTACAATGTTTCCTCTGTACGTACTCCGTGAACAGTAAGCGAGAAACAGCAAATGTGTCGTGTCTCGTACGGTTGTTTGTGGAGGAGGGGGCTTGGTCGGCGGCGTCAGCGCGTCTCGAGGGCAGGGTCCTCTTAGCCTTCGACACCCCCGCCCGCGGGGACGGGTAGCGTCTAGTGCGTTGGTCGAGAGGCCACGGGGCGACGAGAGCCCGCCCGCTTGGGCACAGCCCTGCCACAGCCGCCACCGGGGCCGGATTGCGGCGCTAACCCAATTTCCCGCGCCCCGCCCCTTCGGCGGGCCTACTGCCGCCGCGCCGCGCCGCGCCGCGCCCGGGGCGGTGTTGATTCAATATACGGCGCAGCGGTTAACTAAGGCCGGGCGCGCCGCCCCCAATGGGGCCAATCAGCACCGCCCGCACACCTCCCGCCCACCTCCGCCTCCATCACACCGCCCGACCGCTCCTCGCTTCAACCCCCACTATCTCCGGCACTGATCACGCCTCGCTTCCTTCGTCATACATACCACCACAAATATCTCCTTGCCTCCGTTATGCTAAAAATATTCAATCACAACCAAGAATGTCGTGCCTGTGGCAAATGACTTGATCACATTACTACACATTCATTTTCCACAAAGAAACTCGTACTGCGGTTGTGTACGTAGTCCGAATCCACATTTTGTGGATACAGAAAATGTGATTGACGGCAAAACTTCACTCCGTCCTTGATCACAATTTGAGTCTTCGCCGATCAGACGACTTTCACCACAAATCCCCGAAATCGAGGCCATGCGAGTTAGAAACGGATATTTTGATGTTGGGCTTACTTTACACGAGGCCTCTACATTTTCAAAATTACCTCAAAAAGATCTCAAAACTTTGAATAAACCTTCTCCTCGAAAAGCGCAAAGAACACTTAAAAATAGCACAAAGTCTCATTTCTTTCAAATCTGTGAATTTTCGAAAATTTCAAAATTGTTTTGCCATCTTCCTACAATCACAATTTTGAAGCCTATTTTTCCTTATTTAAATTTGTATTTGATTAACAGATAATAATAAGATAACGAGCGTTTCAAAATATACGAGTAGTGTCCTCCTAATTTTACGTGAAATATAGGCAATTTTGAAACAATTATTTCCCCAAAAAGCTCCAATTTCAATTCTTCCCCTCTAGGGTGTAGCAATAGTCGGTGAAAAAAGTAGTGATTATTCTATTTTCGGAGAACACACAAATTTTCGAAAATAGCAAAACATGAAAAACATCGCAAAAGAACAATATAGATCATTTTCCTTTAATGACATCTATTCTAAAATTTACATCTTAAAATGAGATCCGGTACACGTTTTTGAAGGCAAAAACAGTAATTTTCGGGTAATTTTTGTTTTAAGAAAAGTGAATTTATTTTTAAAAATCTCAACAATTACTGTAATTTGTTTCTCCATATTTTTTCCTAGGATAGAACAAATGACGCAGGGTCCATTTTCGGCTACCACTTAACATCTCTTTCATCATTTTTTGTAAAACTCGTTACCTATCGTACAACATTTGGTAAATAACTAAAGCAAATATCAAAGCTACGCTCGTGGCACGTAGCGAAGTCGCTAACCTTTCACCACTGGGTCAGGTCCGGGTTCGATTCCCGTCGAATCTCATATGAAATTTGTTCCAACAAAAACGAGTTTGGCTGCTTCACAAGGGCTAGTCCAACCCTTGTGAAGTGTCCTAAACCCTGCCCCTATCCTTACTCCTTCCCAATTCTGGCCGCTGGGTAGTGACGCAGGAGCGCGTAGTAGGAGGCGCGTACGCGGAGATGCTACCTGGCGGTCCTCTTGACAACTGACTGCGACGTGACGCGACATGACAGAAAAAGTGATAATGGAGGATTACTCCACAGCGCCAAGCGCTCAACGACCCGTAAGGGTCTTCGAGACGCGTTGCGTCAAAATGGACGCAACAAATAAAAAAATAAAAAACAAAAATAAAAATAAAAAAAAATCAAATTTGACAATATCATCACTGCTTTTCATACAGCTACATCATGTCCCAACAATTAGAAATTCATAAAAATTTTGCTGCAGTATCGCGGAACGGAATTGCATTGTTGCATTCCAATATGAAATTTTCTCTGAAGGCTAGCAATTTTTATTTCATATATTTCAAATATTTTCTAAAAGATGTGTGTAAATGTACAAAAAATGTCGAATGTAAGAAAGAAAGACGAAATATTATGCAAATTCTAACTTACGAAGCATCCAACTGTATGGAATTATTGTGACATTCTAAGAAAAAATGGTTTAAAGAAAATAAAAACTGCCTGTTTTAGACAAAATTTCGCAAACGTACTCTGTTTTTGAAAACTTGAACATGACACATTTTTCAGACCAGTTTTTCACAAAACACTGCATTACGGAAAAAAAAATATCTTTATAATTTTAGTTGTAGGAACACGCCGAAATTTTTTGAATTTGACAAAAATTAGGGGTTTAAGGAACTTGACACCTGAGTCAGTCTCTTAAACATCCTTCACTCTATCCAATAAAGTTTAATCAAACACTTTGGAGCAATTGTTTTGAAAATATAAAGTAACCCTCTAAAATTCAACTATCGGTTTCAAATTGAAGGGGCCGCAACATTAGCCAGATCGATTCGGGAATATCAATTTTGGAGAAAATAGGCTGAATGGTTTAGCAGCTACTGTGGTTCACAGACGGATAGACAAATACAAATAGACAAACGGACAGATTCGGTTAGTGTACCGGGCTGTTGTGCCCAAGTTTGCGGGTTCAAACCCGATCGAAGTCGTGGATTTTTAAGGGCGAAAGAATTCTGCGCGCCTCTTCCTTCAGAGGGGGATGTTAAGCTGGCTGTCCCATGCAGTAGATTTACTGCATTTAAAAGCTCCTCAAGCATAATAGAAGCCTCTGCGCTAAATTGAAATCGCCTGTTTCGTCGCCCAAGATACCCTTTCTCCGCTAGGTGGTGAAAGGAGCGTAGCGAAATTTGCGTGGTCAGACGGAAGAGCGGGCCATACGGTCCAAGTCTCGCCACGTAAAATAAGGCGTTAACTAACAGAGAGACGTTTTGCGGTCAATCTATTTTTCGGTAGGAAGGACCGACGGTCGGAAGGATTCTGGCTACATTATGTGTTAGAGGATTTTCCCCCTACATTTAGCACTGGATTTATCCACACTTTCGTTGCTGAGACCCTGTAGTAAAGAGTTTTTTCTGCTGAAAATTCGCCGCTTTTTGCTCTGCATTACATAACTTTCTATCCACCGCGGCACCGGTACGGAGAAAGGAAAACTGGAATGAAACATTAACACGGCAAAACTATAATTTTAATGATTGAGATTTTTCTCTCAATGAACCCTTGTTCTTTATAACTAGATCTTGAAATAATGAAATTAAAAGTTTTTGAATGATCGAAAACTGCAAATGCCAATTTTGAACTTTTTTAATTCATTACGAAGGTTGCTTTTTCATATGACGCTGGTGTTGTAGGGGTAACATGAATGTCGGGTGAACTTAAGATCCTGCTTTCGAATCGCAGAGCGGAAAAATTTTGCTTCTCTGAAAAACTTTCGCAGGTTAAAATAGCATTATAAAACTGCGTAGCCGTTACATATAATGCAAAGAATTATGCTCTGTTGTAGCTCCACTAGCATTTTAGCTGGGATATCACTGTGAAAGACAAAATCAACAATGCTAGGTAAAGAAATAAAAAATGAAAAACATAACGTACCAATATTAACGGAAAAAATCTGGTTTTATAATTGTTTCAAACATTTCCCTTATAGCTAAAGATTCTTCCAAAAATTCTTTGTTTTTCCTCCTCACACCGGATTATGCAGGCTCCCTGTGCTTCCCCCTTCCACTGTCCACAGCGTGGCCACTTGGCACCGCGGCGCGGGGGCGTTTGCGGAGCGCTCGACCGCAGCCCGCCATTAGGCACAGCTAGGGGCGACGGCTCAATGGGCAGCCAAACATGCCCTCGGGTGCTAACGGAGGGACGCTCACACGACAAGCAAGTATACACTTTGTTATAAAGTCGTGGCGATCGCTCCACGGGGCAAATGAGATCGTTTGCGACAGTTCACTGCCAGCCGTTCAGAAACTTCTCAAATGCGACTTTATACAGTGTGAAGAGACGTCTTATGGGTATTTCAAGACGGCCAAATTATAGACTATTTCTGTCGGCCAAAAAGTAGTTTTTCCGCGCTTGCTCGTCACGAAACCGACTCCACATCGCTGTTTTCGAATTCTGAATAACGGTACGTCAGGAAGGCTTTTATCTGGGGCTCAATGACGGACGCACTCTTATAACTAAATGTACATTTGGATACGAGGCCAGGTGACGTACCGCAACACTCGTGGGCACAAGTCGAGAAACCTTTTCTTCAACTCGAATTTCAAAGCGGAAACTGTACAATGATGCGCGATATTTTATAGAATGTGGCAACACACACACACAGAACACGCCCTGAGTCGCAATCACAATCCGACATTACACCTAATACCTTGACCTGTTTCGGGTGCTTGAGGGCTGTCTCGTGAATGGTTCACTGCTCAGCTAACATTCCTTCCGGTGCTACAATGGGCCACAGCACTCTTGGAAACAAGCCGCCGGACTTGACGCCTGGAACGTATTTCGCTCGACAAGTCGCAGAACAAATTCAGAGTTCGCGGCAATCAACTTCAGACATCTAGGAACCTTTTGATAGTTATGGTCATTCGTCCGACAACAATGTTTACGGACTATCGCTTGAAAGACATACTAGATTAATTTCATGTTATCATGACATGCAGGCACAATAGAAAATGGGGCAATTCGGTTGTGCGAATCTGTCTTTCAGGACACAAAGGATTCGAATATTTAAGGATTCAAGAATGTGAAAAAAAAGGTTTTTCCTTGGAGGCGAGAGGTGAGAGGCGCGTGTCGGGGCGGGGCGGGGCGGGGCGGGGCGGCGCCCTCGCCTATCGATCCCCGTGAGAGGCGGGCAGGGTGCGTTGCGCAGCGTCGCGGGAGCGCGAGCGAGAGCGGGGGCGGGGGCGGGGTCGGATCGGGTCGCGCCGCCTGCCGTCACCTGTTGTCTGCGGGTCAGCGACCGGCGCGGCGACGGCGGCGGCGGCGGCGGCGGCGGCGGCGGCGTCGAGGCGCGAACGGCGACCTCCCCCTGCCCTGCCCCGCCCCGCCCCTCAAGGCCCTTCGCTTCCCGCCTTCGCACCCAATCAGCCGTCCCGTCCCGTCTCCGCACGTTGGAGGCCGGCGACCGGAAGGACCTCGGACGCCGACCCGCCTCGCCGATCGGCGACGACGGAGATTCGCACCTGCGTCACAGGATCGAAAAAGGAACAAATGCCGCTACAACAGCACGTACTTCCTCGCATTTGTACGTCAGTCAAGTAATATAACGTAATATTATAACCCCAATTCCTGTCCTCATCGACGTATGTTAGTCATCGCTTTTAAAACTCGTAACCATTCGCATGACGTGCGAAAACTAATTATTTTAAAGCTTATACATTAACACCAATTACACAATGTAAAACTAATTGCCAGAACGTCGCCCACAATAGGATCTTTGAAAATATAGAGGATATCCTCAAAATATCCTTTTTAAATTGAAAGGGCCGCGACACGAGTCACATCGATAGGGGAAAATCAATTTTGGCAAAAATCCTACGTGCGGCCGCTAGCGGTGTTGACGGTCGGATGGACAGGCAGACGTTTTGCTGTAATCCAATTTTTCGGTACCAAGGGCCCACCAACAGTGGATTCTGAGTACACAACGAGTTAGAGGAACTAATTCACTTTACATCGAAGTAAGATTTATCCCCTTTTTCGTTACCAGGGATCCCCGGCAATAAGAGTTCTCCTGTCCATAAATCGAGATTTTTCTCCCACGGCATCACAATACTTCACAATCTCTATACTGAGTAAGCAGTATGCGAGAAAGTAAAAATGGCTTTTCTTTGAACTACAATCAAAGAAAACATTTTCTTTGAACTAGAATCATCATCCGGAGAGATCTGTACATGCGCTCTAGGAAACAAATGTCACCAAAATCGTCCTATCCAAACCGATCACTTGACTTCACCCAGTACATCGCAGTTTACAGTCCTGAAAGTGTTGTAGAAGTATGTACAGCCATCAATCACTGCTATTTCTCTACAAACCACAATAGTACTTAAAGCGATTCATTCTATTCAGTAGAGCAAATAAGGGACGCCAATGAAGTTTGTAAACTGAGGCGGTAGCCGAGGTACATAACAAACCTAGTCTTATTTGTCATCAACATTATGTCATCAGTACTTTTAGTTACACCACCTTCTTACTACGAACTTTCATTTAAACAACGTGTTCGCTTTGTTTGTACACGGCATCTTTCGATTGTTTGGATCATGGAAAATGGCTTATTACCACTCATCGCTATACGAAAGAGTATTAAGAAAACTGAAAAAAAGCGAACGTGAGTCCTTCCACGGCCCCCTGCATCACAGGTGAGGTGGACAACGCCGCCCTGTGTGGGAGGCGAGAGAGCAATGGCTGCGAGCGCGCCGGCTGCTCCCACACAGGCGCGCGGGATGAACGGAGACTGCTCCGGTCGGATTGGAAGCAGGCTGAAGGTATTATACCCTCAATCGATGGTGGACTGAAAACCACCTCACTTTTTTTAAAAATTTTTTTTACGAACTTTCGCGACAAGTTTTCATAGTGTTTACCATTTTACTTTCTTCATATATATATATATATATATATATATATATATATATATATATATATATATATGTTGTTACTGATAATCCTGTCAATACGCGAAAGTTTGACGATCCTACGATCCGAACATACTAATAGAATTAACACAGAAGTGAAGTAGAAAAGGCAAGCTCAGACTATCTTCTTCTATAATTTTTTAAGAGTTCCTGTGCCTGTTAAAAACAGAATAGAAAAGAAGAGGTAATGAGATTGCGAAACTAATTATAAACAGCGCATATTTTCTCGTACCAGTTTGAACGTATAATTAATACTGCCATATTACCACCACCGAATCGCCCTTGTATTGAAAAACTTTCATTGCCACGACTACATATATCGATCCCTTTGGTGTGTTCCACGATAGCAAATGTACCACCTAGCTCGTTTTTACAGACGAGTAAAACAGGTTAAACAGAAAAAAATATTAGAGGTGATACACAATGGCACAGACTTTCTCGTGGTAAAGTTTTCTAATTTCCTTGGTGTGGGCTGGCTTTACGGTCTTGCCCCTTTCTCTTGCCGGCTGCCATCTATCGTGCACAAGTACTTTTTGTTGTTGTTGTTGAAATTTTCAGTTTCCTAGTAGTAGGGAAGAAATATTATTTTAAGATGATTAAAGAAGAGTAAAATCTTGTCATTAATAACAATTTTCATTGAGAAATTTGGAGCCGTTTCTAAGAAAATGCACTTTCAGCGTTACTGCAAATGCGAAATTTGAAGCTCTTTTTTACTGGAATCTATTGAGTTATCAAAAAACTTCGTTTGAAGTCATTAGAAGCAATTTCACTCACAAATGCAGTAGTGTATACAAATTGCTGAAAATATGCATATTAACGATGTGGGAGATATTATAAAAAATATATTTCCTTAAATTTTTGAATTTTCGAAGAACTTTATTTGACATTATTTAAAGCACATGTACTCATAAATATAGTTAAGTGAAGAAATCGCATCTAATGTAAATATTACCGACGTGAGATAAGTCAAAAAGATTGCATTTTTGTAATTTTTGTGAAGAAAAAACTTTGGAGCCGTTTTTAAGAAAATCTTGTTTTTGTTGTTTTTTAAAATCGCAATTATTACACGAAAAATAGTCAAATTTTCAAAAAAAATCTACATGACTTTAATGAAAGAACACTGTTTATGGATAACAAATTTCATTTGAAAGAAAAATCTCTGCCTTCAATTTTATAGCTGTAGGTAGACGCCGAAAAAAAAATCATACTTTTGCAATTTTTGAAAATTCAGAGGTAACCGTGTAAATCGGACCTATACCACATTTGTGAGTGTATTTTACTACATTCTTACAAGAAATTTGAAGAAAAAATTTGGAACAGTTTTTGAGAAAATTTCGAAAATGTCCATGGGTTTCATGCAAAGTACCCTCAAATTGTAAAGAATGGTTTCCAAAATTTCAAAGCTTCAACTAGAGCCACATGGACAAAGGTTGCTCCAATTTGGAAAAACTCCTGCGCACGGTTTAGGCGGTAGTAGTGTTCTCGGACGGACGGACGGACGTTTTGCTTTCAATTGGTTTTTCGGTATCAAGGACCCACAAATCTGGGATTCTGGCTACACCACACATGTAATGTGTAATTACACAAATGTAATTTTTTCAAATATATCTCACGCTGTTAATATGTACTTTTCCAGCAATTTGTATACACTATTGCATTTGTGAGTGGACGTGCTTCAAATGAAGTTTTTCGAAATCTCAATAGATTCCTGTGAAGAGCTTCAAATTTCACATTTACAGTAATGCTTAATCGCCATTTTCTTAAGACGGGTTCAAATTTTTCAATGAACATTTCTATTTAGGACGAGGCATACTCTTCTTTAATATTCTTGACGGAATATTTCGATTTTACTATTAAGAAACCGAAAAGTTGAGAAAATGGCAAAAAAGTGTACATTGGACGACGACCTATGGCAGCTGGCCAGAAAATGGAGCAAGACCTTAATGCGAGTCCTCATCAAGGGAATTAGAAAAAAATGCTACGAGAAAGACTGCCATTCTGTAGCACCTCTAGTTTTCTCTTAATTTAACCAAGGCCCGGCATTGAATTTTTTTGCTGCCGAAAATTCGCAGTTTTGTTTCGCACAGCATTACATAACTTTCTCTATACTACGTATATACGTACTCCGTATACACGTACGTATACGAGAAAGTAATAAAGGAATACACGACTTGATGCAGGGGTGCCACCGGGCCATGAGGGAGCACGAGGTGCGTGCGGGGGGCGGGGCGGGCAGCGATGCCCGGGGAGGGTTGGGTCGCGCCGTTTACGAGGCGATAAGTATAATTTTGTTAGTATAATTAAGTGAATTGTTATATAACTTATCACATCATTGGAAGATGTGTACAACAGCTTGTTGCTGCCAGCATTAATTATTAATAAAAAAAAAGCGACCGCTAGCGACGTCCAAGGCATACCCATCCAGTCATCTATTCCAATTTTTAGTTTCAAATTCATTATGTGTATGACGTCTTCCGTATCAATGATCAACAATCATGTGTATTTCGGATTTTTCGAAAGCATATTATTTTTTTTCTCTCCAGAATGCATGTAGTTACCAAATTAATAACAAGAAACCTGACAAAATTTATCGACTGAAAATCCACCTCCCACAAACCCCTAATAAACGATTGCTGAAATCGCGATCGTTTATTAGGACCCAGTGTATTGCAGAAAATTATGTACTCTCCCCTCTCGCCATATTTTTCTCCCATCCAAGAAAGTGTCTATACATCAGTCAAGCTAATACCCTGGCTATAGATGTGGATGAGAAGTTTGGGCAATTGCAAGTCATTCCAACATGGAAATTCTGTAAAGAATCTAAGCAAAGTAGTAAATCTCTAATAGCTACAAAACGACCACGGAACATTTCAGTGATGAACACTTCAGACCTCCAACAAAACATTTGAACCATAAAATAATCAAAGCCGCTGTCAACATATCCATAAAGGCTTGAAAATCGCGAAAACGACTACAAATATACTCGACAGCTGTGGAAATATAAGATTGTCAAAGATATTAAAGCTTGTAGATTCAGTAGCTTTCGTTAAATGTTATATGTTACAACATACAGTTGTTCAAGTTTATGTTTTAAGTAGCCAATTGTTTTAAGTACCATTGGACGATTCGGTGAATGAGCATGATCCAATCATGCTCATTCAAAATTTCTAAAATAATTTACCTACTGTTCAGATCAGAGAATAAACAAGAACTGACAGCGTCAATGAGCTGCAGCAACATTCGCTCATCGAGGAGCGACTCGAGTGGCGGGGGTGGGGCGGGGCGAGCTCAACGCCCAACGAAGGCGGACGAGACGCGAATTCCAGGGCAATTCATCTGCCGCCGGAAAGAAGCGGCGCGAAAGAGCAAACGCATCGGATTCGCGCGCTAAATCGGCTCGAGGAAAGATAAACGACGGCGCGCGAGCCCCGTCGCAAAAAAGAAAAGACGACGGTGGCGACGCGAAGAAAAAGAGGGAGAAGGAGAGAAATTGCCCTCGCTCGCTGCTGCCCGGAAGTTGGAGAAAGAAGGAGGCGTGGCGAGGCGAGAGTGAGAGTGAGGGAAGCGAGAGATCACCCGTCACTCCCCGGAACGCGCGCGCCCCGCCGATACAGGGATCCCGCTTCTTCCGACATCGATGAGGGCGTTTTCAAAATATTTTCATTAACATACAAAACAATGCACTATCTAATGTTTGTTAATTGTTTCAACTATTCCACTCATGAAATTGAGACCAATAGTGTTTCAGAATACATACGATATTGACAAATCAGATCAGAAAAACTGATAATTCTTCTGTGAATCACTTATCTATTTTTTTATCACATTCTCATCAGTGCCCAACCATTAACTGCGATTCATCCATATTAGGAGGCGGTATGTCTCGATACCTGTGTTTATTTACATCTAAGCGCGCTTTTCCGTTATCTTATTCAGTGTACGAAATGGTGAAAAGATTTGGTGATGCATTCGAACAAGAAATAAATGAAATTACTCGAGAACACAGAGCAAAATAGAAAATACGTTTGGAAACAATTTCGAAGTGTTTGTAAGGAGCTAAGAGCAAATTAATGTCGTGCACTTGAGTTTCTGCAATATAAATCAGAAATAAGTTGTTATAATTCGGAATGAGTTTTTATAACGAGTTATTATTTGTAATGAAATCAGGAGTGTTGCTATTCATTATTTCATTAGACAAGATGAGTTTAGAAAATACGAACTTTTTGACACAAAAATCTTGACAAATAGGACTTGTTTTTTCATCTTGAAGAGCAACAGTAATCATCTCTCCTTGGCCAATGCAAAATGTCGAAAGTATAGTGTTCATAGCAAACTGCGAAGGTGTCAGTTTCACTAAATCCGCTTTCTTTCCTCGTGTTCTTTTACATAAGGTTCATCGTCAGAATATTCTAGATACGTTCTCACAAACAATCGCTTTTTCGCAGTAAGCAGCACAATCGAATCACTTGCAAGACACTTCAAAACCTCACTCCGAAGAGATGCTACTGACGAACTGACAACAAAGTTTATTTTTAGAAACGCAGATCGGGATCACAGCGACACTTCCTGTACCTTTTTAGAAAATCTCCCCTTCCGAACGCTAACCACTCCGGCTCGTGGCGTGGTGATGCTAATCCTTCCAGGGAGCTTGGAATACAATCGTAATTAATTATTAAACTGAATTCACGCGGCCATTCGCGACTGCTGCTGCAGGGTCAAAAGGAAATTTCCTGTTGGTTTAAAGCAGAAACTCGATCAACGTCGCATGGCGGGCTTCTGTTCTAAACACGTTTTTAGAGGGTTTCTGACTACATTGCGAAAGTGGCATGTAGTTTATTTCTGTACTACACGATGTGTATATCCTCAAGGAACAATATTCCCCCACTAACGCGTGTTTTAGATTTTTGGCGTTTGAAGGGTTTCTGAAATAAAGATTAAATTCCTCTCGTGAGGCATAAACCGCATTACAATATTGTTAGTATTATCTTCAAATCAGAAAGATAATAATATGCGCATAGAGTGTGATGAACGTAGTGTGTTGGCGTTCATACGCGAGAATATTAACATATTGACGTAGTACCTCTTTCGAGTATATTTAGTCCATTTTGATAACATATGGAATATTGATTCTATATTTAAAGAATCCCCCCCCCCAATAATAACAAGCATGATGGCCCGGAGTCTGCGCCGGGAGCCGTGTAGCCTGTGGGAGGGAGGCGGAGCGGAGCGTATCACGAGAGGCGCCGGCCCTCGGGGAGCGCGCCTCCGACCAAGGCGGTTGGGGGCGGGGGCGTCTAGCGCCCCCGGCGCGGCGCGGCGAGGCCAATTTCGCGGACCGCCTGGTGCCTCGAGGGCCGGGGCGGGGGCGGGGGCGGGGGCGGGGGCGACGCCCAGGGGACAGGAGGATCTCGCGCGTCATATGGGAGAATCCAACGGGGAGGCAGCCGAGTCGAAACGGAAAGGTGTCGTCGACAAGTACTCATTCCTCACGCCAAGTCATAACTCATGTTTGTGTGGGCTTTATTTTTTTATAAAACATATGTTTCACAATAAACAGTATTTTCATGTATTCAAAGTGAAGTCTTTCTTAAGTTTCGTTGAATGAGTGGTGGAAGAGAACGGCGCGAATACGGATGAAGTGATCATGGCGGGTCCGTTTGATGACTTCATTCGTACACACGTGCTTTTCGCTCTGCTTTTCGATTTTTTTGTCAATTCTTACATGTTTTGTTCAAAAACTAAATCACAATTATATCAGAAGAAACTGAATCGCTCATGAAAACTATCCCTATATTTGAACTACACCCACCGAAATGATCCGTTGTGGCATTACCTGCTGGACCTCCAGCCCTTCTGGTTGCCGACAGAATTTTCTGGAGCGAAGCTCTTTTCGGTCATGCTCTGCCGTTTTGAAATTTCTTAAAAGGCGTATGACGCTGGCTAAAACGACTGTAACAGGTGTCTGTTGAAAGTGAAGAAATTCGCCCAGAGCGCCGAGCAACGAGCGCGGCCCTCCATTCCTTGATCAGCGCCAAGTCCGAGATAAACGACGAACGCTCCAGCAGTGCGCTCCGACAAACTTCGACGAGTCCATTTGCGGAACTTCTGCCTTTGCAACTTCGGAATTAAAAGAGCGAGAGGAAAATCAAATTTCGTGTGTAGAAATTTACGTTTGGAAGGGAAGTTGGACGTTGCTCAGAGAAAGTCTTGAGACCATTCCTCTGTAAATTTGAGAATGAAGTAGAGAACCGGCGCAGGATGGAATAGATATTCTGAAAAATCGATTGTTATTTTATGGTAGATGCTTTATTGTTACAGATATCCCGAATTTCGAAAGCTAACATATTTTTTTAAACAATGTAAGAGGCTTCATTGGTCTGGAAACCCATTCGTATTCTTGCTTTTGTTTTTAAATCTGCCGACTTCTAAACAGCATGAAATCAAGGGAATTATTTGAGAAAGTGGCAAGAATATCTCACAAAATTCGTGTGTGTTTGTATTATGGATGGTTTGATTGATTTTGTGAGAATTATGAAATGAAATCAAATATACAATCAAAAGTCATATTCCTTTTCCACTATGAATACCGTTCCGTTGCCCATTATGAATACTGGTCTCGTAGTATGCTTTCTATTAATTTCCGTAGTTGAAGATCATTGAAAAAAAAACTTTTACAGCGTATGCGCAAATATTATAATTGACAGATGGGTCCCCTCCAAAAAGTCAGCAGCCAGTGAGAATCTTGCATCAACCAGGTGGGTGTGCGGACGCGGCAAACATCTACTAGGCAGCAAGAATACTGGTTTCACAAGATTTACACTAGACGCATTTCCATTATTTGCACAACCTTTGCAACAAAATACTACTACTTCCTGGTACTCCAGATACACCTAGAACACGATATGCCTTTGGAATTACGGCAGTGCAACTGGGAAGCAGTTGTATCAGAAAAGGAATGGGAAAAATGGTGGAAAGAGTGCTAGGGAACAAGAGAGAACGGTTGTGAGCACACCTTGAGTACAACCCCCTCGCAAACAGGCATTGCCTAATTTCCAATTCCCTGACCAAGCACACGGAAGGAGCTGGCTTTGCGTCACTTCCCACGCATCTTAAGAAGAGTAGGCCTGAGTCCCACTTCACATAGACTCTTCCAAAGTGAAAATTTAATGCTCATTTAATACAATCTACATACACCTCACCGAGCAATTAACATTTCATGTCCGTCCTTCAAAAGAAATTATCGTACACTGATTAAATAATTTACCGGCACTAAAGCCCGAAACACAGGCTTCAAGCACAGCCTAGTTGAGCCTACAGGTGAAGACAGGTGTGCCAACGTGAACGTGAACCCTCCTTCCTGGAGCCTCGTCTTCTGTCCGCCGCGTTCTCGCGTTTCCCCTTCCCCTTCTCCTTCTCCTCCTCCAACTTCTTGCTTCCGCGCTCCCAGAGATATTCCAGAGAAAATTGTTTTAGGGAAACGCTCAAAATTACTTGTGGAAGTTGGCTCGGAGCGTCGGCGACGACCTGCTGGTTCACAGGGACAACTTCGCTAAGATCTTAAATCGAGGAATGACTTTTTTTAAAAAGAAGTGGTCTCTCATACGTGGAGAGGACCATATTTCAATTTAAAAACATCTCAAAATTTGAAATCCAGTTTCCGTGGCGCAGACGTGGTGAATTAAATCTTGTTCGGAGAGCTGTTTTGTGCAGCGATTGCCTTAATAGTTTGGCAGGTTCTTTTGAAGGGACGAGGCGCGGAGGGGCGCTCGCGTCCGCCGCTGGGAGGAGGCCGGCCAGACGGTCGCTATAAAAAGACCACCGCCGCCGCCGCCCCCACTGCCTCGTCCCGAAGCGCCTCCGGGTAACGCCCTGCCGGCGCGGTGCGGCGCTCGCGCCTACACATCCCGCGCCGGCCGAGGCCGTCCCACAATCACTGCCCTTCAAATTCCATACGAAATGGCCCAATGAAATACACTCTAGTTGCTGCAAACAATGGTGCCACTCAAAGTGACGGATTAAGAAATAAGTCCATTTTTGGAGCGCTTTCTACCCGTACAATGGCATACGTGTGCTTTGCAACTGTATCGCGGAAAGGGTAGCTGTACTGATGTTGCACTGCTGTATTTCGTGCTAGCTTGAAATTCCAATCGCGTCTCCAGGAAACCACGTCTTTTTGACCCCTCTGTTGCAGAAAACGACACGTAAGTGACGTGCTATATTAATTTATAAAATTCTAGATAGAAAAAGAATTATTTACGCCTGAATTATTTACGCGAACTATAGCAAATCTTCAATGTTCAACACTTTCGCTCGATTACATATTAACTGTGCCAAAACGAATAAAACTCACCAATTATACAACTTCAGTTTCAGGTCTAGTAATATTTGTGTTACGGGTTATTAGCTGTTAAGGACGATTAAGCATTCAAATGAATATAGTGCAAATGTGTGATCATTTGTAGTATTTTGTAATGAACAGAAATCGTAATCGGCTAAGTAAATATACATAAAGAATGCAATCGGGGAATATCCGACGACTTCATATTGGTATGAAGTTAATTCGAAGAGAATCTAAAACAATACACCGAACACGAAGGCGTACGTGGACACCATTTAAATTGCATCTGTTCAACAAACAGCGGAACTGCTGCACGGTGGCCTTTGCAATCGTATGTCATTAAATGTCTCCATTTTAACTAGTACTTCAACGGCACATACTGCCTCGCATTGTTCCCTACTTTTGCAATTTTCGAAAATTGGGGGAGTTCAACGAAAATGAAACCTGTGCCATATTTTAAAGCTCGCTCTATGCATGAAAAAAGGCTGTTAAAAATTTCTAAATTGCATTAACTTCAAAATTAGAATTACGCCAAAACTGTTTTCTCAGAACAATAATTGTATATGATCTTTCGCGATCTGATTTTTAGAAGAGATTTCATTTAAGATACAAATCCCTATCTTCAATATTGTATTTTTGAGATGAGAATTTTTTGAAGTTTTCGGAAATGCAGAGATAGCTGAAAACGGGACCAGCACTACATTTTCACCCACTTTTGATACATTTGAGGAGAAAATATAAAGAAACGACTTGGAGACGTTTTTGATAAAATTGTTTAAAAATTGCTTTCAATTCATGCAAAATTACACGATAACTCATATTTTCGAATAATTGTACATGACCTCTCAATATCTGACTTTGAACAACATTTCACTAAGAGAAAATATAAATCTTCAAAATTGTAGCTGAAAGAAAATGCCAAAAAACGTTTGAACTCCGCAATTTTTGAAATATCAGAGATTTGAATGAGTATTAGACCCATGTCATTTTTTTAGACTTGTTTACGATGTCCGAGGGCAAAGTTTAATAAAACAAATTAGAGCCCTTTTTGAGAAAATTCAGAAGATATTGAGTCTTCATATTAAGTACTCCCAAATATCGAAATATCCATATCAAACTCTCAGGGTCTCGAGTTCATTCTGACGAACACACCGTCAGAACTTTGAATTAAACCATGTTTTGTTTCACATTTCCGCCCCGATAACTCCTCCTTCCCCTAACGTCCGTCAAAACGCCGCAACAGCCTTCGAACGAATAACAAATCGACAAGACTGGGGCGGAAAAAGTTCACTTATAGAAAGGAAATTACGGAGATAATTACGAATCATATTAATGCATTGACCTCTGATACATTTTCTTTTCTTATAAAAATTCTTCAAATCCAAGAAATAATTTCTACTAAATTCTCTTGGAAATATATTTAAAGTAAACGTCGAACAACAATTAGACATTTCCCGTTTCCTCCGTCGTCTCGCCAACTCCTGTTCTTCCTTCGTTGCGGTGAGAGCAGGCGCCGCGGGAGCGTGTGGGCGGTTGCGAGAATCAAAAGCGACGCGATCGGCGCGGGGCAGAGGTAGTCCTCCCCGCCCTCGCGCCTCAAATATTCAGCACGCGTCCCCGTCGGTCCCTTCCATGGATTATGCACGACCTCTGCTCCTCTCGCAGCCCTTGGCCTTTCGGCACGCGGCCTGCCCTGCCCCTGCCCTCGATCGCGAAAATCGATACCTCCCAACACCCACGCGTTCGCAATACAGTCGTCCACTTCAGCGATCGCAAATATTCCCAGTAGACGTGTATGCGCAACAAACTATAGCTTCAATAAAGGAATAGAGCAACAGCGTTTAAGTTAATTTAAAAACTGACCTTGCGTATTACGGATATTACAGAAAATAACCTGAACCATGTTCATGGCCTACGCGGTAATTTCTAAAACAATTAATCGTAAATTTGGAAAAGAAATTAATATGCGTCAGGTGAAATCGAAATAGTGATATACAAGCTGCCCGCGGAGAAAACAACAAAACTTTGAAAATCCGCTCTTACGTCAATTTTAAGCATATTTTCTCCAATAAACTCCTTCGAGATTCCGAATCACTCAGCCGCAATAAGCACTCAAAAATCAGTTTGAAAAAACATTTTATTTTTCACAATTTGCATTTAGAAACGTAAATATTCCAGAAACATGTAAATTGTTTTTTATTTACAAACGAAATGAACATATTTGTTCACAAAGAAATAATAACACAAATTAAAAAAACAATTGAATCATGAAAATTCGGCGCTTTTGTATTTGTGTTAATATTTCTTTGTGAACAAATATATTCATTTCTTTTGCGAATAAAAACAATTTGCATGTTTCTGGAATGTTTGTCATTATTATTATTATTATTATTATTATTATTATTATTATTATTTACAAATGTTCGTCCCATTATTTTCAATAACTACGTCTCGGTGTAGTTTTCACGGTTTAGGTGAGTTCATTCCCGTCCCGAAGCGAAAGGCAACACTATTCCGACGCGCAATACCAACCTCCGGCACCAAGGTGCGCCTGGCAGCACGTGATGATAAAATCGCTACCCACTCGCTCCTCCGCCGCGCGCCACCCGCCGAACGGACGCATCCCGATCGCACCCCGCGCGCAACGCCTCCCAAGCCTGGCACACTCATTATGCAACTTGCTCTCAGTACACTCCTCTAACGGTTGGATCAAAGCTTATCATCAGGCAGACGGGGGCTAGTGTTAAAAAGCGATTGGCGCCCTGATTACACACACCAGATTTATTGTTAAACGCTGTTGGAGTTCATCACTATTCATAGCTAAAGCCTCGTAAGAACTTCTAAGGAGAGTATCCAGAACATTGAGGAGTGCCGGGGGTTTGAAACCCGATATCCAGAGCTCGAATTGCAGTTCCTTCCTGTCCTTGTCCACTTCCTCCTTCGTCGCTAAACAAACCTCGTAGAATCGTCATCATCGTATCTCATGTGGCTTTCTGGAGAAACTAGGGAATAAGTCTCCTTGCTGCTGTGGCATTGTTCAATCCCCCAAGACGAGCGAAATAATTAAAAGGGCTTTGGACAGTAACTAGATTGCACCAGCTTCAGCAAGCCTCCCACTTCTCGTAATGTTCATTTCTTCAATTTAGTCGAAGCGATTCTCTTTTCGTAACTCTCACGAATCCTTCATAAATATTAAGACATGTATAGTAAAAACGTAAGACACTCTTTCACCGAAATCGACAAAACAATGTTTACAAGTATGATTAGCGGGAAGCTTGAAGGGTTTAGTGTGGCTACTATAGCCGCTGCCTCAAGCCCTTCGATCATTGAGGGCTGCTATATGGATTGAAAAGAATGTAAGGTGAAAATTACTTCCAGTCAGCAATGAAGTTGGAAGGAAAATGTATCGGAGAAATTGCTTATTTAATTGAGAGCAGTTTTAATATAAACAAGTATGCAAAAAGTTGAATAAAAGCAGTATTATTCAAAAGAGTCGTAGAACAGTAAATTCACAACGACGAGAATAATTTGTTTGAAATTTTGAAATTGTTCGAACAATTTTTGTAAATCTCCGTTTTTATTGGACCTTAGAGCTTGGATACTTGGCGATAGCTATGAAAATGGCCGTACACTACTTCCTGCATTGAGTAAGACAGGCTTTTTTTTTCAGACACATGCATTAAAATCCACAACTCAATTAAAGAGGATGATTTATACATCGAATAGCAACATTCTCAGAGAGTTGTCGCCGTAACGCCATGTGAAGACTTAGTTCGTCAGAAGTGGATGCAATTATTCACATCGCCGACGAGCTCCATAACGAAGCCGTGACCGTCGCTGCCAGTCCGCTTTGTAAGGAAGTTTATTGAGACAAAACGCGAAGCCTGTTTGCCCCCACTCGACGTGCATTGGTTTCCAAGTGAATTGGGAAAGGGTAAGAGGTAACTCGCAGAGCTATTGAGGCATCGGAACGATTTCTTTTAACTGAACCTATTGACACGTTCATGCAGATATTCATTCTGGTATACTTCTTTTTTCCATGGTTACTTTTTGTTGTATTAAAACAAACGTCTTTCTTGCTTACTTCAAGCCACATCGCATCGAAGTGAATTTATCAGGCTTATTTTTGTCCTTCATTAATGAAACATTTTAGAATCTTTGAGCATAAACGTGAAAATATGTCCTATACGAGATCAATGTGTGAAACATTTCTATATTGCATTGTTTTTCCATTCGAATTTTAGTTTATATTTTCCTTCACAACAAGTTCACATGTTACGTCACTCTAGCAAGCAGGAAGGAACATATTCGGTACCACAGAAACATTTAAGTGTAGAACGAATACATTCGGAGGCGAGAAATCGTCCAACATTTAATCAACTGATAAACTAAAGGGATAACTAGGGGAATCATCATGGTTGGGTGGTCATGAAAGGCGCATGTATTACGTAGACGCAGACGATCTTTGAAAATAAGTTTTACCACTTGTTGTTGGAAGGAACTGTCGACATAAACCAATGCTAATGGAAACTGGAATATGAACAAATGTTACTATTCTAATTTTTATTCAGTTCATTAGTCGTAGTTGCAAATCCTAATTTCGGAGTTTGAGAGGTTATAAAAAGATGGCAAACGTGATGCCAGCTCCAGTTACTTGAAGATGCCACACAAGTTTGATTTAGTGCAGAAAATGTCGGCGACTTCTCACAAGTTGTCCAACTTAACATTAATAATTAATTTGCATCCAGCCGAATGATGAAAGCTAGGTTACTGGAAAAAAGAAATTGCAACGGTGTTATAAATGAAGAGAATATACCTTCTGGTAATAATTATTTTCAAGGGAAATTCAGTTGCTGCACGGCGTCGCAATAGTTATTAAAGTTGAGCGTCTGTACTATTAAACAGGTTAATAATAACACGTGATAAGACATCTGCAGCGCCACCACTTTTCATTTAAAGCAAAAAAAAAAAATCTTGGTTAAGTAGAAAGCTGAAACCTCTTTCTAAATGAAAACCCTTGGCGTTTTAAATGCAAAGCCTTCTGCAATTATCTAAATGTCAGAAGCTTTAATGAAAATCGGAAATATACCATACTAATGAATGCTGTTTCTATTGGAGTATAAAATTTCAAGAAAAACATTTCTGCCATCTTCAAGAACGTTTTTAAAATGTCACATGGGCTTCATATCTCCAAAAAATGTATCCTGTTCTCCGGGGCGGGAAGTTTCCGCTCAAAAGCTTCTAATCAGACAGTTATGCATTACACATTAATCCATCCAAATTTTCACATAAAAAATTGCATGTATCTCCTCCCCACCTGCACCAATCATAACCACCTTTGGAACAGTGCTAAAAGACCTTCATCCCAACCCGACGAGAAAAAGTTGCTGGTGGAGCTGCAACAGAACATACGTTCTAAAGTTATTTACATCAGGTACGCAATACAATAATAGTGATTTGCTGCTACAAAAAATGTACCTTCTGAAAGGGCACGTCAGCTGTGTCCTAAGCAGTGACGCACTGAGTATGAGAATATACTCCTATATGAGATCTCGAGTATTAACAGAATTACTATTTGCATTTTTTTGCCAAAATCGAAACTATTTCACAGCTTTGGGATTTTGCCCGAGTCCCTGGGTGTCTAGCGAAACCATCGACACCTGCCCCATGGCCAGGGGAAGCTTCGTTCTCTTTCAATGTTTGCGCGCTTGGAAATCAGTAATGCAGACTAGTTGGATCAGAAATGTTTCCGACTTGCAAAAACATTTAGGAGGGCTAAGATTCGTACTTGGGCGAATAGCTTCCGCAATCAATGTCAAACATCGACACTTTTCATCAGCGGCATTAACATGCTGAATAACAGAACAGTCACACTTATAAACGGAAGCTATGTAATAAAGACAATGAAGCTGGAAAATGGCCTACTGCAGAGATTCCAATTCTTTTTAATTTGTATATTGCCACCTTTCATCCCTGCCACCCACCATTCAGCCTTTGAAAAATCTGAGGAAATACTTACTACAGATCTAGGCTTACTCTGGGAATACTATCGCAAGTGGAGACTGACTCCAAGCCTGAATGTTCTAGCTTCCACCTATGTAAAAGAATGGTCGATCGGAAACTGAAGATTTATTTCAATCACTCCCTGTTGAACAATGAGACACCAACATATTTGGGCATGACCCTGGACCGCACCTTAACTTATACAGCTCACGCGGTAAACATCTGATAAAACTCTCACTAGAAACAATATTTTGCTGAGGTCCCCTTGAGACGCTGCTATTTCATTACTTCCACTCTCAGCTCTAGGGCTTTTGTACAGCGCTGCGAAATACGGAGCTGCAGTATGGTTGATCAGTTGCCACGTCCATCTGGTCGATATCCAATCTCTACGCGAACCATAAATACGGGAGAAATACGGAGTAGCTAACACACCTGCTACAATCCATAATTTTCGTAACACCAGCCAAAAACTTTCGGGCTTTCATATGCCGCACTATTGTGCGAAGACAGCAAACGGCAAACGAACTGAACATGGAAGATGCGTGGCTTCCTTCTTCAAATGGGGCGTGTTACCTCCTCCCGACCGAGTGTGGAGTCCCCCCAGATCGTGCTCGAGAGTTGCGAACTCGCAGACTATCGTGGGGATCGACGGAAATTCAGAAGCTGGACGTGCCCCTCAAGGACTAACCCTTTATCGTACCCCCTTTGAAGACTTTTATTGTGACGTATTGTGACTTTTATTGTGCTTTTATTGCGATATGTAGTTTTTGGACTGCGTCTGTCGTATGCGCTTGCCGTATGCGCTTGCCATAAGATAAATCAGCGGCATTGCACAATTTTCTCTATAGAGAATATAACATGCAAAAGAAGCATGCTAAAACTTTGTGGATCAAAGGGGCGAGGCCGATCCTGTCCCACAGAGTTTTGGTGCTTGGACTGGTCGGCCTCCGCTGATCGGCTCCAATTGGCGATCGGCGGGCGCAAAGGGCCGAACGCCCCCGCGTATTTCCGGGCTGTCCTTCCGTCTGACCTATTTCCCCGACGCGTCACACGTGCCCCGCACTCGAAACGAAGTGGTCGGCGCGACGGCCCTCCGCGCCGTATTGATCGCCAAGCAGTTCGTCGCGCCACGCGTCACACACGGACCCCGGCGCCCCACGTGGGCGTCAAGGTGGTTCGCTCCTCGCTGCTGGGTCCACCCTTTCCCCACTTCATTACTTCCAAAATCAAATCAAAAAGGAAAATAAAGCCAATGCAAAAACTTCTCTTGTCAACTATTAAACTAAAAGTCATACTAGAACCAACCTTCGCCCGCTCTAGCCCTAAATTGGCCCTTACCTCGTTGAAAACGCAATAATCCATTTGTTTTGAAACAGATTTCGAAATTCTGCTTAAATTCTGCTGGCGAGTATCTGACCACCCGAGTTAAGGAACGAGAGGTTTCTATTCAAATGTAATAGAAAGCACGAATTGACTATAGTATTTATTATGCTACTTAGGAATACATAGAAATATTTCCAGTGGTAGCATTTTCTAAGGAGTTACTACAAATACACAAAACAATCAAATAAACATAAGTATTTACATATTACTTAATACAATTCTCCAAAATGACATTTTTACAAATTTCCTGACCCTATCATGCTAATGCTGTTACAAAATATAAAATAACAATATAAAATAATTAATTATAAGTTAACATATTCTTAAAAAACAATTTATTCTACTTTTAAAATTATTGAAATTCTGAGGGAAAGTCTTCAGTACTATTACAGGTAACTTGTTCCAATTTTGAGATATTTACAAATGATAATTTACCTATATCTGTTTTTTTGCTTTCGTTGCCGAATTTTTGGATCATGATCTTTCCGCCCAACGTATGACGGCTTTGACAATCTTGCCCGCATTTCCCAAATGGGCAATCACGTCTTACTGATTTGAATAATCCACAAAGTCGCGATTTTTCATTGCATTTTTTCCCAAGGTTCCCACGACATTCACTCACAATTAGAACAATTAGAATTTTGCGGCATATTTTTGTATTTTCGAAACATTTTATTTGACATAAACGATATGGGTCCCAAAATATGCAGCGATATTCCAAAATCAGTCGTACTAGAGATGTGTGCCCTAATTCCCCTGATTTTCCACATCCTTTCCTAAGTACTCTAATCACCAAGTGTAACGCCTTGGACGACTTCTCCACTACGTAATTTACATGCTCTGCCCATCCCAGATCCTCATTTAGTGCAATTCCCAATATATTGAGCCCGCGGAATATCCTGATTTTCCAATTAAATTTGATGTTATTTTTCTAGAACGCATCCATCTGATAAACTTGCACTTACTGGAATTTAATTTAATTTGTGGAAGTCCATGACTAGACTAAATCAGCCTACGATATTTCTGTACAACTTGTGTTCTTCATTTCCAGATAAGTTTTATAAACATCTGCATAAAGATGTTTTTTTTAAATTCAATTTCCTGTCAAAAATATTTGATATACGCTATAAATTCAAATGGCCCCAGAACACTTCCCTGTGGCACTCCGGACGTTACCCCCACCCTTGAGAAATTACACCCAATTCGCACCCATTGAGAACACGAGCTGAGAAATTCAAGGAGTGAAACTCTTAACATAAAGTTAACACAAGATACCTCAATTAAATGATAACGACCTATGAAACAAATGTTTCTAGATCATACACAGAGGTGTAGGCAAGTTATAACAAAAGAAATATTAGAAACTTCTAGGGTACATAGAAGGGTTGAAA
This sequence comes from Teleogryllus occipitalis, assembly GCA_011170035.1. NCBI lineage: Eukaryota > Metazoa > Arthropoda > Insecta > Orthoptera > Gryllidae > Teleogryllus > Teleogryllus occipitalis. Next base: position 536,603 of record BLKR01000026.1, read on the forward strand.
ACGAAAACCTTTTACTAATCATCATGTGGTGGGAAATTTGATGAAATGAAGCTACACAAGTAATATTTGTCCCGATAGGTAGGAAACCCCCTCGTGTAATGCTGTACAGCAGGTGCGCGGAATCTCCACGACTACGTCTAAACGTGTCCCGCCAAACACCAGTGCACGATGAGTTGCCTATCAAACAGGGGCTACTAGGAGCCAGTAACTTCATTCTATATTTCCCATCCAGTCCCACCATAGGTGCACCCCACACGCAGGTTTTGAATGTTCTGTAAACGCTGCAAGGCAAAACATGTTCAATGAAATCAGTAAATAATTATAGAGTAATTAAATGAATGTGCTATTTGGTTGACAATCTTCCTAAGGAATTTCTGACAAAGGAAAGGCACCGGCAAAAGTGGATGAGGACATCAAATGATGCCACTGAAGTGCCCGTGACCTGAAGGTCCTAGGGATCGAGTCCCGACTGTGGTGGATTTTTGCCACCAAATAGCTAAATCGAGTTCTACCGCTGTCTAGAGAAGTTTTCTAGTTGGCCGGTTGCTCTGATCAGTAGTTTAGCGTGATTTCTCCGATCAACACCAGGTGAAAGCCGGAACAGTACCTTATCAAACAGGCGCGCGCTCTTCTTCCCCTTCCATATTCTGTCCTCACCTCTTACATACATACACACACACGCACACTAGCACTCACTTGCACTACACTATCACACTTGGGAGACCAGTCGGAAGCTTCAAGAAAATCCTGGCAAGTCGACGTAGGTCAGCGCCGATCTCGCCATTCAGCGAGGAGAGATCACCGTCACCTCCAGCAATAAAAAAGCATACACTACACTTACGGATCCAATAACCATAGCAGTTAACGCACCCGGAATCACTAAACAATCGAGGAAAGCATAAAGAAATTAAAACCAGCGACAACCCGAGTCCTGTATAAGTAGCATCCAAGCAGAAAATGCATTTTACGCACTGAAACACGGAATATTAATTTTATCAACAAAGGCACGCGAGAAGTATACTGCGCAGGAAAGTCTCACCGCCCGGGACGGAGTCAGGGCTTTCTATTAAAAAAGGCATTGATGTTAGCAAACATCGCTGGAAACAAGTACAGGAACGACACTTCCAACATGTTATGCTTGTGGTGAGTGCGGTATACGTTTTCGCTTTTCACACGCTGCTACCAACACAATTTTTGTTCCAAGCACCAAGATGCCACTGCTGAGACACTTTCCTGGCGTGCTGTACAAGAACAAGGGCAGTTGAGAAGTTGCAAGGCCGCGAGCTGCGACAAGATAGGCAACTCGCCTGCGAAGTGGCGCGGGCGCAGCGAGAAGAGCTGATTGATTGGGCTCGAAGCACGGGCCGATGGAAGGCGCTAGCAGATCCACGCGAGAGGCGGAAACAAATCCGAGCAGAGGAACTAAGGGAATGTTCACAGTATCAGCACGGGACTAACGGATCTGTTAGGATTGCTTTGACGACACAAGGTATGGACAAATTTGACGACCGAGGGCGAAGGTACGAAATAAAAGAAAAATAAATAAAAAGAATAGGAACATGTGTATTAAAATTTTGCGAAAAAATAAAACGAAACGATATGCAAATTAATAAGGCAAGTCCTAGTAGAGTAACACACGAGAATTTTTCTTCCTTTTTAGCAGAGCATTGATCTTCAATTCTACTCCACCATAAACTCGTTCAAAACATCGTATATAACAAACACAGAAGGTCAAGGTGCAGTCAAGGAATGAGCAGATACAAGATGAAAGAGAGAAAAGCAGTAGAAGTGGGAGAAGAAAGATGAAGAGTACAGAGCTGAAGATAAAAGAAAATGAGAAGCGAAGGTTCATTGATTAGCGTTTCCGGGCGCATCAACGGCCAAAGTCATTAGTCTCTTAAATGTAGTGCATGCTTTAATCGCGTGAAATGCATTCCGCTAGATGACGAGATCCGGCGTCGACCTACAAGTAGAGTTGCGGGGTTTCCCCAATTACGTGTCTTCCACCCGAGGCACTACCGCACCCGGGACCAGCTCGTAAGCTCCCGACTGGTCTCCAGGCATGTGCGGTAGAGCAGTGCACGTTCGTCTGTGTGTAGGCAAGGGGAGGATAGGACAAGGTTGGGGAAGGAAAGATCGCGCGCGGTCCGTGGCCCTTTCGTTACTAGCCCGGCATTCACCTGGTGTTGATCGGAGAAACCACGGAAAATACAGATCAGAGCAGCCGGCCGCTTGAATTCTCGTCCAGACAATTACTAAATATAACCTAGCTTGTCGAAAATGTTGCCACCGTCGGGACTCTAACCTTAGGCCCTCCCAGTCAGGGGTGCTGCAGTAACAACTGATGTCCTGAGCTACCTAAGTCGGTCGGATGTAAGAGAAGAGAGAAGGCAAGGAAACAAGGTGAAGGGTGGAAGAGAGAGAAATTAGGGGAATACAAGGTGAGGCGTGGGGTGCGGGGGCGCGCGAGGCTGCTCCGTTGACGTCAGGGCGGCCCCGTAAAGATAACGCGCGCGCCGCCACTAAAGGGTATAATTAAAGGCGACTCGAAAATGAGCAACGCTGCTATGGCGATGGCCGTGCACGACGCGGGAGCAGGGGGCGTGGGCGGAGACGCAGGAATGGGCGGGCGCCGTGGTGTCAGTGGAGGAATTAGCGTGCGTGAGGCTGGGGACAACAAAGTCTATGCGGTTGGCTGATCGAGTTACGCCCCGTCCACGTAGTTCTCGGGCGCGGTAGTAAAGGCGGTCTTTCCGGAAGCCACAAAGAGAAAACGAAATGGAAACATTTACTCGCTAATCGCGAATGCTCCGGAAAGATTGCAGAGGGATGAAACTGCCCTTCCGCGAGGCACGCGGCAACGAAGGGGGGAGACGCATGAATATTTCATTAAGAAACCTCCAACGTCACAACGGTCATGTGCATTATTAAAAGCACAAACGCAGGTCCTAAACACTGCAGTTGACAATTGTGTGAAAATGTATTTAATCCTGCATAACAATATCTTTAATTTACAACTCGTGTGAAAATTTAAACCGTTTTTACCAATTTAGATTAGAGAAAAATACATTTTTTAATTTCCATGAAATGAAAGAAAAATGGGGGTTCTAATTAAGTCGTGACCTGGGGCACGTTGTCTCAGCTACTCCCCCCTCCATGTCACTCCTGGTTCTAAGGCAGTTCAACCAATGATGTGGATGCAACCTGCTAACGCCCGTTTGGAAAAATACCTAGAAGTTTCTGGAATCGAATGCAGTTTTCCATCTGCCACGGGGAGTCGAAATGATCATTAACATGGCACAAAGAGTGTTTCGTTAGAATAATTGCCTCAGTCGGGCCCACAAAATCAAAACGCGAACAAAGCATTTTGAGGCTATAGCTGAGAGATTTGTTTAGTTTAAGTTGTAGTGTAAATGCGAAATTTGAAGCTTGTGTGTTTTCGAAAATCTTCATTTGAAGTCATTTCAAACACTTCACTCAAATGCAACAATGTATACAAATCGCTGGAATTGTGCATTTAAATGGCGTGAGAGATATTTCAAAATATTACGGGTAAACCAAATACAGCAAAATGAATTTTTTGTCATCTTAAGCAGTGCAATTAGCGCTATCCGTACGATACGTTTGAAGAAAAATATTTGAGCCGTTTTTGAGAAAATCTTGTTTTCGTTTTTTTTAACATATTGCATGCAATACTGCGCGAAAACTACTAAAAGTTTCAACAAAAAAAGGTACACGACCTTATTAAAACAACTAATTATGAACAAAAAAATCCATTTGAAGGAAAAATCTCTACCTTCAATTTTGTAGTTGTAGGCGCCGAAAAAATACTAACTTTTGCGTTTTTCGAAAATTAAGAGTTAACTGTGAAAATCGGACCTACGCCACCTTTATTTTACTCTATTCTTACAAGAGGTTTAAAGAAAAAATTTGGAGCCTTTTTGAGAAAATTTTGAAAATGTCCCATGGGATTTATGTAAAGTACCCCAAAATTTAAAAGAATGTTTTCCAAAATCACAGCGATTCTTATAAAACCACTGATGTCACGTGGTCGGAGTTTTCTTTCATTTTCTGCGTGCAAGGGAAATTAGTAACAAAGATGTATTTTCTTTGTTTGATTACTACTACTACTTGCAGCGAATAATGCGTATCACATCATCCCACATTCTTCCTTACCGCTACTACTGTTGTAGGTCAAATGCATTGTTTTAAATCAGACAAGCCATTATACACACTTACGAGCCCTCTGTATATTTTATGCACTAAAATATCCGTGCGTTTTCTAGATTTTCTTTGTTGATGTTCACCCTAATCATTCTCCGGCCAAATGCGGCGTCGGCGTTCAAAGTACGTTGCGCGTTGAGTGCAATCGACGGCCAGGCGGCCGTTGTGTTAAACGAGAAGGGAGGAATCTGCAGGAGCTGTAAAGGCGTCGATGAAGATTAGACCGCCAAATGAAAATGGGACTGACAATTACGCGCTAATGATCAGCTTTTGGAACCGCCAAGCGTTAGTGAATTGCCCTCCAGCGTCCCCGATATAATTTCGTGGATCTCACTTTGCAAGTTTCAATTACGGCCACTTTTGTTCGAGAACATTCATTTAAATAATTATAGTTTTTACTGGTTTGCTTTAAGTTTTCTGATGTCACTGGGAATGCGGTTGCCTGTTTACATCATGCACGGCCTTCTGCATTCTCGCATGCATGGAGATACTCATCGTCTGAGCCACATTTCCTTCATCTTTCTCGTTTTCAGTTTTTTCTGGTATCTGTAGAGCGTTTCACATCATTTAACGAAAATATTACATAATTTTAGAAGCAAAAATTGGGTATTTTGTTACTAAATTTTCAGCTTTCTGGATTCGACCGGCAAAACACAAAATTAAAATTTGCACAAATATAAAAATTGCGCCAAAAATATCACTGACGAAAAGGAAGGAATCTACTGTTTAAGCGAATTTCTTGATTGTGTGTTAAAATAGTATCTGTAGTAAAAGTTTTCCTAAATTTGAAGATTGTCCCAATTCCCTGATGTTTCCTGACTTTTCCACAACAATGTATTTCACATTTTCGAAGATTTTCAAAGTGACCACTTACATGTTCGTAAATTGGGAAGCAGATGGCCACAAACTACGAAGCGAACAAACAAGTCTGGGATAAATAATAATAATAATAATAATAATAATAATAATAATAATAATAATAATAATTTGCATTTATTCTTTGTTCACTAACACACCTTTACAACCAATTTTTATTACTTGGAAATAATTTATTATCTGGAAGTTGCTTCTCTCCGTTCGTGCATGCATGTGTGGTATACGAGGATCTAGAAAGCCATGATTTGATGTAATGAAAAGTGGTTCCTTGTTTCGCGAACTTAAAGTGAACAAGGAAAATGCTGTATTATTAATTTGAAAATAATGGTTTTGTTTCCTGAAACAATTATCTGAATAGTTCAGTCGCACATCTTGGGCAATGATTTTCAGGCACAATTTTGAGTCGCTTGAATCGAGTATTCCACGACCGTCTCTCACAATGAGTAAACATTCTGTTATTCAGTTTTGTATATTCCCGTCAGATTGTAGAAAAGCAATGTTTTGATTTTTTTCCACCTTTTCGTCATTTATTTATGCGTCTGCTAGACCTTGCGAAAGATAAAAGTCAAGCTCTATTGTTACGATTTCTACTAACTGATCACTTCGTTTTCCCATTTATACACAATTGAAATTACATTTACGAAAAATACACAGAACGCTGCATAGTTCGCATTATCATCTGCGGTTTGGATGATCAGGAGTAGTTCTTCCCATATATTTCCATAACATTACATTCGATCTTGAAACATTACACATTTCTACTCACAGATAGGAGCCCAAATCAAATGTTTGTTTTCCAAATCATTTGTCAAATATTGTCTCTAATGTGAAATCACCGCCGAAATGTATCTTACACTGCGTGTATTGAGAGTTAAGTTATGAGATTGGTCGTACACACAGAGGGAGAAGATGGCGACAATGGAAGCGGTGACTTGCGTCTCACACTTGCGACCTGACACTCTCATGCTAACCTGTATTTCTGACCGTACTGCAGTTTTCATGCACTGAGGAATTTTCATAAAGCGTACAACAACAACAATAATAAAGTGAAATACATTCGGTATTATTAACTAATTATGTCCGGGACCAAAAGTAGAAAAAAATCTCACTCTAAATAAGTGTCTAGCACACATAACAGCTACCGGTCAGAAAATGCCACCAAATTGCGTGTGCCAGGTTGCTGGGGGGGTTGTGATGAGAAGGCTCGTGCCAAGCACCGCATCTGCGTCTCCAGACGGAGCAAGCAGGCGTCGACCGAAACCCTCGCTGGAGGCAAAGGAGCGCGAGGGGGGAGGGAAGGGGCGGGTAGGCGGATCAATACGCAGATATCCGTCCTCCGACGACGCAACCTCGATCTCCAACGTCCCCTCCAACGTCCTCAACGCTGCGCGGGCGAAACGATACGGCGGAGGAGGCCGATGTGGATGGAGCATGTGGATGCAAATGAAGCTGTGGGAGCGACGGGGACGAAGAGGGCGCCGAGGGGCGACAAAGAGAAGGCACGGAAGCAGACAGCGGAAGACGTACATATTGATTATTTTGTATTCCAGGGCGCGTCAACTGCTGGGGTCATAGGCCTGGAAATGTTGTGCGTGTTATAGAGAGGTGGCGGTTTTATTTCCCACTACAACGGCACATTCGGCGCCGATCAGATGCACGTCAGCTTCCACCCCTCCCCTCCAGGCACGGCGGAGACGACTCTCGACCAGATGTCGACCATGCAGTTTCATATGCATTTCAATAGCACCTGAAAGCCGACTTCAGAAGATTAAGCCAAGTTGGCTCGTTGGAAGTTTCATAAAGCACAGTTCGCTATTTCAACAAATAACGGCACGTTGTATCCGCGAGTGTTTCCTCGTCCGTAAAAGCAATTTTACGGCAGCACGCACAAACAGCCAAATAATAATTCAAATTCATTTTTACCACCATCTCCACAATTTGTCCTAATTACTCTACGTACAATTGGAGACCAATTCCTCGGCGGGGTGGGAAGGGAAGAGGAAATGCGGGGAGGAGGAGCGCAGGGGTGAAACCGTGCGGGAGATGGGAAAGGCCGGGGCAGCGCAGGCGGGTGGTTGCGGGACAGATTGATAAGGGCGCGTGCAAAAGAAGGATGGGCGATGGGGATGTCAAATGTCCGGGCTCTTGGCTACGAGAAGTTGCCCCCCCTCCTCTCCTCCTTGCGGTTCGGCAAGTGCCAGCGAGCTTCTTTCGTTCGTGTCTTATCCAGCTTTTCACTCCTACAGCAAACGGGGCGATAACACCATCTGCTCTCTTCAAGCGACACGGCACGTCGTTCCCCGCGTTGGCGACACAGGTCAATCGACCTCAAGGCGCCTAAGCTCAAAATTTAAAACTCATATGATTTACTTTTGGGTGAGTTCACTTCTGTGAGTCGTTTCTGCGATCCACGTATGCATGTCTACAAAACATAAAAATGTCATGATCTACCATCACGATCAACGTCTTGAGTAAATCGAAGAGCGATTGTACTGTTGACCTTTTTCTGAAGCAGTTGCGAGTTGATATCCAACACACACAAATCAGAGTGAAACGTTAAACGAAATTCTAAAAGCACGTTGGAATACGAAATTCCTAGAAATCACTAGATGTTACAATTGGAAAGTTAATGATTAAATAGTAAAAGTAATACAACGATGAAGGACGAAATTTGATTTATTTTCCCACAAGAAACCGACAGTCTCAAGAATGGACGTATCCATGTAAGTAACAGGCTCAATGTTGTGCAAATGTTGCGCACAATTAACGATGTTACATGAAGGAAACCTTATTGGAATTTTTGTGGATAAGTACTTGAATAATTACTGCATTTTGCTGAAATTGTATCCTGTATAATTGCAACATTACATACGGTCAAATTATACATATTGACTCCATTGTCAACTACTAGTTTAAATAAGTGACTCAACCAAAAATGTATTGAATTGGCATAAAGCTTTATTCAATGACATTAGCACGTGCTCAGGTTGCACAGATGCACAACCCTAAGATAACGGACAAAAATATTATATTGAGGCATACATTTTCCACTTCACAACATTGGACATTCAACATGTTCCAGCAATATCACGTATTGGAAATCATTTTCCAAATCAGAAAGCCCGTAGAGCGTCTTCTGGGCGTCCCACGCGCTCCGACGTTCTTTCGCTATGTTGACTATCAGGGAGAGACGGATTACACCAGAGAGCAGCGGCCACGCAGAGAGGAGAGCGAGCGAGAGACAGAGAGGGGGGTATACCAATTTTCTGTCTTCGACTCAAACTCGCTGCATCTTAATTTAAAGAATTTCGTGAGTTACTAAATGGGCACACGTTCAGTTCATTCTTGACGGTATTGAATGCATTATTACTATGAGCGCGATCGTCAAATTTCGGAAACATAGATGGTTTTTGTTTTGTACGAATTCTATTACAGGCAAAATGTAGCACTGACGACCGAAGCCGCGATCTTCGGTAATAACGAAAGTATTCGTCTTAATGTTCCGGATCTCCGTGAATCGCCGCCCGAATGCTCACTCCGTGGGCAGGAGCCAGCGCCCGCCTCTTCCTCGATTCGGCAACCCCCGTGAAGACGAGAAAAATGCCGGCTGAAAACGCTGGCCCAATCCGGGCCACTCCAATGAAACGGGATCGCAACGACACTGGCTCATTGTGTGCGCCGTCGCCCATTGTGCCGTGGCCTCAAGGGCGCCACCGCGGTTTCTCCGGCGCCGCGCCGCGCCCCATCGACCCGCGAGGCTGAGCCCGCCGCCGCCATCCCCTCCCGTGCGCCTCGTTAGCGGCGCGCAACCCCGCCTGGCCGGTGCGGGTGCGAAAATAAACTATGGAGAGAAGTGTGCTTCCTTTCTCCTAAGCTTCGTGAGGGTGGTAAGTTATTGCCAAACCGAGGGGAAATATCATGCACGTGTTGCGAGCTTGCACATCGATTGCTCAGGTTACGCAGACAGGGAAGAACGGGAATGAACACGATGCGAATGGAACGAGGAACAACAAGAGCACGCAACAAAAGCGGAGGAAAAGGATGTCTGACACTAATGAGAAAAAGGGGAAGACGAAAAATGTAAGCACGAAAGAAACAAGGGGAAAAGAATGAAAGAGGACCTGCTTTCATATTCAATGTTTGAAAGAGCCACAACAAATGGGTACCGTAGCACAAGAAGTCTTTGAAGGAAGAAAATATTGGCTCGTTTAAAGCAACTTAAGGCACTGTCGTGGTGCCATGACAAAGTCCAAACAAAACAAAAATATGTTTCAGTTAGGCAACCAAGTTACTTCATTTTTTCAAAATATTATTATGTTTGAACAACTGTACAGAGTGAGAGAAACTTTTTAAGACATTTGAAGCACTTGTTTTAACAAATTCAAGAAAGTATACAAATCGCACGTAATGTAAATATTAACAACGCGAGAGAGATATTAAAAAAATACAATTGTGTGGTTTTTGAAAAAAACAAAATAGAGCCAAGTGGCGTTTATGCCGTACATTTGTACCATACAGTACATTTGGCACCATCGCTACCAAACGCGTAAAGAAAAAATTTGCAGAAGTGGTTATGTGCAATAGTGTGATGTGAAGTGGAGTGGAGTGGAGTGGAGTGCTGTGAAGGCTTGCGCTGTGAAAGTATACACAATTTTGTAGTGTTGTATTGTTGGTGAATTAATAACAAATGTGAAAAAAAGCGGAAGCGTGAAGGAAGAAAATGAATAATGAAATGACAAGTACAAGGAAAATGAAAAAGAGAAAGTGCGAAGAGAACAAATTCCAACCCGCAACTCGTAACAGAGCGCCTGCGGGGTAAAATGCGACCAGCTGCTTCCCAGTGGCAGTGGCGTGAACTGCCCATCCCCCGCCAATGTCCACACCCCTCGACCCCGCTCCGCACCTCCTTGCTGCGCGTGCCGCCGCCCGCGCCCGCGCCCCACGTGCGCAACTAATTAGCGCCGCGCCGCCTCGCCTCGCCTCTTCTCCGGGCCGCGCTTCGGCGCTCGCCTTTGTCCCCGCAACTGCTCCCCACCTGCACCGCTCCCACTAGCAAATCCAACGATGCAAACGCGTACAGCAATTTTCAAATTCATTCAAACATCCTTTCCAAACTGGTGAAATAAATATTACCCGACTTCACAACCCAGAGATATTTGTTTTCTCTAAACACAAAGTTCTTTCTGATGTAAAGCTTACACAGCTTCTGAAGTAAACAACGAATGAACTAAACCATCTATTTTCAGCATAGAAGTAATACGGGACATTCGGTTATTCAAAAGTCATTATGAGGGCACTGACAAATATCGAAAGCTCTAACGTCAGTTCACTGAATACTAACTTTCTACTTCCTCGCGATCTACTTACGTAGTATTGACGAAGTATTCGTAATACAGCAGCAAAAAAATGGCGATTTTTCGACAGAAAAACTCGTATTGTGGGGCCCTGATATGAAAAAAGTGGATAAATATTATTTCTAGGGGTAGTAAATTCCTTGATACCGAAAATTTGGTTGACGGTGAAACTGCCTTACTCAGATCTTGAATGCGTCGTACACAAAAAGGGCTTCGATGTCACGCCGCACATAACGCTTGCAACCACACCGAGAGTGCAAAATAAGCGGATAGGACCACGGATAGAAAGAGAGCACGATTGCACTTACTGCATGTCCCCTAGAACTGTAAGATACGTTCTGCATTGAACGTGTAAGGCTTGAAATAATTATTTGTGCATCTTTTATTACGTCATTTCCGTACTCTAGGTCGCATACAACCTCGTGTAATCCACAGCGGCTGCGTGCGCAAAACAGTTTACCTGCCTACTTTGCAAGGCTTCAATTACCGACCGAGGGCGAAGGCCGTCGTGCATGACTGGCTCAGCTTGATCGCCCATGTGACTGCAGCGGCGGTGGTGGTGCATGCTAGGAGTATATATTTATTTCTTCCCGTTCGACTTTCGTCTTTCGGGGATTTTGACGCGTACAATGTTACATACAATGAATTTACTTGGCCGTCCTCAGGTCTCGGTATAACCCTTCACTATTTTTAAAATTTCATATTTGTATAACTTGACTTAGGGAAGTTTGCATTTATTGTTTAGAAGTGGAGAGGTGTGTTTTGTGGGAAATTGAGGAGTAATGAGCATGAAGGGCAGGGAAAATTAATCATTAGAAAGTTTTAGGTTGATCCCATTTTATTATAGACCGTTCTTCAATGTTTATATTTAAGAATAAAATTCAAGATCACATCACAAGTTTTAATGTCCTATTCGACAATGGTTTATTGTCTTATTATTTTTCCATTTCAATTGTCTTTAAAATCCTACGAACTATTTTAATAAGTTTAATATATTTAGATATTTTCCAACTAGCTCCATTCATTACTCTTAAATAATCCCCAATGAGAAATTTCTCGAGAAAGACCCAGGAAAATTAAATTAAAATTCAGTTTTAGATTCAACCTGATGTTGTAGTTAACATTGAAGAAATCTCTTCTTTGCTTTTTGTTTTCTTTTAAAAGAGTAACAAAAGCAAAATGTACCAATCCCATGCTTAATATCTTGGTTTTCTAATTTACAGTACTTGAAAATGTCAATAAACCATACCCAACCTTTGTACAATACAGAGAATTAAAATTACTGATATAACCATCTTGTATTCTATTCTTTGTCCAATAGAACAATTTAACTATAATATAAATTGTGATCAATCTAAAACTGACATTTTTAAATAATTCTTAGAGACAATTATTTAAAAATTATGGGTAAATTAACATTGAATAGATGGGATCAGAGGAGAAAGGGAATAACCACGAAGATATCGTACGTACCTTTCTTGATCACAAAGTGATCCGGGTTTGAATCTCAGAGTGCAAAGGATAGAGCATGCTGGCAGCTACGCTACAGGAGGCCCTTATTATAAACGCAAATTTTAAATACATTTCATTAAGAGTCACTTCATAAATGTGATTTATTTATAATGTCTCCACTACGAGGATTACGGAGGATTAACTGTAACAACTGACCGTTGAACTTTTTCAATCAAAATCGTGAATTATCCACTGGTATCTCTCAATTCAGACTGGACTTTCAGGAATAGAGAAGCCAAGGGGTGTAAATGATACTTTTCTAGTTATGTGAACACGAAATTCAAGATTAACACATTCCATGTCATTCTCTGTAAATATTTCTTTGTTCTACTTTGTATCTCAGCACCTGTCACGTTTTCACTTGTAATCCTTCGCCATACTATTTTTGAGGTCTTCACTTAATGTTTTTCCACAACTTCCACAGAAATTGCACTTACTCTCTGGCGCTCTGAATATCTCAATTCACGTTGCATTTCAAGCGATTTAATAGATTGTTTGCACTTCTTAAAAGGATCAGCTTTATCAGAATCTTCTCACTTAAAACCTTAAGATTCTAAAGAGGAAATCCTCTGATAGATTTACGAAACCAAATATTTGCACGTGGGGTGTTAGTAGAGCGATAAGGAGTTCATGCAAGAACACTGCGTTGAAATTCATACATGTGGGCCGACTGCCATACATCTGGCAATTAAATTAAAAAAAATTTCTAAACGAAAAATCGAATCCTTCAGACAATAGTTCAAAAGCAACATTAAACACCCAGGGCCCACCACACGTCAAGCGGACCTTCAAAAGTAAATTGATTTTTCTCTAATTGTAAAATATTGGAGATCCAATTGGGAAAAACATTTTAACGTGTTGTTTTTCGATGGACAGCAACATAAACCCCCCCGCCACCACCCATGTGCTCCTGGGCACGTAAGCTGCGGGCGCCAAGGCCGACCTTCAGAGAGCGCCGCTGCGCTGAGGGCATCGCGAGGCCGCGCCGCGCCGCTCGTAAAACGGAGAAACGTTCGCGAGCGCCCGTAGCGGCCATCGGCGCGAGGTTGTTAGCGGGTTGCGGCTGCGATTACGGGCGCGTCAACTTCTGTGACATCAGTACGGTCAATGAAATGCATGTTACTTATAACCCGGGACGTGATAGATGTCTTCACCAGCGGGGCACCGCCCCATCCAATTTCCTCACTATGTGGTAGTGTAGAGGATGTGTGTGTGTGTGTACGCGTGCGAGTGCGAAATGGGGAGGAGGGGACAAGGATCATGACGGAAAGATCGCGTGATGGATTGATATTGATCGAAGAAACCCTGTACAATTACCAACCGCCAGAATTGTCGCTATGAGGCTAGAATCCAAAATTCACTCTCGTGACTCGAATCCTAGGTCAGCCCGGTCAGCTACGTTAGAGCAACACCGGATGTCTGTTACGAGGAGCGGGGGCATCAAGGCGGAGCCGTGAAGCTGCGCTGCGAGCACTATGCAAGTGGGGCGGAGTTTGAACAGTTCCGTCTAAAGAGGAAACGCAGGGCACCACAGGGTTATGACTCCGATCCGCCGACGCATCAGCCACCGGTTCGCTTTGACGGGCTTTGCACCAATTCACTCGAGACTTCAGCCTATCGCTGCAATCCCTTTAAGGCCATTTATGGCCAATCACGCCTTGCCTTTGCGCGTTGGCGGAGATAGCAGTATGTACTGAATATTTCTGCAGGTGAGTCACGCCACGTGCGCTCTCCGCCGACCCAGGTGAGGAGCGCTGCGCTGCTGGGTTGTTGGGTGCCTAGCGCTGTCCGTGTTCCTTATGTAAGCAGGTATTTTTCTTCTTCTTGGGGCCACCACCAGCATCGTCTACTGGCGGCTTTCCCACCTTCGCAGGAACAATCATGGGATGCTGAACGAGTGGGTTAGTGCAAAATACAGAGGTGTCAACGTAGTGAAGAATACAATAACCACTCTTCTACACCACGGGCACCCATGCCTTACGTCACATTCGAGACAAATACCGGTCTCGTCTCATATTAATATGCGTAACAGTACACACAATTCCAGAATTAAATGGATAAATATCTAAAATCAAGTATATGATAAATTTAAAACAAACAAGGGTTAGAAAATAATTAGTTTTAAACCTGCAATTAAATTATAACAAAACCTTCAATTTTACCACTATCAAATCAGACTACCGTTTTGGCAGATTAAAACAAGTGATTAGGGAAAAGAATGATATAAATTCATTTCATTTTATTTTATATATTGTGACGACCCGTACGCTCAACCACGATGGGCCACAAGTTTATGCGATGATCTGTTGTCATACATAAAATTTAAAGGAACACACGTTGGTACGACAATCTGTGTAATGATCGTGATGAGCTTATTAGCTCATTAGAGGGCTGGGACCAAGCACGTAGGAGACGAGGGGCGCGTTGTACAAGTGCTGGCTTCGCCCGAAATAACGCCGGCTCGAGACATCTCAGAGAAATTGGAGGATTCTGGATCGGAGTACCATGCACATTCTAGACTAGCAAACGAATTGCAGACAATCGCATTCCCAATGTGACAAATGTGCGTTTATAAAAAAAGAAAAGGAAATATTAAAACATATGCGTTTACACACGTCATATAAGTCTAGATTTAGGTGTTACAGGCTATTTATGACCGAGTGCCGATGCCATCATCATTTATTGGCAACGGATTCTAAGAATTGATGGGCTACATTGCCTTGCCGTTGGCACGGCCCTTCGGCAATTGCACTGGGGAGCGTATTGCGAGACGCATCCGAAGGCACGTTGCAGGCAACCACTCCGGATGAGATGCTGCAACGAACGAATAGCTCATTCGCCGTGCGGAAATGCCGCAATCCCAAATCCAGGTCGGTCAGCAGAGGCCAGGCACGAACAGGGGACACGGTGGTGATGGCAAGGCCCAAAACGTGATCTCTGACTGACGCGAATCTCGTGTGCTTCTTATACGCTTCCAACCGTCACACGGCAACTGAGCGAATGTGCGACAAGTGACGCTAAATACGAGACGTCATTGATTGTAGTTGTAACGTACATAGCACAGTGAACTCGCGTGTATTATCGTACGACAAAACATACCGAGTTCATAATAGGAAGAAAAAGAAAAGAAAAAAAAAAAAAGAAAAAAAAGAAAAGACATCTGCGAGAATTTCAGTGAATGTCAACCTTGAATCTCTCTCAAACCTCTACGTCTCCTTGAATGCTTCTGCGCCGATATGAGCGCTCGCACCACACTTCTACTTTCCCCTCCTCTCCCGGTTCCCAGACCACCATGTGAATGCACGGCGAGTTCGTATTCGCTACTTCAAGTTTCTTCGAGAACATTCTATAAAACTCGGGAGATTATTCTGTGTACAGCTGTGTTCTCTCTCATTCTAACCTCGATACGAGAACATCTTATTGGATTGTGATCGCTCGCAGTAGAAGGAGAGGCACACTTGCGCATGGCTAATTGCATTGTAATAAAGAGCTCAGAGCCTTGTTTCTCGGCGGGTGGCGAAGTCGACTATTGTGACAAGTGGGGCGCCAACGGGAGGACGGACGGCTGAAGCTCTCCGGGGTGGTTCCATGGGCGCGACGGCGAGCACATCTGTAAGTTGCCATGTCCCCATTGCAATATTAAATTACTGTAAAAATCACAACTGCCTTTAACGTAGAGGGATCAGTGCTTTCTAAAACGAATAAAACAACCCTAATTCGACAATGTGGAACTTTGAAATGCTCCACAGAGAGCTTTAAATGCCCTTCCATCTACGTAGTTTTGGAAGAACTTACAAGCATGTAGACAGATGCAGATTCGCATATCGGCGGAATTGGTCAGGGCCTATTCGGCAAATTTTCGGGAGAACGAGGAGGATTGGTTCAATTTGATCTTGTACAGTCACGCTGAGGTACCGTTAGGACCTGTTAATCACGGGCTCGGGAGACAACGAAATTATTTAGACTTCAATCAATTGCGTATATAATGTAAGAAAAATCGTCGTACGTCTGCTCGTTAATTTTATTAAATGAGCTATGCCATTACACCACGGAATTCATTTTTTAAATAACCGATGTATACATTGCGATCGATTCGCCCTCGTGTGCGATATCATTTCGGTTGTATCTCACTGACATAGTTTTTCTAGGATTCATTGCATAGCGACAATTATTATATAATGTCTTTGAAATGTAGCGACTTTATTACGGCCATACATTTCCCTGGCTTCTTTAGGTTTTCCAGGTTTAACAACAATTTTTCCGGATTGCCATATTATATTAATTCAAAGAAATTTAAAACACTTCTGACACTTTCTTGCTATAATTACGAACACACTTTGAAAATAAAAATACTGGGACCAAAATTCTTCTAAGAATTAATTTACTAGAATTCCCTAAATTATTGATCCTATCATTATAGTCAAACAGTGAGCAAACCTGCAGCGGCGGACAACACTACTTCAAGAAGGGGTTGTGACATTTAGAGAAACCGCAATAAAATTGTTAACTTCAATTTTTTAGCATTCGAAAGGAAAAAGTGCTTTCTACGATTTCGATTCAATGCACAGTCGATACTGACCCTTCGATGCTTCAGTACAGCAATTTCTCACTAGATCTTTTAAATATTTCCCACGGAATTATAACGAACCGATATTTTCCGTCTTTTCCAGAGAATACAAATTTCCCTGACAATTCCCAGTAGGCCCGTTTATCACCATCGTGTTTAAACACGAATGCATTTGGTCCACAACTATCTTCAGGCTTGGTGTTACGATGGTTTGTCACCGATAGAAAAAAGAGCAAAGTTCATTGGGCACAAGAGCCTAGCTCTGATTCCTCCCAGCTCGCATCGTGGTCACCACGCTTTCCAGACCGAGCCGAAAGAAAAGCGATCCCGCATGTCATTTTCAAAGCCATAGCCCTAGCATGCATGTACTTCTCTATGGAGAAGCGCCACCGTTTATGAAGAAGTGAAAACGAACTCCCGCGTCGCCTTCAGGGGGAGAGGTCATATAGTGGGGGCGGCAGGGGCGGCCCGCCCCAGTCGGCGCATTCAAGGAGCGGCAAAATTTCACAATAAATAATAGAACCCAAACGGTTGCTAAAGCGAGTCCCTTTTGATTTGCTGTTCTGTCGACTGCTATTGCCTATTGAAAATACAAATTGTAGTTTTTTGCAACAACTACAGCCGCAACTTCTACCGCTGTCCAGTCAAGCGATAGTGTCTTCGCCTTCACTTGTTGCCGGACAGTCGGTCAATAGTGCAAACAGTGAAAAGCGAAGTTTTTTCAAGAGCTCATTCTCAAAAGCCTGATTTCAATTCTTCATCGGTGTCTCTTTTAACCATTATATTATGTTGAAGAGGACATTACAAGCTATTGTTGTAGGGTCATGTAATTTTGGAGCCCATCGATTCGAGAGGGCAGGAAAAAGGAAGAGGTCACAGACAATATCAGAATTTAATTCTAGGGAAGTCGAAAAGAGATACATTTAAGAGAATTCCCAAGTTCAACAAGCAGCAAAAGGAATATTTCACTTCCAGTGAGAGCGAACGTGTCCTCTGGCTCTTCCGAATTGGAAATTCTACCGCCTCCCTCCCACATTAACAAGATGCAGACAGCATGTATTGCAGTGTAAAATTTTAAGAGGGCTATAGGAGAATTATGTGCCTAATGTGTTCGATCTGGGCTCAAGAAGAACGTGCGGGTGTGAAAAAAGATGCTTATACATTTGATTTTTGTCGCGCTATTATATTTAGACTATGTACAATGCATACAAGACAATTTCTTACGTAAAAGGTGTTGAAATTGTATTTTTTGTAAAATTATGCCGAGTTTCGTCTATTTGCAGTTGTTTCAATTATTTTTATAATTGTGTTTTAAAGTTCCCGGTGGGCTCACGTGAGGAAACCTTTGTTAAAAATCCACAAAATGTAAGGTTTACGAAAAAACTTTATTTTTAAACTTCTTGACCAATAATTTTAAGTAGAATACAATATTTGTATTACTAAGCAAGGTACGCATTGCGAATATTTTGATTTTGTTCTTGGATTGTTTATGACTAATATTGGGTATGAATGACTTCTATCATATAAAGAATAGTGTTCAATATTGTGTAATACCGTCTGCAAATTAATTACAGTACGGATAAGTCCCATCAGGGAAGTCTGTGAGTGATGCTTTGAGAATTCAAAGAACGTTCCATGATGGGTCGTCATTCGCCCAATTCACATTAACTTAATCGTATGTATGTTTGTGCTTTCCAAACTGTGATTTTAGTGCTTGTATTGTTTCTGACTAATATTCAGCGATAATTAGCTTTATCACAAAGAATACGTGATTACATTAAGAATAAGTGGTATATATGTATACATTCGACTATGTGAGTAATAAATATTTTATTTACGATTTTTATTTATGTAATTGTACATTTGACTATCTACAATGTTGTTAAAACTTTAATTTATTAAAATTTTAACAAATCAGAAAAAGTAAATTTCGGTAAAGAGCGATACATGTTAAATTTATTAGTAATTATTTTGAACTGTTCGACGATACTTACGTTTACATAACCACTTAAATTGAAATATCTAAATAAGGGGGCGGCGAAATTTCCCTCCGCCACCGTATATAGAGCAACGCAGGCCAATTAATGACACACACAGAGCGCCGTGGAGCTCTCGATTTTCACAACATGGCGCTTTGGGCAAAAGGATGCCCGCCAATGACGCCGCACGCTCCCGAGAATGCCTCACATCGCAACGTGACGCTTCGTCAAATGTCGACTCCAAAAGCACCCCACTTTACGAACCATTATTAAGGAAGTTATTTTAGGAAATGGACGTAAGCAGCGGCCAGTACACGTGAACATGTCGTAAGGGAACGGGGGTTGAGAGACGCGAAAAGGAGAAGGGTGGTGAAGACAGAAGGACGGGACGGTCGTTTCGGAGGAATTCTTTCCGCGAAGTCAACTATTTTTGTCAAAAGTATAAGAGGAACGAGGTTTACGGCAATTTATAAAACGTGGCGTTCACTCGAAACAGCTTTCTACGCCCTCGAAAAGGACGTTATCAAATCGCATATTTCGGGAGGGCGGTACAGAGCGGGACGCTAGGACAGCACGCGACGGGACGGGACGGGACATACCTTGGGTGAAAACTAAAATACTTCGATTTTACACTATTGATAAAATTAATTATCGTTCCAGACTAATAAAACATAAGTTAAACTATGGCGACACCGGATTACTTTAGAGTCAGAAAAATAAAAACTGTGTGGTCCATTCTTTCGAGTTAATGGTCTACGTTTGGCTATCCCTTTGCTTAAGAGAACCTCTTGAACAAAAATATATTACTGCTCTTCCCAGCAAGCCAATATTTCCCAGCTACAAAGTATTTACTCTTGAACTTAATCCAACAGTACACCTGATAGACCTAGATGAAAGGGCCAAAACACGCCCAAAACAATATCGCAAGCAACACAACAATGCTATAATGGAGAACAAGGGGAGTTACGGTTGTTCCCAATGCCGACACCCCTTGGGATGTTGCGAATCGATAACACATTTAGCACCTATCCTAACAACAAAATATCGATACTCTGCCTTGACTAAACTGTGCAACAAGACGCAGCTGCGAGTTGCCTAAAGAATCGTCACCCCATTCGCTCGCTCTTAAGAGCGATAAACAAATGCGTTGACGAATATCCAGAACTCTGACGGCATCTTACGTAGACGGTCAGCTCACAAACTTCGATCAATCTAGTTTCTAACTAGCGCAATATCAACGTTTTCCCGACAGACACCGTCTGAAGAGTTCTGAATGAAGCTTCCGCCTAGGCGAATCCGCGGTGTCCGTAAATCCAAACCATGCGCATGGGATTACAAGTGCGCGTCGAAGCGGCATTCATCACAGGGCGCCGAGCTTCTCCTGCGGTCCGCCCCTCGCCTCCCTTCGCAGCGCCTTTCGCCTGCCAACGCCGCACTTCCAAAGAGACTCATTACCCACAACAATGGACTTAGTATATGTCGCTTCGTCGGAGTTTAGTACCCGAACACTCAGTCACAGACTGCAATACACTCTGTGATTAGCAATCCAACAACAAATCGCAGGCGCCACGTTGCTGCTCCTGACGCCGGAACGCGAGGGCGGAAGCGCCAGCGGACGCGCGCCGAATGACAATGACAAACTTACAGTCTTCATCATTTCTACATCTCTGAGAGCTATAAAAGTAAAATAATATTTTATTCCTGGGCAAGCGAGTTCATTTTTATAACAGCCTTCTCCACAATTCACCGTATCTTTGTAGTCCACATCACAATACACTTCATTTTTCTTTCTGTACATTACTATAAAATTTTACAATATCACGATATCAGACATACATTGCATGATACGGGAGGTGTAACAACAAAGGAACGTTGACCAAAACTTGTGATTCACTACTGACCTAAAACAAAATTTTATAATTAAAAAACAAGACATTAGGACTGTAAAAGAATCGTATTTTTCGTCCGACAGAAACTCGCCGAGATTCCCCGTGAAAAAAAACAGCATATCGAAAACCCTGGGCGTGGACAGGATATGTGCTAGAGGGGGTAAGATTATTGCCAATGATCAAATATCTCCAACGGGGTAACATTTTCTTTCTAGGAGGAACAATACTTTTCTTAGAGAAGGGGAGGATGATGCTTAAACAAGATTTACATTGCTAAATAAAGCTAATACGATTCTAATATTCTCAAATCTGAAATGGCAAGTGGAGACATCCGATCTACTTCCTGTACATTGCAGCTCCCCGTGCATACCCGTACTGTTCCGTAATGCGCGACGCTCAAAGTGATTCCGACATCCCCCGCAATGACGCAACATTGACCATTATTATTTCCTAGCATAACACTTCGGCAAAATAGAGAAGGTTATATAATTCTGTAAGGGAAAATGGCGATTTTCCGGCAGAAATAAGCCCAATACGGAAAAGGTAGATAATTATCGTTTCAATGTGTAACATGAAACAGATAAACGATTCCTAGGGTTCTGAGAAAGTCGCCAACACATGACGAAAGAATTCATGCCTTACTCGGGTTTCGAACCCGCAGCCTATGGTGTAACGCGGTGTGACCAACCTGTCCCGAGACTAGGTGTCAGGTCGACCAGTTACATTTATAATTTCCTTCAAATCTTCATATACTTGTCTGTTTCCCTACAAGCCTACCACGCTCCCCACCCCACCCCGAGGACACTTATCACATCTGAGAACTAACATACACGAATCTGTAAATGAAAGCTGAATTTCACAAGTGGTTCTCTGAACCAAGGAACCACACTGGCACGTGTCGCTCCTGAAATGCTAAGATACACCACGAACTAATTGGAGTTTCAATATGGTACTCCGCTACAAATCAAGAAACCGGGAGAAGTGGCCCAAGACATCATCTGGTGTCACTCTAGTGTCTCTAACCGGGAGGCCCGAGGTTCGAGTCCCGTCGCTGGCAGGATTTTCGACCCTAGTTTGTTAGCTAGGTCGAATTCAGTCGCTGTCTGGAGGAGAATTCTAGCGGCCAGCTGCTCTGATCGGTAGTTCTCCGTGGTTTTACCGATCAACACCGGGCGAATGTCGCGGCAGTATCCTAACAAAAAGGTCGATCTTTCCTTCCTCTTCCTGTCCTATCCTCACTCTCTTACTTCATAGACTTACACTCACATGCACTACTCTACCACACATGCCGAAAGACCAGTCGGGAGCACACAGCTTGTGGCGGCTGGGGCGGTGGCGCCGGTGGAAGACTTGGAGGGCTTGGGAAACCCCCGCTAGCCGACAGGTCGGTCGGCGCCGGATTTCACCATCCAGCGGGGGAACATCACCGCCACATACCAAGGAGAAAACATGCTACACTTACGGGATTAATGACCTAAGCCGCTCACACGTTTGGAATCCCTAATCAATCAAATCAAGAAAACGGCGTCTCCAATATACTTTTCACCAGAGGGAAATGAAGCTTAATTTAGCAACACATTAATATCAAAATGTTAATATACTCACGTAGAAATATACTGTTTACTTCTGCTTATACTTACCTGAAACAAAAGATATTACAAATTAAAACACACTTGTTAACTTGAGTATTCGAACAAAAATGCAAAGGTAAGGCAATAAATAATAATAATAATAATAATAATAATAATAATAATAATAATAATAATAAATATAAGATCCAAATTTAGGCAGATTTTAGCACCTGCACAAGAGAAACGTAGCTCCAAGAAATAACTAGTGTCACAACAATGGATCTCACTGTCTCGTGTTATTTGTAATTACGCTATATGAACCCACAGTAGTGTTTTCAACCAGCAAAATTTGTTTTTCTTCAATTATAAAATAGGTGGACATTGTGCATTGCCATCCGCACGTTAAGTAGATCTTAATTAATAACCATTAAAAAAGACGGTTGCCAAGACGACTGTCTGGGCAAATGTATTTCACGCTTGGGGGTGAAATACTGTATTCCACGGTTGCAACGGCTTTACCAACCTACATAATATACAAAAAGACAGAAACACAACAGTTCATTTATATCAAACTACTTTTGTAACTCGCCGGAATCCGCGACAACACGAAACTTTACACCAACTGAAATGGCGCTGATCCGATTTTCGTTGAATGCTCTAAATTTTCGAAAACAAAAATTCGGCTTCATCCTACAGCTATAACATTTTTTAACAAAAAAGGTCACGTGCGATTTTCTTTTCAAAATATGAATAGTTTAAGTAATTTTGCGTAAAATAGATATTAAAAAGATAACTTTCTCAAAAAACGGGACTATTTTTCCTTTTAACTATTTGAATATTGCTTAAGGGGCTGAATATCACTGATGTAATCTATTACTTTTTAAAAAATGTCACAAAAATAAGTTCAACTATTATTATAATACGAAACCATTACAAACATTAGGAGTAAATGCGCGCGGTTGTAGCCCCGCTGTTTTTGAGAGAGAAAAAGCGCCGGGCGCCAAGCGATGCAAATGTCAGCGGTCGAGCCAAGCGCACTGGACCAGAGCCGCCGCCCTCGCGTCGCGGCGCCTCACCTATTGGCTGCGCGCATCGCGTCCTACCGCGGGAAAAGGAAATAACGCCGCCCCCCTCCATCGCTAGTAGGAGTGGGAACCCCACAAGTACCATTCGGAACAGACATTCTCAAAAATGTTTACAATTATTTCAAGTGTTATGATGAATTTGAAAACGATTTCGGGTTTTGGGTAGGGCGTAATGTAGGTTCGTATAGTATTCGTTCACTGAATACATATGATTTTAAAAATAAACAAAGTAGATATTATTCCAATATTCTCAAAATCCAAGAAGAATCTTACAAGAATCACGTGGGTGGGATTTGGTTATTACTCGTACAATTCTTTTTTGTAATCTAAAAGTCTGGGACCTATAAGATGTATTTCCCTAGAATATTATTCCCTAGAATACTCAGGCGAGAATGAACATTCGCGAAATACACCCAACGAGCAGTATGAAGGCTGACCGAATTTGAAAGAATTCATCTTTCTTTCCTTCCGCCACGGCTCACGTACATTTTCTTTTGACGTAACCACCTCTTTCCAGCATTTTCCTTGTATAATTTCCACATGTATAACTTGTTTGTGTTTTCCATTTTCTCTCTCCTTTTGTTCCTTTCCTTCGTCTCCTTTCCTTTCACGAATCGGTCACCTCGTAATTAACTCAACGCTATATGCGAGACATTAATATTATATGTTACGGGCGCATTCCAACTCCAGTTAAATCATGTGAAAGCTCAGCGAAGAGGAAAACGTACCCGCGACAGCCGCTCGCCCAGACGCTGCTTGCAGTAGACCCTGTTCGCCCGCTGTCAAATATTTTTTCCTCGTGAAATCGATAAAGCCATCACAAAAAACGCTCTCAGTTTTTAAAGCTAATAAACAACGCGGCCCGGCAGAAACAATATTGTACATATCAGCGGGATTTAAAGCCACGAACATAAACGAATTACGGAATGACCGAACAATAAGCGTCCTGTCCCCTTGCGTTAATAAAAACTGGATTCCACACGTCGTCGGTCTTATTTCCATAGGGTTCCATAGCGAACCGTTCCCGGTTAAATTCGCACGTCCATCCTCGTAAGCAATACCCAGGCGCTTCTTATTGAATATTAAACTTCTCCTTTGCAGCGGCAACACTTCTGTAATACGTAACAAGATGGGTAAGTAATCGGTCGAGAAAGTTTCCGATACTTTTATCTATCTTCAAACCAATGATGTAATTGAAGGGTTCTTTTATATGACGCAAATATACGCCACGTATGCTTACTCTTCCCAAGGAATGCATTCTAAGACTGCGCCGTCAACCATTAAGGCTCAAAACCACCATCTTTACTATATGGGTTATAATCCTACGAATCGTCGAGCCTAAATATTACACGATTTTTGGGCGTACCTTATGTTAGTACGAAACGGTAAAATGGCAACTGATTTCACAACGGAATAAAAAATATTACACATCTCTTATCACTTGCCTGGGCGACGAAGACCTATACTAGTTTCTTTCGACCTAGCCAATTGTTGAAACAATCATCGAATTCCGATGATCCAAGAACCAAACCAAACACGTACGCACCCAACCGTCTCCGAGACATTGGCCCAACAGCCCGCGTGCCATCAGGGGCCTTCACTGGGAGTAAGCGGAGCCCGAGTCCCCTCCCCCGCACACAGCCCGACGGCGAGGGAGGTTCCGGCGGAGTTTGTGGCCCGGAATTTATTATTGCCGGGGACGAGGGCGAGGGCGAGAGCGAAGTTGCGGGCGCGTGCAAATCCCCCTTTAGCGCCGCCTTAATGTAATTAGATGCATTCAGGCCTCGTCCGCCCACCCGCCCACCGCCCGGCCAGTCCGACGGAGCCACTGCAGACGCCGCCCTCGCCGACTATCGACGTTTGCGCTCGGCGCCACCCACGCAATATAGCAAGAACTGCAACGAAACGCCCCCACATACATACGACATACGAGATGTGTATCAAGGACAAAAAGGCGATGCGGGAGTACAGCTATAGATTCAAAGGCCATGTAGCTTGCCAAAAATAGGTGGAGAGTTTACTCCGTATGATAGCGCTCCTCCATCGGGCGAATGCCGAAGAACAAGCGCTACGCGACGTCGAAAAAGGAGAGGCAGGTGGGAAGGCGACGTCCCGGAAGGGGTGACAGGGGATAGCGATCCTTCCCCGTCACGCTCCTTTTCACCTGTCTATTACCTTTCGGGGGCGCTGTGTTCTTACATCTTTACACAGGTAATTGGATTCTAACCCGGCGCGCTTGAGCAATACTCAAAATTCAAATGGGACGCGTAATTGCTTCCAGGTGGAGCTGAGCGCGAGCGCCGAGGCGGAGGACCAATGATGCCTCTCCACCCAGGAGGCTTTCGCCCATCGGACGGCGATTCAACGGCGCCTCCCGTCTCCGCTGCCATTGCAGGCAAGCGCAGCGTGCAGCGTTTCTTGCCTTGGCGTTTCGATTCCCGCTGCCGCCCGCCGTGGGCGCCGTGCTGCGTGCGGTCGCCAGCGCTGCGAGGGCGGGCGGGCGGTCGATAGTGGCGGGGGCGAGAGGCGCCCCGGGGCGCCACCAGGCCGCGCGTCTCAACTCACCGGAGCGGCGGCGGGGCTGACCTTTGCGGGAGGGTTGAAGATCACGGGCCGTTGGCGATTGGAGCTATTGCAGGGAGGCAGCCATTCGATTCGACCTGCCTCAAGGACGGGGACACGCCAATTCAAGCGCTTTCTTATTCCGCTTTAAATCAACACACGGAGGTGGTTCTACCAGCAAGAAACGCGCAGATCTCTTTCGGAGGCAACCGATGGTCTTTCTAAGAAAATGTTGGACGAATATTTTCATAATAAAACTTGTATTTTTCCTTTCTCGTATATGTACTTATACATGAAGTCGTGTGAGTAGAATACAAGAAAGGCAAAAGGGTGCGGAAAATGGATTTCCAGATTTTAAAGGAAAACAATTTTGGAAGGCTCCTAATATCGAGAAAAGGTGTCCGTTGGGTCTGCCCGCCTGTCAAAGAGTAAATTATTACTAGCATTTTTTTTTCAAAACGCATTTACCCCGATTAACCTTTTTCGCAAAACTACATTATTGGCGATCCACTTTTTTTTTTCAAATGAAAATTTGATGTCGATAATTAGATTCTTAATTAATTCACATTTAAAAAAGTAGTTTCCGCGTAATTTGAGTAAAATATAGGTAATATTAAATACAAGATTTTCTAAACAAGACTCCATAGGTTTTGTTGGAACTTTTTGTTACAAATTTTGTACAAAATGCTCTGTATAACATGACATAACTCCTTTTTTGTGTATTCTTTTGATTTTTCGATTATTTCACAATGTAATTTTTTTAAATATCTTTCACGGCGTTAATAATTATATTAGATACATTATTGCATTTGTGAGTACAAATGCTTTTAATTTTATCTTATGAAATTACTCGAAAATTCAAATGTTCTGTGAAAATGAGCTCAAAATTTGACACAATGCATTTCTAAAAATGGGCAATGATATTCTAATTCATATTTATATTCTACTATTAGGCGATTGAAAATTGAGACTATGTGAAAAAATTAACGGTTTTTCTGTAAAATAATTTCTCAATACAAATATTGCAAGTAAAGTAGTGTTGTCACCGAGACGTTCTCTGAATACGTTGCACAATATTTTCTGAAAAGTTAATTTTGAAAAAATAGTTATTTAATGAGTTCGGTTGTGTTAGATTTTAATTTGTTTGCATTAATGCTGTAGAAACGAACTGTGTCGAAACGTAAACGAATAGTAAAATACAGCATTCATACTGTTCATTGTGTATATTTCACTAATGTACATTCCCGCCTGCGACATGCTGTAATATTCTAGGGAAACACATCCGTCAGTGACAAGTTGTACAAATAATCAAATCCCTCCTACGTGATTCTTGTAACTATCTTTATTAAACTACGAATTTACCACTGATTTGCCTCTTGATTACAAATCAGTGATGTTTTCAAAAATGACTTGTGTGAGAAATGACAAGTGTGAAACAAATAAAGGATAAGAGAATTCAAATGTCTGTGAAAACTAGGTCAACCTGAAATGTATTTTAAAAACCAATCTCATGTTATCATGACTGCGCTCAGCAATGCTTATGGACGAGACGTCTCGGGACCACACAGCTCAATATTTATTCCAATATTAAAACATGCACTGGTCAATGGTACAAGTACAAAGATAATTTTTTTTTGCTTTTACAATGATTTATAATAATAGTTAAATAACTAAAATACAATTCCATTAATAATAATAATAATAATAATAATAATAATAATAATAATAATGATTCCGGTATAACTTTTAAAAGGTGTTAATTATATATTGTGAGTTAATTAAAGAAAAAATGATTTATTTCCGGAGTTTTG
The DNA here is from genome assembly GCA_011170035.1 of Teleogryllus occipitalis. NCBI lineage: Eukaryota > Metazoa > Arthropoda > Insecta > Orthoptera > Gryllidae > Teleogryllus > Teleogryllus occipitalis. The sequence goes on from BLKR01000026.1 coordinate 564,033, forward strand.
GGTGATAAATTAATCTAGCTTTTGTACATCTAGCTATAATTATGTTAGCATATTTTCCTTTACTTTTGTTTCTTTTAATATGCAATGCTAACAGTTTATAAGCAATAAAGAAGTTTTAAGTAAAACATTTATATTTTAAAAAAATGTTAAATCTTATTTATACTGCCTATTTAAAACAAAATAAAGCACATTTTGTCCCTTTTATAGCATAATTTAGGCGCCCGAAATGTTTGTTTTAGATGCGCGAAAACTTAGAAGACTATTCATTAGCGTTGATTCATTTCGGGTGTGACCTTTCTCACTGCCCCCTTTTCAAAAATCCAACAGAAGGAAACTTTTACCCCACGTCACTTCTTTCACACCTTCCCCATCCGATACTCCGACAGCCGCTACCCCGAACACCGGATGCGAGGACAACACTCCGGCCACAACTCTGCAAATTCCCATCGATGATCCAATTAATCGGCGACGACGGCGGCTCAGCCCACAGCGGATCGCAACGAGCAACAAAGGAGCAACGCGCGGCGAGACGAAGAGGTAGCCTAAGGTGCAAGTTGGCAATTCCTTCGCGCCCGCGGCGAGGAACGAAACAACTGAAGCGGTTTCGAACAATGGAAATGACAACCATCGTGCCGTCCTCTCTCGGGAAAAACACGAGAATAGCGTTCTGCGCACTGCGAGGGTGAGGAAAACTTGTAAGTACAGCCGAGAGAAAGTCATTTAGAAAAGGTTTCAACATAACGGGCGGTATGGATGAAACAGAAGCATTTGTTCAGAGTATCTTCTCACAAGCATTTATTCTCAGAATATTCTTCGACCAATGAGCATTTGTTCAACTTCGTATGAAAAAAAAATATTCTCCGACTGGATTTTCAAGGCAAATTGAGAATATTCAGCTGATGCGATTTTGTTCCCATTCGCCCTGTTATACAACTTGTTTTAACTTATCTCGTTTGCGTGCTGCCGGTGCCGTTGTTTATGAAATCTACCGTCGTTATATTGTGAGGAATATTTTTAGAATTCAAGCTTCAATTTCACGCGTAGTGGAGCAAATAAAATTCGGAAGCGTTGCTTCAGTTCCCTAAAACATCTCCCTCTGATAAAATCTTCGCGAGGAAAATGAACTACGTGTTATAACCCCTTTCTGATTATGAACGTCGTAATTCAACATGGACAATATCATAACCTTCATTTCAAATAAGCAATGCATTGGAATTGTTAATTTTTATTATTTCGTATTTTCATATTCTGGAGTCTTACGCCGATTCAGAACGGTAAACATTCACACTAGCAGTCCTATTCACATTTACCTGCATTAGATTTTTACTTGAATATTATTTTCTATTAATACACTCATCCCCTAATATCTTAGTTTTTTTTAATACGAATGTGCGTATAATACACGGACGCAGAGAAAATAAACGTGTTTTTGTTCTGGCACTTAATTTTTTATTGGTTTCTCTTCCTATTGTGTAAATTTAATTCATAAAGGGCTTTTCTAGTACTCCGTCCATAACCTCAACAACGATTTTTTGAAAGTGTTGTCTATCTGGAAAATGCACAAATCTCCACCAACATCTCAATGAAAAGATCAAGATTATCTACTCACAAAAAAATACTTTCATTTTCGTATCGTATCGACGAATGCCACATCTAGTTTCCATCGTCCCTTGACTGAAAACATGCGTTGCGACGAATTTGACATCTCTCCGAAAGTCGTAAAAAAATTCTGCAAGTTCTATTCCATCGCCGTACTTCTTTTAGTTTCTTATATTCACGAGCAAAGCCATTTCTTAATAGATCCCTACTTACAACAAAGGTACGATAACCTAACTTTTAAAAATGAGACACTTCAATACTCAGATATGCTCACGAAAGGAGTAAATTCTCGGTTTTTATTCATACGGATGTGAGCCTATGCTCTACTGAAAGGAGAAGTGTCTAGGAAAGTGATTATTTTCTCAAGTTTGAGAATTGACTCATTTTTTGAGTATTTTAGAACTTTTATTCATACGCTACCGAGCATCAACTCGGAAAACGCGAGTAAATAGCATATGCTCATTTTTACTCATACCACCCACAGTTATTGTATTGGCGCGTGTAACGAATTTAAGGGTCTGACCATAAAAAAAACTGTCATGTTTGTGAGGGATGTAGGCAACCCAGTACTAATCATTTGGGACTTGGCTCCATAAATGAATGGGTAAAATTTCGATTGACAAATTTCTTCAAGTACCAGGTGAATTATGTAGTACACGAGAGTGAGAGTTTCAATATAAATAGAACATGAATGTGTTTCGACTCACTACCTATCTAAAATCGTGTCTAGAACATAATTTAGGATGTGATTTAGGTATTGAAGAAAGTTATAACAATCGTGCATGTTATATTCGTTAAATAATCGTACGTGTTATAATCCATGGGGTAAATGGACAATTTCGCATTTTTATCACTGATCTGGATGAGAAATGAGTGGAATCGGCATATGTGATCTTCACCAAATGATCTGAAAAATGTGAAAAGATTCTACATTTTTGTTGCATTTCAAGCACCTGGCCAAGAGAACAGGCAAACATCCGCCACAACACCAGCGTCGCCACGCGGCCCCGGACAAGATGACGACCGTCACCGCGAAGGAGCTAAATTGCCTTAAACGGTGGCCAACGTCGGCATGGGGCCAGAAATGCAGTTAAATATAATTTGCTCCAATCTACCGCAGGGCGTCGGGAACCCAATGCGCCGTGAGGCGGGCAAACGACCGAACGACGCTCTCCAGGCCCCCTGCCGCCGACCCCTCCACTCACCCACTCGACGAACGGGGTTCAAACCTCGGCGAAACCTGTCCTCCTACGTTCTACACAAAGTTTTCTTGCCGGGCGCTGCGTTTGCCACCCACGCAGTGGTAGAGCGTAAGATGAAACACGTACATTCTGCCTACTCTTCAAATAAATTTTAAAAAGTCAAGGGAACTGTTTATACACACATACAGTCCGATATTTTTCACAGCCTATCCATCCAAAATGTAAATATAATATTTTTATTTACGTTTCTATTCGATTATTCTCTTTTTTCGATATCTATATTTGATTGTAGTTCCTCGGTTTATTAGTATGTTTTTCTGTTCTCGGCTATCTCCCAAATTACCCGTCTTCGGGGGAAACACCTCCACGATTATAGAAAAATTATCCTTAATAATAATATTAATATGAATATTAATAATAATAATAATAATAATAATAATAATAATAATAATAATAATAATAATAATAATAATGAACTGGTGAAAGGTCTCCCTTTAGAGGATTTCAGATGACACTTCCTTAATAATAACTGAAACAGGGCCATATAGTTTTCCATACCGGCAACGTGTATTCTTATACGTACTCATTTAGTATTTGAACCTTCCGTAATAATTCATAACAAACTGATTGACATCTTCATTAAATAAAATGTTCTACAGACGTTGCAGCTTATATTACAAAGACGAAACCTCTTATGGCGTAAATAAACAAAAAAACAACAAAAAAAGAGCAATTTAAAAAAATCTCATTTACACCTTTCAATCCAAATTAACATACGTCAATTCTTCAACTGATATCAGCTTTCTTTTTCTTATAAAAAAGTTTATTATCTAGTAACAAATATGTTCTTTCTTTTTTTTTAATAACAAAAATGTCCTTCAACTTCCTTTTATGCTGCGGTGCCCTGCATATTTGGCAGAGAACCTTGCGTATTTCTTCTGTCTCATCTGCCCCCGCGCTACTACATCATTTACTTTCTCGACTACTGCTTACGCAGTGTAGAGAAAGTACTGCAATGCTGCGAGAAAAACTCTTATTGCCAGATCCTGGTAGTGAAAAAGTGCATAAATCTTGTTCCTATAGGTAGTAAATTACTTCCAGTAGCACGTTGTGCAAAAAGAATTCGTGTTTTGTGTGTCCAAAACACCGAAAAATTGAATAACGGCAAATCACCTCTCAGTGAAAAAAGCTAGCAGCTATATCGTAAGAAAGATCTTCATCAAAAACTATATTCCCCGATTCATCGGACTGATGTCATGGTCCCTTAAACTTTAAACGTACATTTTGGTTTTGGGTGATACATGAAGTCTCCATGGAGGAATATAAAAGGATGTTTCAAAATATTACCGCACACTGAAAGCTTCAAGCAATATAAAATTATTACCCAATGTCAATGCATTTCTTCACGCACAATTAGGATAGCATCCTAACTAACGCAATTTTGTCACTTCTGCACAAAATTGTTTTTAATCCATTTCGAAAACTACCAGTCGGAAGCACTATCAAGTACATTGTTAATAGTACGGCGAAAGGCTATTGCCAACAGTATGAAGACATCGAACACGACTGCTTAGGTTTACTGCCCGGAAACGTTTCTAATTTCTTCATCACTCAAGTTTTCATCATCTAAAGCGTAATAGTGATTTCGATCCGTAACAATTAAAGCAACTAAGATGGCTGCAAGGGCGATGCCAAATGTCTAAATGATAGTGAAGCATAAAGGTTCCTTGGTATTTCCATTCATCGTTCATTATTTATGCATTTAGAGTGGGAAAGATTCCGGAGCTTAACAATACGTGCCCAGATTGTACTCGTTTCCTACATCACAAAGTTTTTAACTCTTCTTTGACATCATTTAGTGCAATATCACATATTTCAAACTGGTTTCGTAATACGTAATAGTAAACGGAAAGAAAACTGTTTCAATGCAGTTTTTCACTTCAAATAAACAATTCCATACTCCACTGAAAATGAATCACGTGCAATTGATCGATGTTAAGGCAACAAAATGTTTGCGTGTCTCAATACAGTCAAACCACAAACGGAATTCCATTTATATGGATTAAGCACAAAATTAAGTTCATTTTGCTATGCGTTCAGAATTGTTTCGAATTCAATCAGCCTTCATATTGCTCGTTGTGTTTATTCCGCAAAATCATTCTCGAACGAGATACGGCATAATATTCTGGGGAAATACATCCTATAGCTCCCAGACTTTTAGATTACAAAGAAGAATTGTACGAATAAGCATATCCCACCTCCATAATTCAACTTTTGTAAGGGTTAGGGTAGGAATTCCAGAATTTAAGAAAAGGTGCACAAGACATTTATCCTCATAGTACTTCACACAATTTTTATCTGTTTTTGACGTTCAATACAATAAAAGTAAATGAAACCAAATCAATAGCAACAGAAAACGTAAACTGAGCGTAAGAAATTCGCCTTCAGGAAAAGTGGTCAGTCTGGCATTAGTTGATTCTCCAATATCACGTTGTAGGTTCTATACCACTATGTAGTTCTCCAGGGAAATTTCCTTGGCAGAAATCCGTGATTCTGGTGTGATATTGTCCTCCAATCTGGACTGCATGCGCCAGACATTTAAGAGACTTCCAACACTGGCTCTTGTGCTGTTTCGTGCTCGCGGCGCGGCGTGGCCGTGCGTAGTGTGCTTGGCGGCGGCGCTCGGCTGTCGAAGCGTCTGGCGCAAACGAAATGACGCTATCAGTCGTGGCGAGCCCTTTCCACTTTCCACCGCCAGACGACGCTGCCCACGGAGGAAGCGGCGGAGGATGCGGGCGCGCGTCCTTCCGCTTGCAACCATCCACTCCCCCTACATGTGGCATACGGAATAACACCATCCTTAACAGCTTTCCTTTATTAATGAAAATATCAAGAATCCCACACGTGTGGGAATCATTTACGTGTTCTAACATCCTTCAGAAGAGCAAATTTACTTCAGAATATTTGTTGTCCATTTCAAATAAGAACGTATTTAGAAGGATTTTCTTTACAAATCAGTATTTATCCTTAGATATACATAATTATTATTTCTGCAACAATCTTTTTTCTGAAAGATGGTGGAAAATGTAATAATGGAATCAGTAATCAGTAATTCAAATGTCTTACAAGGGTTTCAAAAGTAGGCAAACATAATACACTGAGGGTTATCAAGGAAGGAATCTCTATTTAACATTAAAAACTTTTGCAAAAAAATATTTAGATTTTAACTATGAGCGGTAGCAAACCCACTTATACGATATAGCTCGAGATATGAAAGAATCATTTACAATTATTTAACTATCAAAATAATCAAATATAAAAATTGTCATTTTATTTCATCTTTATCTTATTCTAACCCAGGGGTGTCTAACTTCCAAGGCCTCAAGGGCCACACCTAAAACCTTTCAAATGGCTGCGGGTCATTTTTTCATTAAATGGGGAGGGGGTGATTTTGAATTCGTGAATTTACTAGAAAAAAGTTCCTTACCTCTAAACTTCACCAATGTTCACATTAAGGGGGGGGGGTGACCCGGGCAGGGCGCACAATGTTCCCGCCCGGAGTGGATGCAAGGGCGTTTGACTAATAACCTTTCACGAGCCACAATACCGCGGGCCGCCAGCTGGACAACCCTGTCCTAAGAGATATCGTTTACCAAAGACAATGATTTTACTATAACATTAAAAGTAAGCATGATTTTACTTTAGAAAAAAATTAAAATAGTATCTCGCAAGCAAAATGCTTGCACAATACACAATACACAAATTGTTAATTCACATTTTCCCAATTAAACTAGTTTTTACTTTTTCGCCTGATTTCGCAAGCAGAGAAAGTATTGTAATCGTGCACCAGAAATCTGCGATTTTTCGACAAAAAAAAGAGAAGAAAAAAAAACCACCTCTGTCGGGCCCTGGTATCAAACATAAGTGGATACTCTTGTACATAAATGCAGTATATTACTTCCTCCAACACACCGTGTAGTCAGAATCCATGTTTTGATGCCTAAAAGCCGACTGACGGCAAACACCCATGCGTCTGCGATCTGCGCTAGAGCACACGTCGTTCGGATGATTTTCTCCAAAACCGATATCACACGATCCATCTAAACGAACTCCGAGTTTGAAACGGGTATTTTGAATTTGGGGGATACTTTACATGAAACCTCAATATTTTCAAAATTCTCAAAAATGGCTCCAGTTGTTTTTAATAAATAATGTCCTCGGGAAGCGTAAAAAACTATTTAAAAAAGGCGCGGGTCTCATTTCCGTTGAAAAACCTGACGTTTCGTAAATTGCAAAATTTCTGGGTTCCAGATCTTCGAACAGCCACACATTTAAGACAGATCTTCAAACGACGTCTTGTACAATTTTTCGAAAATATGAGTAGTTTTCGTCTAATTTTACGTGAAACAATTTTGAAATAATTATTTTCTCAAAAAGCCTTCGATTTTTTTTCTTTTAATTTTCTCATTCTATGTACCAAAGAATGGGGAAAAAAGTGGTGCCGGTTCCATTTCCAGCAAACACACAATTTTCGAAAGTTGCAAAACATTTAAATTACAAAAGCATAGAATTTATTATGTAGATTTTTTGTACATGAAATTGGTTCTAAAAATCAGATTATTAAAATGGTGATGTATATTTTTTTTTTTTTTAAACATGGGTGTTTAGCGTTATGTTTGTAATCTTCGAAACCGCACATTCAAATTTCCCGTGCTTCTTTTGATATGTCATGTGTCATGGCATGATACAATGGTAACGCCGCGATACCGCAATTTCAGATTTTTAAGATTATTCTTATTGTTGTGCGATATGGAGGCTTTACTTATTTAACCTTAATGTTACAATGTCCACGTTCAATAAAACGGGGCATTGAATTATTAAAAAAAACATTACAGTAGCGAGCTCCCAATGACATCGAACTAGCTAATTAAACGTCAAAGCACTATGTTTAAATCGAAGTATATATTATAATCTATATCCAAAATGGACATTAACATTACGTAATGAATTTTGTATGTGTGTGCTTTACAATAATTAATTTCATACAAACTGTTATATTGTGATCTAGATATTACATAAATAATAAAATGCTATAGATTTGTAACCTTACGGCCTTCACCTCTGGATATTTAATTTCCCAACTATTTTACTTTAAAAGATTCGGCTGCTGATCATTGTATAATTATGAAGAAATAGGAAGGTCACTTCGATGTGATCAACGTAAGCTTGTGTAAAATGATCATACTTGTCTATAACTTGCTACAAATACTAACAATTGAGATTTATTCAGGTTTGTTTGTTTGTTTAGCAGAAGTAAGTAATGACTATATTTGCAGGCTATCGAAATAATTGCAGATATGAACCAAAGGCGCTTTGACCATTGTAGAATTCACAACAATTGATGAAATTAGGGATTTATTTCACGAGATTGGTCAATTATCAAGAATGAAAAAACTAGTTTGCCAACGTTGCGGAATTTATCATTCCTTCATCAGGGCCTCCTAATATATTAGAAGGTCAAGCCTTATATCCAACCTCCAAACCCACTCCAACATGGAGTTCCTGCAGCACATTGTTCCATCCCGAGACATGTCCCAACAGAGCCACGGCCCGAACGTAAATGGAGATATAAAGCTTGACCTAATGAAGGAATGATAAATTGCGAAACGTTGGCAAACTATTTGTTTCATTGTTTAAAACTGACCAATTCCCGTGAACTACATATCCTAAAAGGCGCTTTGTTTGAATTGGTTTGGATTTTTTTCAAGTGATGGCAGAAGTAAGACAAATTGCAATATTACAATTTTTACGTCAATGCTCCCAATCATGTGGGAAAGTTAGTGAATTTATAGGAGTTTTACTATAAGAAATTACTATAATAATAAATAACTGTATTTATACGAGTTTACTGTAATCATACTGTTATATTATTTGAAGCTGTCAGATGGAAGAAGTAAAATTTCTTTAACATCCTCTCAAATCTATAACAATTATATAATAATAATAATAATAATAATAATAATAATAATAATAATAATAATAATAATAATTAGCACGTCCGGATACCTGAGATCGCTAAGGCACTAGTGCCGTGTCGATCTCAGACGGAAGGATCGCGGGTTCCAGCCCCGCCCCGGTCATGGGTGTGTTTGTGTGTGCCGTCCATTCATCCTTCATTATCATAGTCATTCCATCTTCCATCCCCCCAGGACTAACAATCCACGGGTGTAAAAAACGAATTCAGCCTAATGCTGATCATCCTAATTAGTTACATGCAAGACTTGCAATGTGATAAAAATAATACTGAGCCCGTGCAAGTGCATGTCCTGCGAGGTCCGAAATGGCCTACTCGCGAGCAAAAAATTATAATAATATTTTTAATAATATAATAAATTTTAAAATAATAAATATTTTCAATTTGCATTTTTTTATTTTTTCCCCTCTTTTCTTATTTTATCTTCTGATGCCTATTTTTGGCATTTTCCCTTTTTCGTTATTTTGTTTTTTTCCTCTGACACCGATCTCGACCAAGCTGGATAAATACCCTGAAGCCTGGACACCACGAAGGCACAGTCGCGTTCTGTCATTCCGTGGAAGCAGAGGTTGTGTTAAAAATCCAAAAGGAGAACATATTTCTATATACGATATACTGTTCTCTGTTCTGGCGATTACACAAGTGCGATTAACGAAAAATATCCGTTTTCAATACCAATTCGAGATTTAAAAGGGAGCCTACAATAGCATTTCAAAGAGAAAGCGTCGCGAGTAACAAATTCGTTACCCGCATACCGGATGGCCAATAATACATTTCAAACAAAAGCTCGTTTCCTTGTACTTTATTTAAATGACGTAAACTTTCGAGTTAGAATAAAATTGTCATTTTAATTATATTTTTTACAATCATTTATTTTAAACTAGCTGACCCGGCGAACTCTGTTCCGCCTTAACAGCCGGTCCCATCTTTTTCTCGCGTCGCACTCACTGTGAGAAACTGTACTATCTTTGTTGCACTGCGTACGTGCAAAAACGTGCGTTCTCACACAGGAACGCTGTCGAACGGGATAAACAGTCTCCTGGCTCTAAGCTTCCTGCTCACCAAATCGGTACAGCCGTTCTTGAGTTATAAATAGTGTAACTAACACGACTATATATAGATATAACGGCGAACGACGGCTATCATTATCGCCTTCTGTTATCAGTGCGGCGTTACAACAGGCAACAATGACCGCTAACATGCGAAATCAAGCGAGAACGTGCGAAAACGTGCAAAAACGTGCGTTCTCACAAAGGAACGCTGTCGAACGGGATAAACAGTATCCTATGTCCGTCTCCTAGCTCTAAGCTTCCTGCTCACCAATTTTCAGCCAAATCGGTACAGCCGTTCTTGAGTTATAAATAGTGTAACTAACACGACTTTCTTTTATATAAATAGACTAGCTGACCCGGCGAACTCTGTTCCGCCTTAACAGCCGGTCCCATCTTTTCTCGCGTCGCACTCACTGTGAGAAACTGTACTATCCTTGTTGCACTCGTGATAATAAAGCAATTGCAGATTAGTGTTTTTCTCTCAAACAAAGAAGAATTTTAAAAAACGCTCTGATATTAAATAGATAATTAAAAAATTTATTACGTAGCAGAGCGATTTTTTTTGGAATTGATTTTTGTTTAAGAGAGAAATACAAAGCTGTAGTCATAGGGACCGGCTGTTAAAGGCAATAAATAAGCAGATTTTGGAATTTATTAAGTTAAATTGTTTATTAGAAAATACAAATAAAAAAATTAAGTAGATTAATCATTCATTATTGTTCCTCTATTTTGGTGCATAGGTTGCACTCTTCAGTTAAGTACCTTCACGCGAAAACATGCGAAATCACGCGAAAACGTGCAAAAACGTGCGTTCTCACACAGGAACGCTGTCGAACGGGATAAACAGTATCCTATGTCCGTCTCCTAGCTCTAAGCTTCCTGCTCACCAATTTTCAGCCAAATCCGTACAGCCGTTCTTGAGTTATAAATAGTGTAACTAACACGACTCTCTTTATATATATATATATATATATATATATATATATATATATATATATATATATATATATGATTTTGCATTATTTAAATTCCTTTGCACCCCTACTTTGGCTAGAATAAATGCCTTTTCCCCTGCCTATTTTAGGTAAAATGTCAGTACTCCGGAGCTCTAATTATCACATATTTCTTGTCTTCCTAAAACCCAATTCTCAAAACTGTGGCCTTGGCGAATCGTCACAATCGTAATATAATTTCCAAACTTTTGTTCCATATTTTGTACTCATTTATTTCCACTTTTATAAACATGATCCCTTCACTACCGCATCCCTAGTCTTGATTAATTATGCACATACGCCTGTATGAAACCGAACCGTCGTCATCGACCGGGCAATGGGCAAGGCGCCGCGAGCGGGCGACCCGAGTGACGTTGACACGGCATGCGCGCGTCATGGATGAGATCATACACAGCGCGCACAGCCACGTCACGGCCCCCGGAGGCCAAAGTGCGGCTCCACAAGCCGCGCCGCGCCGCGCCGCGCCGCGCCGCGCCGCGCCGCGCCGCCGCTCGCGCTCAGAGATCGCGCTGCGATGAGGCGCCACTGCACCTCTCGGCGACGACCCTAGGACCCAACACGCGGAGTAGGCTGCCCAATTTCAGCAGATGCAACATTTCATACGGCCCACTTTTCAAGCTTTTCATAGAAATATGTCCCATGTTTGAAACAAAAGAAAGTGTTCATCAAATATTTCTAGTAATATATATTCATGAATACATACCCATTACCTCATTAACAACCAACACCACTAAAACCTACAATTTATTATATTTATTTTACAAATTACTTACAACATAAAGGAACATTTCTTAGTACCTAGTCAGGCACTGACCCTATACATACAAATTTTATTCCATTTCGCTCTGGGTTTAATTATAAACTTTTTCTAACTCTACCCACTGTACCGCTTTAACGCATGGGCGAACCCGGCGTCCGCCGGGGGCCTCAAAATATTAAAAACAAACACGCCGTTCAAGAATTGTATACAATATTTATTGGCAAAAATATCAAGTTCACTGCTTCATTGTAGCAAGTTCAAATATCAAGTTCGGAGTTGAGTTGATCTATCTTATTGCTTAATGCGGTAACCTGCGGCTCGCTCTGAAATAATAAATGCTCGAGTGCTCGGATCTCCGCTCCCAGCTGCGACGGGGGATATCGCGGAAAGTGTCACTTGTGGTGGGAAGGGGAGGCGTAGGGTGAGTGCTGGGCAGGCAGCGCCTTTGGCGAAAGGGCAAGCGAAGAACTTGCACAACGCTTTGAGGAACGCAACATGTATCGCGGACAAATGACATGACAAATTCCCAGTGAGGGAAAATGCGGATTGGGCGCAACAAACGCGTTGGTCTTTCATTGCCGTTGCCTTAATTACAGAAACCGTTTAATATTAATTAGCATGCACACAAAAAACATACAAATTCCATTAGTTATTCCAGCATTGTTCATAATAAAGGTTCTAGAAGTATAATACAGTAAAAAAGCCCAATAAAGTACATTTTGTAGTAAAATTATTTGATCTAAAATATATTTTCAATTCGTTTTATTATCCTTACTAAACCCAAGGCACATATCATACCTTTATTTCTAAATGCAAATCGTATATCGACCTTATACAAGGTAACATCACAAGTATTCATAGCCGTGGCGTGTGATCTCAAGTCCATCATGTTCAGGTAAGAGCATTCCTACTAATGAACTCGAGATTTAATCTTGACACAAATTAACTCCAAATTTTCGTAGTCTTTTTGACTCAGGCCGACATACACTGTTGACCTTCGCGCCAATCTTGCCCAGATGTGAGTGTTAAATTCGGAATCAAGCGTTTTATAAACGATTTCTTGGTCCATGCCCTTTGGGATGCAACAGCAAACAAAAAGCATAACAGGTATGAAGTATACAGCATGCGGGGTTTGTCTTAACCAATATATGTATATTACAAAAACATGTTTTAATAACACTGCACATCATGTACATAAGTACATCATTCCCATCTTTTAATATTTGCCAAACAACTGATTTACTTTCAGACAATAGTTAGCACTTCTTTACACATTGCTTTTTAAGATTCAGCATTCCTGAAATTCATTTTCGGCTTACCTTCCGATATTGAAATAATGAGAATTCGTTAATCTTTTGCAAACTCGCTTTCACATCCACTTGGCTGAGAAAGCGATTAAGTAATCGCATCTCTGCTATCTGTATTGCTCCAGGTACCTCCCTCCACCAGATTTACATCGCCTCTTCCATTCTGCCAGTAATTATGTGTACCACATGACTTTCGAACATCCCACTGTCCGAGAATTTAAAAAAAATGTAAATTTCCAACATAATTAGAATTCCAATGACTCCTGACGAATATACGGAGTGTTTGTTTAGGGAGAATCAGCCTAAGACGCTCATCAATTTCCCTTGTATAATTTCTAGTTGTATTTCGCCTTCCTCGATCAGCACTATCGAGGATACCGTGGCTTCATCTCCAAAATTACATCTCTATTTCAGTGTTCGATAAGTCAAAGTAACAGGTCTTCAGCAATTTGACAGTATCGCGTATAAAAAGATAGATCGGAAGTATACGGAGTATACTTCCAATCTCTCATTACTAAAGTCTCTTCTACCTTCTATCAAATGACCCAAACTCCATGAGGATTTAAGAAATACATTCACCGCCACAACGCCTCCCCATAATCACAAGAAAAAATGCTAAAACGGAATATAACTCAAAGAATGCCTGAGTGATTGAAAATAAAAATATTTCTTTGCTTGACAACCCTCGAAAGGTGTTAATCACCCCAACTTTATGATAGCCTCTCAGTTGGATAAGCTATGGTAGTTGCGTCGACACACTATTCCAACGCCAAATTATGAGCGATTCTAAACGCCAGACTATGAAACATTTTGAGTCTGAACTGATTGCCTGGGAGAAAATATTAATGACACAGAAGATTTTATCAGTTGATTCTCCTCATGGTCCAAAATTTATCTATGTTTGTGATATTAATGGTTGTTTTTGTTGAATCTTAAGTTTATGTTTGAGCCATTTTCATCACTATTTATTACCTTTTCATTTCGGCTTCATTAAGTTTGAGTACATGAGCAAAAGCCATGTCAATAATAGCTTCTTTTGACACTACTCTAGAGAAGCTTCCCTCTTGGTAAACCCTATTTTTCTACCATCTCTTCGCTCATATTGTTAGGAGTCTCATCACTTCCATCATATGTTCCTTCCGCTGCTCCTTCACGGCTGCCTCAATTGTTTCCTGGGAGGGAACTTCATCTTTTAACCGTTCACTCGCCTTTTCCGTGGACTCGACATTTTCCATTTTGAAGCAGAGCCCACCAGTTGCACGTTACTCGAAGAGATCTAACGGCGTTTTGCCGAATTTCACTTTTTGTTTCGCCTTTCGGTGCTATCTTCGCGGCCTCTCGAGTCTCCATACGGTCGCGACCTCTCTTCAAGTGCGTTGGCGTGTGAGACGTTGCCCGGCTGTTTCCGCATCGCATTTTGTAACGAGAGGCGTGGGATGACAACTGACCCCGCAGTATACGCGACCAGAAAACAGTAAATAATACACTTTTTTCTGCAATAAATGGGTGCTAATTTTAATGTTTCAATTACGTAGAGTTTAGAACCAACAAGTGATTTACTAATATCCAAGAATTGGTTTCTTTGAAACAACCTTCACAAGAGTACTTCATGCGTTTCATGAACATGTACTAGCTTCACACACTGAACAGCACGATGTAGTTTTGATTTCTCGTCGCGTATACAAATTTCTTCATGTTACACAATTTCTTTCAATTTTCACTTTATAACAATTTTAAAAAAATAAAATATAACATGATATTACATGTAATTTATTACACATGTAATTTATGGGAAAATGTTTCATTCGAGCTCTATTATTCGATTCGATTGTGATGAATAAAGCCACATTATTTAAGAAAAGAATCATTCACAACCAAAGCAAAAATGGTAAAGGTGTGAGGAACAATGAAGATGGGGCCATTAACTGTCACCCCAGGTCCCAAAGTGTCTAGCTTTGCAACGCGCCAAGCAGACGGCATGGAGCAGAGCGAGCACGGAGCACAGTCGGCGGTGTCCGTCGATCGAAGTGTCTCCCTGTCACCTCTCAAACCGTAAAATTGCCGGGTGTAGAGCTTTCCCAAATGAACAGCAGCACTTCCATATTCGAGTGCGCGATGTGGGCGCGAGGGAACCGCGCCGAGCCCTCCCGTGCCGCCCGCGCCGTCGCCTCGCCTCGTCGTCGCGCGAAGCAATTACGCCTGCGGTGGAGGACGTGACGCAGCGCAGACGCCCCCTCCCTGCGCGGCAGATACGTCGCTCCGATAAGATAGCGCCCGCCCCTCCCGTCGCAGCCTCCGCTTCCGACCTCCCGCAGCCCCGGCGTGGCGCGGCGTCTTCGCCTCTTCCACTCGGGATGGGGCGCGTCCAGCCTCCTCTCTTCAAGCACTTTTGCTTTTCAAGCCTCTAGTTACACTCACATTTCCTACCCTTTGCATTTTCAATTTCGGTACATACATTTTCAATACCCATCGCTTAATATTTGTACTCAAAGCATATAGTATATTTTTTATTAAAATGACCATCATTAGACTTGCATTTATTTCAGGGCAAGATCTTCGCACTCAAAGACAACTGGGACTCAGCCGGGTAAAAATTCATTTTGGTGCTAACGATACACCCGAGGCCGGATCGGGCTTTGTTCAATTTTTATCAAAAACTAGAGAATGCCGGCTATTATTTTCATAATAACCTACTTAAATACATAAACTCCTAAAAAATTGACAAAGTGGAAACAAAATTCTACTCCAGTGATAGTTTGGTAAATGCAAAAATTTTGAAGAAATTCATGTCTCAGAATAAATAAAAATTATTTTGGTTTCAGGTGTTTTTTTTTTTTTTTCCTTAAATTAAACCAAGCAGTGATCTCGGTGCATATTACTTGAAACAAAGCCAAGTTAGCGCTTTCACATTGAAACCCGTTAAAATAAAAGCAAGGGGTTACGTATCTAAAAAACACTAAATTCACTTTCTAGACCCGGGGTTTCCAACTGGCGACCTGCAGGCAGCATGCGGCCCGCTGAAGCTTTTTGAAAATTAATCATAAATTTCTTTGACTTTGTTTCTTTCAAGAAAAGTAAGAAAAATATTTATTTTAAAACGGCAAAAATGAGCAAGCAGATGATAAAGAAATAATAGTCGAGAGCAGGCAAGACCAGTTTCGAGAACATGTACCACACCAACCTGAGCTGAACAAGTAGATACATTCCTACACATCAAACATGAATGTAAATACAAAATATTTTAATTACATTTTTACAAACCCGTTTAGCTCCGTGTTCATCAGGAAGAGAGATTGTATTGTTCCACAATTTGTAAACCTCTCATTTCATTAGTCTTAAAGAATAAATACTGAACGATATGAAACAATATTTTTCGGATTTTCCATTTTTCCTCTAGTGGATATGTTGTGTTTTTTTCTGTTGTAACTTGTCTACAGTTCATTTTGTGCAGTGAAATCGTAGATGTTCAGTTAACATTTAATTTGTGCCTTTTTCGACAGTATTTTATTGGTTGTGCTTGAGCAGTTTGAGGGCTACTTTTTGGAAAACCATTTCGATGATATTGTTCAGCTAAGTTTAATACATTAGTATTAACCATATTAACACGTCCATCACATTGAAGGTAAAATACACACCTGATAAATATCTGGTTTAACAAAAGCTTTGATTTCTCTCTGGGTTAGAAAAGCTAGAGTTATCGGTATATTACTCCGTAACCCTCAGAGCCCAATCCAGTGTCCTGATTCATCACTGTCTCGCCACTTCCACGTCACATGAAACCTATGACGCGTCATGAGACGGCTGAGCGCACCGCAAAGGTAATGAATGCCAAACCTTCCTATCATGGCCACAATCTTCGTCGAGTCAAGTAGCGACTCACCGGATCACGCGTTCTGCCAACTGCGACCTGCGCTCAAAACATCCAAAGGTTCACCAACACAATTCACGAAAATTCCAGGTTTTTCCGAAACTGGCTCAGCGGCGAACATGCACTATAATATATGGCGCGTTGGTTCAATCATATTTATTGTTTTATATCATTTACGCATCGTTTATCCTTACTTTTCTTCGTTTGTTCGTTCGTTCTATTATACACATGACGTGTACGGTAGATGGTTGAATGATGTAGGTTTTTGAGACACGCCTCCTTAAGGCGCACTGACACATTGGCTTTATCGTCATTTCTAACATGTAAAACAAATGTAATAAATTCGTTTATTACATTTTAATTAAAAAACGATGGCAAAGCGTATTACAATGAATTTAAATCTGAGCGGGGAGAAGCAAATCTTTAATTTTCCTTGGAAAACGTAAGGAATGCGCCCAGCAAACCTTTTCCTTCTGACCAAAAGGATGTTTTTCAGAAAACCACTTTGCATTTCCGCTTTTCCTGAGATCACACGAAAGCGAATTTTCTTTCTAATTGACTATTAGATTAGTTCTTTTCTACAATATTCATGGTCACATTTCCTATATTAGCAGCAAGCGATAATAGTAAGTTAAGAAAAATGGTAACAAAGCATTCACGCACATGCGTGTACCTACTACGCAAGCGCGCACATGGCACCTACAGCAAAAACATAATTTTAGACGCTCTCAAAACTGAAGAAATACCTTGTTACTGGATCTATTTATTCATATAATTTAATTCATAACAAGAAAATGAAAAATAAGGAAATGAATTATTTCAATGCTCACAAGTGTGTGGTATGAAGCAATTACACAAACACAAGTAAACCTCATTTGTGATTGTAAGTTGATAGAGTGTCGACACTATATGGTTTTAGCACAATTAGCCTTTGTAGTTTTAAGATAAAATCTAGTTTCTTTCAAAAATAGATAAATAAAACTAATGTAAAAAAATTAGTTACCTTCCAAAAAGTACACATCCTTACGCACGTATGCATTCTAAAAAAATGCGGAGCCTAGTTACAGGTTTCCACGTATACTTTGTATTGTTGGAACAAGCGCCCGCATAAGAGCATTTTTCTGATAAAACCTGCTCGTTCAGATTAGCTAACACGCTGAGTCACAAACACTACGTATATTTTCGAAAAAAGGAATGCAGTATAAACTGTAAACTAGCGGTGGTACTATATCAACAAAAGCTTTCTCATAATTTGTAGCGGTTACGTACTAATACTAGCTGAACCAGTCGCAAAATTCCGCAAATTCGTTCACTTTGGAACTGAAATGCACAACGCCGTCACAGATGTGTTAATTTTCTTGAGTATTGTCTGAACACAACCCTCTGTTTCTAATTCACAAAAGTATTTGCCCTTGCTGGGATTTGACCCTAACCCGGTGATTTCCACGATCAACGCCCCTATTTCATTACAACCGGCGCAGTTCGACAGTTCAGCGGCCCATCGCGTGAAAAAAATACAGAAATTTATATTTTGAAACCACTAGAGTTTAATGAAAGTGCTACTTGTTCCATAGAATGCAGCGTATTGTGCTCTATGCTTACAACAAAACGTTCAAATTACGAGCCGTTTTTGAGAAAAGTTTGAAAAATGTCTCAAAATTCTTTGCACAAGCCTACTTTACTTACACTGTTTACTTACACAGGCTACGAATTACATTGACATTAAATTACCGAAGGCTTCAGATACCAGATGGATGACGAAACTTCCGATAATTAATGAATCATTAATGACTCATTCAATCTGAACACAAGATTCTTACGTTCATTTAATTACAAAGTCAACAATATATATATATATATATATATATATATATATATATATATATATATATATATATATATATATACACATATATATATACATACTAGCTGACCCGGCGAACTCTGTTCCGCCTTAACAGTCGGTCCCATCTTTTTTCGCGTCGCACTCACTGTGAGAAACTGTACTATCCTTGTTGCACTCGTGATAATAAAGGTATTGCACATTTATGTTTTTCTCTCAAACAAAGAAGAATTTCAAAAAAACGCTCTGATATTAAATAGATAATAAAAAAATCTATTACGTAGCAGAGCGTTTTTTTTTGGAATTGATTTTTGTTTAAGAGAGAAATACAAAGCTGTATTAATAGGGATCGGCTGTTAAAGGCAATAAATAAGCAGATTTTGGAATTTATTAAGTTAAATTGTTTATTAGAAAATGCAAATAAAAAAATTAAGTAGATTAATCATTCATTACTGTTCCTGTATTTTGGTGCATAGGTGAAATATATATGGGTATAACGTAAGTATATAATAGGTGTAGTATATATAGATATAACGGCGAACGAAAAGCGGCTATCATTATCGCCTTCTGTTATCAGTGCGGCGTTACAACAATGGGTTACAACAGGCAACAATGACCGCTAACATGCGAAATCACGCGAAAACGTGCGTTCTCACACAGGAACGCTGTCAAACGGGATAAACAGTATCCTATGTCCGTCTCCTGGCCCTAAGCTTCCTGCTCACCAACTTTCAGCCAAATCGGTACAGCCGTTCCTGAGTTATAAATAGTGTAACTAACACGACTTTCTTTTATATATATAGATAAGAATTTGCCATAAGTTCAAATTAGCAAAAATAATAAAATAAAAATGGTTATTAAATTTTTATTTTGTTATTAACGCCTAGAGTTAGAATTTATATATTTTAAAGAATAGACCAGATTTACCCAACATTTTACAGCAGCGGTTAATTAAATTTAATAGTAACTGATGTTATGAAAGGACAAGTATGTCATGTCTTCACAAGTCCGTGTCTTTCCTTCAATATCATCAGTTAGTATTGAATGTTATTAACCCCTAATACAAAATCATCTGCTAAATTTGGCCAATTCTTTATAATATGTAAATATTTTATTACTGTAAGTTCTTTGAAAGTGCAATTATTGGGTTTTATTAATCTCCAACATGATACAATTTGTTTTGTGTACATTTTCGAATTCGCATATAGGAAAACGAATATTTGCATGGGTACAACAGGTTACAGGAATATTAAACGTGTGAAAATCATTTTTTTATTATTATCACTAAAGCTAGACTAGCTTTCTAATTACTTTTTCTGCCCATAGACATCATCCTTTTACATTATTTACCACACTTTCACGTCTACATTTTCTTATCTAATCGTACATATCTTGATTATGATGAAGCCCTTCGAAGAATAAAGGAAGGAAAATATCACATTAACAAGTACTACTCGAACCATGATTCACTTTCTTTAGATAACGAAACTTATCAAAATGGTGATGCCAACACACATTACTACACAATGTGTCAATGTTTCTTTGATTTGTTCATTAATGCTGGATTCTGTGAAGGAGAAAGATATAATTTGCTACATGAGAAAAAGAAATCCAGAAAGTAGTACAATATGTGGCACATTTTTTAATAAATCCTTACGTGAAGGTCATTTTTCATCTCACTGAAAACTTAGTAACATTTTTCGAATTCTAAAATCTGGCAATAGGCAAGACGAAACCAATTGTCGACCAATAATAATTCTGAGCGCCATTCCAAGCTTCCGGAAACAAATGTATCCGACTACTTCTCGACTCTTAAGTAACACATCAACGAAACATGGATTTGTAAAGGTAGGTTACCACGAGTTAATTGTACATTGAAGGACTATATTTGCGGACACCATGGAAGGGGAGCCCAAGTAGACATAGACCCAAATAGTTTTTTCAATTAGGTCATGTAGATTTTTTGGAAATTTTAGTTTTCGTGCAAAACTGCGTGCAATAATTGCATTTTTAAAAAAATAAGAAAAACAAGATTTTCTCACAAACGCCTCCAATTTTTTTCTTTAAATGTTTGGTAAGTTTAGTGCCAAACGAACCCTATGTCGTGACATAAACGCCATTTTGCTGCATTCTTTTGTTTTTCAAAAATTTCAAAAAATAAAATTTTTTGACTCGTCTCTCACGTCTGTAAAATGTACGTTAAAGGCGATTTTTTCACATTATTATATTTATGAACACGTGTGCTTTAAATAATGTCCAATAAAGTTTCTCGAAAACTCAAGAGTTTTCTGTAAAAATTAGCACAAAATACGGCATTTTCAGAAACGCTCAAATGCCATTTTCTCAAAAATGGCTCCAAATGTTTTCTTAAATTTTTCCAATAGACAGTACTAATTGCACAGTTTAATATGATTTAAGTTCATTTGTGTATCCTTTTTTTTTTCCTTTCAAAATTACACAAATGTAATTTTCTGGAAATACCTCTCACGTCGTTAATATGGACATTTCCATAGATTTGTATGCATTATTACATTTGTGAAAGGATGTTATTGAAAGGACTGCAAATGAAGTATTTCGAAAACTCAATAGCTTCCTGTGAAAAGGAGATTAAATTTCGCATTTACAGTAATGCTTAATCACCATTTTCTTAAAAATGACTACGAATTTTCCAATGAAAACTTCTATTTAGTACGAGGTTTACTCTTTTAATCTCCGCATTCTTTTCTCTTTTACTCTGTTACTCTCTTTTTTTACTTTTACTTTGAAGTAATGATTCAGGTATTAGGAAGGCAAAAAGTTGAGAAATTGTCAAAAAATGTACTTTGGACGACGTTCGATGGCAGCTGGCTAGAGAATGGAGCAAGACCTTAAAGCCAAACCACACCAAGGAAATTAGAAAAAATGCTTCGAGAAAGTCTGGGCCATTTTGTAGCACCTCTAGTTTATTTTACATGACTGTTTTCATAGAGATTCTTTATTACATTTAGCACGGCATGGTTTACCTTTACTTTTGTAAGGACTTCCCACATTTTATTTATAGAAACACTATCATAAGAAGGTGTATGAACGTATAAGAAGGTGTAACTGCTCAAATTCTGAATTTGTTCTATTTTGTTTCTTTGATAGATCCGACAGTACATTTTCTGAATTTTAAAAATAAATGCCTAAATTACACCAACCTTTTACGAGGTTTTGTCGTTTTCGTAAATATATTCGCATTTGGACGATCGCCAAAAACTATAAACATTAAATTGTATTTAAATAGCCCGCAGAGCGGGGTGTAAATAAAATAATTTACTTTTTATAGCACAGACAAGTTGATTGTGGCGTCGCCGACTCTTCAAACCATTTTAAAAATATTTTCATACGTTAAAAATCAGTTGTCTGATTTTGTTGCTTGTTTTTCATTCTCGGGTGTGGTATGTAAAAAATCTTTTAATGAGAATAAATAATACAAATACAAACATGTGTAGTCATAAGTCTTCTTGACGGATGTTCTTTTAGGCGACGGCCATCACACACTTCAAATACGATGTTCGAGCACCTAACCATTATATAAGAGTTGTTCTGAAGAGTACATTCTTTCAGTGTATTGAGATATACTAAATTTCTCTACATTAATTTCTGGCAAAGATCTTAGCGTCCGGCTTGCTGGGTCAATGGGTCACGATATATTATAATCCTTATTACCTTTATAATGGATTATAGGATCCGCAGACTATACAGCGCTGCTGGGAATCTGAAATAGAATGATTCTATTCCTAGTTCATTACTGTTTTGATTGACTAAATGAAATATCACTTTCTTTTCTGAAGAACAAAATTTAACAAAGTTTATTATTACCTATTTAGCAAACAATTTAGTGAATTTAACAAAATGATTTTATGTTGTGCCTTGGATCAAGATATCTTTGAATTTACAGTTTTATAGCGCGGTTAACTTATCTAGTCTTCGTTGATGTCCCTCGTAGACTTCTCAGTCGAAATATCTTGCGAGCTTGCCGTAGTCCAAAGTCCCAAGAAATCCTCTTCTGCCCCTATCCAAACTGGTCTCAAACTATCAAAATTATCAGTCCCGATTACGTCCTATGACATAGTCCCGAAATCTATAACTCGATTACCACTCCCGACAAAGTCCCAATTTATGCATCAATATTACTTCCACATGCAATATCTGCAATATCATTTACTGTCCTTAAAATTTCACGATCTGATAACCCGATTCTGACTATCTGTATTATACTCGTTCCCTCTCACGAACCTACGATCAGTTCAGAAACGCGATGCCGGTCAGAATGAAATCTTCCTGCATGATTCACCCTCGAAGACTTCGTATTAAACTACCTTCCTCTTTTTTCATAACATTTGACCGTCCTTCTCTCACCCAGCCAATCCATGCGTTCGTTATATTTTGGTGTAGCTGACTTTTCGATCGTCTAAACTTCTTCGCCCAATCCCAAATTTTCTATTTTCGGCATCCAGCCACCTCTTAATGCATTTTCCACCATATAGTCTACAAATAAATGTTTGTTTATTTTCATGTGACATATCGGTATGTCACAGTATTATCAGGTGGCTTAATAAAGAAAATTTGCAAGCTCCTATTCTTCAACACCGCGCGTTTCATTCTTATATATTTATATTAGAATATAATTTTGTAGTTGAAATTATGCTACAAAAAGGGCATCCCATTAGCATTATCGTATATGATACACATAAAATTAATCTACAAAAAGATAATTATTCTACGGGGTGGCTACACTGGCAAACCTTTTCCTTCCCAGTGATCCAATACCTGCATCGCATTCTGTGACAGCGGCGTCCAGGCAATATAATTTCTAGCGTCCTGCGTCATTGTTCGCCTGGGTAAGTTGGCATCACATTTATCTGTCATCACTGCCGCTTGTCGCGGCGACAGAGGAGATAACGATGGGGCACATGGTTCGCGTGGTCACCGCTAGATTGCAGCGCTATAAAATGCAAAAACACGTTTTTGGATAAACGTCTCTGAATATTTTGGATGGATCCAAAAACAGATGATTAGTTACCCATCGGAAGACTGAGACGCGTCTAATAATACTTCGTTTGTCTCCACTGATTGACACAAGGGGTCTAACCGTGAAGGACAAACTCTCGGACTGCAGGTTACTCGAATACAATATAAGGATATAATTCTTAAACACAAGTATCCTTTTGTTTTTCAAAATGAAAATGTTTATCTTCAAAAAAGTCTATTGTTCAAAGCAACGTTTCGCGTGTTGCTTACACAATTCTTCAGGTGAATATAAATATGTATCATTTACATGTTTACGTCTGAAAAAACAAGAACAAATTTTGAAGATTTTAATAAAATAAAAGCATCAATAATTAAAGTTACACAGAAATCAGCGATAAATGAAAAAATATATTGGCAGTAAGAACAATATATATATATATATATATATATATATATATATATATATATATATATATATATAAAATAGAGTATATAGATAGAATAGATTTTATACGATCGTATAATATATAGTTTCCACTTATACTTGATTGTTTTATGAATTTCATTTCCGATTTCTGTGTAACTTGTACATTCGATTTTTTTAATTTAGTATCTCCAAAATTTGTTCACTCTCCCTGTCTTTTTCCAGATGTAAACATGTAAATTATATTTTTTGTAAACATTTGAAGATTGCGAGTAAAAAACACGTGAAACGTTTTGTTGCACAATAATGGCGTTTTAAAGGAAACATATTTTCCTTAATTGTCAAAAAACAAATGGATTTTAGTTTCATAATTAATATTCAAAGAACAATCATTTTTCTCAAATTTTTATGTTTAAAGAATATACGCAATCCCTTTTCCTAAGTAATTTATGGTTGCTCGGGTATTTATTGCATCCCCCGACTTCACGTAGCACAAAAAGTGGGCAACTGCCACCTTTTGCCCGCCTGAAGTGCATTCCTTGCCACTGCGCTCCCACCCGCCTCTCTTGTCGGCCCGGGCATGCGTCAGGCGTCCCACGCGCATCTGAGTCACGCGCCGCCCACGCCACCAACGAGCGAGGCGGCGCCAGGTATATATTGATCATCTTCCCTTCAACTCATAACTCACGAAGATAGGAGCCTGTTAAATATAAAATCTATTCCACCTTCATAAGGAACAGAATCTAGTTACTGTGGGTGCCTCCACAATACCTTGCGCAGAAAAGCACCGTCCCCAATAATATCTTGTACGACCCAGTCCTTTGAATGAACTGTTAGTTTGGAAAAACTATACAATATTTTGCAAAACAAATCCCACAGTTCCGATATCCATAGGTAAGAATTATATTACGCTCCCACATCCGTTTGATTTCGAATTCCTTTGATTGTGTCTTGCTTTCCTTGCTCCGTTCGCATGCTACAGAAACCGCAAGAAACAGACGATATCATGTGCATGAATAAGGACAAATTATGACATACGACGAAGTTTTAAAACGCTTAATTTTGTTTTTCATAAATATTTTTACAATTATTAGACTTTCTTGTCTTTTACGTATTATTTTTATATACAATGCAAGACATCAGAAAATCGGCCATGGTCCAACGTGACCAATCATTACGAAACTTTCAAGTCACGTCTTTGCATTTTAAAACTACGCTTGAATTCCTAAAAGTATACCAACAGATTTTTCTCCGTTTCCTTATTTTACCACAAAACTGCAGAAACTTTATGTGTAAATAAATGCAAATTCGCAGTTTCAGTGTTGCTAAAGTTGGGCTTCTAAAATATATGTCAGATCCTTCAACAGATATACATCAGTAGATGTTGAAAGATCATTCGCATTCAAACTGATTTTGTCTCACAATCACCCAAAATTTGAAATTGTGAAAAATGTGAAAGTGTGAATCCTTGAAAAGTTACTGGTAATATATTACAATGCTAACTATTACGAATAAAATGTAGAAGAGTTGTAAATAAGTAAATCTAGTTTCCCATTAAAATGTACATACTTGTTTTGTGCATTTAAGTTTACAAAATAATACAGACAAAAATCACAAATTTTTATTTTATTGTGTATGTAACTTATGACAGTGCCTTTTTTCTCATTATTCTTGACATTTTCAGTGCCTTTTTAGGCGCCTAAAAGACGATATTTTAGTGCCTAAACATCCGATGTCTAATTATTACCTTCCACAGATACAGAAGCAGACACAAACATTATCATCATTATATAATAATAATAATAATAATAATAATAATAATAATAATACAAATTACACGTATACATTTAAAAAAATACGAACTTTGTAATCAGGCACGTTTCTTGTAAATTTTGATTGAAGAAGCGTCGCGTAATCATGCCATTTATGTACACGTACAGCGTAGTACTACCGCGGGCGCAGTCTGTACTACGTGTAAGATGATTCGGAGGTCACCTAATAACCATTATAAAACTAAATCTAAACTGATGGCACACTTTTTTAATGCTTCTCGTAAATTATGATCCCATAAGAAATCTCAGTAATATCACATTGTAATCGTGTGTATTCATACAGCGTTTGCCGTGCGCTCTCTTAAGCGAATGCTATACTCGGTGGGTTATGATTCGTTGCTTTACGTCATTATGGCGAGTATTATTCCTATTATAAAGCAGCCCGGGGGCGAAGGTGCGTGAAACAGACACACCCAAGTATGCCGATACCGGGGCAGTGGATTGAAATCCCGCGTAAGGCTTGGGGCTTTTCAATGTGGCATGCGGGCTCTGAATTTTGTGACGAGTGCATGCCAGTACCATGTTTCACCTCTAATAAAAATATTAATCTTTTCCTAATCCCTTGTTTTACTGGCAACCTGATGAACCGAGACGGGCCAAAGGCTAAACTCGGCCTGAGTTTCGGGTGGGCTATCAACTGCCCCAGGGAGCGGTGGGATACCGGGAAGGTCCCGGAACGTCCCTCAGGAGTTTACGACGGTAGTCGTGCAAAGAGGGATGAGCTCCTGCCACAAAAATTTGAATACATTCACACATACTACACCACAAGAATTATAGGATTCCTATTAAAGGTAGATTTTTATTTTACTAAAACGGCCTATGACGCAGGTACAACTTTTAAAAACTCGCAAAGAATCGACGTAACACCGTCCAATATTATTTAATTTGGCAACATATTGCATTGAATAGCAAATCAGTTGTTGCCTAAATGCAATCATGTCACGCCAACATACCAAAAAGAGAATAAAATTAGGTGTAAAGATCATAACACGGTATCCAGAACTTCAGAGAACTCATGTAAAACATTGCCGAAGGGTCTAGCAGAAATATGCGAAAATATGAACAATACCATACATGAAAACGTGATTTTCATAAACAAAATTAAGATATTTGAATTATTTTTGTATTTAAACTAATTACAAATATTAAAGCGTGTGTACTCATTTGAAATTACAATAATTTGATACCGATTATCACCAGAAGCCAATAAATAAAATTCAATCCCAAAAAACATTATTCACTATTGATTCAATGTTATTTTTGATGTAGTGAAGAAGCAAATTAATTAAAACTCCCCATCATTTTACCAGAAAAGGTTAGTACCAGAAATGTATGGAACGCAAAGACCAGAACAAAAAAGAACGAGAAGATTCTCAGGAGAGAAAGTTGCTAAGGTTGTCATCAGAAACAATAAATATGAACACGTTGATTATTGAGAGTTTGAATTCGTAATGTCCTGAATTATTTTTACATACGTAGCATTTCACATAGGTGCTTCATCATCCAGAAATATTCTATCAAACCCGACGTCGATCACGCTGTCGTAAGTGAATGCTATACAAAGCAATGCTGATAAGAAGCGAAAATTAATGTAGATAAATGTTACGATAAATGAACTCAAAACTTGGTACGAGTGTGTCAACTCTCAAAGAAGAGACAATTGAGGGATGTTGCGTCGGTTGCTATGGACGTAATTTTGTTTGGCGGAGAGTGGCTGGAGTTCGTAAGAATGGATGCCTGAATGTAGGGCGTGATATTTTAAGTGATATTCTGGTTTAAATACCCAAATAGTAGCGTCTTCAAGAGATTAGAAGATTGGCGAAACCTTGGGAGCGGTATTTAAGAACATCAATCGGTCCGTGGTTCTAGAATACGAAACAAGGTATCCGCAGAAGCAGAGTAGATAACACGTTGCCAATGGATGGTGGTGACAATTCACGGACATATTTTGTGTGTGTTCGAACTAAAGTATTTTATTTAAAATTACCTCAAGAGAGACGCGAACGGGCAGCTACCGTGGGTAAGTGAAAAACAGCGGCTGTTGCATTTCGTGGAGATACCAATGATCCCGGACATCTAGAGGGGCATACACTGATGCGGGACATAAGTTCGTTAGGTAGGTAACAATAAAGTTAAGGAAGTGTTGAAAAAAATCGTGAAAGCGGTAAGGCGATGAAAGAGATAAACGAAGAAGAAGAGAGAAATGGAGGGCGAGTGCGCGGCAACGCCCATCCGCCGACCCGCACAAGCGGAGGTGCCAGCTGCAGCGGAAGGCTGCGCGCGGAGAAAGGCGACGGCGACCTGTTGCGGCGGTCCCGCGCCCACAATGCCTCCGCAGCGGTTCTGGAAGGCCGCATTCAGCCTTCGCCACAAGGCGCTCGCCCACGTCATCGCCCCGCCGCCCCCGCCCCCACTTCACCACTCCCCAATATCTGCAACGCTTGCACATCAGAACGGCCCAACATGTTGCAAACTCACTCGCCACGTATGGAACTAGTGTTTTTGTATACCAGCATTATAAACAACCCTTTTTCCATTAGCAAAATCGTTCACAACATGGCATATTATGGCACGAATCGTTACGTCATTGCTATTTCTGCACGAAATAGAAGTCATCACTGACAATAGTCACAGCTCCATTTATCATCAGTTATGGAGTATAAAGAAGGCAATAGATTCTGTGTTCGCAGTAAAATCAAATATATTGTGAAAAAAAAACTTCCACTTTTAAAATCTAATTTATTAACTTATTACTACTTTAAAATTACATGTTGCTGTTATTCGGTAATATTTAACAATAATAACAAAGAACATTTAATTAGTTTTTTTGGATATGAATATTAATAGTACAGTTGGATAAATTTGACAAAGACACTCCAGAAGATGTAGTTAATTCCAAAGTGCTTATTTTTTCTTTAGTTTCTGCTCTAACCAATCTTTTAGCAGCGTAAATCTTATTATCCACTGATTCTTCAATGTATGATTCAGCTACATTTGAAGATCGCCATCCTCCGTGACATGTAAGTGCAGGAATATCACCACCATTATCGGCGAAAAACGTCGCGGATGTCCTCTTAAACGACCACATTTATGCATTGCCTTTAATTTTGAATATGTGAACCATAAGGTAGACGCTTTACACGCTGTGGACTTAATGTTTAAAGAATCATACACCATAACTACCATTTTTATTTTAACTTGTTCTTTCCTATCTGTCGGAGTAGGTTGGTTACAATGCACAACAGCCTTACATACAAAATTTGCATATTTTTCATCCATCCAGCATTTATTTTCTGCTTTTGCAGTTTCTTCCAAAATTTCTTTTGGCCAAGAATCCAACATGTTTGAAACGTAACTTTCTTCCTAATTGCCATTTGTAAACAAATTAGTTGCTTAGGTAGCACTCATGATGTATCATGAATCCGAGGTTACAACTTAACATTCAAATTGACTTCCCTTCCTTAACTTTTTATAATACTGTTATACAAAAAAATAGCGTATGCAACTCGTTTATAATGTTACTTTTTTGCACTCATAAAAAAAATGTTACCGAACAAACTCCTAACGTCGTTTGTTCGGTAATATTTTCTTATTCGTGCAAAAAACATTATAAACCAAATGCAAATATACTATTATTTGACAATGTGAAATCAACATTGCGCGTCTATACCAAGTAGCCTATACAAAATGTGCAGGAGATTACATACGAACTTCACGACTGTCTCATTCTTCAGTTACTCACAATTAGCAGCATGGTTTTCAAATGACAGAAACTATTGATAGTAACGCAAGTTCGCATAACATAATGAAATACAATTCGTGGTATTGTATCCTCGGAGTAATTTATGCGACTCCCGCAAAGAACTTTTCATTAAGCCTTAAAATCTTCACAATTTTCTCAAAAATGGCTCCAGATGTTTGATTTTTTCTAATGGGACAGAGCAAAGGTCGCTTAAAAAAGTATGCAGGACCCAAATTACCGCAGGTCACCGTTGAATTCAGAATATTCGAAAATTCAACTTAACATTTTTATGGTATCGTCCTAAAAATACTATATTGACGATAGGGATTGTTTCCTTAATAAAAATATGTCCTTCTTGAATCTTTAAATAAGGGTAGGTACAATTTTTGGAAAACGTTTCGAGGACTTTTGCGATGTAAAATTCCAAAAATATTTTCTCTCAAACGGTTTCATTTTTTAAATTTTTTTCTGAAAAGAGCGAAGAATGCTTAGAAAAATTGGCCCAATTCCCAATTTCGGTGAATTTGTAATTTCGAAAAATTAATATTGCAAAACTCTCAATATTGATGATATAGATCTTTAGTCGTCAATGAAATTTGTTCTTCAAAGACAACTTTATGGTCATGTAAAATCTTTATTTTTTCAAATGAGTAGTTTTCGCTTAACTTGCTTGGAGGCATTTTGTATTCTCAAAGACGTTTAAATGTGTTCTTTTAATTTTTTCGTCACAAACAGATAGAGCAAATAACGCTTAAATAAGCGCAAGTCTAATTTTCGTTGAACTCTTTAAATTCGTGGAAAATTGTAAATGTTACGAATAATCCGAGAAACTATGTGGTGTTTTAGCATCGCTGGTTCGTTTAGATTCCTTAGAAAAAAGCCTCCTCCTAAGAAATCAGTCTCATTGAGCGAGGGGGGGCACGCGAGGAGCCAGGGGAAGGCATCCCGCAACACGCCCACGCAGCCCACACCCTCCCTTCCAGCCGACATCACATACGAACCTAACAGTTTCGGCGCATCACAATTTGGATCGTGTTACAGTTTAATAATTGGATATTGCATCTCATTTCAAACATTTAGCTGAAGTAACCCGGCGTTGCACAGGTATTTCTCACAATTTAACAGGTTTCAGGAATGGAAAAGAAATGAATTAAACTTTTAGTGGAAATGGAAAGTAATTGTGTTTACATCTCCGCCCGTCCCCACCTGGGCTCTCCCCGTCTCGCCACAACCATCCAAGCCTTGCCCGCCCAGCTTGCTTCTAGTAAATGCCTAGATGCATTACCGACTGCATTCACCCCACAAGAAAAAGTAAACCAAAGCAAAAACCATTTTCATTCCTCCTGAATATGAATTTCGAAGAACTCTCTTACTGCATACATACAGCAGAATATTTATTACGTAATTTTGACGCTGCGTTCATCCATCTGTCACTGTGATTGTTATGCCAAGATTATGAATTCCCATTCTATTTTAAAAAGTTAAGAAATTTTGCTTTAATGTTGCAATTCCAGCGAGATTCCATACTCTGGTTCCTCACAACTTCTTTGGATGGATTCACATGGATTCAAAAACACTGTCGAGTTGCGGGTTCCATTTGACTTGAATATTTAGTTTAGTTCTACAGCGCCATCTAGTGAAGTTACAACAAAATTAACAGCACATAAACCTGGGTGAAAAGACAGAGATGACACGCCTTGAAAAAAAAAAGGTACAGTATAAGGTAAAGGTAAAAGGCCCTGAGTAAAAAAATATCCGAGGCAAAACAGTACAATTTCCTGCCCATGACACCAAAGCACTTCAGAAAAAAACAGGTCAACAGTGATTACGCAATGTTACCGGCATGGCTTTGGCTTCCTTCAGGAAACGGGCCTATGCAAATGACCCTGCCATCGACCGAAGTTGCGGCCATCTAACAACAAATTCTAGCAAAGTTCACCTTCCAGAAATTACTATTTCCTTAAAGCAAAAACGTAAATCTTCTCAACAAATAGAACTAAAAGAAAAAGAACAAAAAATAAAAAAAAAACTAGAAAGTAACGAAAAAAACTTTTCGAATATGACATAACCGATTTTCTTTCATAGAAAGCACTTGCGAAATCACAAATTTCTGAGACATTTATAAGTCCCTAAAACATTGAGAAACATTAAAAACTATTCAAACTTAAATAAGACATTTACAACACAAATTTCATATAAAAATCAGAAATTTCTAATGAAGAAAAAGCGTATAAATTCAAACAATCCAAAATAACGTAAGAAGCTAATACGACGCTCAAAATGTGATAGCTAACAAAGAAAGAAGAATAAAACTAAGGAGAAAAAGAAGAATAAAACTAAGGAGAAAAAGAAGAATAAAACTAAGGAGAAAAAGAAGAATAAAACTAAGGAGAAAAAGAAGAATAAAACTAAGGAGAAAAAGAAGAATAAAACTAAGGAGAAAAAGAATAAAACTAAGGAGAAAAAGAATAAAACTAAGGAGAAAGAAGAATAAAACCAAGGAGAAAGAAGAATAAAACTAAGGAGAAAGAAGAATAAAACTAAGGAGAAAGAGGAAACGAAAGGAAAGACGCAAGAACATTTTTCCTCAAAATGTATAATAGCCTTTTCTACCCAAAACCATTTTAACCTCGTTTACAGGGCCAAGTCGTCCTCCATTTCTATTATTCACCCACGCTAAACTGCATACATGAGCAGCCACCTTTCCCGGTACCCCCGATAATCAAATCAGCCGTGGCATTGATGATTCTAAGGCACGTAGAGAGCGCAACCCTCCTGAAATATCTTTCATATTCAGCCATTACGTATTCAATAAAAATTCAAAGGCGGCAGGCTCGTTACGATTTCAAAACCTTCTTTGATTTTTTATTTAAAGAGGGCAGCTAGCTCCTTTTCTAGAGATCTTCCCCACCCCCCTCAACACGACTTTCTGCGAGGTTCGCATTCAAGGAATCTCCTCCCCCGCAAGGCTTGACGGTTCTTGTAAAAAGAACACCCAGGGCAACCAACTCAATGCCGGAATGGTCCATTTGCGAATCTTCCGAAACATGAAGCGAAGTTGATGGAAAATGATTCAAGCCAGCAATGCGCTAAAGAAACCCCCGTTCTTTAGCGCTGGAGCGCAGACGAGATCACTCCTTTCTTGAAAAGACTTCGCCCTTCTTATCCACTATCTGCTTTCTAAGAATTATTCCGACGTTTTAAAGCGTTTACCTTCTGACATCTGTATACGACTAAAAATTGAACGGATAGTAAATTTCTTCCATTGATTATCGTTAATTGAAATTATTTTCATTTCATTGTATTATTTTTGTGAATGTCTAAAACAATCAAATCTGCTGCACATAAAATTTTGAGTCCAGGACGAGTAACTTCAGGGGCTTAACAGGGCATTTAGCTTCTGGCATTCACGAAAATTCCTAAAATCTTTTTCGCATCACTAATTCAATGAACAGCTATTATTGTGTTTATTCCCAATCTCTTTTATTCTTAAACAATCGTTGGAATCGCTTGTGGGAAAAAATGGTTTACACGTCCAAGACAAAAAAATGAAAACTAAAACTAACGAGACAAAGGCTCCATGGCATTGGGTGGAAACTTTTTTTGAAAATTTTCGAAATTCGGCTAATATACTCATTAAAAACAATATACACAGGCAATTTTGTTTTTTCTAGCGAAGGTGTTAAATCGCTCTACTGCATACTTTCTTTTTAGGAAGAAATTTCTGAAAAGGTAGGAACTGTTTCGTTTGTATTCATTCACTCATTGTCACACCGTAAGTGCGCATTCAATATTTTGAAACAAAAATCTGGAATTGGTTGTTTCGTAGAAAATTTTCCCTTTTCTTGAAGGTTATTTATTAAATTGATACCAAGTTAAAATGCGATTAAATTAACTATTATAATAATAAACTGCTAGATTTCAAAACAATTTTTTATTCATCACCGCAAATAAAAATACATTATACTTACGAGAAACTATATTAGTCCACCAACGTTTCCGAATATTAAAATTTGGAGTACTCTGGATATTAAAGCTGCTGCGCGTAAAGAAATAAAAATATCAACGCTGTTAATAATTGATTATAATTCCGTGAATAGTGCACTTTACAATTAAATTTGTTCAAAGAGTTGACACCTCCACCGGGTTCGAACTCGGGTCTCCTGGTTTACGCCCAGTTGCTCTAACTAATAAGCTGCCAAAACAATTCTTTGAACATGTTCGTAGGCCTGATGTACAGCCAGTTGTTATATAAAATTGTCACCTTTTTGGAGGCGTTTACGTTCGGAAATATGTTCCGCAGCCGTAAAGAGAACCAAGTTGTGACCTTGGGTGTAGTGTGGTTAGTGGTTAGAACGTCCAAAAAGGTTACAAGGTGGTGACATTATAATGCGCTTTATGCTTCTGGGGCCCGCGTTCGAAATTCGGTCGGTTCGTGTGGGATGTCACCAACGCGGGACCACAGCATATTTACTACTTTTTTTTGTTTTCCATGACCTCTATTCTAGCTCCTACCTACTCCGTCAATCGCAATTCACCAACACTTCATGTACATCTCGTGTCTCCATCGACTAAGTTAAGCCGGACCATTCAGTCAGTCTTCCGAGATTTTTTTTAAATCCCTTGATGACTACTGGGATAACTATTTTCGCTTTGCAAGCTGCGAGTGGACGTTGCACCGCACACCGGACGATGACGTGATGCAGAGGCATCGGCGCTCCGAAGCAGGTGCGGCGCCCAAGTCAAGGTCGCCGACGGAGAAAGCGTTTTTCCGCTCGCGCGAAGCTCTGGAGGCGCTGATTAACGAATACGTGGAGTATCTTTCAATCCCTTTCATTCACTTAACGCAGTAAAATCCCGTTCATCTGAGGGACAAAACTATTACGCGAAGTGAATGCTTCTAAATTTTGCATGAATACTTAAGAACGCTCGAGGAAATGTAGAAGCAGTTACAATTCAAATTGTAGTTTTTGTGCAACATTTACATGAATGTAGTCCGCCAACGCATCTACGGTTGTCGCCGAACGATATGGTCTGGGGCAAGAGGTGCGAACGGGGTGGACTTAACAGATTGATAAACTAATACAAAGGCAACGCCTTTTAAAAGATTCAATACCCTGGGCAGCAAAACAAACGATAGAGTGTAAGTTTTTATTAAACATCTTTTACAGCATTGTGATTGTACTACATCAGAAGCTTGTTCATAAAACCTTCCGTTTGGTATCTCATATAACGTGTTTTGATGTGCGTAGTGTGTACATATAACTGCATTATGAAAACAGTCTTCCAATTGGAACAGTAAACTAAATAATTTATATTTATAATCGAACTCTTGGTGACATGATTGCACAGTTCTGAAGAGAATCCAATAAGTAATTGAAACGAAATTCCGCAAACGTCAGTTTTTCTAGAAAAAATAAAATAAAAAATAAAAAAACTAGCTGAAGGGATACTCCAATTCGTCAGCCAAACTATGATAAATAAATACATTTGTTCGGAAGAAAACCGTCACCATTAAGAAAATGAAAAATGTGCACTGCACATTTTTCTGAATGAAATATTTAGTTAATCTTATTCCTGTTTGCTGGCAGAAAGGAAACTTTAGATTTTTACAGTAGCGGTAGAAGATTCCAACTTCAGAATCTCCTGAAAAATCAATATTTTTGACTTGTCATACTTCGTTCGGAGGAAGTGAATTGTATACCAGACTACTCAACAGACAATGGGCATGTTCACTTTGAAAACGTGGATGATAAAGGTCTACCAAGTTTTCTAAAATAAGTACACGTTTACTGTGCGTTTGTAGCAATAAACTCCTTTCAAATACATTATTGCAACTTTTATACCGCAAAAATAACGCATCACACAGACGAATAGAAATCGACGGTCATTTTACGGTGCTTGCAAAGCGTACATAATCCAATTACAGACACTCGTAATAAAATGCAATAGGACGCACCAGTAACGTGACACAAATCTGATCACTTATGAAGGTAACTGAGCCAAACCAGAAACTCGTAATCCCTCGACTACAGACGAATAATTCGGCTTCGCTTGTCCATACTGAGATACTTTAGGAATGCGGCAATTTTCCATTGGATTCCGTATCAACCGCAGGACATATAATATAGATGCAAAGATATCGAACCCAGGAATGACATGTTAGATGAAGATTGATATAAACAACTTTTAAAATAGCAAGAATACTAAGCATTTTGCTTTCGAACTATATTGAATTTTATTTAATTAATCACCAATTCATATTTATTCTCTTAACACAATATCTTCTGGTCAAGA